>NC_069464.1:19019682-19045230 GCF_026875155.1 Cherax quadricarinatus | reverse complement strand
AACACTACAACAAGCCATGGTGCTTGGGTAACAGCCCACGCTAAATCTCAAGGGGTTAGGCAGTATACCGCAGGGACCACTAACCTAGCGTACTGGCGAAAAAATTGCATCACAAATTTTTTGCTTGTCCTATAGGCAAGATGAGCGTTTTCTATTTAAGCCAAGATCGCAAGTTTGCCCCATTCGGGACGACAACACACAACACACACAACACACACACACACACACACACACCACACACACACACACAAAACACACAACACACACACACACACACACAACAACACAAAACACGCCCACACACACACCACAAACCCCCACAACCCAAAAAGGGGAGTTCCAATAGGGATACCTACACAAACTCATCACAACACACACACACACACACACAACACACACATAAAAACACCACACACACACACACACACACACACACACACACACACAACACAACACACACACACACCATCACACACACATACCACACACAAAACCCCACACACACACACAACACACACATCACACACCACATGCACCACACACACACATACACACACATACACAAAACACACACATACACACACACCACACATACACACACACACAACACACACACACACACACACTCACTCACACTCACACACACACTACACACGCCAATACACAACAACACACAACACACACACACACACCACCACAAACCCCCACACAACACACACACACACAAAAAGCCCGGCTCAGGGGGAGTGACTAGTAGCGATCAGTGAAGAGGCGGGGCCCGGGGCCGACCGACCCCCGCAACCTCAACTAGGTGAGTACACACACACCACATCACACACACACCCATGCCACCACACACACACACACACAAACACACACATACACACAAAACGCACACACACACCCTACAACCCAAACGGGGGAGTACTCATTACACAAAACTCACCCACACAACAACACACACACACACACACACAACACATACACACCACCCCACACCACACTCACACCACAACACACACACACACACACACACACACACACATACCACACACATACACACACACATACACACACATACACACACATACACACACAAAAACAACACACACACCACACACCACAACCACAACACACCCCACACGTACTCATATACAACGGGCCCTAGTGTCTAATCAAAATGTGCCGGGACAAAATGGTAACTAACACACACACACACACAATATATATATATTTTATATATATATAATATATTATTATAATAATATTTTAATATATATTAAATTAATATATAATATGTTGTGCCGAATAGGCAGAACTTGCGATTTTGGCCAAATAGAAAACGCTCACCTTGCCATATAGGAAAGCAAAATTTTGGTATGAAAAAATTTCGCCAAAAAATTCTAAAAACCAAAACGAAAAAATGTACTTCACTGTTTTTTTTAGCTTTAAACTACGTAAACAAATCTAAAATATATTTAGTTGGGTTAGGCTAAAATAAATTTTTCTTGTTAAAAAGGTTGGGTAAGTTTTCTAAGATTCTTTTCGTGAAAAATTTAAATTTTTTTTACATAAAATTTTAATTTAAAAAAAATATTTTTTTAAACTATAAGAAAAATTTTTTAGAAAGGATTTAAATTTTAAAGAATTTTGCAAATAAACAGTTTTACATATTCGGCACGACATAATATATATATAATATATATATATTATATATATATATATATATAAATATATATATATTATATTATTTTTAAATTAATGTATATATATAACTGATAATACCCCCTACATGAGACCCGCTGGGGTCCTTTTATTAGATGTGCAAATGAACCCCCGTCCAAAATCGGGAATTACATATCAATCCAGATGAACTTCTTACCCTTTTTTAGTTTAAACTCAAACCTTTTACACACCCATGACCTGTCTTCCCCACGCGCGGGTCGACGCAAGACGCTCACCTCATTTTTAAAGGGCCAAACCTTCCTAATATTCACAATTCTTCATTTGTGTATCCGCGAAGAAACCCCCAGCGGGGGGTCGAAATATGAAGACCAATTAATCGTCTAAGTTTCTGTCTCCATTGTGTTATTACTGAGAAAGGGAAGTGTTCATGACACTTTAAGTTTTCACCACACACACACACACACACACACACACACACACACACACACACACCCACACCACCCACACCACAAACACACACACACATACACATACATCACACACACACTCACACACACTCACACACACACACATACACACGCACATACACACGCACATACACACACCCACACACACACAAAAAACACACACACCACACACAACACACACACACACACACACACACACACACACACACACACACACACATACACATACAACCACACCACACACACACAAAACACTCACACACACACACATACACACGACTACACACGCACAACACACACACAACCACGCAGCACACCACACACACACACACACACACCAACACACACACAAAACCACATACACAACACACACATGCACACACACACACACACACCATACCACATACACCACACACACACACACATACACACAAACAAAACAACCCACACACACAACACCCAACACACACCCCCACACACAAAAACCCCAACACACACACAACCACAAACAACACCAAAACCACAACACAACACACACACACAACACACACACACTCACACACCACACACACACAAACACTACACACACTACAAAAAGGGGGGACAAAACACGGAATGAGGAATTTCCCCTGAACGGGGTTCATGGGGCAGGAACTGGCAGGGAACCAGTTAATAGATATAAATATGTAGCAAAAAAATGCAAGGAGGCGAGGAGATTTTGTCCCCAAGGGGTAACGGGAAAAAATGAAAAAGCCAGGATACCCATGTTTACCCAAAAGGGTGCAGGGGGGGAAAAAACCCAAATGTGCTGGGGAAGGGAAGAAATATAGAAAGCAAAGGACTCAGGAGAATAAGGAGACAGCGTAGAGCCAAAATGAATATCACAGATAAAAGGGAGGCCCCCAAAAACAATAGAAAATGACATGCACGAAGCCAAACTGACCCAAAAATGTTGTACCCACATCAGGGGGAAAACAACGTCAAGGACCAGGGAATCAGGCTAAGGAAGGGAAGGGAGAGACAAAAGAAATGACCGTTAAATATGTGACGAAATCAACAAGAGATTCAAAAAAGTTTTTACAGAGGGACGAAGGGGGTCCAGAAAACGGAGAGGTGGGGGAACCCAAAATGTGGGACACAGTGCACACAACCGGGAAGAAGTGAAGGGCTTTTGATACTAGATACCCAAAGGCATTGGGGGCCCTTTAAAATCCCCTGGGATTGAGAGAGGGAACAGGGCGCTATGTGTACCCCCAACAACAAAATTCAATACATCATCGAAAAGGGGGATTGTGAGGCATGGAAGACAGCAAAATTTTCCCAATCTTTAAAAAAAAGACAGACATGAAGCATTAAATACAACCATGTCACGACATGAAAAGATGCAAAATCAGGAGAAAATTTTCGGAGAAGAGTGGTGGAACACCTAGAAAGGAATGACTCAACGCACCAACAAGGTTTTAGGGGCAGGAATCCTGTGTCACAAACCTACTGGAGTTCATGACATGGGGACAGCAGTAAAAGGGGGGGTGGGTTGCATATTCCCCGGGCGCAAGAAGGCGTTTTACACAGTTCCACACAAGAGATTTGGGGCAAAAACTGGAGGGGCCAAACAGGGGTAACAGGGAAGGCACTACAATGGATCAGGGAATACTTGTCGGAAACAGCAGCGGTCATGGTACGTTGCGGGGGCAGGTGGCACCTGTGACCCGCGGGGTCCCCCAGGGTCAGCCAGGACCAGTGCTGTTTCTGGTATTTTGAACGACAGACGGAAGGGAAAGACCTAGGTGTCCCTGTTTTTCAGATGACGTAAGTTGTGAGAAGAATTCCCGATCGAAACCAGGGAGAATACAAAGGGGATCTGGACGGCTGCTGACCTGGCCAGAAATTTGCCCCCTTTGAGTTCAACCCCACCAAGGCAAAGTCATGAAGATTGGGAAGGAAAAGAAGACCGCAAGGGTACAGTCTAGGGGGCCAGAGACTAAAAAACCCACTAAAGAAAAAAATCTTGGGGTGAGTAAACACCACCACCCCCCAAAGCGCACACAATAAAATAACTGCTGCAGCATATGGGGCCCCTAGCAAACCTAGAACAGCATTCCAACATCTTAAAAGGAATCTTTTTCAGGACCTGTCATGGGTTACTTAGGCCCATATTGGTAGGGGCACCATTTGGAACCCACACCTAAAAGCACGTAAAAAAACTGGGAAAGTGAAAGGTTTCAACAAGATAGCCCCAAGTAAGCGTATTCCTACGGGGAGAGGGTTAAGGGAAATAAACCTGACACACTGGGGGGACAGGAGAGATGGGGGCATGATAACAATACAAATCTGAGGGGAATTGCAAGGGAAAAAGACAGGATTTTCCAGAGATTGGACACAGAAACAAGGGGCACGTTGGAAGTTAAAAGACACAGATGAATCACAGGGATTGGGAATATTTTTCAGCCACAAGTATCAGTAAGTGATAGGGGGGAGCATGTGGGAGGCAGGATCCATAATAGCTTAAGAGAGGTAGATAAAGCTCAGGGTTTCAGGAGAGGCCTAGTGCGACAGTAAAGAGGCGGGGCCAGGAGCTGGGACTCGACCCCCGCAACCTCAACTGGGTAGTAAAAACTGGGTGAATACACACACACACATACACCAGTAGGGCAGCGAGCGCGTAGTCACGCCGTCGGTGCTCCGGGTTTTTAAGTTTTTTTGAGGGCTACCTAATGTTTTGCAAGGGTTCTAAGTGTGTCGGGGTATCAACAACCCAAAAAGTGTTTTTTTTAATGCCTGAGCCACAAAGTGTGGGGAGAGCCACAATTTTGTAATGACTGGAAAAAAAAAGCGGGGGGCGGGGCTAGGTGTAAGGCGGGGGGTTGCCAATGTCACCCAAAAAAGGGTAATAAAGGAAAAAACAATCTTTTGGACCAGTGAAAGAAATACAGTGAATGGGACTTATTAACGAAAAGAAATTGAGGTGGAACGCCGGGACACTCGGCTGGTCACGCCGGGACGCACACGACCTGGCAATCACAGTGCTAATGCACTACAAGTACTGTATACCTTGATGTTTTTTGGGGTGGGTTCGGGTTCCCCAAAAATTAAAACCCCCAAGCTAAAAGTGAATGGTCTCTCATAGCACGATAAAAAATAGGCACTCAATTTTCAATAAGGTTTAGCAAAGGGTAACCATTGAAAAAGGGCATTAACTCACTAAAAAAGCAGGTCATATGGCAACACTGTGGGGGTGGGAGTCGGGTCAAAGAGGTTGGGGACACAAGCGAAAACTAAGAACACATTACACCCCAAAGCAAAAGCCACCTACTTTTCAGACACAAAATAAACCCACACAAAATTTCGACACATAATTACACACACACCACACACACACACCCCCACACACAACACCACACACACACAATACACAAACACCACACACCACACACACACACACACACAACACACACCACACACACACACCACACACACAACACGCACAAAACACCACACCAACCCACATACACACCCCCACATACAACATACACACACCACACAACACACACACACACACACACACACAAACACACAACACAACACACCTGAAAGAAAAGTGCCGGTAAGTCCCGAGTTGGGTCAGGTCACAAGAAGGTTTGGCCCCAAAGGGACCACTGAGACTTACCTTAAATGAAAGCCCCTCCTTTCATACAAAATAAACCCACACATAATTCCCCCAAAAAACAATTACCCCAAAAAATTTACACGCACAACAACACCACACAACCACACAAAACCACACACCACACACACACCCCACACACCCCAACACTCAAACCCAACACCATCCTCCCCCCCCCCCCACCGACATTCCTACTTCCCCTGATCCCCCCCCCCCCCCCGTTCACCCTAAACCCCCCCACCCCTCCCATCACTCCCACATAGCCACAGTTCCTCCCCTCTTCCCCCCCCCACACTCTGACAACACATAACTAACCTAACATCAAACTACATAGGGTTTCCCCCCTCTGAGGGAATCAGGATAAAACAAAAATGGGTTGCCCGAGAGCAACAAGAAAAACCAAGGGGCGGAGGAGGAAAACAAAGGAAGATTGGGGCAGCAGACTCAAAAAAGGGTCATGAATGGAAAAAAAACTAGAAGAACTTGCATGGAATGAAGAGAGGATAGATATGGAAAAGCAGAAGTGGGAGGTGCATGCAAAGCAGCAAAGCTGGGTACAGAGTTTTGAAGAGGAAATTAAAAATCTAAACAGCCTAAAAATAAAGAACATTTTGGGATTGACAACAGAGATTGCTACCTCACCCAAAAAAGGGGGTGTAGGGAAAGAAGGGGGACAATGCATGGAGATCCTATCAAAAAGACTGTACAAAAGAAAGAGCTTAAACTTTATTGGAGGCCCCAACAGACAACAACAGAGCCCAAGGAAAGCCCAGAAGGGAAAAGACAGGGCCAATGACCCCCAATACATTACCGTGAAATGATGAAAGGAAAGCTGCAGTGGAGGAAAACCCAAAATTTAAAAGAGGGGGGACACAGGGATATGCAGGGGGAAATGAAAAGGGGGAGGTCATCTTTGTGTATGGGCTCCAGGAAGTCGAAAAGGGGGAAAAATAGAACAAAAAAACAAGGGAAAAAAAAAAACAATTGAAAGCTCAGAAAACAATAGGAGAAGCGAAAGCCCGCTGGAAAATTTTCGGGGAATAGGGGGGGTTTTTAAAAAAAAAAACCCGGCCAGTGGGGGTGACCTTCAAGGCAGAAAACGACTCGGGGCCGGATCCTGCAGGAGAAAGCCGATTAAGGGACTGACGGGAAAAAAGGGAAGGGTATCTCGACCGCAAAAAAACAAAAAAAAAACTGAGAAGTGGTACAAGGGGAAAGGAGGGAAAAAGGGGGGGAGGGGAAGACAGACAGGAGATCCCAGACCCAGGAAAAGATCAAATACGCCTCCTCACAACTTTCTATAGAAGCATCCCAACCAGGTAACCCCAGTGCAACCAAACACTTAAACAAAAAAACCCGCCCCCATCCAATCCCCCCCCCACTCATTACAAACTTACCCCCCCAGCAACAACCCTAGTTTTCCCTTTCCAGGGGCTCCCACTTCCCCCCCCCAATACTTCCCCGACCCCAGCTTAAAAAGAAATTTAAATGTGGTATACAAAACGAGGAATAACAAACAAGTATGAGGATGGCCGAAAGAATCAAAGAGACATCCCCAACATAATAGCACTACAGAAACAAAACCACCAAATAAAAACAATTCAATCTTTCCATCCGGAATCAAATCCCAGGGAAAAACAGAGGAGGAGAGGGGAGGAGGGGTTGCACTGTCTTAAAAACCCGTGGGTTTTTAAAAAAGGGAAGGAATGGATGGGATGGGCGAAAGGGACATTGTAGGAACAATCCGTCTGAGGGACAAAGGGATAATTGCAGTAAGTCAACCCCCACAGAACTGCAGGGGGCCAAGGAAGAATTCGATAGAGCAACGGGGCAAGATCGAAACTAGCCGAGGTGGGCCCCGGGGAGCACACATGGGGGGGGCAAAATTACTAATGGTGATTTTCAAACACAAAGGGGAAATTTACTGGGGAAAACCTGGGCCCCATGGGGGGCCGAAAAATGGAGAGCCAAAATGGGAGTGGTACTGGAAAACCTCATGCATCAAATGTTAAGAAAAACCAGAGAGAAGGGGAGGATGAACCACAATTTACCCTTTTATCACCATGATAGTTTGGACATCGGGTATCTGTAGAAGGCCCCTGGGGGTAGTGATCATGTGGGTTTTGTGCTTCGACTAATATTGAGTCCAAGTGGAGAATAGAGGAATAGGCTGGGAAAAACCCAAAATACAAAAGGGGGGGCTACTCAGGCATGAGGAAATTTTTTTCAAAACATTCATGGGAAGGGAACTGACAGGAAAACCAGTACAAGAAATGTGGACTAGTACAACAAAATGAAGGAGGGAGAGGGGAGGTTTGTTCCCCAAGGGAAACAGAAATAATGGGAAGAACATAAAGATTCCCCGGTTCACCCAAAGGTGTAGGGAGGCAAAAATAGGGGTACCCAAAAAGGGGAAAAGGTACGGGAAACAGAGAATCAGGAAAATAAAGAAATCAGCCGAAAAGAGCCAGAAATGAATATGCACGAAAAAAAAGGGAGGCCAGAGCCCAATATAAAAATTGACATAGCATCAAAAGTAAAGACGACCCAAAGCTGTTGTACAGCCACATCAGGGGGGAAAACAACAGTAAAGGGAAACCAAGGTAATCAGATGGGGAAAAGGGTTATGGGGAATTCACAAAAAAACGCCGGGAGGGGTTTTGGGTCAGGAGTCAACAAAAATTTTAAAGGGGTTTTTACAGTAAAAACCCAGTAGGACTCCAAGAAACCCAGAACGGGGGGGGCACACCACAAGTGCGGGAAATAGGTACAAAAAACCAAAGGGGGAGGTGAAAAAGGGGCAAAGCAAACTTGAAAACCTAAAAAGGCCGGTGGGACCAGACAACATCTCTCCAGGGGGTTTTTTTAAAAGAGGGAAGCAGAGATATTGTTTTTGGCCCAATTAAAAAGATCTTCAACACATCATTTGAAACTGGGAAACCCCCTGAGGAATGGAAAAAGGGCAAATGTAGCCCCAAATTTTTAAAAAGGGGAGCGACATGAGGCACAAAACAAAGGGACCGTATCACTAACGGTATATATGAAAGGGTTTAATGGAGAAGATCAGGAGGAGAGTGGTGGGCCCCCGGGAAAGAAAAAAGTGTTTAATTGACAACCAGAGGGTTTCGGGGAAAGGGAAAAACCCTGTGTCAAAAAACCCTTTAAAAGTTTTATGACAAGGTAAACAGAAGTAAAAAAAAGAGATAGAGGGGGGGAAATCGCATGCTTTTTTTTTGGACTGCAAAAAGGGCCCTTTTCGACACATTTCCTCAAAAGAGGTTACTGAAAAAGCAAAGGGGGAACCGGGCCCCACAAAAAAGGGAAAGGCACTAAAATGGACAGAAAATATCTGACAGGGGGGCCCCAAAAAAGAGCCAGGGTAAGTGCGGGGTTTTTCAGAGTGGGGCCTGTGACAAGGGGGGGTTCCCACGGGGGTTCAGTCCTGGGGCCCCTGTGCTGTTTTTTTGGTTTATGTAACGACTTTAAGGGAAAGGGGATGGGATCAGAAGTGCCCCTTGTTTCAGATAAAGTGAATTTAATAAAAAGAATCAAATCGGACGGGGATCAGGCGGGACTACAAAGGGGACCGGGACAGGCTACAACCCGGGTCCACAACTGGCTCCTTGAATTTAACCCCCTCCCAAAAAGCAAATTTCATAAGTTTGGGGGGAAGGGGCAAAAAAACCGCAGAACAAAATAGTTTAGAGGGCCCAAAAAATGAAAACCTCACTCAAGGAAAAAGTTTGGGGGGGGGTGAGTATAAAAAACACCAAAGATATCCCCCGAGGCCCCCCCCCAACTAAATTCAGATAACTGCTGCACATAGGGGCGCCGGGCAAACCCGGTTTAGCTTTTCCGGGATACCTCATAAGGATTCGTTTAAGACTCTTTTAATACCATCTACGTCGGGCCCCTTTCGGGGAGTATGCAGCCCCATTTTTGGAATCCACACCTATTCAAGAAAGTCGAAATTAGAGAAAGTGAAAAGGGGTTTGCAAAAAGGGACTTTTTTCCTAGAGCTACGGGGAGCCCCTATGAAAAAATTTTTGAGGAAATGGGCCCTGCCGACACTGGGGGGACGGGAGGGTCAGGGGAGACATGATAACGACATATAAAAACTGCGCAAAATAGACGAGGTTGACAAAGCGGGATGTTCCAAGAGGGGACACGACACAAGAGGTCAAAATTGGGAAAGTTAAAGGGACTCTAATTAAAAAAAGGGGTTGGAAGTTTTTCTTCAGTCATAGAGTAGTCGGGCCCTTTGGGAATGCCCAGAAAGTGGGTAGGGGGAGGCAGGAACCAAATATAGTTTTAAGGCGATTTAATGTTTGAGTCAGGGGGGCAGGGAGAGAGGGGAAACCTAGTAGAAATCAGCAAAGAGGGGGGGCCAGGAGCTGTGACTCGACCCCTGCAACCAAAAAATAGGTGAGTAAAAAATAGGTGATTTAACACACACACACAACAATAAAACACACACACACACACACAACCACACACACACAACAACACACAAAACCACACACACAAACACACCCCACAAAACACACACATATATATAAATATATATATATATATATATTTTATATATATATATATTTTAATATATATATTATATATAGAATTTGACTGGGGATCGTCATCCTCAGAGAAGACAATAAACGTACCTCGGGGAAAACCAAGGTTCCCCCCGGAGCGTTTTTTTGAATTTTTTCTTCTCCTACCCCCCAATTAATTTTTATGAACATGCTAATTTTAAAATTAAACAGACAGAAACTTTGATAGAAAACACAAACTTAAATACTTTTGGTACTATGTAACAAACATAAGAAACATAAAAAGGGAGGAACACTGCAGGAGGCCTGTTGGCTCATACTAGGCAGGTCCTTTCAATTCATCACACTAGAAAAAACTTTTTGCCCAACCCAATTTTCAATCCCCAATTAAAGAAATAAGCTCTGAGTAAAAGGGTCCCCTCTAAAACCCCAAAACCCCCCCCACTCATGTATTTAAACCCAAACCAAAAATTTTGGAAACCCACCCAAAGTCCTACCCTCTAACCCAACTAGGAAAAACTTTTTACTCATCAACTACCCAAATTTCCAAACCCAAAAAACCTTCCCTATGTCCTTTCTAAATCTAAACTTTTTCTAATTTAAACCCAAATTACGCGGGTTCCCTCTTGGGAGACACCCTTTCCCAAGACCTTGTTAATATCCCCTTTTTTAAAATACCTATCTTCCATTTATAAAACTTCGATCGGGTCTCCCCTCATTCTTTGAAACAAGTGAAGGGTAATTTAAGATCTTCAATCTTTCTTTCAAAAGGGAAGTTCCTAATGCAATGTATTAATTTAGTCATCCTACGCTAAATTTGGTTTTCAAACCCAAAATTTTTTCCCAAATTCTGAAAATATGGAGAGGGGGGGAAACGAGCTGAAAAATTTCCCCCGGTGGGGCCTTTTATTAATGATGAAAAAAAGGGCCTCCCATATGCCCCTTTGGACTTTGTTGCTTAAACTTCTTGTTTAAAAATCCGAAAATCTTTTTCCCTTATTAGGAAACGTTTTAGGCATTGCTGTTTTGGGTTTTAAAGGGTTGCTGCTCCCCCAAACCCCCCCAAGTCCTTTTCGCAATCTGTAGGGCTAATTCTACATCTTTTAAAACTTATAAGTACTGGGGTTATGGGCCTCCCCAAGCTTCGAACTTGCTTTTATTAATTAAACCCTGTATCTGCCACTTTTCTGCCCAAAGGGGTTTGAGCTTTTTTAAATCCTCCTGAATTCCCATAACTTTCTACTTTTTTGAATAAATTATCCTTCCTATCTTTGTGTCATTTGGCGAATTTCCCTCATACAATGGGAAATTCCCTCATCAAGACATTGATATTTATTATAAACAAAACGGGCCCAAAGACTGATCCCTGTGGAACCCCACTTTTTTAACAGACCCCCCCATTTCAGTTTTAAAAACCCCTTTTAAAGGGAACTCCTTGTTTCCCGGGTCATGAGCCTTTCCCCCGATCCACGAGAGCATTTTTCCCCCCAAACCCAAATAAATTTGCCACTTTCTTTAACAGTTTGGGGTGCAAAAAACTCTATCAAAAGCTAACTAAAATTAAGTAAATTTTTATAAAATTTTCTTTATCGGGGGTCAACAGCCCAAAAGCTTTACTGAAAAAAATTTAATAAATTATTTTAGAAAAGCCCGGCCTCTTGTGAATCCATGTTTAAGTATCATTAATCAACTTGCTTATCGAGATGGCTTCTTAAAATTCTAAATTCTATAATTGACTCTAGAATTTTCCCTACAATTGGGTAAAGGCTTATTGGGCGGTAATTTGACGGTAAGGGACTTGTCCCCTTTTTTTAAAAATGGGAAATCACATTAGGCCATCTTCCATTTAAAGGGACCCCTAAAACCTTTTGAAGGTTTTAAATTAAAAATTTTATTAAAGGTTCACAGAGTTCCATTTGCTTTCCCTTAAGAACCCTTGAAAAAAACTCACGGGAAACCCGGGACTTTTTTGTTTTAAACCTGTCTTTTTGCTTAAAACCCTTTCACAAAGTGCTGTGATGTTATTTAAATTTATTTTCCCTTCTAGCCCACTAAAAAATTTAAATTTACGGGGAATATTGTTAGTGTCTTCCTGTGTAAAAACTGAGAGAAAATAATTTTTTAAAAATTCCCCGAGCACATTTAAATTCTCTTTGCAGTAAGTGCCCTTAGTTTTTTTTTTAAAGGGGGAAACCTTTTTCTTTCTCAAATTTTTGTTTTTTAGCCCGGGAAAATTTTTTTTTGGGGTTATTTTAGAACCCCTTTAGCAACTTTATTCATATCCCTTTTGCTTTTCTTATCCCCTTTTTAATGTCCCTCTTTAAAGTCAATTACTGAATTTATAAGATGACCCTCACCTCTTTTTATACGAATAAATTTTCCTTTTTTTTATCCCTTAGATATTTTTAGCCTATTATTCATCCCTTTTGGGGGCATTTCATTTGGGTTTTAATTTCTTTATATGGGATAAAAGTTCTTTTTAGAGCATGTTATTTTCAGAAAACTGGGCATATTTATAGTCACTTCGTTTTCCCAGTCAACGATGATAAGTGTTTTTCTAAAACCCATCGTAATCTGCTAAGCGAAAATCTGGGCTGTTACTGGTTTTTTCGCTACTATCGTAATTCCAAATTTATGCAAAAAAGTAATTTTATTTTTGGTTCGTAGCACCCCGTTCCCCTGAAAATTTTTTAAAAATTTTTAACAAGTGAATTTAAATTTTTTGCCATAACTAAGTTTAAGCAGGGTTTTTTTTCCCTTTTAGGTTCTGTCACAAAATGCTTCAAAAAACAATCCTGAAAATACTTCTTGAAGTCGTATGATTATAAATTTTCCCCGTCCCAAAAAATTTTTAATCAATATAAATAAAATTTAAAATCCCTAAATTTAATACAATTTTCGGCCTTGTGGGCCCTTAAAAATTCCTCCCCAAATTTTCTCCCTTGGGGCCCTATCTAATTTGGGGGGGCGGTATATCCCCCCCCCCTAAAATCCCGTTTTTCATGCCCCTCTGAAAAATTTTAAACCAAAAAGACTCTGTATGGTTACTTTGACCCTTAAAATTACCCGTTTTTTTTCAAAGTTTTTAAACGATCTCGGATTTAAATGCCACCCCAACCCCCCCCTTCCCCAACTTTCCCATCTACTTGGAACAATTTAAAAACCCTGAATATTACATCCCCCAAGGGATGTCCCGACTTTTTTTAATTAAACCACGGGCTCAGTTAAGGCAAATACCCCTCAAAAAGTTACCTGCATTAGCAACAAAACTCAATCGTCCTCTTATTCCTAGCACTAGGTAATTTGCCCAAAAAAACAATTTTTAAAGAAATCCCCTTTCTCTTTTCCCCTTTTCCCGCTCATTTCTGTTTTTTCTACTAAAAACCCATTACTGCCCCTTTTCACCCAAAATCCCCGGGCCTTTTTTAAAATCTAAACCTTTGTTTTTATTAAATAGTTCCCCCAGAACTTGTAATAATTTTTACACTGGGGCTTTAATGTTTTCCCGCCCAAAAAAACCCTACCACTAACTATTCCCCAGTTTTTAAAATCCCAAAAGCTTCCCCCACTTTCAGTTGCCCGTGAAAACCCCCCCAAAACCTAGATAATTGAAACCCCTTCCCCCCGGGATACATGTCCTTTCTGCCATTTGAAAAGGTCCCCGTTTGTCAATGAATGTTACCGCATTTTCCTTTTCAGTATTTGTCCAACCAGCAATTGACACCAATTGCCCTGGACAACCAAATTTTTTCCAACTCCTCTCCTTGGCAAAATACCCAAATGACAGGGGGTTCCCCCCCTTTCCTAAATTAAATTTTTATTCTGACCTATACCTGTTAATCAGGGGCTTCCCCCTCCTTCGTCTGCCAAAAACGTTGCCTCCCGGGAAATGAGCAGTAATAGGATTGTCCCATTAAAACCCCTCATGATGTCCCTCCAGACGGCTAACAATAAACCTCCCTCCCGGGGGCCCCGGAAAGCAAAAAATGGTTTTCCTACTCCTGTCCTTCAAGCAGAACGGGCCCCATCCATTTTACCTAACTTGGGTATCCCCAACAAAAACAAAAATTTTTACCCTTCCCTTAAAGTCTTTCGTCGTGACGTTTTCCCCGTAGTCGACTCACATTCGTCGGGTACAATGGGGGAATGTATTGGGTTTTTTCCCCCAACAGGTTTTCCCCGGGAGTTCTTTCCTTTTTTCATCGTTTCTTTTCCTTTTCCCTTCGTCTTCTTGATCGTCAGCCCTTTGTTCCCTGCAGGGCCAGCCAATGACCAATTTCCCCTTTTTGGGCCTTAGGACTCAAAACGGAGGACTTTCTACAATCTTCTTTTTTCCTGGGCAGTCGGCCGAATCTCCAACTTTGGGCCCTATTCAATTTTCCTTTTAAACTGTTGGTTTAAAATTTTCTCGAAAGGAGGGCAACGTGCTTCCAAATTTTTAAGAGCGCGCAAACAAAGGGCTTCACAAAAGCTAAGTAACGTAAACCCCCTGCGCAAAAGCCAACCCAATCAGGAGCTAAATTTCGCAGCAGGGGTTTCCCCACGGCCCCAAAAGCGATGCTATTGGGGTTTTTGGTTATGAATCTCCCCCCAGCTCCTTAAAAATATATAAAATATTAAATTTTTTATAATTTAAATATATTAATATATAATTTTTTATTATCACACCGCCGTTTACCCCAAGGAAAGGGGGGCCCAAAAAAGAAAACTTTCACCCCTCATTCACTCCATCACTGTCTTTCCGAAGGGTGCTTTTTTAAATACAGTTTTTTTAAAAATGCAACCCTTAACACCCCCCTTTGAGTGGGAGGCACTGTACTTCCATTCCCCCAGGACTCAAGTCCGGGTTCCGGTTTCCCTGAATCCCTTCATAAATGTTACTTTTTCTCACCCCAAAAGCACGTCAAGTTTTTAAAAAACCATTTGTCTCCATTAAATTTCCCACAAAAAACGCTCACGCATCCTGCTGGGGAAATCCAAGCCCCCCGCACCCCAAAAAACCCCCTTTTCCCCTCCCTCCAACCCTTCCTAGGCCCACCCCTACCCCGCCTTCCTTTTCCAAATACAGGGCTGATACACTCTTTAATTTATTCTGTTTTGCTCCCCCTTTTCTCTACATGTCCCAAACCCCCCTCAAAAACCCTTTCCCCAGCCCCCTGGCAACAGTTTTTTGGGAATCCGGCACCTCCCCCCTAACTTCCAAAAATACGAATTTTTCGCATTTATATTCCCCACCCATTTTCCCTCAGACATGACATCTCCATGCCCCCACCTTTTCCTCTGCAACATTCATCACCCCCGCTTTTTACCCCCCAAATAAAGCGTTTGGGGAAAACTATACTCTCATAAAATTCCCCTCTTTGGGGCCCCCAAGGACCAAAAAATTTTTTGTCTCCAAAAAACTCCAAGGCCCCCCCCCCCCCCCTTTTTTTTCCCCCATCAATTCTATGATTCCCCCACATCTTTTTTATAGACCCATCCCCCTGACAAAGCCCCCCCAAATATCTGAAACCCTTCACCTCCTCCTACTCTCTCCCTCCAATCTGATATTCAATCTTTCAAACACCTAATTTTTTGTTTTTCCTCATAACCTTTCTCTTTTTTCCCGAATTTTACCTTTAATTTTCTTTTTTGCACAAACCCAAAACCCAAAATTTTAAACCACCAAACCTGCAACTTCCCCTTTTAGAATTTCCCCAAAGCACCCCCCCGTGCCCCCACCCAAAAAGCAGTGTGACAACCCCACTTTGGTGTTATTCTTTATCTTTTAACTCCACGCCCTTTTCCAAAAACCCCCCGCATTTAAATTTTTTACAAAACCCCCTCTATAAAAAATAAAAACAAAACGGTGACAAACACACATCCTTGTCTAAGGCCTACTTTTACTGGGAAAAAAATTTTCCCCCTTTCCCAAAATACTTTTAACTTTAGGCCCCCACTATCCTCGTAAAAAAAATCTTCACTGCTTTTAGTAAATACCTCCTACCCCCCATACACTTGCCCAAAATCCCGCCACATTGCCCCCCCTATCCAACCCCGTCATACGCCTTTTTCCCCAAACAAAAATTCCACAAAAACCTCTTTTCCTTTTCTAAATAAATTTCACTTTTATTTTCCCCTGTAAACACCCGGGCCACACACCCCCCTACCCCTTTTTTTCCCAAAGCCTCATTGTTCCCTCTGCTATTCCCATTCTCCGGTTTTTACCTTAATTCTTTCAATTATAACTCTACCAATTCCCTATATTATATATATATATTTTTTATATATATTTATTTAAAATATTTATATATAATATTAATATAATATAAATATATAGTAACACACGGGAAAAAAACCCCCAGGGGGTAGAAGTTGCTCCCGCCCTTTCGTGTTACAATCAAAATGGGGAGAAAAAAAGGAAATGTTCCCAAAGGGGTTTACGTTCCCAATTTGGGCTATCCCTTTAAATCATGATAAAAGGTCCTTAGGGGGAAAGGGACTTGCTCCGACATTTTTCTTCTTTTTTTTAATTTTGCAAGTCCTGAGTTTTGTTGATTGCAAACGAAAGGTCTACGTTTTCATTTAACCCCCCCCGGGGATTGTTTTTGGGGCTGTAAACACTTGTTTTTTCGAAATTTGCTTAAATATAATAAAAATTATAATTTTTTTTATTTTATTTTATATATAAATAATATATATAATATTTTTATTTTTTTATAAATGTCGTGGCCCCTATTTGGGCAAGTGAAAATTTGTGTATTGCAATAAATTTCGCCAAAATCCCTTTGAACCTTAAAAAAAAAAAAAATATTTCCCAAAGTGTTTGTTTTAAATATTAAAATTATTGTAAACAAAAACTAAAAATATATATGGTTTTTGGGTTTGGCTAAAAAAAAAATTGCACTTGGGTTTTAAAAAAGGTTAGGTAAGTTTTTCTAAGTTTCCTTTTTGGGGGCAAAATTATAAATTTTTTACATTATCATTAATGAAAAAATTTATCTTTTAAAAGTATAAAAAAATATTTGGAAAGGATTAATTTTAAAAAGAGTTTTTTGCTAATTTACCAGTTTTACTTTCTCGGCACGGCAACAAAAAATATTTAATATTTTTTATATATATAAAATTATAATATTTTTATATATATAATTTTATATATATATTTTATATATTTATATTTGACAAAAACCCGGCCCCATCCCCCCCAAGGCAGGGGCCCATAAAAAAACGAAAGTTTTTCTTTTTAAATTTAGTAATTTGTAAGGAGAAAAGGTTACTATCCCCTTTCTCCCGGGAATTTTAGCATCCCCCCTTTAAAAAACACATTTGGACATGGCCACGGGGGAAGAATTTCCCGTTTTACTTCCCCATTTGGGGGTAAGAAAGGAAAAAAAAAGAACAAGAACTAGTAAAAAAATAGAAGAAAACCCAAAGGGGTGTGTATTTATATGCTTGTACATGTATGTGTAGTGTGACCTAAGTGTAAGTAGAAGTAGCAAGACATACCTGAAACCTTGCATGTTTATGCATGTAAAACAATTACAAGCTTTCGTTTTACACTCACTTGGCAGGACGGTAGTACCTCCCTGGGCGGTTGCTGTCTACCAACCTACTACCCACTATTTTATATATATATATATATATATATATATATATATATATATATATATATATATAATAAAATATATATATAATATAAACCATACCCCCGGCCGGGATTGAACCCGCGGTCATAGAGTCTCAAAACTCCAGCCCGTCGCGTTAGCCACTAGACCAGCTAGCCACAATAAGATTCATCCAACTAGGTATATTTCTACACCATAGGAAGGTTAGCACAGGCACCTCTGTGACCACAAATGCAAGTTTTTACAGACGAATCTCCAGCTAGCGTGGCCGTGACGAACTCTAGCTCAAGTCCCTTCACTGCCGTCAACATGACTTAAGAAATCGTAATGGCACGATTGCAAATAAACCATACCCCCGGCCGGGATTGAACCCGCGGTCATAGAGTCTCAAAAACTTGCATTTGTGGTCACAGAGGTGCCTGTGCTAACTTTCCTATGGTGTAGAAATATACCTAGTTGGATGAATCTTATTGTGGCTAGCTGGTCTAGTGGCTAACGCGACGGTCTGGAGTTTTGAGACTCTATGACCGCGGGTTCAATCCCGGCCGGGGGTATGGTTTATTTGCAATCGTGTCATTACGATTTCTTAAGTTATATATATATATATATAATATATATTTTATATATATATATATATATATATATATAATTTAAATTTTAGGTTTATATTTTTGGACCAAAACTCGCCTAGAAAGCTGTCAAAAACCTTCCTTAAATTAACGTAATATTTTCAGCTAAATTCTGCAATTTTATTATAGGTTAATTTAAATTCACTTAATACTATTACTTAAAATCAACGATATATATTGTTTTCGTTATGCTTAGATTGATTTCCGCTGATTTATGGCATAACAAATTTTCATTCGGCTTCATATATATAATATATATATATATATATTATATATATATATATATATATAAAATATATATATAATATATATATATATAATATATATATATATACTTTTACAAGAAATTCTTATACAGACTGACTTTTTTTTTTTTTTTAAGAAAAAAAAAACTTAGAAACCTCACCTAATTTCTTTTAGCTAAATTCTGTTATTTATATCATAGACCAGTTTACATTTATTTAATATCATTTAAAATTTATATTTTTTTTTATTTAAGATCAGAATGAAAATGTCAGAGTTAAGATGTAAAAAAAATCGCTCTTGATAATTGACAGAAAATGGCGTTGCAGTGTATGTGTGTTAGTTACCATTTTGTCCTAGGTGTGTGTGTGTTTTGTGTGTGTGTGTTGTGTGTGTGTGTGTGTGTGTGTGTGTGTGTGTGTGTGTGTGTGTGTTGTGTGTGTGTGTGTGTTGTGTGTGTGTGTGTGTGTGTGTGTGTGTGTGTGTGTGTTGTGTGTGTGTTGGGTGTGTGTGTGTGTGTGTGTGTGTGTGTGTGTGTGTGTGTGTGTGGGTTTTGTGTGTGTGTGTTGTGTGTGTGTGTGTGTGTGTGTGTGTGTGTGTGTGTGTGTGTGTTGTGTGTTGTGTGTGTGTGTGTGTGTGTGTGTGTGTGTGTGTTGGTGTGTGTGTGTGTGTTGTGTGTGTGTGTGTGTGTGGTGTGTGTGTGTGTGTGTGTGTGTGTTGCGTAAATCACCTAGTTGTACTCCCCTAGTTTTAGGTTGCGGGGGGTCGAGTCCGAGCTCCTGGCCCCGCCTCTTCACTGGTCGCTACTAGGTCACTCTCCCTGAGCCGTGAGCTATATCATACCTCTGCTTAAAGCTGTATGGATCCTGCCTCCACTACATCGTTTCCCAAACTATTCCACTTACTGACTACTCTATGGCTGAAGAAATACTTCCTAACATCCCTGTGATTCATCTGTGTCTTCAGCTTCCAACTGTGTCCCCTTGTTACTGTGTCCAATCTCTGGAACATCCTGTCTTTGTCCACCTTGTCAATTCCTCTCAGTATTTTGTATGTCGTTATCATGTCCCCCCTACCTCCTTCCTCCAGTGTCGTCGGTTGTTTTCCCCTTAACCTCTCCTCGTAGGACAAACTCTAGCTCTGGGATATCTTTTTGCAAATTTTTGCACTTTCCTAGTTTCTTTACTGTTTGGGCTAGGTGGGTTTTTCCAAACGGGTGCTGCATACTCCAATAGGGGCCAACGTACACGGTGTACGGGGTCCGAATATTCCTTTTTAAGATGTCGGAATGCTTTTCTGGGGTTTTGTAGGCGCCCAATTTGCAGCCTTAAATTTGGGTTTGGTGTGCCCTTGGGAGATGTCCCTGGTGTTATACTCACCCAAAGACTTTTTTCCTTGAGTGAGGCTTGTAGTCCGGGCCCCCCTAACTGAAACCCGTCTGCGATTTCTTTCCCCTTCCCCAATCTTCATGACTTTGCATTTGGGTGGGATTAAACCCCCAGGAGCCAAATTGCTGGACCAGGTCTGACCCCTGTCCAATCCTTTGTAGTTCTGCTGGTTTCGATCGGTGAATTTTCCTTCAACTTCACGTCATCTGGAAACGGGAAAACCTCAAGTCTTTTGTTCCGTCATGTCTTTCAAAAATACCAAAACAGCATGGTCCTGGGACTGCCCCTGTGGGACCCCGCGGGTACAGGTGCCCCCTTGACACTCCCACTCCTGACTCGCGCTGTTTTCCCTCAAAAGTTTTCCCTTTTCCTTTCAGTGCCCCCCTGTTCCCCCTTTTTGGCCCTCCATTTTTGCTAAATTCTCTTTTGGAACTGTGTCAAACGCCTTCTTGCAGCCCAAAATATGCAATCCCCCCCAACCCCCTTCTCTTGCCCCTTGCTGCTGTCACCTGTCATAGAACTCCAGTAGGTTTTGAACAGGATTTCCCGTCCTAAAACCATGGGGGCTGCTTTTTGAGAGATCATTCCATCTAGGTGTTCCACCACTTTTCCTTAACTTCTCCTGTTTTTTGCATACAAAAATTCAGGACACGGTCGTAGTTTAGTGCTTCATGCTGTCTCCTTTTTTAAAGATTGGGATAATTTGCTGTTTCCATGCCTCGGAATCTCCCTTTTTCGATGATTTTGAATATTGTTGTTGGGGGACCAAGCCCCTCTGCTCCCTCTCTCAGGACCCATGGAGAGATGTTATCGGGCCCCCCATTGCCTTTGGGGTATCTAGCTCACTCAGAAGCCTTTTCACTTTTCCCCGGGTTGTGTGCACGGTTTCCAGCCATGGGGTGTCCCCCACCTCCCCGTCTTTCGGGGCCCCTTTTTGTCTCCCCTGGAACATTTTCTTTGAATTCTTTTTGAGTTCCCACAATTTCAGGGTCTTTTTTTGTTGTCTCTCCTCCTTTCCTTTCATTACCTGATTCCTGGCCCTTGCTGTTTTTTTCCTCCATGTGGCTGTATAACAGTTTCGGGCAGATTTGGCTTTCGTGCTATGTCGTTTTCATTTGTTTTTGGGGTTTCCTTTTATTCTGCATATTCGTTTCTGGCTCTACACTGCTCTCCTTTTTCCCGGGGCCTTTCCCTTTCTATTTTCTTCCATTCCAAAACCCTTTTTTTTTCCCTCCCGCCCTTTGAGTGAACCATGGGCTCACCTGGCTTTTTCATTATTCCTGTTCCCCTTTGGGTACAAACCTCTCTCACCCTCCTTGCATATTGTTGCTACATTTTCCCATCATCTCTTAACTGGTTCCCTGCCATTCTCTGCCCCACTGACCCCGTTGGGATGTTCCTCTTTCCCCGTGTAGCCCCCCTTTTCGTGTAGTTTGGTTCTTTCGCCGGCCTTCCTGTTTCTCCCTCCACTTGAGGTTACTGTCATTCAAAGCTTTAAAACCACAGAGCTGGCCCCAAGGGGTTTTTATATATAGCCCCTCGAAAATTTCACACTCAAGGTGAATACTAATCCAGCCTTGCGGGTTCAACCCTTTTTTCTCTCTCTTTTAGTGTCCCTTACGTTGGTACATGAAGTTTTCCAGAAACCACCTCCTCATCTTACCCCCCTTGATTTTGGGCCCCCATGCGGCTCCAATTTCCCCAACGATCTCCTTGGGGGTTAAAGTAAAACCCATGATCGAAGCTTTCCCTGCTGCTGACTCTTCTGGCCACTGCACCCAGTGGTCAACCATCGCTCTATTGCTCTCGCGTATCTTCCCTTGGCCCCTGCTTTTCTGTGGTGGGTTATACACACTCTATTACCACCTTGGACCCCAGAGTAGAGCTTTCCCGCTATGTAATCACTTCTCCGGGGGTGTGTGTGTGTGTGTGTTGTGTGTGTGTGTGGTGTGGTACGTACATGCAGGCAATAAACATTTATTCATCACGACTACTCTTGATGATCTCTTTCTGACGTCAACTCCAGATGCTTCACTCACCTCTGGTAACAAGGTCTGCCCGCTTTGCGTATGCTTTGGGGCTTGGGGACGCCCAAACTCCCACTGAGGTGACGACGTTAATTTCAATACTATACACTTTTTCCGTGCTTTTTTCACCGTGTCCACTGAAAAAGATTGTTGAACAGGCAAAATTTGGCAGAAAAACTCAAGTGTTATAAATGTGTTTCTTTAACTTATCAACTTGTCGGTATTGTATTTTAGCCATAAAAAAGATTTTTGTTGTCATAGTCCACTGGAAGACTTTGGTTTTTACATCTGTGGCTCACAATGCCCTACAATGGGTGATGCATTGCTAGTTTTATGCCCCGTCGTGTCAGTATTAGATGAAAAAAAAAGTGGGAAGGCGCCCTGTCAGAAAGCCAGAAAAATTTTTTCACTGAAAGCCTTGATTTCCACTTGTTTATTTTAATCTTTGGGATATATCTGTTTGGAGGTTAAATATTAATCGCCCTTTCTAGATATTTCCCTTTTAACGCATTTAATGGGTTAACCCCCCTGTCACACTAACCCTTGGCTTTTTCTAAAACAATTTACACTCACTGCATTTTACCCGCTTTAAAAGCATCCAAACCATACTGAAATGTTCCCGCAATTGGGAGACAGGAGCCCACCTCTTCGATTCAGTGACCGGGGTTTTGCAAATCCCATTCCATGTGTCTGGTAATCTTGATTTTAAGCCCTTCCCAAAAAACTTGACTATTTTTTCTTTGGGGGTTTCTTGAGTTTTTTACTGCCACCTTCAGTGGGGTTTTTAAAAGACAAAGGGGGGCCTCCAGTGTCCAGGCATCTTCTCCATTTTAATTTTAACCAAGTGCAAGGGGTTTTTGCGGGGGGGGAGACACATTGACACTCCCCGCTGCTGCGGTGACACTCCCCCCTGCGCTGGTTTGGGGACATCCAACCCGCTGCTGGGGTACACTCCACCTGCTGTGACACTCCACCCCGCGTGCTGGGACACTCCACCCTGCTGCGGTGACACCCACCTCGTGCTGGGGGACACTCCACCTCTGTGCTTATGACACTCCAAACCTGCTCCTGCTGGTGAACACTGACACTCCCCCTGCTGCTATGGGGCACTCACCGGGGCTGCTGGTGACATCCACCGCTGCTGCTTATACCTTCACCCGCTCCCGCTGGTGACCACGACACCCACCTGCTCCTGCTGGTGACACACTGACACCCACCTATGCGAGGGACACTCACCCGCAGACTGGAACCTCCCCCTGCTCTTGCCCGGGACACACTGA
This sequence comes from Cherax quadricarinatus, assembly GCF_026875155.1. Lineage (NCBI taxonomy): Eukaryota > Metazoa > Arthropoda > Malacostraca > Decapoda > Parastacidae > Cherax > Cherax quadricarinatus. The sequence continues at coordinate 19,021,689 of NC_069464.1, read as the reverse complement.
CACTACATTGCTGCTGGTGGTGATACACTGACACTACAAATGCGCGTGGTGATACATTGGGACTCCATTGCTTTTATGACACACGACACCACAACCCGATGCTGTGGTGATACACCACACTCGACCTCTGCTGGGGGTTTACAATTGACTCTCCACCTACTGCTGCTGGTGGGGATACTCCCCTGCTGCTGGGGGATACTCCAAGCTGCTGGTGGAGACACTCCACCTCTCTGGTGGGGACCATTGACTCTCCACCTACTGTGCTGGGGTGAACTCCACCTGCTGCTGGGGTGTACTCCCCTGCTGCGGTGGGACACTCCACCGCTGCTGGTGGTGACACATTGACTTCCACCTATGCTGCGGTGGGATACCCCCCTGCTGTGGTGGGAACTCCCCCTGCTCCGGTGGTGATATCACCCGCTGCGGGGTGATACCCACCGCTGTGGTGGGACACTCCACCGCTGCTGGGGGTGACAATTCACTCTCCACCACTGTGCGGGGTGACACATCGAACTAACCCGCTCGGGAGGTGCCCTGCCTCCACCTGCTGCCTGGGGGCACAACATTGCTGCGTTGTGGCACAACACCTCTGCTGCAGGTGACAAAAAACCTGCTGCTTTCTATGACACATTTATTCTTCACCTGCTGTGTTGGTGAAACAGTGACACTCACCCGCTGCGGTTACAAATCCACTTTTGCTGCTGTTGACACTCCATTGTTGCTGGTAACACTCCACCTGCTGCTGGTGACATCCACTGTGCTGGTGACACTCCACCTGCTGCTGGTTTACACAGACTGCGCTGGTGCACTCCAAACCTTTTGGCTGGGACACTCCACCTGCTGCTGGGGGGGCCACTCCATCTTGCGGTGGAGCACTCCACCTACTGCGGGACACCCTTTCTGTTGGAGCCACTCCACCTGCTCTGAAGGTGACACTCCACCTGCTGCTGGTGAAACCCGCCTGCCGCTGGGAGGGCACCCACCGCGCTGTGGGGATACTCCCCTTAGCTGGGGACACCCACCTGCTGGGTTGACACTCCACCTTGCTATGGAGGACCTCAAACCCCTGGATGGTACACTCCACCCGCGCTGGGGGAGACACCTACCTGCTGCTGGGTAATTCCACCTGCTGCTAGTGAGATACTTCACTTGCTGCTGGTGACACCCCCCTGCTGCTTGTGGGACACCCACCCCGCTGCTGGGGGGGACACTCCACCTGTTTCTGGTGGTGACATCCCTCCGCGCTTGTGGAGGGCACTCCCCCGCTGCTGTTGAAGAATCTTTCCCCTTTCTTGTGGGACACCCACCTGCTGCGGGGGGGAACTCCCCCTGCTGCGGTGGAGACACTCCACCTGCTGCTAGGGAGTACTCCCTACACATACATCCATACATCCATCCGCTGACAAGCAATTCCAATATCTGAAAAAATTCACTTCTTTCCCTACTACTCCTTTCCAATCTGATAACCAATTTTTTTTATCTAAATAATTTTATACCTACACCTTACTCTTTCCCATTTTTTCTTTCAACACACACACCAACACAACACACACACACACCACACACATATATATATATAAATATATAAATATTTAAAATATAAAAATATATATATATTAAATAAATATTCAAAAGACACATAAACAGTTGATTTTAAATTTCAAAAAACCACTGTGAAAGAATAAGAATTTTAAGCGCTTTGGATACCACATTTTCAAGGGAAAAAGAGGTATATAAAGGATTTAATTTTTAAATTTCCCGCAATTATATTCAAGCAAGTCCCTGGTCGACTGGGAAAATAATTGAAACTTTTTTTCAAAAAAGCATTTTTTTCAAAATATGAAAATTTTCCCTTTGGTTTTTTATAATAGACCATTTAAATTAAAAAAAAATTTGGGAAAAATTTTAAAATAATTGGACAAATAAATTTTTTAATTTCTTATTTCTTGGGTAGAAAAATTTTTTTGGTGGGTTGTTTGAAAAACCTGTCAGTTCGGCAAGGGGGGG
>NC_069464.1:18960105-19019182 GCF_026875155.1 Cherax quadricarinatus | reverse complement strand
CGTTACTGTGAGGCTCCTGGGCTACAGGTAACTGTAGCTGCTCCCGGCTCAGGTACTGTGAGGCTCCTGGGCTCAGGTACTGTGAGGCTCCTGGCTACAGGTCTGTGAGGCTCCTGGGCTACAGGTACTGTGAGGCTGGGGTACAGGTACTGTGGAGGCTCCTGGGCTACAGGTCTGTGAGGCTCCTGGGCTACAGGTGCTGTGAGGTCCTGGGCTATGTACGTGAGGTCCCTGGGCTACAGTACTGTGAGGCTCCTGGGCTACAGTACTGTGAGGCTTCTGGGCTACGAGTACTGTAGGGCCCTGGGCCTCAGGTACTGTGAGCTCCTGGGCTACAGGTACTGTGAGGCTCCTGGGCTACAGGTACTGTGAGGCTCTGTGCTACAGGTATGTGAGCTCCTGGCTACTGGTACTGTGAGGCTCATGGGCTACAGGTTACTGTGAGGCTCCTGAAGGCTACAGGTACTGTGAGGCTCCTGGGCTTACAGGTACTGTGCATCTCCTTGCTACAGGTACTGTAGAGGCTCCTTGGCTACAGGTACTGTGAGGCTCCTGTGGCTACAGGTACTGTGAGGCTCATGGAGCTACAGGTACTGTGGGGGCTTCAGGGCTACAGGTACTGTGGGGCTCCTGGGCTACAGGTACTGTGAGGCTCCTGGGCTACAGGTACTGTGAGGCTCCTGGGCTACAGGTACTGTGAGGCTCCTGGGCTACAGGTACTGTGAGGCTCCTGGGCTACAGGTACTGTGAGGCCTCCTGGGCTATCATGTTACTGTTGGAGGCTCCTTGGGCTACAGGTACTGTGAGGCTCCTGGGCACCGGTACTGTGAGGGGACTCCTGGGCTACAGGTACTGTGAGGGCTCCTGGGGCTACAGGTACTGTGAGGGTCCTGGGCTACAGGTACTGTGAGGCTCCTGGGCTACAAGTACTGTGAGGCTCCTGGGCTACAGGTACTGTGAGGCTTTTGGGCCTCAGGTACTGTGAGGCTCCTGGGCTACAGGTACTGTGAGGCTCCTGGGCTACAGGTACTGTGAGGCTCCTGGGCTACAGGTACTGTGAGCTCCTGAGGCTGCAGGATACTGTGAGGCTCCTGGGTACAGGTACTGTGAGGATCCTGGCTAAGGTACTGTGGCAGCTCCTGGGCTACAGGTTACTGTGCAGCTCCTGGGCTACAGGTACTGTGAGCGCCAGGGCTACAGGTTACTGTGCAGCCTCTGGGCTACAGGTACTGTGAGGCTCCTGGGCTACAGGTACTGTGCAGCTCCTGGGCTACAGGTACTGTGCAGCTCCTGGGCTACAGGTACTGTGAGGCTACGGGCGTACAAGGGTACTGTGCAGCTCCTGGGTACGGTACTGTGAGGTCCTGGGCTACAGGTACTGTGTGGCTCCTGGGCTACAGGTACTGTGAGGCTAGTGGGCCTACAGGTACTGTGAGGGCTCCTGGTACAGGTACTGTGGAGGCTTCTGGGTACAGGTACTGTGAGGCTTTTGGGCCTCAGGTCTGCTAGGCTCCTGGGCTACAGGTACTGTTGAGGCTCCTGGGTAAGGTATCTGTTGAGGGCTCCTGGGCTTCAGGTACTGTGAGGCTCTTGGGCTACAGGTACTGTGAGGCTCCTGGGCTACAGGTACTGTGAGGCTCCTGGGCTAACAGGTACTGCTGAGGCTTGAGCTAGAGGAGACCTGGCTTCTGGCAGCCCCTGGAGGCCCTCAGCTAGTGGAGGACCTGGTCTGCAGCCCTGGAGGCTCAACACATGTGCAGTATAATGTGATCCTTATGACTACGTTTCACCACAGTGGGCTTTTTCAAGTCACAAAACAGATCTTGTTTATGACTTGAAAAAGCCCACTGTGTGGGTGAAACGTAGTCAATAAAGGATCACATTATACTGCATATGTGTTTATATTTCCATTGTGTCGGTATTTTATACCATTTATAACCAGCACCTGGAGGCCCTCCAGCTAGTGGAGGACCCTGGTCTGCAGCCCCTGGAGGCCCTCCAGCTAGTGGAGGACCCTGGTCTGCAGCCCCTGGAGGCCCTCCAGCTAGTGGAGGACCTCCAGCTAGTGGAGGACCCTGGTCTGCAGCCCCTGGAGGCCCTCCAGCTAGTGGAGGACCCTCATCTGCAGCCCCTGGAGGCCCTCCAGCTAGCGGAGGACCCTGGTCTGCGGCCCCTGGAGGCCCTCCAGCTTTCAGAGGCCCCTGGGCTGCGGCCTTTAAAAACCCATGCCTTCATCCAACCTGTTTATTCATGCCTTACTTGTTATCATTCCAATAAATCCACGACGTTTTTAGAAGAACAATGTTATGATAAACCAAATTGACTGTAATCGTGGAGAGGGCCAAAAACAAAAGCTTGGGCAAACAGGACAATTTTGTATTGAGTGGGTTAATAAGAGCTTTGGTCCCCATGTAAAAAAGTAACTCATTTTTTAAAACTATTGCCACTCAGCGGTTTTTTTTACTTATGGAGAATGCTCCTGTTCACCTCCAAGAATGGAAAATGAGTTGCTGGAGGAGTCGAGTTTTTTAACTGTGAAGTTCTTACCTCCGAACACCCACTCCTCTCATCCAGCCCATGGACCCAGATGTCATTTCTAACTTGAAGAGAAACTATACACCAAAGCATCTTTTTGAAAGGTGCTTTGAAATCATTCAGAAAAAAATTTAACCCTCGGGATTTCTGAAAGGACCATTTTCAATATCCGGTCACCTGCTTGAAGCTTATAGACAATAGCCTGGGGGAATGTCTCTAGGACCATGCAGTCAACATGGAAAGAAATTGTGACCTGAATTTGTTGCAGCCAGGGATTTGACGGGTTTGAAATGAGCCTGCACCCTAATGGAGGATATTGTGTCCTTGGCCTAGAGGTGACTGAAGAATATGTGGAGGAGTTGGTGGAGGAGCATAGAACTGAACTCATTACAGAAGAACTTGTAGACCCTCAGAAGGAGCAGCAACATATTGCAGTGGAGGAGCGTGTCATCAGAGGAAGAGGAGGAAGGGATGATGTTGCCCCATTGCACTTGTCAAGGAAATGTGTGTAAATGGCTGTGAAGGCAGGATTTGCTGAAATACCATCCAGAAAAGCAGTGGCATCCATCTCCTCTAACATTGTTCTTAGAGTGATAGTGTTAATGTCTCAATTCAGGTAATGTTAAAATGGAGGCCTGAAACAAACCTCACAGGGCTCAGACGGTATGAGGCAGTTAATTTTATTTACTGTACAATATTTCAATTAGTCTCTTTTAGTACAATGTATTCATTCTTAGTTTTGTGTAGTAGTTAGTACATTTTTAATAAATTATTATATTGTCATTTATTGTCTTTACATTATTCTTTATGGAAAAAATTGCTTTGGTAGTCGTCCATTTTGGTTGTCGAATTGACATCTGGAATGAATTAAATTCAACTGTCAAGGTTCCACTGTATTGCAGTTTGGAGTGGCATCTGAGCTGTAGTATTGGCATGCCTCTGGCAAGACAGTGATGGAGTAAGTGATGGTGAGGTTGTTTCTTCTTTTTCAGGTCGCCCTACCTCAGTTGGGAGACAGCCGGTGTATTAGACAAGAATGTGTGATGTCACCGTGGTTGTTTAATATATTTATAGATGGGGTTGTAAGAGAAGTAAATGCGAGGGTCTTGGAAAGAGGCGTGGAGTTAAAAGATAAAGAATCACACATAAAGTGGGAGTTGTCACAGTTGCTCTTTGCTGATGACACTGTGCTCTTGGGAGATTCTGAAAAATTTTCAAAATTTGGGTGGATGAATTTGGGTGGGTGTCAAAAGAAAAAAAATTAAAAGGGAATACGGGAAAGAGTAAGGTTATGGAAACAAAAAGATTAGGTGATAAAAATTAAATTCAATTGGAGGAGGGAGTATAGGAGGGAATGTATTCAATTTTTGGGAGGGGACAGTCAGGGGAGGGGTCATGAAAGATGGGTAAAATCATAAATTGATGGGGGGGAAAAGGGTGAGTGGTCATTAGGAGTCTGTGGAGACAAAACTTTGTCCTTGGAGGCAAAGAGGGGAATTATGAGAGTAATTTTTTTCCCAACGCTCTTTTATGGGTGTGAAGCAGGGGTGATGAATGTTGCAGCGGGGGAAAGGCTGGAGGCAATGGAGATGTCATGTCTGAGAGCAATTGGGGGTGGAATTAATCCCGGGGAAATTTCGTATTTAAAATTTAAAGGGGGAGGGGGGGATTACCAAAAACGTTGTCCAGAGGGCGGGAAGGGTTTTGAGGGGGTTGGGACTTTGGGGAGAGAATGGAGCAAAACAGAATAACTTCAAGAGTGTATCATCTGAGGGAAGGAAGGGGGGGGGTGGGGGTGGGCCTAGGAAAGGTTGGGGGAGGGGGAAAAAAGATTTTTTGGGGTGCGGGGGGCTTGGGGACTCCGCAGGGAGGGGGCGTGTTTGATAGGAGGAAGGAGACAAATGGTTTTTAATACTTACGTGCTGTTGGAGTGTGGCAAAGTAGTTTTATGAAGGGGTTCGGGGAAACCGGCGGGGCCGACTTGAGTCCTGGAGATGGAAGTACAGTGCCTGCACTCTGAAGGATGGGTGTTAATGTTGCAGTTTAAAAACTGTAGTGTAAAGCACCCTTCTGGCAAGCAGTGAGGAGTGAATGATGGGAAAAAGTTTTTCTTTTTCGGGCCACCCTCCCTTTGGGGGCCACCCTGCCTTGGTGGGCCACCCTGCCTTGGGGGCCCAACCCCCCTTGTGGCCACCTGTTTTGGTGGGAATGGGCCAGTTATAATAATAAAAAAAATATATTTGAAATGGGAGGTGTGGATAAAAAATTTAGCAGAGGGCTGGAGGTGGTTTGGTCTTTAAAGGAAGGAACAAAGTAGAATGACTTGGGAGCTTAAAAATCTGGGGGAAGGAAGGGGGAAGGGGTCACCCCCTACCCCGCCTAAAGGATTTTTTGTTGGGCAGGTTTTTGGGACTTCCACAAGACCCGTAAGTGGGTTGATAGGAGTAAATGGAGACGAATGGTTTTTTGGGACCTGACAAGCTGTTGGAGGGGGGGCGGGGGTAATATTTTTGGAAGGGATTCAGGAACTGGTTATCAACTTGAGTCATGGAAATGGAATACAAATGCCGCATTTTTAAGGGGGGGTTTGAGATATCAGATTTTTGCAGTTTTATTGGACCTCCACAAAGACAGTTTTGTATGAGTGAGGGGTTTTTCTTTTTTTTGGGCACCCTGCCTCTTTTGGTTAAACACCGATGTGTTAAAAAAAAAAAATAAAAAAAAATTTAAGCACACCGGCCATCTCCCCCCAAAGGGCAGGGTGACCCAATAAAGAGGAAACAAATTTTTCTTTTTAAGGTAGTAATTTATACAAAGGGGGTTCTTCAACCTTTTCCCACATTTAGTCACCTTTTCAGCACGCAGGGTTTACAGAGGAAAGATTTACTCCACTTTTCCATGGAAAAAAAAAATAATAAACTTAAGACTTCGCTTACAAGCTGGACCAGTGGGTCACTCGCACGGGTCAGACCAAAAGGACTCCTATGTTGCTGCCTCAAGTGTCCTTCACATGCTGAGGTGCCGGCTAAACTGGTCCCTCCACTAAATCCCTCCGTATGTACTAACTCAGTAACCCACACCTCAGCTCTTTTCTTCAGCTCTCCCCTCATGTGTGTACTGTTCTCAGATGTTAAAAATCTTTCCATAGAGACATTGAACACCACTTCTCCTTGACACCGGGGCCCGCTATACAGCGGTTAGGTTCCAGCTATGCTGTAGGGGAGGCTCCAACTTATACAGCACGTTTGGGTTTTTTGGCTACTGCTCTACAGGGGGCCCCACTTACAAGCGGGGTTTTCGGGCTACTGCGTAAAATGAAATGCTTTTTTTCTCTCTCTCTCTCTCTTTTTCTCTCTCTCTCTTCTCTTTCTCTCTTCTCCCCTCTCTCTCTCTTTTTCTCTCTTTTTTTTTTCTCTCTTTTTTCCTTCTCTCTTCTCTCTCTCTTTCTCTCTCTTTCTCCCCCTCTCTCCTCTCTCTCTCTCTCTCTCTCTCTCTCTCTCCCTTTCTCTCTTTTCTTCTTTCTCTCTTCTCCCCTTTCTCTCTTTCTCTCTCTTTTTCTTCTTTCTCTCTTTCTCTTTTTTTTCTCTTTTTCTCTCTTCTCTCTCTCTCTCTTTCTCCCCCCCCTTTTTTTTTTTTTTTTTTTTTTTTTTTTTTTTTTTTTTTTTTTTTTTTTTTTTTTACCATGGTTTGAAAAAGGTTAAGGATCCTACTTTTTTGACAAGCTTTTACGGTTAAGGATTCCAATTTTATTGAAAAGCTAAGACTTTTACCTACCGCTCTTTTTGAAAGCATTTTTTTGTTATGAGACATACAAGTAGGGAACAGGATGAAGTGGACCATCGTGGGCCGCATTTTCTTTGATCAACTGACTTTTCTCGTTGACATCTTTATGTGAACGAATGTGTTCCAAACTCGGCATCCTGGGTATGTATGACTCAGATGGAGTGATGTTCTGGAGAAGGGTACACCAAGTGAAGTTGCTGTTTTCTCCCTCTTGTGGCATAAAAGCTTTTTTTCGCCGTCCTCGAAGTGGACCCCAATGTGGATTTTGCAATTTTGGGCCTTGTAAAAAACAGTAAGGCCCCCACATCCCTCCTATGTTAAAGGGCTCGCGAAATGACAGACCCACCAGGATGGGTCCAGGCGAGAGATGAAGTCTTGCCTGTTCCTACTCTGTCAAGCATTCGCGATAAAAGGGGGGCAGCAAACCAAGAAAGTGGGCATACCAAGTGTGAGCGTATTTGTGCCCGTACAGACTTGCAACCCCTACTGTAAGCAGATGCGAGATACGGCGAAGTGCTGAAGCTTCCTGGCTTTTTTTTGAAAATTTTACAACAGGGTTTTTCATGTTAGTTTGGAGTCAAATTTCCCCCCCAAGGATATCAACTTCTTCCCGGGTGCCAACATCCCCCCTTCATCCTTACTACTGCACCCATTCCCCCGGGTTTCCTGGGACATCACATTTGCGTTTTCTAGGTGAAATTTATTTGCCATCTATTTCCCCAAAGCTGAAAAGCCTCAGTGGTGATTAGTAGAAAGAGACGGCATTTTTCTCTTGGATAAGTAAAATGTCAGTGTACAGCGTCTGCATTGCATGTGATTCGGGGATGAGGAAGAAGGTCGTTGAAGTAAAATTTTCCAAACAGTGGACCCACACATTTTCCTTGGGAACCTTGCCCCAAAGGATGTTTTGCTGACCCCTTCCTGAGGATACACTTAAGATCTACCATGAAGGAAACACTAGGAGACAACGTAGACCCGCAATCCCGGTTTTTGAATTTTTTGCAAACCCCCTGGTGCCACACCCGGTCGAAAGCCCAGCAATGTCCGTCTACCCACAGCTGACTTTGGATTTTCCGGACTGGTTTCCACTTAGTGGGGAGGTTTAACAACAATCAGCCAAGTAACCTTTCCCGAAGCCATATTTACGATCACAAAATAGTGAGTGGTAGTCAAAAAAATGCATTTTTTTTTGAGATTATTTTTCCAAGGGTCTTACCATGATTGACAGGGTGACATTTGGGCTGTAGTTCTGATTTCTGCTCTGCTCTTCTTTTGTGAACAGGACTACATTTGCCTCTTTCCATGGAGAGGGCCATTTTTCACTGTACGGCTGCGAAAAATGCGGGGTTTGAGGGGCGCTATGGTCTGCACATTTCTCAACAATCTTGGGCTCAACTTTCTGGGCCCACAGCCTTTTCTTGGTCAGTGATTTTAAAAAGGAAAACACCCCTCCTGCCTATTGTCACCCCTGACGTTTTGATAAGTTTTTGCAGCTACCAAGGGGGCCCTTTCTGGTCAGGAACTTTTTTGGTAGAAAGTGTTCAGCAAGAGGGCCCCCTTTCTCTTGACACTATAGAGGTTCCCTCCTGTCGATTTAGAGGGGAATAAGTTTATAGGCAAAACCTTGTCTGTCCTTTACCCGGGGCCACCAGGTTTTGGGGCCTACCCCACATCAACTTTTTTTAGTGTCCAACTCCATTTTGCAATGGCCCACTTTTTAACATCACCCATATGCCTACAGGCTTGCATGTCAAGTTCCTGTTATAGGGGTAGGTGCTCTTAAACCCTTTCCCCCGCTTTGTACTTTGAGTAGCAGCCTCTCTCAACGAAAACCAAACCAAGGCTGATTGTAGGCTTTGTCCCATATTTCCGGTGAGGAATTTCTTGTTGCAGATTAAGGATGGGTCCATGAAGGGTTTCACTTGGTTGTCAACTCCCCCTGAGAAAGCATTCCAGTCGGGGGCGAGCTCAAGCAAAGGGTGGCCAATTACCTCTTTCCCCTAGCCCTTTTTTTCGTGTGGACTCCCACCCGTTCTGTTTGGGGTCTTAAGTGTGGTAAAAACACCCTTTTGGTCAGACGATCCAAGGCCGAGGGGGTTTACAAATGCTATGCCCTTTTGCCAGATCACTCACTACTGGGGCAAGGGGGGGAGCCAGAGATATAGTGGGGAAACAACAAAGTTTCTCAGTCAAAAACTGAAGAAGGGCATCAAAGTCCTCTTTATTTAAAGGTGCGGTTGAGGTCACCAACAATTTTTAATATGTTGACAGTTGTGTTGTGCAGAAGGGATCAAAATTTTCCATTAGGAGTTGATAGGGGCTGCATGTTGCCACTGAGGCTTACATTGCACATGCGTACAGAGGGACTAGTTTAATTACAGAGCTTGAAGAACACATTTCAAATGTGTAGGGGTGGGAACATCTATGTTTGGGGGATGAACATTTTAGAGAAGCACACAGCAACACCACCCCCTTGCCCTTGCCCCGCTCCTTTTATCCATGAGGTGTAGCCAGCAATTCTTGCAAAATTTTTTTGGGTCCGTCTCCAAAAAAGTTTTTCCCCAAAAACACTTCAGTCGGGACTCGAGTGTTCACAAGCAGTGGGAGCTTCCAAACATTAGTATGAAACCCCTAAGTTTTGGCCCCCACAGGATGCTATGACTGGCTCCTCATGAGAATGGTCACTTGAGGTGGTGGGTGTGTGGGAAGTAAGGTGCCTGCCCTTGAGAGATAGGTACTGAGGCAGCGCAGGGTGTAGGTCGTGGGCTGATAAAGGGCCCCAAACCCCCTGCGGGCGGGGGGTAGGAGACTAGTGAGTGACGTGTAGAGGGGGTTACCCAAACAGAGATCCTGCTGGTTTTTCTGGAAAAAGGGCTCTAAACAGGTGGGCCCGGCTGTCAAATTCCTTTTTCTTCCACATGGCCTCCTTAGTCCTTTCCCTTTTACATAGTTACACCTGGTAATCTCGCAGGGAGTTGTTGGGGAGTGCCCCTTCCGGGACGCGAGACACAGCCTAGGTGCCTGGGAGGGGGGACTAGGATTTTTTGTACCTTCCCGTGTTTTCGAGATTGTCCCCGGATTCGCTGAACTGTGTTGTGGAGGGTGAGACGCTTAATGTCTTCTCCACCCCCCTCTCCACTCCCTACCCCCCTCTACCGTTTGACAGATGTGTCCCTGCGTTCGACTTCGGCAGCAGTGATCAGTGCAGTGATAGTTCCCGATCACTAACTGCACCGTTTTTGGGGGGAAACTCCTGGCCAGGCTTGCTGTCGAAGCACTCTACCAGATTCTAGAATAGTACGCAGGGTCTGACAGGTGTGGATCAGAGTGGTAGTGCACTGTCAAGTAGACTGGCATGGCTAAAACAGAGATGTCGGTTAGGGGGAATAAAAGATCCCAAGCTTCCCACGTGGTGGGGAAAAGGGGTTTGTTCCCCCTGGGGGTCAAGGGAATTTTGTTAGAAAATTTCCCAAAGGTGTGTTTTGAACTCGCATCGTGGGACCAGCGAGACAGAATTCCACCAGATGTTTCCCCGAGTTAACTCAGTGTGGGGCTTCCCTCTTTGTCAAAAAGGTCCCATAGCTGAGCAGCTTACGTCATTAATGTAGGCTTGCACTGACTTTTACAATACTTGTGGGTTTTCTAATGAGAGGGGGCTCAGAAGTGCTTCCCTGTGATGGATTTTTCTTAGCTGCAACTTTACAAAACAGCCCAAGAGGGCAGTCTTTATCTTTGGACAGGAGTCCCTGAGGGAGACTTCGAACCCCCCTCCTGTAGCTCCAGGCTTGTATCCACATATACCCGGATTAGGATATCCTTAAATTTTCTGAAATTTTCAACCTGGCGCAACAAAAATTCTTTTTGGGGGCAATCTGTGGGCAGTATTGGAACAAAATAGGTCCTTTCTCCAAAAGATCCTTGCCCTTTGGGAACCCCCAAACACTGCAGTATCTACTGGGACAATAGCCGATAGCGTAGAAATCTTGCTATTTTCGGTGTGAATCATCCCAAGGGGCTTAGGTTTGAAGTTCTCTTCTCTCTCTCTCCTCTCTCCCTCTCTCTCTCCCCCTCTTTCTTTCTCTTTTTTTTTTTCTCTTTCTCTTTCTCTCTCTCTCTCTCAGATGCATATAAAATCCTGATAACATGTTCACACTATCATATATTAAGTGAGCAGTAAAGCTAGGCCTAAAAAATGCATATACAGTACACACATCACTTACCTTAAAATATTTTTATCCTTAGCTTATAGTGAGTGGTGAACATATTTACTGTAGGAAGTCTGAATAAACGAAGAATGGGTATAATTGAAAACTGCTGCATTACCGAAACACTGTAGAGAGAAGTGCTGTAAAGTAGGGCCCTCCTGTACTTTAATTTTGTGTTTTGTACATTATATATTGACTTCCAGGGAGTGTGTTAGATAGGAGTGGAGTCAAATGGTTTTTATGACTTGATGTGCTGTTGGAGTGTGAGTAAAGTAGCACTTACGAAGGGACTCAGGGAAACTGGGTTAGCTGGACTTGAGTCCTGGAGGTAGAAAGTACAGAAATTGTGCTCTGAAGGATAGGTGGGGATATGTTGCAGTATTTGAACTGTAGTATCAATGCCCCTCTGGCAAGACAGTGATGGAGTGAGTGATGATGAAAGTGTTTCTTCTTTTTAAGGTCACCCTGCCTTGGTGGGAGATGGCCGGTGTATTAAAAAAAATTGTCCGTTGATTTATGATGTTCCAATAATGAATCTTGATGAAAGTGAAAGATTTTTTTTTACCAAAAAGTTGATTATACAGGAAGCTCTCTTATAAAACTCCTATAAATTGTGCAATTGATTTTTAAATGTTATTGCAAAGGGCATTCTAAAATGCTAAGTGCATGATAACATCTTAATAGCACAAGTACATACATGCTGTTCAATTGTGGATGCACTTATTTCACTTGCATTGAAAAAATTCACCATATAGAAGAGTGTTATACGAGGGCCAGCTGGATTAAAACGCACATTCCCTCCACACTATGTGGTTTGTCGGAATTTTTGGAATGTGTGAGAATACAGTGGACCCCCGCATACTGTACGCATTGCATACCGTACAATCCGCATACCGGACACTTTGATCGCTAAAATTTTGCCTCGCATACCGCTAAAAAACCTGCTCAGCGGCCTTCGTCCGAGACGCGTCCAATGTGCGGCCTGAGCCAGCCTCATATGTTCCGCCGGTGGCATTGTTTACCAGCCAGCCTCCCCGGTAACATCCAAGCATACAATCGGAATATTTCGTATTATTACAGTGTTTTCGGTGCTTTATCTGGAAAATAAGTGACCATGGGCCCCAAGAAAGCTTCTAGTTCCAACCCTACAGCAATAAGGGTGAGAATTCCAATAGAGATGAAGAAAGAGATCATTGATAAGTATGAAAGTGGAGTGCGTGTCGCCGACCTGGTCAGGTTGTACAAGAAACCCAAATCACCATCTCTACTATTGTGGGCAACAGAAAGGCAATCAAGGAAGCTGTTCTTGCCAAAGGTTTAACTGTTTTTTCGAAACAGAGATCGCAAGTGATGGAAGATGTTGAGAGACTCTTATTGGTGTGGATAAATGAAAAACAGCTAGCAGGAGATAGCGTCTCTCAAGCGATCATAAGCGAAAAGGCTAGGAAGTTTGCATGAGGATTTAATTAAAAAAATGCCTGCAACTAGTGATGATGTGAGTGAATTTAAGGCCAGCAAAGGTTGGTTTGAGAGATTTAAGAAGCGTAGTGGCATACATAGTGTGATAAGGCAGGGTGAGGCTGCCAGTTCGGACCACAAAGCAGCTGAAAAATATGTGCAGGAATTCAAGGAGTACATAGACAGTGAAGGACTGAAACCTGAACAAGTGTTTAATTGTGATGAAACAGGCCTGTTTTGGAAGAAAATGCCAAGCAGGACCTACATTACTCAGGAGGAAAAGGCACTCCCAGGACATAAGCCTATGAAAGACAGGCTTACTTGTTGATGTTTCCAATGCTACTGGTGATTGCAAAGTGAAGCCTTTATTAGTGTATCACTCTGAAACTCCCAGACCGTTCAGGCAAAAAGATGTCCTCAAGGAGAATTTGTGTGTGCTGTGGAGGGCAAACAGTAAGGCATGGGTCACTAGGGACTTTTTTTTATGACTGGTTACACCATGCATTTACCCAATGTGAAAGATTACCTAACTGAAAAGAAATTAGAACTTAAGTGCCTCCTGGTGTTAGACAATGCCCCTGGTCATCCTACAGACGTGGCAGAGCGACTTTATGGGGACATGAAATTCATTAAGGTGAAGTTTTTGCCTCCTAATACCAAATCCTCCTGCAGCCCCTGGACCAGCAGGTTATTGCAAACTTCAAAAAACTGTACACAAAAGCTCTGTTTGAAAGGTGCTTTGTAGTGACCTCAGAAACTCAACTGACTCTAAGAGACTTTTGGAGAGATCACTTTAATATCCTCAATTGTGTAAACCTTATAGGTAAGGCTTGGGAGGGAGTGACTAAGAAGACCTTGAACTCTGCTTGGAAGAAACTGTGGCCAGAATGTGTAGACAAAAGGGATTTTGAAGGGTTTGAGGCTAACCCTGAGAGGATTATGCCAGTTGAGGAATCCATTGTGGCATTGGGAAAGTCCTTAGGGTTGGAGGTTAGTGGAAATGATGTGGAAGAGTTGGTGGAGGAGGACAATGAAGAACTAACCACTGATGAGCTGATAGATCAACTTCAACAGCAAGAGGCCAGACCTGAGGAAACTGGTTCGAAGGAGGGGAGAGAGAAATTGAAGAAATTGCCTATTTACAAAGTTTAAGGAAATCTGGGCAAAGTGGCTTGAAGTGCAAACCTTCATGGATGAAAATCACCCTCACACAGCTATTGCAAGCCGTGCTGGTGACTATTACACTGACAATGTTGTGAAACACTTTAGGAAGTCATAAAGGAACGAGAGGTACAGGCCACTATGGACAGATATGTTGTGCGAAAGAAGTCCAGTGACTCTGAAGCTGGTCCTAGTGGCATTAAAAGAAGAAAGGAAGTAACCCCAGAAAAGGACTCGACACCTCAAGTCTTAATGGAAGGGGATTCCCCTTCTAAATACTAACACTCTTCTCCCCTCCTCCCATCCCATCAATCATCACCCGAACTTCAATAAAAGTAAGTGTCATGTAATTGTGCATGCCCTTTTTCAGTTTGTGTGTATTAAAATTAACATTTCATGTGGTAAAAATTTTTTTTTTTTCATACTTTTGGGTGTCTTGCACGGATTAATTTGATTTCC
The DNA here is from genome assembly GCF_026875155.1 of Cherax quadricarinatus. Classification (NCBI taxonomy): domain Eukaryota; kingdom Metazoa; phylum Arthropoda; class Malacostraca; order Decapoda; family Parastacidae; genus Cherax; species Cherax quadricarinatus. The sequence continues at coordinate 19,005,581 of NC_069464.1, read as the reverse complement.
ATTATTTCTTATGGGGAAAATTCATTCGCATACCGAACATTTCGCATAACAACCAGCCCTCTTGCACGGATTAAGGTCGCTATGCGGGGGTCCACTGTATAGTGGTATCAACGCTCTTAAATGGGTGTGAAGCATGGGTGGTGAATGTGTCTTAGGACAATGTGTGGCGTGAATACAATTCAGAGATTAGAAAGAGGTTCGGAGTTTCTAGAAATATTATCCAGAGGGCTGAGGAGGGGTTGTTGAGATAGTTTGGACATTTAAAGAGAATGGAACAAAATAGAATGACCTGGAGGGTGTATAAAGTTGTAGTGGAAGGAAGGTGGGGTAGGGGTTGTCGTAGGAAAAGTTGAAGAGAGGGAGTAAAGGAGGTTTTGTGTGTGAGGGGCTTGGACTTACAGCAAGCGTGCATGAGCATGTTATATAGGAGAGAGTGGAGGTAAATGGCTTTTATGACCTTACATACTGTTGGAGTGCCAGCAAAATAACATTTATGAAGGAATTCAGGGAAACTGGACTTGAGTTTTGGAGGTGCAAAGTACCTTACCCTCTTTCATATATTTATTAAATAAAAGCACTAACCACTTCAAAACTATATCCTCATCTGCCTTTAACATTTCTGTCTTTATCCCATCTATCCCAGCTGCTTTACCACTTTTCATTCTACCCACTGCCTCATGCACTTCCCCCACACACACAACCGGCTCTTCCTCACTCCTATGGGATGTTATAACTCGCTGCCCAATACACCTAATCACAGCTTCCCTATCTTCATCAACATTCAACAGTTCTTCAAAATATCCCCTCCATCTTCCCGATACTTCTAACTCTCCATCTAATAACTCTTCTCTCCTGTTTTTAACTGTCAAATCCATTCGTTCCCTAGGCTTTCTCAACTTACTAATCTCACTGCAAAACTTTTTCTTATTCTCAAAATTTGTTGATTGCATCTCACCCACTCTCATTTGCTTTCCTCTTACATTTCTTTACCACTCTCTTAACCTCTGTTTTTCTCTCAATGTATGCCTCCTTCCTTGTATCACTTCTTTGTAAAAATCTCTCATATGCTAACTTTTTCTCTTAATACTACTCTCTCCACCTCGTCATTCCACCAACTGCTCTTCTTCCCTCCCGCACCCACTTTCCTGTAACCACAAACTTCTGCTGCGCACTTTAACGCTACATTCTTAAATCTACCCCATACCTCTTCAAGCTCATTACCTATACTCTCACTATCCCATCTTTCTTCCAGTAGTTGTTTATATCTCACCCTAACTGCTTCCTCCTATAGTTTATAAAGTGTTACCTCTCTTACTTGCTGATTCCATTCTCCTTGTTTCCCATCTGCCTTTTACTCTCATTGTAGCTACCACTAAAAAATGAACTGATATATCTGTGGCCCCTCTATAAACATGCACATCCTGAGGTCTACCCATCGATCTTTTATCTACTAATACATAGTCCAACAAACTTTCATTATGCCCTATATCATATCTCTTACACTTATTTATCCTTTTTCTTTTTTCTTAAAATATGTATTACCTATTACTGTTTGTTTATAATATTCCTTGCATATTTATCGAGCAGACATATATTACTATACACGTTGTTTATATTCACCTCTACCTTCAGACACACTCATGCCAAGATAGAGAAGCGGCCTCCTGCTCGTGATGTTGACTTTGACGAACTGCTGTCACATTTTTGTACCATTCAAGAGAAACACCGCAAGTACAAACACCAGAAGATCAAGCAGAAGATTGCAGTCCAGCATTGATCCATCAGCGCGACACCAGAACTAGCGTCTCGCTCATGTTTTCATGTATTGTAGGTATGGCAGCCTTTGATACTCTAGGCTGCCACTGGCATGTGCTACACGTATTCATATGTTATCAAAAATTTTCTTATTAACCCTATCAGTATTTTTCATAATCTTATTGAAAAGATTTGTCACTGTTTTTACAGAGAAATATGCTAGTACAGGATCATGTAGATTAAGTTTTTGTAATTAAATTACCTATGTAAAGACAGATATAAATTGATCCTCATCCTTATGTCTTTTATTTCATCATGGTTAACTATTTAAATTTTCACTGGCATTGCCTACAAGTCATAATTTACACAAAACTTTTATAATTTTTTATTTATACAGTAAAAGTAATAAGAGGAAATAACCCACATGAATCAAAAAGATAGAGAAATAGTATATTTCAACCTCTTCAGTTGGAAGTGAAAAGATACAGATGATTATTCTTCCTGTTTTTGTCTCCATGTGGTTACAAGTTGTGTATACACTTGAAGTGGTGTATAATTCTTACAGTGACAATGTTTATTTCCTTGTAAAGCTTACAATGTGTGGTTTTACTTGTAATAAAGTATTAATTACAAAGAAGGCCACTTGCATGCCTAGGCTTGTATACCTTACTTCCCTATATTAGGGATTATAATATCCCTGACTGGTGTGGAAGTAACACGCAGCCTTAATAGTCTTCATCTGTTAACCTAGGAATGATGTACCCAGCAAGGACAAATCGAATATTAATGTATAATTGTCCTATAATTGTATAATTGTCACCCTGCCTCGGTTGGAGACTGCCGACTTGTTGAAAAAAAAAAAAATTGTCCTATTATGGTAGTAGGTTGGTAGACAGCAACCACCCAGTGAGGTACTACGTCCGCCAAGCGTAGTGTAAAATGAAATCCTGTAATTGGTTATACATGATGGTAGGATTGGTCTGGTGACCTTTTTCTGTCTCATAAACATGCAAGAATTCAAGGTATGTCCTTGCTACTTCTACTTACTACTTAGGTCACAATAACCCATACAATGTAACAATAAAATAAACACGACCCCTCTGGGATTTTTTGTTATTTTCTTCTCTAGTTCACTTTGTTCTCGTTTATTTCCTCTTATCTCCCATGCGGCACTGTGGAGACAGAATTCTTCCTCCCTAAGCGCCATGTCTGTTGTAATAGGCAACAAAAAAGCCTGGAGCAAGGGCTACGTAACCCCCTTCTCCTGTACATAAATTACTAAATTTGAAAAGAGAAACTCTGTTTTATTCTTTTTGTCGCCACCGACCCGCCTTGTGGGCCACCTACTGCCTTGTGGGCCACCTGCCTTGGTGCCACCCTGCCTTGGTGGGCCACCCTGCCGTTGGGGCCACCCTGCCTTTGGGAGTGCCCACCCTGCCTTGGTGGGATACGGTTGGTTTTGTTGAAAAAAAAAAATGTCCATTAGTATTTATTGCTGAAATCGAGCAACATATAAAATAAACAAACACTAAACTGAATGCAAGGTTATTGACAATATTTACTTCGCAACAACCCATAACTCCATGAACTGCCCTCGCTAGATAATGACCCCACCTTGTTGACCCACATGTTAGCTCATAGACTTGATCCATGTTGGTTCTTTGTTCCTGTCAGTGTTGTCACGGTTTCCAATGCACCACATTGATTAGTAAAATAATCTTTATTAGTAAAGAGTTAATAGCTTACATTTTCATGCATGTAATTTTAAACTTTTTTATTATTTTTCCTCTTAGAGGCCTGGAAACACCATACTCTGGAAGAGGAGATGAGTGCATTACCTGGCTAAATTGCTACTATGTGGAAGTGATAGACTTCCTCCTTAATAATCCATGCATCATGTAAGAAGCCTACAAAAAATGCTGAGAAACAATGGCCTAGTAACCCTTTCGACCATTCATGTATAAATAACTACATGTAAAAAGAAAAACTTCTGCTCTTTTTTTTTTTTTTCTGCACCACCACCCCAGTCCATGGTAGGTGGAGGTCAAGTGTTGAAAAAAAAAACTCCCACTTTAGTTGATACCCCACCTATTGTAGAATAGCTATGGCAGGAAGCATATTACCATCACTCTTTCTGAGTACTGTCTTGCTAAAAGATAAACAGAAATCCAACAGTTTCAGTCACTTTGGACTTGAATCACCACCACTCTCTTGGCACTTTCAAGAAGGTGTGAGGATGTTGCAATTTGGAGTCATTTTGCATTGTAATGTCCATAGTAGTTGTGGAAAGACAGCAGTTATATTAGTGATGCTGAATGTTCTTATCCTTCTTTAGGTCCACCCTATGTAAGAACAAATGTAGTACAGTGAGGAGTAATCATGTTGGTAATAGTAAGCACTCCATGTGGAAGTGGAAAAGAAATTCCCTTTCCCCCAATAAGCCTGTGTGTTGTTAGAGGTTACTACAGTTCCGGGAGCAAAGTGTTAGTAACCCCTTCTTCTTTTGTGTTTTATTTTTTTTTTTTTCTCCAACAAGTCGCCGACCTCCCACCGAGGCAGGTTGACCCAAAAAATAAAGAAAATCCCCAAACAGAAAATACTTTCAGCATCATTCAATACTTTCCAACCTCACTCACCACATATCACTGTTTGGGGCAGGTGGGTGTCTCAGAAAACAACATTTTAGAAGCATATACCTATAACAGATACACAACAATCCCTCCAAACTGCTAATATCCCAAGACCGCCTTTTCCTTTAGAGTGCAGGCACTGTACTTTACTTTCCCTTTCAGGACTCAAATTTCAGCTATATGAAAATAAACGTTTCCTCCCTGAATCCTTTCACTAAATATTACCCTGCTCACACTCCACCAGATCGTCAGGTCCCAATACCATTCTTCTCCATTCACACCTATCGAACACACTCAAGCACGTGCCTGCTGGAATTCCAAGCCCTATTGCCTCACTCACAAAACCTCCCTTAACCCCTTCCTTCCCAACCTTTTTGGAGCCGACCCCTACCACCTTCCTTCTCTAACAGATTTAAATGCATCTCCATGTCATTCTACTTTGATGCATTCTCATCTAAATGACCAAACCACTCAACAACCCCTCTTCAGAGCCCTCTGACTAATACTTCTTAATAACTCCACACCTCCTAATTTCCACACTCTGAATTTTCTGCATAATATTTTACAACCGCACTTAGCCTTTGACAGGACATCTCCACTGCTCCAACGCCTCTCGCTGCTGCATTCACAACCCAATCTTCACACCCAAATAAGAGTGTTGGTACTAACTATACTTTATACATTCCTTCTTGCCTCAGTAAAAAACGTTTTTTGACTCACATGTACCGATCAATGCAGCACCACTCACATGTATCCCTCATCCAATTCTCTGATTGAAACTCATCCTATCAATAAATCCATCCACCGACACGTCAGAACTCCCAAGTATCTGAAACAGTGACTTCTTCCCTACCCCCTCCTCCCAATTTGATATCCAATTTTTCTTATCTAAATCATTTGATACCCTCATCACCGGACCGGGGCATGTTCACTTATTCAACTTCTATACCTTTACAACCACAGCTCCTCAAACTCATCCACTAACCTTTGCAATTTTCTTTAGAACTCCCATAAGCCATAGTATACATCAGCAAAAAGTAACACACACATCATATTCCCATTTTGTATTTGATTCCCCATAATTAATCCCACCCCTCTCCCGAACACCCTAGCATTTACCTCTTTTACAATCGCCCAACATCTAAAATCTATTGAAACAACCATTGTGACATTACACATCCTGTCTAAGAATTTACTTTACCGGAAAATCTCCCTCTCTCTACCCACCCTAATCGAGCCATCTCTATCCTCATAAAAACCTTTAACACATTTATAACTTTACCACCTATTCCATATACAGTGGACCCCTCAAACCTTGGCATCAACACATAATGTTTAAATTCCGCATACCGATCAACATTTATCGCTATGATTTTGCTCGCATACCACTAAAAAACCCGCTCAACGCTATTCGTCCAGACGCGTCAAAGTGCTCCTAATCCAGCCTCACATGTTCAGCCGGTGGCATAGTTTACCAGCCAGGCTCCCGCGGATAACATCCAAGCATTACATCGGAACATTTCGTATTATTACAGTGTTTTAGGTGATATTATAATCTTGCAAAAATAAGTGAACCATGGGCCCCAAGAAAGCTCTGAGTGCCACCCTATCAGAATAAGGAGTAGAATTATCTATAGAGATGAAGGAAAGGAGATCATTGCTTAACGTATTGAAAGTGGAGTGTGTTGTCTCCGAGCTGGCCAGGTTGAATAGAAAACCCCAATCACCATCGCTACTAATGTGTCCAACAAACGGCAATCAAGGAAGCTGTTCTTGCAAAAGGTTCAACTGTAGTTTTTCGAAACAGACATTGCAAGTGAAGGAAGCGATGTTGATGGAGCCTCATATTGGTTGGATAAATGAAAACATTATATGCAGAGATAGCATCTCCTCAAGTGATCATAAGAGAAAGGGCTAGAAGTTTGCATGAGGATTTAAAATTAAAAAAATGCCTGCAACTATTGAAGATTTGATTGAATTTAAGGCCAGCAACGGTTCGTTTGAGAGATTTAAGAAGCTTAGTGGCATATCATAGTTGTGATAAGGCATGTGAGGTGCCATTTACAGGACACAAAAGCAGCCTGAAAATATGGTGCAGAATTCAATGGTACATTGACAGTGAAGGACAGCAACCTGAACAAGTGTTAAACTAGTGATGAAACAGCCTCTTATTGGAAGAAAATGCCAAGCAGGAACTACATTACTCAGGAGGAAAAGGCACTCCCAGACATAAGACCCTATGAAAGACAGGCTTACTTAACCTCTGTTGATGTATTACCAATGCTAGTGTGATTTGCAAAGTGAAGCCTTTAATTAGTGTATCACTCAGAAACTCTCCAGAGCGTTCCAGGCAAAAGAATATCCTCAAGGCTAATTTGTGTGTGGCTGTGGAGGCAAACAGTAAGGCATGGGCCACTAGGGACTTTTCTATGACTGTTTACACCAAGCATTTGCCCCCAATGTGAAAGATTACCTAACTGAAAAAGAAATTAGACCTTAAGTGCCTCCTGGTGTTAGACAATGCCCTGGTCATCCTACAGGACTCGCCAGCCGACTTTATGGGGACAAGAGCTTCATTAAGTGAAGTTTTTGCCTCCTACTACACCACTCCTCTCCTGCAGCCCATGGACCACATGTTATGGCAAACTCAAAAAACTGTAACACAAAAGCTCTGTTTGAAAGGTGCTTTTGTAGTGACCTCAGAAACTGTTTCTGAGGAAGGGGAGAGAAAATTGAAGAAAGTTGCCTACTTCAAAGAATTAACCCTTTGAGGTCGACAGGCCCTCTCCGAAACTCGTCTCAAGGGTCGGCCGAATTTTAAAAAAAAAAAATTATTTTCTCTGTGAAAAGATAGAGAATCTTGTCCCGATCCATAAAGACAGACACACAAGTTTGAAATTTGATAGAAACTTACGGAATTATGCTATCGCAAATTAGCGCGGCTCGGCGATGGTTTACGCCATCGGCGATTTTGCCCACTTTGAGCCCATTTATCGGCCAATTTTCACTGTACTAGTCGACCAAAAACATGAATATTTTCGCTAGACACTCCATTCTTCTATCGATGGATGCAAGAAAACCACTCATATATGAAATTCAACTATCCAGTACAGTGTCAGAATTTACAATTTGCCAATTTCACACAAATTCAAAGATCCAATTTTTCGGAATAGGGGTCCAAATTAAACAATAAAGACAATACCTGGCACTAAAATGAACATTTCCTCTAGTCATTCAGTCATGTCTCAAGTCCCCTCTTATATTCTTTTGCTTTCCACTTTGAATTTTTATTTTTCACAAAAAATATAAGATTTACTGCTATGCAACTACTGCATTAGTGTAAAAAATGGTATAAATTATTATTGCGCGTGCACTTGTGAAAGAATATTAGACTCACCAGTTGACGGCGTCTTATGCACGCATTGGCACGATTTGTTTACTTTTGAAGTTTGTATAAAACGAACAAGTTCTGCTACTTTGAGCTCAATTTTCAAGGCACCATTCTTCGCAAAACATGTCAAAATCATTCATTTTCAGTAATAAGTCTTCCATTCTATAAACTGAGACCAAGGAAAAGCTAGACATACAACAATAAATACCATATCAAAAATCACTTCAAAGTCGCTGATTTAATATAAAATAAATGGGTCAAAAGTTTTTTTTTCTCATTAAGCACGGTGGGCTGCAGGATTTTTTTTTAGACGTGCACACACTGACCACATAGACCCCCATTCTTTCAGTATTAAGTCCTACCAGCTTTCTCCCACTAGATTTGAGGCCGCTAGAATTTAAGATTAATAGTACGTCAAAAAAACCCCTACGCGTAAAACGTACTAGTACGACGAAAAACCCCAAAGGGTTAAGGAAATGTGTGGAATGTTGCTTAAAGTGCAAAACCTTTTTTGATGAACAATCCCCCTAACAACAGCTATTGCAAGCCGTGCGGTGACTATTACACTGAACACTGTTGTGAAACACTTTAGGAAAAGACTCATAAAGGCACGAGCGGTACAGGGCCACTATGGACAGATATGTTGTGCGCCAGAAGTCCAGTGACTACTGAAGCTGGTCCAAGTGGCATAAAAGAAGATGGGGAAGTAACCCCAGAAATGGAAGGGATTTCCCGCTTCTAAACACGTAAGAATCTCTCTCACCTCCACCCCCCATCCTCATCAATCATCACCAGATCTTCAATAAAGTAAGCGTACCATGTAACAGTGCATGCCTTCTTTCTCAGTTTGTGTGTAATTAAAATTAATATTTCAGTGGTACAAAAATTTTTTTTCCATACTTTGGGTGTCTTGCACGGATTAATTTTGATTTCCATTATTTCTTATGGGGAAAATTCATTTAGCATAAACGATAATATCGCATAACATGAGCTCAAGGAATGGATTAGTATCGTTATGGCGGGGTTCCACTGCCGTACAATGTACTTGCAACAAACATCTGCCACATTGCTCCCTATCCACTCTATCCGTAATGCCTTTTTCTAAATCCATAAATGCAATAAAAACTTCCCAACCTTTATCTAAATACTGTTTCACATATATGCTTTCAATGTAAAACACTTGATCTACACATCCCCCTTCCCACTCGAAACACTCCTTGCTCATCACAATCCTAACATTTCTGTCTTACCTCTAATTCTTTCAATAAAAAACCTACCGTACCTTTTCCTGTATAGCTCAGTAAAACTTATATCCTCTCAATTTTTTACAATCTCACTTGTCCCCTTTCCCTTATATATAAAGGGACTACACAGGCTCTATGCCCAATCCCTAGGTACCTTCCCCTTCTCTTTCAATACATTTATTAAACAAAAGTACCAACCACTCCAAACACTGTATCCCACCCTGCTTTTTAACATTACCGTTCATGATCCCATCATTTCCAGCTGCTTTTCCCCCTTTCCATCTCTACGAATATGCTCACTAAACCGTTCCCCCCACACTTAATTTCAGCTCTTCACTCACATCCTATAAGATGGAATACCCTCCCTGGCCCTAGGAATGAAAATTACCTGCCTCCCTTTCTTCCTCAAACAATTAAAAGTTCCTCAAATATTCTCGGCCCTCTACCTAAATACCTCCTCTCCCCATCACATAACTCCCCTACTCCTGTTTTTAACTGACAAAACCATACGTTCACTAGGCTTTACTTAACTTTTTAAACCCTCGCTCCAAAAATTTTTTCTTATTTTCATTAAAAATTTCTTGACAGTGCCTCTGCCTTTCTAACACTTGCTCACTCCTTTTGGCACTCACTCGCGCACTCTCTTCACCTTTCTTTACTCCTCCATATACTCTGCTCTCTTTATAAAAGACACTTCTGCTCATGTAAAAACCCTCTCATAAGCTAACTTTTTCTCTTTTATCACCCCCTTTACTTCATCATTTCACACCATCACTCCTCTTTCCTCCTGCCCCCCCTCCTATAACCACAAACTTCAGCCCCACATTCTAATACTGCATTTTTACAAAAACTATTCCAACCCCACCACTACTCCATCTTTGCTCTACCCACCTTTCTGTGCCAATAGTCCGTTTATATCCGCCAGAACTTCCTCCTTCCCATAGTTTATACACTTTCACTTCCCTCCTTACTTGTTGTTTGTTGCCCACCTTACTCTTGTCCCCATCTACCTCTTACTCTAACTGTAGCTACAACTAATTAATGATCCATATATCAGTTTGCCCCTCTATAAACATTTACGTCCATGGTCTACCCATCAACCTTTTATCCCACCAATACCAAAACAATAATCTACAAACTTACTTTCCATACATCTACATCATACCTTGTATATTTTATTTATCCCCTTTTTCAATAAATATGTATTACTTATTGCCAAAATTCTCTATCTAACACAAGCTCAATTCTAAAGGCTGCCTCCATAATTACCTTTAGCCCCCGGGCACCCCAGATTTACCTACTACTGTCCCTCCACAACATTTTTACCCACTTATAGCATTGAAACCCCCAACCAACAAGTACCCTCACACTTGGTATCAAACTCCCCACTGCATCACTCAAACATTCCCAAAATCTCTCTCTCTCTCCTCTACACTTCTCTCTCTCAGGTGCATAAACTCTTACTATAAACCCAATTTTTCACATCCAGCCTTTATTTTACTCCACATAATCCATGAATTAACACATATTATAGTCCCTCTTTCCTGCCATAATCTATCTCTAACAATATTATTGCTACTCCCCTTTAGACTAACTCTGTTTGAAACCCCTGACCTAATCCCATTTATCTCCGCTCCATTGAAACTCTCCCACACCCCTTCACTTTGTTTCACTTAAGCCAGGACATCCAGCTTCTTCTCATTCATAACATCCAAAATCATCTCTTTCATATCATTGCACAACATCCACGCACATTCAACTTCCTAACTTGACAATTTTGTTCTTTCATATTCTTTTTAGTAATCTTTAAAGAAAAGGGGTTACTAGCCTATTGTTTCCCCGGCTTAGTTGACTTTTACACACGCAAGGCTTACGGAAGAAAGTGATCTTATTCCCACTTCTTCCCATGGATAAACAGTGGACCCCCGCGTTATAACAATATTTTTTCACTCAGCAGAAGGTATGTTCAGTGCCAGTAGTACTGGACGCGAATTATGTTTCCATAAAGGAATATGGTGAAGTAGATTAGTCCATTTCAGACCCAAACATACACGTACAAATGCACTACATAAATACACATTACATAATTGTCGCATATCGATGTAATCGTTAATGCGTGGGTCCACTGTTAAAGAAAAAGTCACATAAGAGACCAAGACTATTAAGATAAAATCAAAGATAACTCAGATGAAGTGCTGTATAAATAGAATGTGAGTACATGTATGTGTATGTGGACCTAAGTGTCAAGTAGAATAGCCAAGACATACCTGTAATCTTGCTATAATGAGACAGAAAAGACACCAGCAATCCTATCCTACCATCAAAGTTAAACACTTACAGGCTTTCGGGTTTTGACACTCGCTTTGGCGGACGGTATGCCTCCCTGGGTGTTGCTGTCTACCAACCAACTTGATTGCTTCCTTCCTTCCTCCAACCCCACCACTGTGTGGCTCCTACAGGATATAGCACTTGTTCCCCAAAAAAATAGTGAGAAATATAGAAATAATTGACAACAATCAATTTAGACATATATACTGCATAGGGCAGATTAGTAATGGGGAGATGGAGGTTTTGGAGGTAGATGGCGAAATAATTTTTTGAGATACTTTTATAAATGTCGACCAAAAACAGGGAGGGAAAGGGAAGGCGTAATATCATGCACTGGCCAGTGAGTATACACATCTTTCTTTAGAGTGAAGAACAGGATGTGAGTGTGGGGGAGGTGCGGAGGACATTACGCAGAATGAAAGGGGTTAAAGCCGCTGGAACTGACGTGATTGTGACAGAAATGTTAAAAGCAGGGGATATAGATGTTGGAGGGTTGGTATTATTCCGTTAAATAAATGTATGAAAGAGGAAGGTACCTAGGGATTGTGCAGGGAGCATGTATACTCCCCTTTATAAAAGGAAGGGTACAAAAGAGATTGTAAAAAATATAAGAGGAATAAGTTTACTGAGTATACCCAGGAAAAGTGTACGGTAGGGTTATATAATTAAAGCCAATTTAAGAGGTAAGACAGAACGTAGGGATTGCAGATGAGTCACGAGGTTCAGAGTGGGTAGGGGATTGTAGATCAAGGCCTTATACTGTCTAAACAATATTTCGATAAGTAGGGAATGTTTTTATTGCATTTATGGATTAAGAAAAGTGCATATGATAGTGGGGATAGGGGAGCAATGTGGCAGAATGTTTGCAATACAGTGGACCCCCAGTTTAACATAATTTTTCAATTTCAGAAGTAGCGTTCAGGTGGGCCAGTACGCGACCTAATTTGTTCCCATAAAAGGAATAATGTGAAGTAAGCTTAGTCCATTTTCAGACCCCCAAACATACACGTACAAATGCACTACATAGATACACCTTTCGATAATTGCCGCATTAGGGAGGTGATCGTATACGTGGGGGTCCACTGTATATGGAATAGGTCATCGTGATCTAAGTTACATAAATGCTGTAACGAGTTTATTTAATATGAGGATACTTGAGGCTCAGTTTTAGGATGTTGTAAAAGAGGGAGACCAAACATCCCGGTAAAATTGTCGTAGAAACAGGATGTGTAATGTCACCATGTTGTTTAATATATTTATAGAAGGGGTTGATAAAAGAAGTAAATGCTAGGAGTGTTCGGGAGATTGGTGGGATTAAATAATTGGGAATTAAATACCAAAATGGGAAGTGACACAGTTGCTTTTTTGCTGATGATACTGATGCTCTCTGGAGATTCTTAAAGGAAAATTGCAAAGGTTAGTGGATGAGTCTGGGAGTGTGTGTAAAGGTAGAAAGTTAGAAAAGTGAACACAGAAAGAGTAAGGTGATGAGGTACACTGATTTATATAAAGAAAAATTGGATATTAAATTGGGTGAGGAGGAGTATGAAGAAGTGAAATGTTTTCAGATACTTGGGAGTTGACTGTCGGCGGATGGATTTATGAAACGATGAGGTTATCATAGATTTGATGATGAAAAAAAGGTGAGATGTACATTGAGTTTATGTGGAGACAAAAAACGTTATCTAGTGAGGCAAAGAAGGGAATGTATAAAGTATAGTATTAACCACACTCTAAATGTGGTGTGAAGCTTGGGTTGTAAATGCAGCAGACGAGGGATGGTTGGAGCAGTGGAAAAGCCCTGCCTAAGGGCAATTGTGTGGTGTAAATATTAGCAGAAAAATCGAGTGTGGAAATTAGGAGAGGTGTGGAGATTAATAAAAAACATTAGTCAGAGCGGCTGAAAGGGGTTCTGAGGTGGTTTGGTCATTTAAAAGAATGGATCAACATATAATGGCATGGAAGCGTAAAAATCTTAGGGAAAGGAAGGCGGGTAGTGGTTCACACTCGAAAGCGCGGTTGAGGGAGGGGGTAAAGGAGGTGTTTGTGCGAAGGAGTATGGACTTCCAGCACAAACGTGCGTGGCGTGTTAGATAGGAGTGAATGGAAGACAAATGGTATTTGGGACCTGAACAATCTGTAGGAGTATAAGCATGGTAATATTTAGTGAAGAGGATTCAGAAACAGGTAGTTTTATATAGCTAGACTTGAGACCTGGAAATGGAAATACAAAGGCCTGCCTCTAAAGTTGGGGTATGGATATTGGCAGTTTGGAGGGATAAGTTTGTGTATCTTTATAGTGTACACGTATAATGCTTCCTAAACTGTTAGACACTGTCAGTTCCTTCATCAGACCGAACCTAATTACCACCCCAAATCCCCTTCCCTATTCCATCCTCGCCCAGTTTTCCTTTCCTCCTCCTGGGGCTCCCCACCCCTTCCCTTTTGCCTTACCTTTTTGGCCTTTGGGATTTTTTTCCCACAGTGCGGCTAGTTCCTGAGTAGGTGAAAGGGTACCAGGTTCAATCCCATTACCGTTGAGGTTTCTTGGTGGTGGCGTAGTTTGCCGTGGAATCTGGATCGCCGGGGATGATCCCCGATCCCTCTCCGGTAACCCGGAGGTTGGCTTTGGGTGTCTTACGGGTGACAGTGTACCTCTGGAAGCCACCTTTCGGATTCCGGGGGTGTGGCCAAAGGAGGTTATATGCTTGTCCATATCCGGACCGTCCCTCTGTTTTGTCCACTGAGGTAGCTTTAGCAGATGTGAGGTTGCTATCCTGTGATTGCAGCGTTTTTACTGGCATGATGGTTAGGGTATAGCACGGTTTCCATGCTGCATCTGCGCTAACTTGTGGTGCTGAGGTCCTCTTGGGATGGAGGGAGATTTTTCTGGCTGGCCCTTTTCATTCCTCCAAGGAACTATCCCTCCCCGTCTCCCACGCCTTTTTTTATATTCTTTTTTTTTTATTTTTATGGGGGGAGGGGGGGCTTAGCTTGTTTTTCTAAAAACAAAAATAAAGAAGTAACCAACCATGGAGTACCCCAGCCATGACCCCGCAACCTCCCGAGCCCCTTAATGTTACTTACTGCACACCCCGTTTCTGTCTGGCCCTCACGCCTCGTCTTTTGACCCACTCTTTCGGACATTCCAAAGGCCCCTGAACCTCTTGCTGTTGCTGTATTCCTCACCCGCTTCAGTGTACCCGGGGGCTTCCACTGACTCTTCAATTTTCTGACCTCGCTCCGCTTCTCCTTTCTGACTATTCTTCCGGCTTCTCCCTCTACGGTGCGGCGATTTCAAGTTGCCCAGCCCATCCCACGTCGGACTGACTCTGGTCCCACTTCTAAACAACAACGACAATCCTCCTAAATGATGTACTTTATCGTTCTACCTTCCCTTTCTACTCGGAAATGACCGACATACAACAAACACGTCATGGGCACTCCCTCTCCACACACAGTATTCAGACCACACAGTGGACTAAGATTCTTACATTAGACCGACTTCTTCTACTGCCTATACTTTCCGACCATAGTATTTGGCAAAGCACTCCTAGCGCCACGTTGGTAGAGATAGTTTTCCTTTCATAGCACTAATAAGAGTTGTACTCGCGCATCATTCACGAGTCCCAGAATTCTAACTCAAGCTCATACTCTTTCTCTTCTTTCACATAAGAGTACACATTCCAATCTCTATCGAAAAACATCATTCCCTCAATTTCAACTGTAGTGGTTAACGTGTTATTCAGCCCCATACCATAGTCCAACAGAAGTTTCCAGACATGTGCACTGACCAATTCTCGAACAGCTGGAACTCCAAGGATCTCCCAATTCTCAAGGTAGACACTTATTGTTCTTCCTGCCTTCGGGCGAAGACATACCCTGCAATGTGGCTCATTTTAACTTTTAACAGCCGTGAACCCCATCCTCTGTTTATGTACAGGACATAGGTTTACAAGTTTGTAAGGTGACATCCCTACAACCGCATCATGGAAGAATTGCTGGCGATTTGTCCACCCAGCAAAATATTGAGCGGATCTATAAGGCCAGATGCCCAGTCTGTGGCTGCCAATGACCGATATCTAATAAGTTCTTGCAGTCGATACCCCTCTTGCCACAATGTGTCATGAGCTCACACCTTCATACTCCCTGCCGTTGCCCAGTCTACATAAAGAGCGGGAAATTGGTTGCCTCAAAGAGGCAGAAGCGTCTCCCTTATGCTAATGTCGGTTTCTCATCTCCGCCACCAAGGGAGACTGCCCCGTGTTTATCTAATTCTTGTGTTTCAAAGCGTCCCCCACTTCTGGGGTTCACATCATCTCAGCCTCCCTGCGGTTGCCAGTATCATAGTCTCTCCTGTATCTTATTCTTTTGCTGTCCTGGGCTTCAGACGTCCCCTACTTCAACTCACCTCATTTCTTCAGTCTGTCCTCACTTCTTCGTGTCCTCCCTCACAATCCCTGTATCGACAAGACCTCAAGAACGACACCTCCCAAATTCTCCCTCTACTTCTCAGAGGCCAACAAAATCTCCTTTAACCCCTCCTTCCTCTTCATCCCCCTCCACATTTTACCTTCCCCAGTCCTCTTACCTTAGTCTTCCCCTTTCACTGGCTCTGTTACAAGTGTGGAGGTACATCCTCCTCCTTGTACTTGCCTTCACTCCCTGTCCCCTCCCAACGTTTCTTCCTCACTTCAGCCACCTCCCACGTTCCTGCCTCTTCTGTCCCTTCCCTAACACTTCTCCAGTTACCTCACCCTTTTTGCCCCCCCCCCCTACCTGGACAGTCCATTACAGCTCCGAATCTTTACTCAAACTCCTCCTCCTCCAATCCCAATATTGTCTCCCAAGCGACATCACTGAACTCTGACACTTGAAGAGCAGAATCTCTATATAATGCAGAGACAAACCATCAATGGACACTAGATCCACCCTCTGTTCCTTCTCTTTCCTCCTCTCCATCTGCGCAACTCCTTTCTTCAAATGCACTTGTCCCTTCGCTACTTGAAAGAGTTTTCCTTTGCCCACCACAATGGGTCTTTTCTAACACCCTCTAGTCCGTAGGTACCCAAACCAGCTAATTTCAGGTATCTTTATTGATCCATCATGGTCCTATTTACAGTGAATTCGCGGCTCCTAGGGGTAATCGGGGTTGAGCTTCAGAAGTTGCTCTCCCAGTTTTCCCCTTTGGTGTTTTGCTTACAGGAACCAAAAATTACACTCTGCCGTTATCTATCCTATCTCAGGCAATAATTTAACTAATTCTTCAGATCCTTTTCCTGATGGGACCCTTTATTGAAAGTGCCCTTCTACGCACTTGACTATTCACACCATCAGCTATTTTGTTTTTACTTTCGCTGCATTACCAGCAGCTCGTATCCACTTGCATAGGTTGGTATTAACACTCTGCTCATTTGTATAATCTCTCCATCTCGGCATTATCTTATCCCAATATTGCCTTATCTTGTTTCATCATTACGGCCACCACTTTCAGTACTTGGGCGATTTTTAATGCCCATTAATTTCTCTGGGGGGGTCTCACTGTGATTTTCCCGTGCATACAGTTAGATGCTTTTCCTTGCTACCCACCCCTTATGCTATCTCACCTCACCCATTTTTAATACGGTTTCACACCCATATTTGATCCTCGGACTCATACTCTCTCTTGCATCGATCTATCAGTCTGCCTCTTTTCCTCTGCTACCGCCGCATTAACTTCAACCTGGTCTGTTTCTCCCCGGATTTACATGACAGCGATCATTTCCCAATCATTCTTACATCCCCTTCATATTCACAACCCTTCGTACCCACGCTGGCAATATTGATCAGGCAAAATTGGAACCTTTACTCCCCAACTTAACCGGGTTTTTAGTGAGATCCTTCTTCGTCCTCCATTGATGAGCTTTTTACACCTCTTCTCTCCTCTGTTTTAAACCGCAGCTTCTCATTCTATACCCCAAACTTCGGTAGCATTCTCAGAAATGCGTGCCTTGTTGGCTCCTGCTTGTGCTCGTGCAGTAACTTTTGACACACGCTGCGTGGGGCAGGTTACCAGTACACAATAGAACCACGGAGAGACTTATTGATTTTAAGCAGAAGCGTGTCGATCGCGTCCGCCGTGTCATTTCCGTGACGCTAAATGCACCTTGCTGGTCGAGATTATGCGTCTCCACCATCACCTCTGCTTCGCTCTATGAGTGCAGTCAAGAAAAAAAGGACGAAAACTGAGTGAAATATTGACCCAGCTCCTGTTCTGCGGTTGCCGGTGTTGATATAGTGCAAACCCACAGATGCTGCCAATGAAATTGGCAAATCATCTGGTCAGATCATTTCTCAGGGGCTCCATCAATGTCCCTCGTTTCTTTCCTCAAAGTCTGTCATAGAGTTACACCCATGGAAGCTTTTCTTGTCTCAGAGAAGAACAGTATAGATGTGCGCCTTTTTACACTTCAGGAACTGGAGGCAACACACTCAGCTTGCCAATCATCGGCAGCTGACCCGACGACATTCATATTCGTATGCTACAACATTTTACATCAGTATCAGCCCTTGCAGTCCTATTACTCCTTTTCACTCTTATTGGTCACGTGGAGTTCTTCCGCAGCTGTGGCAGCGCTGATATACCCTTGTGGCTTAGCGCTTCTTTTTGATTATAATAATAATCCACAGCTGTGGAAATCTGCCATTGTTCTCCCTTTTCCCGCAAACCGGGTACTACGGGACATGAAAGCCTCCCTCTATCCGTCACCATTGCGACTCAAACACCAGTAGATCAAGCAGAGATTGCAGTGTCCAGCATTGATCCATCACAGCAGCGCGAACACCAAACTAGCGTCTCGCTCATCGTTTTCATGAGTATTGTAGGTATGGCAGCCTTTGAAAACTCTAGGCTGCCACGGCATGTGCTACACGTATTCCTATGTTATCAAAAATTATCTTATTACCCTACAAATTTTCATAATCTTATTGAAAAGATTTGTCACTGTTTTTTAACAGAGAACATATGCTAGTACAGGATCATGTAGATTAAGTTTTTTGTAATTAAATACCTATGTAAAGAACAGATATAAATTGATCCTCATCCTAGTCTATTATATCATACATGGTTAACTATAAATTTCTCACTGGCATTGCCTACAAGACATAATTCCACAAACTTTTATAATTTTTTATTTATACAGTATAAGTAATAAGAGGCAATAACCCACATGAAATCAAAAGATAGAGAAATAGGATGATTTCAACTCTTCAGTTGGAAGTGAAAAGATACAGATGATTATTCTTCTGTTTTTTTGAGTCTCCATGTGGTACAAGTTGTGTATACACTTGAAGTGGATGTATAATTCTTACAGTGACAATGTTTTATTTCCTTGTAAAGCTTACCACATTTGAAGTTAACTTGTAATCAAGTATTAATTACAAAGAAGGCCACTGCATGCCTAGGCTTGTATACCTTAACTCTCCCTATATTAGGGATTAAAATCATCCCTGACTGGTGTGAATAACACGCAGCCTTAATAGTCTTCATCTGTAACCTAGGAATGATGTACCCGGCCATCAAGACAATCGAATATTAATGTATAATATGTCCTTAATTGTATAATTGTCACCCTGTGCCCTCGTTTGAGACTGCCGACTTGTTGAAAAAAAAAAAATTGTCCTATTATGGAAGTAGGTTGGTAGACAGCAACCACCCAGTGAGGTACTACGTCCGCCAAGCGTAGTGTAAAATGAAATCCTGTAATTGGTTATACATGATGGTAGGATTGGTCTGGTGACCTTTTTCTGTCTCATAAACATGCAAGAATTCAAGGTATGTCCTTGCTACTTCTACTTACTACTTAGGTCACAATAACCCATACAATGTAACAATAAAATAAACACGACCCCTCTGGGATTTTTTGTTATTTTCTTCTCTAGTTCACTTTGTTCTCGTTTATTTCCTCTTATCTCCCATGCGGCACTGTGGAGACAGAATTCTTCCTCCCTAAGCGCCATGTCTGTTGTAATAGGCAACAAAAAAGCCTGGAGCAAGGGCTACGTAACCCCCTTCTCCTGTACATAAATTACTAAATTTGAAAAGAGAAACTCTGTTTTATTCTTTTTGTCGCCACCGACCCGCCTTGTGGGCCACCTACTGCCTTGTGGGCCACCTGCCTTGGTGCCACCCTGCCTTGGTGGGCCACCCTGCCGTTGGGGCCACCCTGCCTTTGGGAGTGCCCACCCTGCCTTGGTGGGATACGGTTGGTTTTGTTGAAAAAAAAAAATGTCCATTAGTATTTATTGCTGAAATCGAGCAACATATAAAATAAACAAACACTAAACTGAATGCAAGGTTATTGACAATATTTACTTCGCAACAACCCATAACTCCATGAACTGCCCTCGCTAGATAATGACCCCACCTTGTTGACCCACATGTTAGCTCATAGACTTGATCCATGTTGGTTCTTTGTTCCTGTCAGTGTTGTCACGGTTTCCAATGCACCACATTGATTAGTAAAATAATCTTTATTAGTAAAGAGTTAATAGCTTACATTTTCATGCATGTAATTTTAAACTTTTTTATTATTTTTCCTCTTAGAGGCCTGGAAACACCATACTCTGGAAGAGGAGATGAGTGCATTACCTGGCTAAATTGCTACTATGTGGAAGTGATAGACTTCCTCCTTAATAATCCATGCATCATGTAAGAAGCCTACAAAAAATGCTGAGAAACAATGGCCTAGTAACCCTTTCGACCATTCATGTATAAATAACTACATGTAAAAAGAAAAACTTCTGCTCTTTTTTTTTTTTTTCTGCACCACCACCCCAGTCCATGGTAGGTGGAGGTCAAGTGTTGAAAAAAAAAACTCCCACTTTAGTTGATACCCCACCTATTGTAGAATAGCTATGGCAGGAAGCATATTACCATCACTCTTTCTGAGTACTGTCTTGCTAAAAGATAAACAGAAATCCAACAGTTTCAGTCACTTTGGACTTGAATCACCACCACTCTCTTGGCACTTTCAAGAAGGTGTGAGGATGTTGCAATTTGGAGTCATTTTGCATTGTAATGTCCATAGTAGTTGTGGAAAGACAGCAGTTATATTAGTGATGCTGAATGTTCTTATCCTTCTTTAGGTCCACCCTATGTAAGAACAAATGTAGTACAGTGAGGAGTAATCATGTTGGTAATAGTAAGCACTCCATGTGGAAGTGGAAAAGAAATTCCCTTTCCCCCAATAAGCCTGTGTGTTGTTAGAGGTTACTACAGTTCCGGGAGCAAAGTGTTAGTAACCCCTTCTTCTTTTGTGTTTTATTTTTTTTTTTTTCTCCAACAAGTCGCCGACCTCCCACCGAGGCAGGTTGACCCAAAAAATAAAGAAAATCCCCAAACAGAAAATACTTTCAGCATCATTCAATACTTTCCAACCTCACTCACCACATATCACTGTTTGGGGCAGGTGGGTGTCTCAGAAAACAACATTTTAGAAGCATATACCTATAACAGATACACAACAATCCCTCCAAACTGCTAATATCCCAAGACCGCCTTTTCCTTTAGAGTGCAGGCACTGTACTTTACTTTCCCTTTCAGGACTCAAATTTCAGCTATATGAAAATAAACGTTTCCTCCCTGAATCCTTTCACTAAATATTACCCTGCTCACACTCCACCAGATCGTCAGGTCCCAATACCATTCTTCTCCATTCACACCTATCGAACACACTCAAGCACGTGCCTGCTGGAATTCCAAGCCCTATTGCCTCACTCACAAAACCTCCCTTAACCCCTTCCTTCCCAACCTTTTTGGAGCCGACCCCTACCACCTTCCTTCTCTAACAGATTTAAATGCATCTCCATGTCATTCTACTTTGATGCATTCTCATCTAAATGACCAAACCACTCAACAACCCCTCTTCAGAGCCCTCTGACTAATACTTCTTAATAACTCCACACCTCCTAATTTCCACACTCTGAATTTTCTGCATAATATTTTACAACCGCACTTAGCCTTTGACAGGACATCTCCACTGCTCCAACGCCTCTCGCTGCTGCATTCACAACCCAATCTTCACACCCAAATAAGAGTGTTGGTACTAACTATACTTTATACATTCCTTCTTGCCTCAGTAAAAAACGTTTTTTGACTCACATGTACCGATCAATGCAGCACCACTCACATGTATCCCTCATCCAATTCTCTGATTGAAACTCATCCTATCAATAAATCCATCCACCGACACGTCAGAACTCCCAAGTATCTGAAACAGTGACTTCTTCCCTACCCCCTCCTCCCAATTTGATATCCAATTTTTCTTATCTAAATCATTTGATACCCTCATCACCGGACCGGGGCATGTTCACTTATTCAACTTCTATACCTTTACAACCACAGCTCCTCAAACTCATCCACTAACCTTTGCAATTTTCTTTAGAACTCCCATAAGCCATAGTATACATCAGCAAAAAGTAACACACACATCATATTCCCATTTTGTATTTGATTCCCCATAATTAATCCCACCCCTCTCCCGAACACCCTAGCATTTACCTCTTTTACAATCGCCCAACATCTAAAATCTATTGAAACAACCATTGTGACATTACACATCCTGTCTAAGAATTTACTTTACCGGAAAATCTCCCTCTCTCTACCCACCCTAATCGAGCCATCTCTATCCTCATAAAAACCTTTAACACATTTATAACTTTACCACCTATTCCATATACAGTGGACCCCTCAAACCTTGGCATCAACACATAATGTTTAAATTCCGCATACCGATCAACATTTATCGCTATGATTTTGCTCGCATACCACTAAAAAACCCGCTCAACGCTATTCGTCCAGACGCGTCAAAGTGCTCCTAATCCAGCCTCACATGTTCAGCCGGTGGCATAGTTTACCAGCCAGGCTCCCGCGGATAACATCCAAGCATTACATCGGAACATTTCGTATTATTACAGTGTTTTAGGTGATATTATAATCTTGCAAAAATAAGTGAACCATGGGCCCCAAGAAAGCTCTGAGTGCCACCCTATCAGAATAAGGAGTAGAATTATCTATAGAGATGAAGGAAAGGAGATCATTGCTTAACGTATTGAAAGTGGAGTGTGTTGTCTCCGAGCTGGCCAGGTTGAATAGAAAACCCCAATCACCATCGCTACTAATGTGTCCAACAAACGGCAATCAAGGAAGCTGTTCTTGCAAAAGGTTCAACTGTAGTTTTTCGAAACAGACATTGCAAGTGAAGGAAGCGATGTTGATGGAGCCTCATATTGGTTGGATAAATGAAAACATTATATGCAGAGATAGCATCTCCTCAAGTGATCATAAGAGAAAGGGCTAGAAGTTTGCATGAGGATTTAAAATTAAAAAAATGCCTGCAACTATTGAAGATTTGATTGAATTTAAGGCCAGCAACGGTTCGTTTGAGAGATTTAAGAAGCTTAGTGGCATATCATAGTTGTGATAAGGCATGTGAGGTGCCATTTACAGGACACAAAAGCAGCCTGAAAATATGGTGCAGAATTCAATGGTACATTGACAGTGAAGGACAGCAACCTGAACAAGTGTTAAACTAGTGATGAAACAGCCTCTTATTGGAAGAAAATGCCAAGCAGGAACTACATTACTCAGGAGGAAAAGGCACTCCCAGACATAAGACCCTATGAAAGACAGGCTTACTTAACCTCTGTTGATGTATTACCAATGCTAGTGTGATTTGCAAAGTGAAGCCTTTAATTAGTGTATCACTCAGAAACTCTCCAGAGCGTTCCAGGCAAAAGAATATCCTCAAGGCTAATTTGTGTGTGGCTGTGGAGGCAAACAGTAAGGCATGGGCCACTAGGGACTTTTCTATGACTGTTTACACCAAGCATTTGCCCCCAATGTGAAAGATTACCTAACTGAAAAAGAAATTAGACCTTAAGTGCCTCCTGGTGTTAGACAATGCCCTGGTCATCCTACAGGACTCGCCAGCCGACTTTATGGGGACAAGAGCTTCATTAAGTGAAGTTTTTGCCTCCTACTACACCACTCCTCTCCTGCAGCCCATGGACCACATGTTATGGCAAACTCAAAAAACTGTAACACAAAAGCTCTGTTTGAAAGGTGCTTTTGTAGTGACCTCAGAAACTGTTTCTGAGGAAGGGGAGAGAAAATTGAAGAAAGTTGCCTACTTCAAAGAATTAACCCTTTGAGGTCGACAGGCCCTCTCCGAAACTCGTCTCAAGGGTCGGCCGAATTTTAAAAAAAAAAAATTATTTTCTCTGTGAAAAGATAGAGAATCTTGTCCCGATCCATAAAGACAGACACACAAGTTTGAAATTTGATAGAAACTTACGGAATTATGCTATCGCAAATTAGCGCGGCTCGGCGATGGTTTACGCCATCGGCGATTTTGCCCACTTTGAGCCCATTTATCGGCCAATTTTCACTGTACTAGTCGACCAAAAACATGAATATTTTCGCTAGACACTCCATTCTTCTATCGATGGATGCAAGAAAACCACTCATATATGAAATTCAACTATCCAGTACAGTGTCAGAATTTACAATTTGCCAATTTCACACAAATTCAAAGATCCAATTTTTCGGAATAGGGGTCCAAATTAAACAATAAAGACAATACCTGGCACTAAAATGAACATTTCCTCTAGTCATTCAGTCATGTCTCAAGTCCCCTCTTATATTCTTTTGCTTTCCACTTTGAATTTTTATTTTTCACAAAAAATATAAGATTTACTGCTATGCAACTACTGCATTAGTGTAAAAAATGGTATAAATTATTATTGCGCGTGCACTTGTGAAAGAATATTAGACTCACCAGTTGACGGCGTCTTATGCACGCATTGGCACGATTTGTTTACTTTTGAAGTTTGTATAAAACGAACAAGTTCTGCTACTTTGAGCTCAATTTTCAAGGCACCATTCTTCGCAAAACATGTCAAAATCATTCATTTTCAGTAATAAGTCTTCCATTCTATAAACTGAGACCAAGGAAAAGCTAGACATACAACAATAAATACCATATCAAAAATCACTTCAAAGTCGCTGATTTAATATAAAATAAATGGGTCAAAAGTTTTTTTTTCTCATTAAGCACGGTGGGCTGCAGGATTTTTTTTTAGACGTGCACACACTGACCACATAGACCCCCATTCTTTCAGTATTAAGTCCTACCAGCTTTCTCCCACTAGATTTGAGGCCGCTAGAATTTAAGATTAATAGTACGTCAAAAAAACCCCTACGCGTAAAACGTACTAGTACGACGAAAAACCCCAAAGGGTTAAGGAAATGTGTGGAATGTTGCTTAAAGTGCAAAACCTTTTTTGATGAACAATCCCCCTAACAACAGCTATTGCAAGCCGTGCGGTGACTATTACACTGAACACTGTTGTGAAACACTTTAGGAAAAGACTCATGGGAGTAATTAAAATTTCTCATCGTTAACTTCATATTGTTTTCTGCAGCCCACTAAAAGATTTTGTTGATGTCCGCCTGGAGCCTTGCAGTGTCCTGCAATGGAAGACACTGTCATGCAGATTCGGGTGTCCTCTGCAAAGGAAGACACGGTGCTGTGGCTGACATCCTTGTCTATGTCAGATATGAGGATGAGAAACAAGATGGGATCGAGTACTGTGCCTTGGGGAACAGAGCTTTTCACCGTAGCTGCTTCAGACTTTACTCTGTTAGACTACTACTCTTTGTGTTCTGTTTTGGAGGAAATTATAGATCCATCTACCAACTTTTCCTGTTATTCCTTTAGCACGCATTTTGTGCGCTATTACACCATGGTCACACTTGTCGAAGGCTTTTGCAAAGTCTGTATATATTACATCTGCATTCTTTTTGTCTTCTAGTGCATCTAGGACCTTGTCATAGTGATCCAGTAGCTGAGACAGACAGGAGCGACCTGATCTAAACCCATGTTGCCCTGGGTTGTGTAATTGATGGGTATCTAGATGGGTGGCGATCTTGCTTCTTAGGACCCTTTCAAAGATTTTTATGATATGGGATGTTAGTGCTATCGGTCTGTAGTTCTTTGCTATTGCTTTACTGCCCCCTTTGTGGAGTGGGGCTATGTCTGTTGTTTTTAGTAACTGTGGGGCGACCCCCGTGTCCATCCCTCCCTCTCCATAGGATGGTAAAAGCTCGTGATAGGGGCTTCTCGCAGTTCTTGATGAACACGGAGTTCCATGAGTCTGGTCCTGGGGCAGATGAGGTAGAGATGAACACGTGGGGATATCGAAGAGAGATCTGTGTCTCGTATTATGATTGTGTGTTCTGTTTATAGTTATCAAGGAGGAGTTTGAGAGGAGGGTTTACATTAGAGTATAATGTTCTTTGTATGTAGTAGGCACAATAGTAAGTGTGGATATTTTGTATATTTAGTTTACCTGGAGTTTACCTGGAGAGGGATCTGGTGATCAACGCCCTGCGGATCGGTCTGTGACCAGGCCTCATGGTGGATCAGAGCCTGATCAACCAGGCTGTTACTGCTGGCTGCATGCAATCCAATGTACGAGCCACTGCCCGGCTGGCCAGGTACCGACTTTAGGTACTTTTCCAGTGCCTTCTTGAAGACAGCCAGGGTCTATTGGTAATCCCCCTTATGTATGCTGGGAGGCAGTTGAACAGTCTCAGGCCCCTGACACTTATTGGTATTGTCTCTTAACGTGCTAGTGAAACCCCTGGTTTTCATTGAGGGGATGTTGCAATCATCTGCCGAGTCTTTTGCTTCCGTTGGGGAGTGATTTTCGTGTGCAAGTTTGGTACTAGTCCCTCTAGGATTTTCCAGGTGTATATATAAATGTATCTCTCCTGCCTGCGTTCCAGGGAGTACAGGTTCAGGAACTTCGAGAGCTCCCAGTGATTGAGGTGTTATATCTCCGTTATGCACGCCATGAAGGTTCTCTGTACATTTTCAAGGTCAGCAATTTCACCTGCCTTGAAAGGTGCTGTTAGTGGGGCAGCAGTATTCCCCCCAATGAAAAAACAGGGGTGTCACTAGCACGTTAAGAGACAATACAATAAGTGTCAGGGGCCTGAGACTGTTCAACTGCCTCCCAGCATACATAAGGGGGATTACCAATAGACCCCTGGCAGTCTTCAAGCTGGCACTGGACAAGCACCTAAAGTCGGTACCTGACCAGCCAGGCTGTGGCCAGGGCCGGATTAAGAAGTCTCCAGGCCGTAGACTATTCAAATTGGCGGGGCCCCTTTGAGTTACGGGTAAGCGAAGCAACCCCTTCCAGCTTGGGGGTGGGGGGGGTGTCGGTGTGAGCCTGTTTAAGGTCTAATTAAATACATTCTGGCTATTTAGATTAAATTTAATAGGGAAAGTACATCAAGACAACCAAAACCATTTACCAACAGCCATTATAACTATCTTGTTAAATCATGCATTTTAAAGAGAATAAACTCAAGACAGCATAGTATTACTAGATTAGGCTATTAAAGTAGTGACATCATGTACCTATTATATTCAGCATAACCACTACAGCACTATTATTCCCTTTATAAATCACTGACCATTATTGTTATCATTGCACCCATGCATAAGACTATCAAATCATATAAACTCAAGAAAGTAAAGAATTGTTTATTTTCCCACAGGCACTTCTTAAAAAAACTTTTTTTTCCCTGGATTTCATTTTGGGCAAATCATCAATTATATTCTGAAAATCAATATTTCTTGTTAGATCAGGCTCAATGGTCAACAAGGCTAGGTTACACAATTTGTCTTGGCTCATTGTTGAACGGAGCTGGTTTTTCAACTCTTTTCAAACAGAAAATGAACGTTCTCCTTTCACAGTTAGTAGCGGGAAGGTTAGGTAAAGGCGTTTACACTATGTCAACATTAGGGAAGGTTTCTGAGTTTACCTGCATTTCTTAAATGTTTCAAAGCAGCTGAGGGCGCACATTTTTTCAGGTGAGCTTTAATCTGATTCATATACCCAGAAAAATGAACTATTTCTTCAACAAAATGTGTCCTGAACATCTGCTGAAAAGGTGTTGTTGCAACTTTAATGCAGCTTCCCCCTCAATTCTGCATCTGGCATAGTAGTAATTTTGAACAGAAATCCAAACTTGTCATCGAGATTCTGGTAGATTTTTTTTTCTTTTCACCAATTCTGTAATCATTTGAATCCAGAATGACGAAGTAATGTAGCTGTCTTACATTTCTGCCTTGGTGGGCAACACAATTTCATTGTCTGGCTCTTCAAAATTGCGTTTCTCTTCCTTGACCGCTGATGATCAGCCCGGTAACTGTAGTCTTTCACCAGCAGTTTAGCTTTCTCTTCAAACATTTCAAAAGCTTCATCATTGCGAATTTGAGCTTACAAATTCCACTAAGCCTGCATAGAGGTTAGCCAAGTAGCCTTTTTCAATTTAAAATTTCTGAAGTGTCTTGTTCGGGGCATTAACCGTTCCAGTAAAAACAGTCCCAAAGCACACAGAGTAAGGCCAATTAAAAATCTTCCAATTTGATGCTAAGCTGGCTGCTTCGCTTCTTGTAGTTGCTTCTGGTCTTCATCCTCTGCTATTTGGATCAAAGCAAACGTATTTCAGCAAAGCTGTCTTTAAAAGGGCATGTGTTGCATCATGCTGTGCTGACCACCTTGTTGTTGATAATGATTTGATGACATTTCCATGAATGGTTGACTCGAGTATACTCCACCGATGCGTTGAAGCAGAGAAAAAATTAAAAGTGCTTGTAAAAGTCCAAAAAATGAAACTGCAAGTGACACAACACTCCGCGGGCACAGGGCCCAACAAGATTAAGGAAATGTGCTGAGCAGGGCACATATTCAGCAAGGGGGTTGATTTGCTTGATACGGGCTTGCAATCCATTATATTTACCCGACAGGGTACTTGCATTGTCGTAGCTCTGGCCCGGCAATCCATAATAGGGAGATCATGTTCAAGCAGAGTATCCAGTACTACATTCACATTGTTTCTCCATCATGGCCTGAAAGAGGAATGAATTTTTTATAAAGCGCTCTACAGGCTTACCACTGGAGCCGACAAAGCGAACAATGAATGTCAATTGATCTGATGTGAAATATCTGGTGTTGATTCTACACTTACTGCAAAGTATTTTTGCAGTTTAAACAAGCTGCTATGATGTTATTGAGGACCTTCTTAGTCATCAGTTCAATAAATTCTTTGCATATAGTAGAAAACATGTAAGATACAGTGCCTCTTCCCTGCATTTCCCCAAAGGCATGACACATGATTTGCTAAGAATGGATCAATTGTGCAACAGTTCTATGATCCTAAGGAAATTGCCATTGTTTTCCGAACCAAAAACCTCATTTTCTCCACGGAAAGCAAGTCCTCTTAGAGCTAAGAATTTTACAACAGCAACAACTCTTTCTAGAACTTTTCTCCCCAAAAAAGTGGGGCTCTTTTTCAGTTTGATTTTCCAAATGAGAATCCAATAAGCCTTTTTTCTGTGCAACGAAATAACACTGGCTAAAATGCAGCTCCTGTGAGTGGTGCTGTTTTCATGTTCCTCGAAAAGCTTGGAATTTTTCCAAATCATTGAACCCCTGTGTGAAGGTATTTTCTTTGGTAGAAAAAAAACTTGCATGCTGAACAGTACACTTTCCTGAGCTTTTAGAGTATACCATCCATGATCTTTTCACAGTTTCTGAATTTGCAAGCTTCCTATAAAAAAATAGATGACTTTAAACAATGACGACTTTCCCTCATCATAAATCCTTGTGATTTCCTAAAGTCAATGTTTCGGGAGTTTGACTGAAGTTTCTGCAATGAAAGCATTTCGTAGAGAATCTGGATTACATTTGGCCATGAGGGAGGATCTTTTAAGACAAATCCTGTGGATGAAATGTCCGTTGGACATTGAGAGGAGACAAAAAGAAGTAGATGCTGGCTGGAAATAATGGAGGGAGGGCTTCCTGTATGATCTGACGTACTGCAGATTCAACTGTACTGGTAACATCAGAAACTGTTTTCGTGAGCATGTCTGTGATCTTTCTGCAGCTTCCTACATCTTTCTTTTTCTGTTCGTCTTCTTGAATTTTCTTCTTTCTTTTTTTGTGACCCACTCGCATAAGAACGTCCAACATCACGTTCCGAGATGCCATAATGATTTATCACTGTCTGTAATCATGCAAAAACAAATTTTCATTTTTTAATTATTAATTTTTTAATTATTAAAATTTTTTTTTTTTTTTTTTTTCTGTCAATTGGGGGATATGGCCCTTGTAGCCCCCTTTCCTCTGGCTGCGCATCTAAAAATTCAAAACGTTACCAGAAAGGGGTCCCTATACAGAACTTTTACCATAGATTTGGTTAGTGATTTGGGCTAAAAATATTTTTCTAATTCATCCTCCTTGATCTCCAATTACTTATACAGAAATCATACTGAGTCCAAGAACAATGCACAATGGTATTTATAATTATTTATTTTCCATAACTAAACTAATCATTGTTTTGCATGATATAAAGGCCTACCCCCATAGAGATAAGGACATGAGAATAAAGAATGCAGGACAAATTTTCAGTTTCACCCAAACCAACGATTTTCTGATGTGGCTTATTGTGTTTCTGGGGAAATATGTAGTAAATTTAAAATTTATGTTCACATCACTTCCATCGCAACTTGAAAACTAAGCATTTGCACGGAAGTGATGTAGAACATCACTCAATTTAGATCTGTTATTGAAATGATAAAGACTTAAAGACAAGGGCAAAGTGCTTTTAAAACCTACAAACGGAAGTCAGTTTGCGTTTTTAGGTTTTTCTTTATAGTATTTTTACCAAAAATGCGTCTTTACTGGTCCATGCGGGCTTTACTGGTCAAGGTAACCCTATCAGGTACCTCCCTTAACATTTAGGGGGCGAAAACAAACATTTATCCATACACATCAATGTCTATCAAACAACATTAAGTTTAAATTTTTCACAGTACAAGTCTAGATAACGTGTAATTACTACAGAAAATTGGAGAGGAATCTCACATACTCGCCCATTAGCGGGAAAACACAGCTGTTCTGATGTAAACAAAGGCGTGTTGAGTGTTGCCATCTATGGTTAGGTTCATTTATTTTTATTTTATTTTATTTCATTATTTACTTTTGTTTTGATTAATTTTTAAAAATCAATTTTACTCTCCAAACACTTGAAATTTTTAGGTAGGGACCCCTTTGCACTTGCACCATGTGCGCAGTCTTGGATGAACCCCTGAACCCCTTGGACTGCGGGGCCCCCAAATGTGCGGGGCCCTAGGCAAATGCCTCGTTTGCCTATGTGGTAATCCGGCCCTGGCTGTGGCTTGTACGCTGGATTGTGTGCAGCCAGTAATAACAGCCTGGTTGATCAGGCTCTGATCCACCAGGAGGCCTGGTCACAGACCAGGCCGCAGGGGCATTGACCCCCGGAACTCTCTCCAGGTAATATATATACGTATATATAAGTGAACAGTATTTAGATAAGGCTAAAAAGGTCTTTGTGGCATTTATGGATTTGGAAAAGGCGTATGACAGGGTGGATAGGGGGGCAATGTGGCAGATGTTGCAGGTGTATGGTGTAGGAGGTAGGTTACTGAAAGCAGTGAAGAGTTTTTAAAGAGATGGAGGCTCAAGTGAGTAGTAGGAAGGGGAAAATTTTTTTCCAGTAAAAGTAGGCCTTAGAAGGATGTGTGATGTCACAGTGGGTTGTTAATATATTATAGAGGGGTTGTAAGAGAAGTAAATGCGAGGGTTCCTTCGACAAGAGGCGTGGAGTTAAAAGATAAAGAATCACACATTGACATAAATTGGAGTTAGTCACAGTTGCTCTTTGCTGATGACAACTGTGCTCTTGGGAGAGTCTGAAAGAGAATTGCAGAGATGGTGGATGAATTTGGTAGGGTGTGCAAAAGAAGAAAATTAAAAGTGAATACAGGAAAGAGTAAGGTATGAGGATAACAAAAATATAGGTTAAGAAAGATTGGATACAATGGAGGGAGAGAGTATGGAGGAGGTGAATTATTCAGATATTTTGGGAGTGGACGTGTCAGCCGGATGGGTCTATGAAGGATGAGGGAATCATAGAATTGATGAGGGGAAAAGGGTGAGTGGTGCACTTAGGAGTCTGTGGAGACAAAGAAACTTTGTCCCTTGGAGGCAAGAGGGGAATGTATGAGAGCATAGTTTTACCAACACCTATATGGTGTGAAGCAGGGTGATGAATGTTTGCCAGCGAGGAGAAGGCTGGAGGCAGGGAGAATGTCCATGTTGAGGGCAATGTGTGGTGTGAATATAATGCAAGAGAAATTCGTAGTTTGGAAGTTAGAGAGGTCGGGATAACCAAATACTGTTTTCCAGAGGGCTGAGGGAAGGGTTGTTTGACGTGGTTCGACATGTAGAAGAATGGAGTGAAACAGAATGACTTCAAGAGTGTTATCAGTCTAGTATGGAAAGGAAGGCTGGGTAGGGGGTTGGCGTAGGAAAGGTTTGGAGGGAGGGAAAAGGAGGTTTTGTGTGGCGAGGGGCTTGACTTCCCGCAGGCCAGTGCGTGAGCGTGTTTGTATAGGAGTGAATGGAGACGAATGGTTTTAATACTTGACGTCTGTTGGAGTGTGAGCATAAGTAACATTTATGAAGGGGTACAGGGAAACACCGGCAGGCCGGACTTGAGTCTGGAGATGGGAAGTACAGTAGCTGTGCCTGCGCTCTGAAAGGAGGGGGTTAATGTTGCAGTTTAAAAACTGTAGTGTAAAGCACCCTTCTGGCAAGACAGTGATGGAGTGAATTAATGGTGAAAGTTTTTCTTTTCGGTCTTTTCGGCCCACCCTGCCATGGTGGGAATCGGCCAGTTGTGATAATAAAAAAAAAAATAATATATATATATATAAATATATATATAAATTAGTAGTAGGTGGTAGACAGCAACCACCCAGTGAAAGTACTTACCGTTTCAGCAGATGATTGCGAAAACATAAAGCCTCTAACTGGTTTTGCAGGATGGTAGACTGTTTTTTTGTATTTTTTATTTAAAAAACTAGCAGAATACAAAATAATACAAACATAAAAATGTTGTCCAATCATATGGACCGATTGTCAAAACTTACACACATACAAACATTCAACACAATCCATACCACTTCCATGAACACTAAACCCATAACACCTGCAAAGTGCAGGATGAGGCACCCTGCCCGCCACACAATATGGCACAACCACCTTCCCCTTAACTTAGTTTGCAATCTAAAAAAACACATTTCCCCCAATATAATATGTTGTATATATATATATATTATATATATATAATATATATATAATATATATATATATATAATATATATATATATATAATACATATATATATATATATCACAATGATACATATATGAAAGTACCTTGAGTTTACCTGAGAAGTTTCCGGGGGTCAACGCCGCCCGCGGCCGCGGTCCTGTGACCAGGCCCGTCCTGGTGGATCAGAGCCGATCAACCCAGGCTGTTATGCTGCTGCTGCACGCAAACCAACGTACGAGCCACAGCCCGGTGATCAGAAACTGACTTTAGGTGCTTGTCCAGTGCCAGCTAGAAGACAGCCAGGGGTCTGTTTGGTTTAATCCCCCCCTTATGTTACGCTGGAAGGCTGTTGAACACTCCTCGGCCCCTGACAACTTATTGTATGGTCATCTTTACTGTGCTAGTGACACCCCTGCTTTTCATTTTGGGGATGTTGCATCGTCTGCCAAGTCTTTTGCTTTCGTAGTGAGTGGATTTTCGTGTGCAATTTCGGTACTAGTCCTCAAGCTTTTCCAGGTGTAAATTATCATGGGTATCTCTCCCTCCTGCGCTCCAGGGAATACAGGTTTAAGGAACCTCAAGCGTCCCAATAAATGAGGTGTTTTATCTCCGTTATGCGCTCCTGAAAGTTCTCTGTACGTATACACAGATATGAAAACTCTACATAAACTAAATCATTAAGTTCATGTTATTGTAACAGACAGTTTTTGCCCAACCATTTGATTATTTACATACCAAAAACAAAAATCTTAACATTGTCTATATGCCCTATCCCCATGACATATATTTTTATTATATAAAAAACTTACAGAATACACAATATGTACACAAACGTCACAAGTTGTCCAACATATGGCCCAACATCAAAATTTATTCACAATATAACATCAACATAATCTATCCCAATCCAGAGAACACTAACCTATACACTCTGATTACACGCACTCCAAAACCTGCAATAGCAGGCTGAGGAAACCTTGCTGGTGCAACACCTTTACTGTATTGGCACAGCCCCTTTCTTTCTCTTCTCCCTAACATAGCTAGGCAACTAAAAACTCTTTCCCCCCCAATATACATATACATATATGAAAAACTGCTCCAATTAACAGATTCAAGGAAAGTAAAAGTTATTTTAAGACAGTGTTTTTTCCCAAACCATGTTAGTATCTTCATACCAACTTACAAATGCCTTAACATTGTCTATATACACATCACAAGTACATTACCCACTTAGTCATATCTACCAACAAAGGCTTTTTTTCTGTTAGTACCAACAAGGTTACACTTCCCTATCCCTCCCCACCACAATTTATAACAGCACACTCGCCAACAATATTTGCCTATCCTACTTCATAACATTTCTTCAGTTATTTACATACTTCTTATAACAGTTGGTTCCACATCAACATACTGCCACCGTTCATTTTCTCATCTGCTACATTAACAAAAGCCATTGTATAGGAAGATTTTCTGATGCTCCCTAACAATTACATATATGATATGAGCTAACTAAACTACAAATAAACTCTGACAATTAAATTTCATCTTACTGTAGTTCCCCCTGATCTATACCAGATACACAACTTTCCCTTTCTTTGAGCACATTTTTTTATTATACCAAAAATGTTTAACAATGCTTTGGACTGTTCCCTCTTGTAGTGTTCCTCACTTCAAAGATCATTTACCTTATTAAAACTATGATCATCATGACCTGCTGTTTTTTCCAAACACATGGGCTACACTAAAAACATTCACACAACAAGAAAACTTCTCCAATTACACCACATCTGACCATGTCATCCCCTCCCAACAACTCCCAGACAAACCTACCACATTACATATCCTTCAGTATGCTCATATTCGCGCTATATAAAAGGAAAATATCTCCCTAGTACTTAAGTAGTCAAATTACTGAGTCCCTTTACCATTATATTTCTATATGCCTCCGGGAACGCAGTTACCCATCTTTTTAACCATAAACGAGTTTATTTCTACAGACTGTGCAACAAATTCCTGCTGCAATTTCCCTTACCCTAATCCCCTCACTTCATTTTTCCTCAATCCCCAGGAATACAACAATAAATCGAGTCACAATGTACAGAATGGTTCTCTTTACAACCTCAGACACACCCCCCTTACCTCTAAATTAGAGCACAGCAGGCAGGGCCGGATAACCGCATAGGCAAACTAGGCATTTGCCCTAGGGCCCTGCGCATATGGGGGCCCCGCGTCCCCAAGGGTTCAGGGGCTCATCCAAGACTGCGCACGATAGTTGCAAGTGCAAAGGGGTCCTACACTAAAAAGTTCAAGTGTTTGGAGGAGTAAAATTGATTTTTAAAACAAATTAATCAAAACAAAAATCAATAATGAAATAAAATAAAAATAAGACCTATACCATTAGATGGCAGCACTCAACACGCCTTTGTTTTAACATTCAGAACACTGTGTTTTCCTGCTAATGGGTGATAAATGGGAGATTCCTCTCCAATTTTCTGGTAGTTTAATATGATTTGATAGTACCTTATTCATGATGCAATGATAACAATAATGTCAGGGATTTATAAAGGGAATAATAAGTGCTGTAGTGGTTATGCTGAATATAATAGTACATGATTCACACTTTAATAGCCTAATCTAGTAATACTATGCTGTCTTGAGTTATTCTCTTTAAAATGCATGAATTAACAAAATAGGTTATAATGGCTGTTGGTAATAGTTTTGGTTGTCCTTGAGTAACTTTCTATTAAATTTAATCTAAAGAGCAGAATGAATTTAATTAGACCTTTAAATATGCTCACACTGACACCCCCCGCCCCAGCGAAGGGGTCGCTACGCTTAACCCATTAACTCAAAAGGGGCCCCCGCCAATCTGAATAGCCTAGGGCCACGTACGTGTACTTCTTAATCTGGCCCCTGCACGCAGGAGCACTGCATTGCCCCCACACCATATTTTATTGACCCAAGAAAAGCTTTCGACACAGTATACACGGCATCCTACACCACAAACTTGAGCCATTATGGTATAAGAGGCCATGTGCATGCATATTTCAAATCTTACCTTACTAATAGTATCAGTAATGTCACATTAAAGACACAGCAACTAACACGGCCACTTGATACTGGAGTTCGCAGGAAGTGTCCTTGGTCCCCTTGCTCTTCCTCATATACATCAATGATCTTCCAAACGTATCCCCAACATCTGAAACCCATTCTCTTTGTGCGACACGACTTAGTCCATTCTCACACACTAATCTTGCCCACCTCACACCATTGTTAACGAGGAGCTGACCAAAATATCGACTTGGATGACAGCCAATAAACTTATGCTTAACTGACAAAACCTACTATATTATGTTTTGGTAGCAGAGCAGGAGATGCACAAATTAACATTAGATCAACAAACACTCTAATTACAGACATAATGAGGGCAAATTCCTAGGCCTATACCTTGACAACAACCTGAATTTCAGCACCCATATCCAACATGATAGCCAAAAAAGTAATCCAAAACGTTGGATCCTCATCCAAGAATTACGATACTAACGTTGCCCGCAAAATGATGCCCTTCTGGACTCTATACCACTGCTTATTCATCCAACCTCACCTATGCTATTTGTGCTTGGGGATCAACTGCAGCAACACACCTAAAGCCAAATAATAACCCAACAAAAAGCCCACAGTAAGAAACACTAAATCCATCCCTGGCAACACACCCCCCCACTCTTCATAGATCTTAAACTGTACCTCCTGTTCAGTACATTCCACACTTACTACTGTGCAATCTACATCTACAGGACCTTAAATTCCAATATTAACCTGAGCCTAAAATGCTTCTTGATAGTTGTGGACAGAACCCACCAGTCATAACACACAGACAACAAACCTCTCTATGACATTCCCCGTGTCACCCTACTAAACCTTTACAAAAATTCCAATGTATGTCAAAGGCCCTAAATCTGGACGCCCTACCTGAAAACTCAGAACTTCTAGACACCCATTCATCACCTTCAAAACGACCATTAGAAAACAACTCATCTCCCTGAAACACCCCGTCAACTAACTACACGAATACCACCTGGTGGTTTCACACCTTTCACTCACCCATTTGTCCATAAACAGAAATATTAATCTTCAATCTTTAAAAAAAGAAACCAAACTAGTCATAAGTTAGGCCTGTGATACTCCCAATACTGGAAACTAATGTACTATGCCGAAAACTAAAAGTCATTCACATTGCTAATCTCACAAACAGTATTTAGTCACTTAGCCATAATAACCAAACTTAGCCCTCATAATTTGTAATATTTTAAAATTAAGACTGTAATACCCTTGTGGCTTAGCGCTTCTTTTTT
The DNA here is from genome assembly GCF_026875155.1 of Cherax quadricarinatus. Taxonomy (NCBI): domain Eukaryota; kingdom Metazoa; phylum Arthropoda; class Malacostraca; order Decapoda; family Parastacidae; genus Cherax; species Cherax quadricarinatus. The sequence continues at coordinate 18,968,620 of NC_069464.1, read as the reverse complement.
TGATTATAATCTTACAATTAAGAATTAAACTAAGTCTTTTCCCGAATTGCCTAGCCATGCAAGTTGGTTATAGTGGTACACTCTGGTAATTAATATTTGACTACATGTAACCACACATAACCAAATTCTGTAAACTCAGCATTGTAATCCTTATAGAGAATAAACTTTGAATTGGAATTAACTTGAAGACTCTACCCCCACACCCGTACCAGCCCTAACTCCCTACAAAAATATACGTCATGAAAAGCTGTTTCCGGATTCCTCACAATGTTCGCATTTCGCCTCCTTTAAACCAAAAACCCATCACACGTCAAAGCCTGCATTGTCGCTAAAATTTCCCATTACAAACCTATAAACTAACTCCCTTACCCTCGGGCATTAATCAAAGGGTAAACCGCCACCACCTTGCATGACTTTCTGGTTTTCCTACATCATCTCTACTAACCTTCCCCACCTTGAGTTTTTTTACCTCACCTTTACTAACATAACCCTTAGCAAATTTTCAAACATTCTCATTAAGTCCATTCCTCCCCACCATCATCGTACATTCCCCATCACCCTCCAACCCTCACAGAGTCCCTTTTACAACCCCCCGCCCTCCCTTACGTACTTCTGTTTAACATACATGGCCTTACCCTCGCCCTAGCATTCAAAAGCCCTCCTTACTCCCCCCTCTGCAAACATTTTGTCCATAACCACCACTTTACTAGTCCATGCTCACCAAAACCCCATATATAGCGAACACACTTCTCTGTATCTCCTATCTCCGTGTTCCCGTAAAGGATACACCACGTCACGTTTACAACAACTTTACTAATAAACCAATAATTTATAATGCCCTTTGATTAAAGTAACATCCTCGCCTCGAAGGTTCCTATTCCATTATACAACTTTCTCTCTCCACCAATTCTGAATTCCTCAGTCTAGCCACTTTCCTCATCTGCCATACAGATAATCCCACATAGTTTCAGCTGTTAATCGTCACACCCATCCAAACTCCACCCCCATTCTACCCCCACCCAATCTCCTACCTTTAATAATTTATGATTTAGCTCGTTGTTGGCCACGCATGCCTGACGCTCTCCAAAACCTCATTACTCTCTCCCACCTTTCGCAACCTTTCGACATCATTGATCGTATTGTGTGTCAGTCTACATAACCAACTACCTCTGTTAATCCCTGTACCCTCCATCCTGTAAATGTTTGTTTGCTATTCCTCAACCATTCCAAAAAACGGGTGTTGCATACATGCAAACAGAATTGATACTAGACAACCCCTTTCTCATTTCAGTCACGCTCTACACCAACCTACCATTAATTGCACCTGAAATCGTGGCGTCTGCATACAAGTCTTCACCCATTTTACTATTCCCTCCCCAAGGCCAAACTCATAAGCCTTAAAGTGTCAACCAATGTACTTCCCTATCACACCGTCATAAGCATTCTTCCCAATCAATGCCCAAAATTCCACCACCCTTACAAACCCTGCAAAATTCCCTAATACGACTATGTCCATTCCCTCATACTACGACTCGGAATCCCCAACTGTACCCCTTGTGCACAATACCACCTATCCACCTTCTCATCCGCTGTTCCTTAGAATCTCGCAAAAATCTTATAATCCGTACACATTAAAGATATGGCCCTGTACGTGCTCAGTGTTCTCCCCTCACTTTTTTTTTCTGTACAGAACCAAGCACCACCACGACCCGGTCCCTCTTGAAGAGACTTTCACGCCAGTCTGGGGTTCAAATAACCCGCAACCAACCGCAACGGCCAACCCACCCATCCTTGACCCTACGCCCCACTTGCGCACCCCCAAGAAACGGGGTCGCGCTCAACCAACCCCCCTGCACCTACGTAAACCCTAACCGAAGGGCCCTGTCTCCCCGTACGCTACTCCCCTCCGGGGGGGAGTGAGCCCTTGATCATACGAACCCCTACCCAAAACAAGCCCCTCGAGGGCGCGCCTTGTTCACGTTGGGGGCTAGGGGGGGGCGTCCTACATAAACCCTTAACTAGTTGGGTTACAAAAACGAGAACCCTTACCAACAACAATTTTCCCGTCAAACCCCCCTCTGTTCACCCCACCATTCCCCCAGCCAACAACCCTCCTCAATCCTTATTAACTCTCTCCCCCGTTTACCCTTTCCCATTTCCTTTTAAACCCATCAACCGCAAACTAACTATCCCTCGAGATTTATTTTTTGTCACCAACATAGCCCACCTTAGTATAACCTTCCAAATCGTCACTACCTCTAAAAGTATAGAGTGGCTCCCGTTGTCTAATGCGAAAACGTCTTAACACAACTACCCGACGGTTTATGTCTCCCCATAGCACGGCATCCATACCCCCCCCTTACCCTTAATTCATCAAATCTTTCTTATGTATTTCTCTTAGTCTTCCTCTTTATTCCTGATATTTCTTCAAATGACTTCCCCCTCCTCACTCGCATAAAACTCATTGAGCTGCTGTTTCCAAATAATTCTGTAAACCATACATACCTCCACCTCGAGCCCTCCTCCCTTCCTTTATATTTATAAAACCCGAATACCAGGTTTTAGCCCTATTTTTCCTCACCAATCAAATTACTACTCCCTACCCATCCCTTTCCCCCCACAATTGTCACCCACCAGTCTCTTAAACTGCTGCATTCCACCACCACACTCTTCACACAACCTCGCATTTATAACTTCCAGATACTTTGAAATATACCTTTACCCACACCCGCCCAATCCAGCTCTACCAAAACTGCCCTATGCTCTGAAAACCCTACGCCACTGTTTTTAAACCCTTCCCACACTAACTGCCTCTGTTTATAAAATTCCCTACAACCTCGCCAAATAATCTCTCCTAACAACAAAGTGAAATCCACTCTCTAAGCCCAACTCCCCCCTCCACGACCTCACCCTACATTCTGTAAAACTTGCATAACGACCGTAACACCAACCCTCCCACCCTTGCTCCACGCCCCCCCCCCACCTTTATACATCAGTTCCAGTCCCCCCCATACATTACTAGAGGTAAACACGTTAAATAAATAAACCACAAAAACTTCTCCTCACAAAATCCTCTTTTACGTTGATTATATTCTCCGCTGGCATATAAACCCAAATGAAAACATACTGTCGAGATGCTCCCCACTCAACCATCCACCCTCACTACCCTCCCCCCTCCCCCCCTTCTTCTCACTTTATAATAAATAAGGGACTATTTTCATTCACAGCCACTGCCACTCCCCTTTTAACCTACAGACCCACTTACATACAATTTATAACCTTGTAATGCCAAAGCACAGCCTATCTTATAATTATGTTCTTGTATAAAGCATACATCCACATTATTTCTCCTCAAAAACCATTCCATCAATACTCGTTTCACTTCATTCCTCAATCCATTTACATTTACAGTTACTACTGTTAATTATTTTAAAAGTGGTGGTTTACCCTTTCTTCTGGCACTACCTCCTTTACCGTCCTGCTGTATTGCGTCTTTCTTGACAGCTTGCTTATTCACCCCCCCCCCCTATCCCTTCGTTATCCCTAGAACCATTAAACCCTTCATTACCCCTCCCCTCTTTCCACTTATGACATACGTCCTTTCTCCAAGATTTTACTCCTGTTCTTTGTCCTGGAGTAAGAACATCGTCCATCTCAGACTTTTCCTGCAGTTCTCTTATGAGAACTCCCCTCCCCACACACCTCGTCACCTGTCTTTTCTGCCCTATGGACTTCTGCCACAACGTTGTGCACAATATCATTAGTGCACAGAGTATTCCTAACCTCCAGATCTTGCTGCGCTGTCGCCTGCACCAGGTTACACCCATCATCCTCCTGTCCCTCCTCACCGTCATGCAAAAAGGAACTAAGTACTTCCTCCAGCAAGCCGTCCTGTTGGCCTGTACCCTCCTCATCAGACGTCGACGTTGTCTGTCTCTTATCAACCGTTAGTGTTACACTTTCCTCCATAGCCGCCTCAGCCCTATCCACTTCTTCACTCCAACGGCAAAGAGTCTTGTTTGGCCTTACTCCTTCCTCCAACGCCCCCATAGCATTCCTCTGATGTAAGATCACTGGTGCCTGTTCCCTCCGTTCAGCTTTTTTATAGCATTGGGCCGCCATATGTTCATAAGAACCACATAACCTGCAAGTCTTCCGCTGCCCTGAGTAGTACACGTAGACCTGCGTCCGGAAGACCTCCATAAGTACGTATGATGGAATTGGCTGCCTCAACGTCATTTTTCAGCGTAAATGATCCTTCAGGTAGCCCCTCGTAAGGTCCATTTTGCCACACCCCATCTCAGCTGAGTGGATTTTTCAAAAGCTGCTAAACACCGCCCCTCAAAGAAGGTTCCTTGATGTTGGTGAGGGGCTCTTGATTTAGGGAATTGAATCTGTGCTCCAGTTCCCCGAATTAAGCCTGAATGCCTTCCACATCCCCCCACCCAGGCGCTGTATAATCCTCCGGGTTTAGCGCTTCCCCTTGATTATAATAATAATAATGCTAAACACCGCCATCACATCATGCTCTGTCGCCTCAAAAGGCACGTTTCGTACCTTCACCCACGTCACATAGCTGGACACATCATGTAAGCAGACTTCCACCATAGTGTTCACTGCTAGTCTTTTCTCTTGATATTTATTGACTATGCTTGCGTAGAATCCTGCTTCTTTACACTTGATGAAAATTCTCGTCGCACCATTTACTGCTACTCCATATAATTCTTCGTTTGGTATTCCATATACCTCACTGATGATCGCAGGCAATAACACCTGCATTGTTGTTCCTGTAAGCGTGCCATGCACCAATTCCACACAAACAGTGTTCACCCAGTGTCCAGTGCAGTCCGCCATGTATGCACAGAACAGGAAAACTGCGCAGTAAACCAGTTGAATCAGGAGCTACTGCGCAGCCCGTCCACACGGCCCGAGAGCAATGAGAACAATGAATGGTAGGATTGCTGGTGTCTTTTTCTGTCTCATAAACACGCTAGATAACAGGGATCTCTTGCTACTCCAATTTACACTTTGGTCTCACTTCACAGACACGCACATGCATATATATATACATACATCTAGGTTTTTCTCCTTTTTCTAAATAGCTCTTGTTCTTCTTTATTTCTTCTATTGTCCATGGGGAAGTGGAAAAGAATCTTTCCTCCGTAAGCCATGCGTGTCGTATGAGGCGACTAAAATACCGGGAGCGATGGGCTAGTAACCCCTTCTCCTGTAGACATTTACTAAAAAAGAGAAGAAGAAAAACTTTATAAATCTGGGATGCTTGAATGTGCGTGGATGTAGTGCGGATGACAAGAAACAGATAATTGCTGATGTTATGAATGAAAAGAAGTTGAATGTCCTGGCCCTAAGCAAAACAAAGCTGAAGGGGGTGTAGGGGAGTTTCGATGGGGGGAAATAAATGGGATTAAATCTGGAGCATCTGAGAGAGAGCTAAGGAAGGGGTAGCAGTAATGTTGAAGGATCAGTTATGGAATGAGAAAAGAGAATATGAATGTGTAAATTCAAGGATTATGTGGATTAAAGTAAAGGTTGGATGCAAAAAGTGGGTCATAATAAGTGTGTATACACCTGGAGAAGAGAGGAATGTAGAGGAAAGAGAGAGATTTTGGGAGATGTTAAGTGAATGTATAGGAACCTTTGAACCAAGTGAGAGAGTAATTGTGGTAGGGGACCTGAATGCTAAAGTAGGAGAAACTTTTAGAGAGGGTGTGGTAGGTAAGTTTGGGGTGCCAGGTGTAAATGATAATGGGAGCCCTTTGATTGAACTTTGTATAGAAAGGGGCTTAGTTATAGGTAATACATATTTTAGGAAAAAGAGGATAAATGAGTATACAAGTTATGATGTAGGGCAAAATGAATTGGTAGATAAAAGACTGTTGAGTAGACTTCAGGATGTACATGTTTATAGAGGGGCCACAGATATATCAGATCACTTTTTAGTTGTAGCTACACTGAGAGTAAAAGGTAGATGGGAGACAAGGAGAATAGAAGCATCAGGGAAGAGAGAGGTGAAGGTTTATAAACTAAAAGAGGAGGCAGTTAGGGTAAGATATAAACAGCTATTGGAGGATAGATGGGCTAATGAGAGCATATGCAATGGGGTCGAAGAGGTATGGGGTAGGTTTAAAAATGTAGTGTTAGAGTGTTCAGCAGAGGTTTGTGGTTACAGAAAAGTGGGTGCGGGAGGGAAGAGGAGCGATTGGTGGAATGATGTAAAGAGAGTAGTAAGGGAGGAAAAAAATTAGCATATGAGAAGTTTTTACAAAGTATAAGTGATGCAAGGAGGAAAGAGTATATGGAGAAAAGAGAGAGGTTAAGAGAGTGGTGAAGCAGTTTTAAAAAGAAAGCAAATGAGAGAGGGGGGTGAGATGTTATCAACAAATTTTGTTGAAAATAAGAAAAAGTTTTGGAGTGAGATTAACAAGTTAAGGAAGCCTAGAGAACAAATGGATTTGTCAGTTAAAAATAGGAGAGGAGAGTTATTAAATGGAGAGTTAGAGGTATTGGGAAGATGGAGGGAATATTTTGAGGAATTGTTAAATGTTGATGAAGATAGGGAAGCTGTGATTTCGTGTATAGGGCAAGGAGGAATAACATCTTGTAGGAGTAAGGAAGAGCCAGTTGTGAGTGTGGGGGAAGTTCGTGAGGCAGTATTATTATTATTATTATTATAATCAAGGGGGAAGCACTAAACCCGTAGGATTATACAGCGCCTATGGGGGGATGGAAGGCATTCAGGCTTAATTCAGGGAACTGGAGCACAGATCCAACTGGAGCACAGATCCAATTCCCTAGATCAAGAGCCCCTCACCAGCGTCAAGGAGCCTTCCTTGAGGGGTCGTGAGGCAGTAGATAAAATGAAAGGGGGTAAGGCAGCCGGGATTGATGGGATAAAGATAGAAATGTTAAAAGCAGGTGGGGATATAGATTTGCAGTGGTTGGTGCAATTATTTAATAAATGTATGGAAGAGGGTAAGGTACCTAGGGATTGGCAGAGAGCATGCATAGTTCCTTTGTATAAAGGCAAAGGGGACAAAAGAGAGTGCAAAAATTATAGGGGGATAAGTATGTTGAGTATACCTGGTAAAGTGTATGGTAGAGTTATTATTGAAAGAATTGAGAGTAAGGCGGAGAATAGGATAGCAGATGAACAAGGAGGCTTTAGGAAAGGTAGGGGGTGTGTGGACCAGGTGTTTACAGTGAAACATATAAGTGAACAGCATTTAGATAAGGCTAAAGTGGTTTTTGTGGCATTTATGGATTTGAAAAAGGCGTATGACAGGGTGGATAGGGAGGCAATGTGGCAGATGTTGCAGGTGTATGGTGTAGGAGGTAGGTTACTGAAAGCAGTGAAGAGTTTTTACGAAGATAATGAGGCTCAAGTTAGAGTATATAGGAAAGAGGGAGATTATTTCCCAGTAAAAGTAGGCCTTAGACAGGGATGTGTGATGTCAACATGGTTGTTTAATATATTTATAGATGGGGTTGTAAGAGAAGTAAATGCGAGGGTCTTGGCAAGAGGCGTGGAGTTAAAAGATAAAGAATCACACATAAAGTTGGAGTTGTCACAGTTGCTCTTTGCTGATGACACTGTGCTCTTGGGAGATTCTGAAGAGAAGTTGGAGAGGTTGGTGGATGAATTTGGTAGGGTGTGCAAAAGAAGAAAATTAAAAGTGAATACAGGAAAGAGTAAGGTTATGAGGATAAAAAGATTAGGTGATGAAAGATTGGATATCAGATTGGAGGGAGAGAGTATAGAGGTGAATGTATTCAGATATTTGGGAGTGGCGTGTCAGCGGATGGGTCTATGAAAGATGAGGTGAATCATAGAATTGATGAGGGGAAAGGGTGAGCAATGCACTTAGGGTCTGTGGAGACAAAGACTATGTCTTGGAGGCAAAGAGGGGAATGTATGAGAGTATAGTTTTACCCAAAGCTCTTATATGGGTGTGAAGCATGGGTGATGAATGTTACAGCGAGGAGAAGGCTGGAGGCAGTGGAGATGTCATGTCTGAGGGCAATGTGTGGTTGTGAATATAATGCGAGAATTCATAGTTTGGAAAGTTAGGAGGAGGTGCGGGTTACCAAAAACTGTTGTCCAGAGGGCTGAGGAAGGGTTGTTGACGTGGTTCGGACATGTAGAGAGAATGGAGCGAAAACAGAATGACTTCAAGAGTGTATCAGTCCGTAGTGGAAGGAAGGCGGGGTAGGGGGTCGGCCTAGGAAAAAGGGTTGGAGGGAGGGGTGTAAAGGAGGTTTTGTGTGCGAGGGTTGGACTTCCAGCAGGCATGCGTGGCGTGTTTGATAGTGATGAAGACAAATGGTTTTTAATACTTGACGTGCTGTTGGAGTGTGAGCAAAGTAACATTTATGAAGGGGTCAGGGAAACCGGGGGGATGGTTGGAGGGGGTGTGCGCCTTTAAGGGGGTTTTGGGGCGTTTTTTTAAAAAAAAATTTTTTTAAAACCCTTTTTTTTGGCAAGAAAAGGGGGGAG
>NC_069464.1:18885694-18959605 GCF_026875155.1 Cherax quadricarinatus | reverse complement strand
GATTCCATTCTCCTTGTTTCCCATCTGCCTTTTACTCTCATTGTAGCTACCACTAAAAAATGAACTGATATATCTGTGGCCCCTCTATAAACATGCACATCCTGAGGTCTACCCATCGATCTTTTATCTACTAATACATAGTCCAACAAACTTTCATTATGCCCTATATCATATCTCTTACACTTATTTATCCTTTTTCTTTTTTCTTAAAATATGTATTACCTATTACTGTTTGTTTATAATATTCCTTGCATATTTATCGAGCAGACATATATTACTATACACGTTGTTTATATTCACCTCTACCTTCAGACACACTCATGCCAAGATAGAGAAGCGGCCTCCTGCTCGTGATGTTGACTTTGACGAACTGCTGTCACATTTTTGTACCATTCAAGAGAAACACCGCAAGTACAAACACCAGAAGATCAAGCAGAGATTGCAGTCCAGCATTGATCCATCAGCGCGACACCAGAACTAGCGTCTCGCTCATGTTTTCATGTATTGTAGGTATGGCAGCCTTTGATACTCTAGGCTGCCACTGGCATGTGCTACACGTATTCATATGTTATCAAAAATTTTCTTATTAACCCTATCAGTATTTTTCATAATCTTATTGAAAAGATTTGTCACTGTTTTTACAGAGAAATATGCTAGTACAGGATCATGTAGATTAAGTTTTTGTAATTAAATTACCTATGTAAAGACAGATATAAATTGATCCTCATCCTTATGTCTTTTATTTCATCATGGTTAACTATAAATTTTCACTGGCATTGCCTACAAGTCATAATTTACACAAAACTTTTATAATTTTTTATTTATACAGTAAAAGTAATAAGAGGAAATAACCCACATGAATCAAAAAGATAGAGAAATAGTATATTTCAACCTCTTCAGTTGGAAGTGAAAAGATACAGATGATTATTCTTCCTGTTTTTGTCTCCATGTGGTTACAAGTTGTGTATACACTTGAAGTGGTGTATAATTCTTACAGTGACAATGTTTATTTCCTTGTAAAGCTTACAATGTGTGGTTTACTTGTAATAAAGTATTAATTACAAAGAAGGCCACTTGCATGCCTAGGCTTGTATACCTTACTCCCTATATTAGGGATTATAATATCCCTGACTGGTGTGGAAGTAACACGCAGCCTTAATAGTCTTCATCTGTTATACCTAGGAATGATGTACCCAGCAAGGACAAATCGAATATTAATGTATAATTGTCCTATAATTGTATAATTGTCACCCTGCCTCGGTTGGAGACTGCCGACTTGTTGAAAAAAAAAAAATTGTCCTATTATGGTAGTAGGTTGGTAGACAGCAACCACCCAGTGAGGTACTACCGTCCTGCCAAGCGAGTGTAAAATGAAAGCCTGTAATTGTTTTACATGATGGTAGGATTGCTGGTGTCCTTTTTTCTGTCTCATAAACATGCAAGATTTCAGGTATGTCTTGCTACTTCTACTTACACTTAGGTCACACTACACATACATGTACAAGTATATATATACACACCCCTCTGGGTTTTTTGTTATTTTCTTTCTAGTTCTTGTTCTTGTTTATTTCCTCTTATCTCCATGGGGAAGTGGAACAGAATTCTTCCTCCGTAAGCCATGTGTGTTGTAAGAGGCAACTAAAATGCCTGGAGCAAGGGGCTAGTAACCCCTTCTCCTGTATAAATTACTAAATTTGAAAAGAGAAACTTCTGTTTTTCTTTTTGGGCCACCCTGCCTTGGTGGGCCACCCTGCCTTGGTGGGCCACCCTGCCTTGGTGGGCCACCCTGCCTTGGTGGGCCACCCTGCCTTGGTGGGCCACCCTGCCTTGGTGGGATACGGTTGGTTTGTTGAAAAAAAAAAAAATGTCCTATTAGAATTTATTGCTGATATCGAGCAACATATAAAATAACAAACACTAAACTGAATGCAAGGTTTATTACAATTTTACTTGACAACCCATACTCATGATGCCTCGCTAGATTTAATGACCCACCTTGTTGACCCACATGTAGCTCATAGACTTTGAGTCCATGTGGGTTCTTTGTTCTCTGTCAGTGTTTGTCACGTTTTGATGCACCAGCATTGATTAGTAAAAATAATCTTTATTAGTAAAGTGGTAATAGCTTTACATTTTCATGCATGTAATTTTAAACTTTTTTTTTTTTTTTCCTCTTTGAGGCTGGAATCACCATACTCTGGAAGGGAGATGAGTGCATTTACCTGGCTATATTGCTAGCTATGGGGAAGTGTAGACTTCCCTCCATAATCCATGCTCATTGTAAGAAGCAACAAAAATGCTGGAAACAATGGCCTAGTAACCCCTTCATGTATAAATAACTAAATGTAAAAAGAAAAACTTCTGCTCTTTTTTTTTTTTTTTTGTCACCCTGCCATGGTAGGTGGTGGTCAGTGAGTGAACAAAAAAACTCCCACTTTAGTTGTACCCCACTAATGTAGAATAGCCTATGGCAGGAAGCATATTTACCATCACTCTTTGAGTAGCTGTCTTGCTAAAAGATATACAGAAATCACAGTTCAGATCATTTGGACTTGAATCTCTCCACTCTCTTGCACTTTCAAGAAGGGTTGAGGATGTTGCAATTTGGAGGTTCATTTGCAGTGTAATGTCCATGTAGTTGTGGCAAGACAGCAGTTATATGAGTGATGCTGAATGTGTTTCCTTCTTTAGGTCACCCTATGTAAGACAAATGTAGTAAAGTGAGAGTAATAATGTTGGTAATAGTAAGCACTCCATGTGGAAGTGGAAAAGAATTCTTTCCCCATAAGCCTGTGTGTTGTAAGAGGTGACTACAGTGCCGGGAGCAAAGTGTTAGTAACCCCTTCTTTTGTGTTTTTTTTTTTTTTTTCTCCAACAAGTCGGCCGCCTCCCACCGAGGCAGGGTGACCCAAAAATAAAGAAAATCCCCAAAAAGAAAATACTTTCAGCATCATTCAACACTTTCACCTCACTCACACATAATCACTGTTTTTGCAGAGGTGCTCAGAAAACAACATTTTAGAAGCATATACCTATAAAGATACACAACATATCCCTCCAAACTGCTAATATCCCAAACCCCTCCTTTAGAGTGCAGGCACTGTACTTCCCATTTCCAGGACTCAAGTTCAGCTATATAAAAATAAACGGTTTCCCTGAATCCTTTCACTAAATATTACCCTGCTCACACTCCAACAGATCGTCAGGTCCCAAATACCATTCGTCTCCATTCACTCCTATCGAACACGCTCATGCACGCCTGCTGGAAGTCCAAGCCCCTCACTCACAAAACCTCCCTTACCCCTTCCTTCCAACCTTTTTGAGGCCGACCCCTACCCCACCTTCCTTCTCCTACAGATTTAAATGCTCTCCATGTCATTCTACTTTGATGCATTCTCTCTAAATGACCAAACCACCTCAACAACCCCTCTTCAGCCCTCTGACTAATACTTTTATTAACTCCACACCTCCTAATTTCCACACTCTGAATTTTCTGCATAATATTTACACCGCACTTTGCCCTTTGACAGGACATCTCCACTGCCTCCAACGGCCTCCTCGCTGCTGCATTCACAACCCAAGCTTCACACCCATATAAGAGTGTTGGTACTACTATACTTTCATACATTCCCTTCTTTGCCTCCATAAATAACGTTTTTTGACTCCACATGTACCTCAATGCACCACTCACATTTTATCCCTCATCAATTCTATGATTAACCTCATCCTTCATAAATCCATCCACCGACACGTCAACTCCCAAGTATCTGAAAACATTGACTTCTTCCATACTCCTCCTCCCCAATTTGATATCCAATTTTTCTTTATCTAAATCATTTGATACCCTCATCACCTTACTCTTTTCTATGTTCACTTTCAACTTTCTACCTTTACACACACTCCCAAACTCATCCACTAACCTTTGCAAATTTTCTTTAGAATCTCCCATAAGCATAGTATCATCAGCAAAAAGTAACTGTGTCAATTCCCATTTTGTATTTGATTCCCCATAATTTAATCCCACCCCTCTCCCGAACACCCTAGCATTTACTTCTTTTACAACCCCATCTATAAATATATTAAACAACCATGGTGACATTACACATCCCTGTCTAAGACTTACTTTTACCGGGAAGTAGTCTCCCTCTCTTCTACACACCCTAACCTGAGCCTCACTATCCTCATAAAAACTCTTTACAGCATTTAGTAACTTACCACCTATTCCATATACAGTGGACCCCCTCATACCGTTGGCATCACATAATGTTAAATCCGCATACCGATACATTTTATCGCTAAGATTTTGCCTCGCATACCACTAAAAAACCCGCTCAACGCTATTCGTCCGAGACGCGTCTAAAGTGCGGCCTAAGCCAGCCTCACATGTTCCGCCGGTGGCATTGTTTACCAGCCAGCCTCCGCGGTAACATCCAAGCATACGATCGGAACATTTCGTATTATTACAGTGTTTTTGGTGATTTTATCTGCAAAATAAGTGACCATGGGCCCCAAGAAAGCTTCTAGTGCCAACCCTACAGGAATAAGGGTGAGAATTACTATAGAGATGAAGAAAGAGATCATTGCTAAGTATGAAAGTGGAGTGTGTGTCTCCGAGCTGGCCAGGTTGTATAGAAAACCCCAATCAACCATCGCTACTATTGTGTCCAACAAAACGGCAATCAAGGAAGCTGTTCTTGCCAAAGGTTCAACTGTGTTTTCGAAACAGACATTGCAAGTGATGGAAGATGTTGAGAGACTCTTACTGGTGTGGATAAATGAAAACAGATAGCAGGAGATAGCATCTCTCAAGTGATCATAAGTGAAAGGGCTAGGAAGTTGCATGAGGATTTAATTAAAAAAATGCCTGCAACTAGTGATGATGTGAGTGAATTTAAGGCCAGCAAAGGTTGGTTTGAGAGATTTAAGAAGCGTAGTGGCATACATAGTGTGATAAGGCATGGTGAGGCTGCCAGTTCGGACCACAAAGCAGCTGAAAAATATGTGCAGGAATTCAAGGAGTACATAGACAGTGAAGGACTGAAACCTGAACAAGTGTTTAATTGTGATGAAACAGGCCTCTTTTGGAAGAAAATGCCAAGCAGGACCTACATTACTCAGGAGGAAAAGGCACTCCCAGGACATAAGCCTATGAAAGACAGGCTTACTCTGTTGATGTATTCCAATGCTAGTGGTGATTGCAAAGTGAAGCCTTTATTAGTGTATCACTCAGAAACTCCCAGAGCGTTCAGGCAAAAGAATATCCTCAAGGCTAATTTTGTGTGTGCTGTGGAGGGCAAACAGTAAGGCATGGGCCACTAGGGACTTTTTCTATGACTGGTTACACCAAGCATTTGCCCCCAATGTGAAAGATTACCTAACTGAAAAGAAATTAGACCTTAAGTGCCTCCTGGTGTTAGACAATGCCCCTGGTCATCCTACAGACGTGGCAGAGCGACTTTATGGGGACATGAGCTTCATTAAGGTGAAGTTTTTGCCTCCTAATACCACTCCTCTCCTGCAGCCCATGGACCAGCAGGTTATTGCAAACTTCAAAAAACTGTACACAAAAGCTCTGTTTGAAAGGTGCTTTGTAGTGACCTCAGAAACTGGTTCGGAGGAGGGGAGAGAGAAATTGAAGAAGTTGCCTACTTCAAAGATTAACCCTTTGAGGGTCGACAGGCCCTCTCCGAAACTCGTTCTCAGGGTCGGCCAAATTTAAAAAAAAAAAAAATTATTTTCTCTTGTGAAAAGATAGAGAATCTTTTCCCGATCATAAAGACACCAAAAGTTTGAAATTTGATAGAAAACTTACGGAATTATGCTCTCGCAAAGTTAGCGGTCTCGGCGATGTTTACGCATCGGCGATTTTGCCCACTTTGAGCCCATTTTCGGCCAATTTCACTGTACTAGTCGACAAAAAACATGAATATTTCGCTAGAACTCCATTTTTTCTATCGAATGGATGCAAGAAACCACTCATTTATGAAATTAACTATCCAGTACAGTGGTCAGAATTTAGCAATTTTGCCAATTTCACACAAATTTCAAAAGATGCCAATTTCGGAATAGGGTCCAGAATAAACAAGAAAGACATTCCTGGCACTAAAATGACATTTCCTCTAGTCATTAGTCATGTCTCAAGTCCCCTCTTATATTCTTTTGCTTTCCACTTTGAATTTTTATTTTCACAAAAAATATAAGATTTACTGCTATGCAGACTACTGCATTAGTGTAAAAAATGGTATAAATATTATTGGTGCACTTGTGAAAGAATATTAGACTCACCAGTTGACGTGTATTGCACGCTTGGCACGATTTGTTTACTTTTGAAGTTTGGTAAAAATCGAACATTTCTGCTACTTTGAGCTCAATTTCAAGGCACCTTTCTTCGTAAAACCAGTCAAAATCATCTCAATTTCTGTAATAAGTCTTCCATTCTATAAAATGAGACCAAGAAAACTAGAATACAACAATAAATACCATACAAAAATACACTGCAAAGTCGCTGATTTATTAAAAAAAATGGTCAAAGTTTTTTTTTCTCATTATGCACTGTGGGCTGCAGGATTTTTTTTAGACTGTGCACACTGACCACATAGACCCATTCTTTCATATGAAGGCCTACCAGCTTTCTCCCACTAGATTTGAGGCCGCTAGAATTTATGAGTACTAGTACGTCAAAAACCCCTACGCGTAAAACGTACTAGTACGACGAAAACCCTCAAAGGGTTAAGGAAATGTGTGGAATGTGGCTTAAAGTGCAAACCTTTTTTGATGACAATCCCCCTAACACAGCTATTGCAAGCCGTGCTGGTGACTATTACACTGACACTGTTGTGAAACACTTTAGGAAAGTCATAAAGGCACGAGAGGTACAGGCCACTATGGACAGATATGTTGTGCGACAGAAGTCCAGTGACTCTGAAGCTGGTCCTAGTGGCATTAAAAGAAGAAGGGAAGTAACCCCAGAAATGGAAGGGGATTCCCCTTCTAAACACTAAGACTCTCTCCTCCTCCCATCCCATCAATCATCACCAGATCTTCAATAAAGGTAAGTGTCATGTAACTGTGCATGCCTTTTTCAGTTTGTGTGTATTAAAATTAATATTTCATGTGGTAAAAAAATTTTTTTTCATACTTTGGGGTGTCTTGCACGGATTAATTTGATTTCCATTATTTCTTATGGGGAAAATTCATTCGCATAACGATAATTTCGCATAACAGTGAGCTCTCAGGAATGGATTAGTATCGTTATGCGGGGGTCCACTGTACATGTACTTGCAACATCTGCCACATTGCTCCCCTATCCACTCTATCGTATGCCTTTTCTAAATCCATAAATGCAATAAAAACTTCCCTACCTTTATCTAAATACTGTTCACATATATGCTTCAATGTAAACACTTGATCTACACATCCCCTTCCCACTCTGAAACCTCCTTGCTCATCCACAATCCTACATTCTGTCTTACCTCTAATTCTTTCAATAATAATCCTACCGTACGCTTTTCCTGGTATACTCAGTAAACTTATTCCTCTATAATTTTTTACAATCTCACTTGTCCCCTTTCCCTTTATATAAAGGGACTACACATGCTCTCTGCCAATCCCTAGGTACCTTCCCTTCTTTCATACATTTATTAAACAAAAGTACCAACCACTCCAACACTGTATCCCACCCTGCTTTTAACATTTCTGTCATGATCCCATCAGTTCCAGCTGCTTTTCCCCCTTTCATTCTACGTAATGCCTCACTTACCTCCCCCACACTTAAATTCTGCTCTTCTTCACTCCTATAAGATGGTATACCTCCCTGGCCAGTGAATGAAATTACCGCCTCCCTTTCTTCCTCAACATTTAAAAGTTCCTCAAAATATTCTCGCCATCTACCTAATACCTCCCTCTCCCCATCTACTAACTCCCCTACTCTGTTTTAACTGACAAATCCATACGTTCACTAGGCTTTCTTAACTTGTTTAACTCGCTCCAAAATTTTTTCTTATTTTCATTAAAATTTCTTGACAGTGCCTCTGCCTTTCTATCATCTGCTCTCCTTTTGCACTCTCTCGCCACTCTCTTCACCTTTCTTTTACTCTCCATATACTCTGCTCTTCTTATAACACTTCTGCTCTGTAAAAACCTCTCATAAGCTAACTTTTTCTCTTTTATCACTCCCTTTACTTCATCATTCCACCAATCACTCCTCTTTCCTCCTGCCCCCACCCTCCTATAACCACAAACTTCTGCCCCACATTCTAATACTGCATTTTTAAAACTATTCCAACCCCCCCACTACTCATCTTTGCTCTAGCCCACCTTTCTGTGCCAATAGTCGTTTATATCTCGCCTGAACTTCCTCCTCCCATAGTTTATACACTTTCACTTCCCTCCTACTTGTTGTTGTTGCCACCTTACTCTTGTCCCATCTACCTCTTACTCTAACTGTAGCTACAACTAAATAATGATCCGATATATCAGTTGCCCCTCTATAAACATTTACATCCTGGAGCCTACCCATCAACCTTTTATCCACCAATACCAATACATAATCTAACAAACTACTTTCATTACATGCTACATCATACCTTGTATATTTATTTATCCTCTTTTTCATAAAATATGTATTACTTATTACCAAATCTCTTTCTACACATAGCTCAATTAAAGGCTCCCCATTTACCTTTACCCCTGGCACCCCAGATTTACCTACTACTCCCTCCACAACATTTTTACCCACTTTAGCATTGAAATCCCCAACCACAAGTACCCTCACACTTGGTTCAAAACTCCCCACGCATTCACTCAACATTTCCCAAAATCTCTCTCTCTCTCCTCTACACTTCTCTCTTCTCCAGGTGCATATACGCTTACTATAACCCACTTTTCACATCCAGCCTTTATTTTACTCCACATAATCCTTGAATTAACACATTTATAGTCCCTCTTTTCCTGCCATATCTTATCCTACAATATTATTGCTACTCCTCCTTTAGATCTAACTCTGTTTGAAACCCCTGACCTAATCCCATTTATTCCGCTCCAATGAAACTCTCCCACCCCCTTCAGCTTTGTTTCACTTAAAGCCAGGACATCCAGCTTCTTCTCATTCATAACATCCAAAATCATCTCTTTCTTATCATTTGCACAACATCCACGCACATTCAGACTTCCCACTTTGACAATTTTGTTCTTCATATTCTTTTTAGTAATCTTTACAGGAAAAGGGGTTACTAGCCTATTGTTCCCGGCATTTTAGTTGACTTTTACAACACGCATGGCTTACGGAAGAAAGATTCTTATTCCACTTCCCCATGGATATACAGTGGACCCCCGGTTAACGATATTTTTTCACTCCAGAAGTATGTTCAGGTGCCAGTACTGACCGAATTTGTTCCCATAAGGAATATTGTGAAGTAGATTAGTCCATTTCAGACCCCAAACATACACGTACAAATGCACTTACATAAATACACTTACATAATTGGTCGCATTCGGAGGTAATCGTTATGCGGGGGTCCACTGTAAAAGAAAAAGTAATAAGACCAAGAACTATTAAGATAAAATCAAAGAAAACTCAGATGAGTGTGTATAAATAAATGTGTACATGTATGTGTAGTGTGACCTAAGTGTAAGTAGAAGTAGCAAGACATACCTGTAATCTTGCATATTTATGAGACAGACAAAAGACACCAGCAATCCTACCATCATGTTAAACAATTACAGGCTTTCGTTTTACACTCGCTTGGCAGGACGGTAGTGCCTCCCTGGGTGGTTGCTGTCTACCAACCTACTTGATTGCTTCCTTCCTTCCCTCCATCCCCCCACTGTGTGGCTCCTACAGATTTAGCACTTCCCAAAAAAATAGTGATAATATAGAAATAATTGACAACAATCAATTTAGGACATATATACTGCTATAGGGGAGTTAGTAGATGGGGAGATGGAGGTTTTGGGTAGATGGCGAGAATATTTTGAGATACTTTTAAATGTCGACAAAGAAAGGGAAGCGGTAATTTCATGCACTGGCCAGGGAGGTATACCATCTTTTAGGAGTGAAGAACAGGA
Organism: Cherax quadricarinatus; assembly: GCF_026875155.1. NCBI lineage: Eukaryota > Metazoa > Arthropoda > Malacostraca > Decapoda > Parastacidae > Cherax > Cherax quadricarinatus. The sequence continues at coordinate 18,949,540 of NC_069464.1, read as the reverse complement.
TGTGAGTGTGGGGGAGGTGCGTGAGGCATTACGCAGAATGAAAGGGGGTAAAGCAGCTGGAACTGACGGGATTGTGACAGAAATGTTAAAAGCAGGGGGGATATAGTGTTGGAGTGGTTGGTATTTTCGTTTAATAAATGTATGAAAGAGGGGAAGGTACCTAGGGATTGGCAGGGAGCATGTATACTCCCTTTATATAAATGGAAGGGGGACAAAAGAGATTGTAAAAATTATAGAGGAATAAGTTTACTGAGTATACCAGGAAAAGTGTACGGTAGGGTTATAATTGAAAGAATTAGAGGTAAGACAGAACGTAGGATTGCAGATGAGCAAGGAGGTTTCAGAGTGGGTAGGGGATGTGTAGATCAAGGCATATATGTGAACAATATTTAGATAAAGGTAGGGAAGTTTTTATTGCATTTATGGATTTAGAAAAGGCATATGATAGTGGATAGGGGAGCAATGTGGCAGATGTTGCAAGTACAGTGGACCCCCAGTTAACGATATTTTTTCATTTCAGAAGTATGTTCAGGTGCCAGTACTGACCGAATTTGTTCCCATAAGGAATATTGTGAAGTAGATTAGTCCATTTCAGACCCCCAAACATACACGTACAAATGCACTTACATAGATACACTTACATAATTGGTCGCATTGGGAGGTGATCGTTAAGTGGGGGTCCACTGTATATGGAATAGGTGGTAAGTTACTAAATGCTGTAACGAGTTTTTATGAGGATAGTGAGGCTCAGGTTAGGATGTGTAGAAGAGAGGGAGACTACTTCCCGGTAAAAGTAGGTCTTAGACAGGGATGTGTAATGTCACCATGGTTGTTTAATATATTTATAGATGGGGTTGTAAAAGAAGTAAATGCTAGGGTGTTCGGGAGAGGGGTGGGATTAAATTATTGGGAATTAAATACAAAATGGGAAGTGACACAGTTGCTTTTTGCTGATGATACTATGCTTATGGGAGATTCTAAAGGAAAATTGCAAAGGTTAGTGGATGAGTTTGGGAGTGTGTGTAAAGGTAGAAAGTTGAAAGTGAACACAGAAAAGAGTAAGGTGATGAGGGTATCAACTGATTTAGATAAAGAAAAATTGGATATTAAATTGGGGAGGAGGAGTATGGAAGAAGTGAATGTTTTCAGATACTTGGGAGTTGACGTGTCGGCGGATGGATTTATGAAGGATGAGGTTAATCATAGAATTGATGAGGAAAAAAAGGTGAGTGGTACATTGAGGTATATGTGGAGACAAAAAACGTTATCTATGGAGGCAAAGAAGGGAATGTATGAAAGTATAGTAGTACCAACACTCCTATATGGGTGTGAAGCTTGGGTTGTAAATGCAGCAGCGAGGAGATGGTTGGAGGCAGTGGAAATGCCCTGCCTAAGGGCAATGTGTGGTGTAAATATTATGCAGAAAATTCGGAGTGTGGAAATTAGGAGAAGGTGTGGAGTTAATAAAAACATTAGTCAGAGGGCTGAAGAGGGGTTCTTGAGGTGGTTTGGTCATTTAAAGAGAATGGATCAAAATAGAATGGCATGGAGAGCGTATAAATCTGTAGGGGAAGGAAGGCGGGGTAGGGGTCATCCTCGAAAAGGTTGGAGGGAGGGGGTAAAGGAGGTGTTGTGTGCGAGGGGTTTGGACTTCCAGCAAACGTGCGTGAGCGTGTTAGATAGGAGTGAATGGAGACAAATGGTATTTGGGACCTGACAATCTGTAGGAGTATAAGCAGGGTAATATTTAGTGAAGGGATTCAGGGAAACAGGTTATTTTTATATAGCTAGACTTGAGTCCTGGAAATGGGAAGTACAATGCCTGCACTCTAAAGTTGGGGTTTGGGATATTGGCAGTTTGGAGGGATATGTTGTGTATCTTTATAGGTACACTGTATATGCTTCTAAACTGTTAGACCTGTCGGTCTCCTTCTTCAGACCGAACCTAATTACCCCCCAATCCCCCCTTCCCTATTCCATCCTCCCCTTTTTCCTTTCCTCCTCCTCCCCACCCCTCCCTTTTGCCCTTCCTTTTTTGGCCTTTGGGATTTTTCCCACAGGCGTGCTAGTTCCTGAGTAGGGGAAAGGGTACCAGGGTCAATCCCATTCCGTTGAGGTTCTTGGTGGTGGCGTAGTTTGCCGTGGAATCTGGATCGCCTGGGGATGTCCCGATCCCTCTCCGGTATCCCGGAGGGTGGCTTTGGGTGTCTTTCGGGTGACAGGTGTATCTCTGGAAGCCACCTTTCGGATTCCGGGGGTGGTGGCCAAAGGAGTTATGCTTTGTCGCGGATATCCGGCCGCCCTCTGTTTTGTCCACTGAGGTAGCTTAGCAGATGTGAGGTTGCTATCCTGGATTGCTGGTTTACTGGCATGATGGGTAGGGTATAGCACGGGTTCCATGCTGCATCTGCGCTACTTGTGGTGCTGAGGTCCTCTTGGGCATGGAGGGAGATTTCTGGCCCTTTCATTCCTCCTAGGAACTATCCCTCCCCGGTCCCCCCTTTTTTTATTCTTTTTTTTTTATTTTTATTTTCTTTTCTTTCTTTTTTTTTCTTAAAAACAAAAAGAAAGAAGTAACCTAACCATGGAGTACCCGATCCATGACCCCGCAACCCCCGGGCCCCTTATTGTTACTGCACCCCGTTCTGGCCTCGCCTCGTCTTTTGACCACTCTTCGGACATTCCAAAGGCCCCTGTACCTCTTGCTGGTGCTGTTTCCTCACCCGCTTCAGGTACCGGGGCTTCCACTGACTCCTTCAATTTGTCTGACCTCCGCTCTCCTTTGACTATTCTTCCGGCTTCTCCCTCTACGGTGCGGCGATTTTCAAGTTGCCAGCCCATCCCACGTCGGACCGACTCTGGTCCCACTTCTAAACATCAACGACAATCTCCTAATGATGTTACTTCGTTACCTTCCCTTTCTACTCGGAAAAGACCGACACGTCATGCACTCCCTCTCCACACTCAGTTTCAGACCACACAGTGGACTAGATTCTTTACATTAAGACCGACTTCTTCTACTGCCTATCTTTCCGACCATAGTATTGGCAAAGCACTCCTACGCCACGTTGGTAGAGATATTTCCTTTCATGCTCTTAAGAGTTGTACGCGCATCATCACAGTCCAGAATTCTACTCAAGCTCATGATCTTTCTCTTCTTTCACATATCGATACTATTCCTATCACTATCGAAAAACATCATTCCCTCAATTCTTGTAGTGGTACTGTTATTCTGCCCCATACCATAGTCCAACAGAATTTCCAGACATGTGGCACTGACATTCTCGAACAGCTGGAACTCCAAGATCTCCCAATTCTCAAGGTAGACACTTATGTTCTTCCTGCCTGCGGGCGAAGACGATACCCTTGCAATGTGGCTCATTTAACTTTTAACAGCCGTGAACTCCCATCCTCTGTTTATGTAGCAGGACATCGGTTACAAGTTTGTAAGGTGATCCCTACACCGCATCAGTGTAGGAATTGCTGGCGATTTGTCCACCCAGCAAAATATTGCAGATCTATAGCCGAATGCCCAGTCTGTGGTGCCAATGACCATTCTAATAAGTCTTGCAGTCGAACTCCCTCTTGCCTCAATTGTCATGAGGCTCACCCTTCATACTCTTGCCGTTGCCAAGTCTACTTAAATGAGCGGGAAATTTGTTGCCTCAAAGAGGCAGAAGGTCTCCCTTATGCTATGGCGGTTTCTCATCTCCGCCTCCAAGGGAGACTGCCCCGTGTTTCTTATTCTTGTGTTTCAAAGCGTCCCCCCACTTCTGGGGTCACATCTTCTGCAGCCTCCTCTGCGGTTGCCAGTATCATAGTCACTCCTGTATCTTATTCTTTTGCTGTCCTGGGCTCAGACGTCCCTACTTCAACTCCTCAGTCTGTCCTCACTTCTTCGTGTCCTCCCTCACAAACCCTGGTATCGACAAGACCTCATACGACACCCTCCCAATCGTCCCTCTACTTCTCAGAGGCCAAAAAAATCTCCTTTAACCCCTCCTTCTCTTCATCCACCTCCACATTTTACCTTCCCAGTCTCTGTACCTTAGTCTTCCCCTTTCACTGGCTCTGTTACAAGTGTGGAGGTTCATCCTCCTCCTTGTACTGTGCCTTCCTCCCCTGTCCCCTCCCACGTTTCTTCCTCTTCTGCCACCTCCCAGGTTTCTGCCTCTTCTGTCCCTTCCCACACTTCTCCAGTTTCCTCCACCCTTTTGCCCCCCCCCCTACCTTGGTACAGTCCATTACAGCTCCGATCTTTACTCAAACTCCTCCTCCTCCCATCTCCAATATTGTCTCCCATGCGACATCTCTGAACTCTGAAACACTTGAAGCAATCTCTGAATATATTGCAGAGACCAAACCATCAATGGACACTGATCCACCCTCTGTTCCTTCTCTTTCCTCCTCTCCATCTGCGCAACTCCTTTCTTCACAATGCACTGTTCCTTCGCTACTTGAACGTTTTCCTTTGCCACCACATGTGGACTTTTCTAACCCCTCTAGTCCGTAGGTACCCTTACCTGCAGATTTCAGGTATCTTTATTGTTGCCAATCATGGCCTATTTACAGTGGAATATTCGCGGCCTCAGGGGTAATCGGGGTGAGCTTCAGATGTTGCTCTCCCAGTTTTCCCCTGTTGGTGTTTGCTTACAGGAACCAAAATTACACTCTGCCGTTATCTATCCTATCTCAGGCTATAATTTACTGTATTCTTCAGATCCTTTTCCTGATGGGACCTTTAATGAAAGTGCCCTTCTACGCACTGATATTCCACACCATCAGCTATTTGTTTGTACTTCGCTGCATTACACAGCAGCTCGTATCCACTTGCATAGGTGGTATACACTCTGCTCTTTGTATATCTCTCCTTCTCGGGCATTATCTATCCCAGATATTGCCTTTCTTGTTTCATCATTACGGCCACCACTTCTGTTACTTGGCGATTTTAATGCCCATTATTTCCTCTGGGGGGGTCTCACTGTGATTCCCGTGGCATTCAGTTAGAGGCTTTTCTTGCTACCCACCCCTTGCTACCCACCCACCCATTTTAAATACAGGTATTCACACCCATTTTGATCCTCGGACTCATACTCTCTCTTGCATCGATCTATCAGTCTGCTCTTCCTCCGCCGCATTAGACTTCACCTGGTCTGTTCTCCCGGATTTACATGACAGCGATCATTTCCCAATCATTCTTACATCCCCTTCATATTCACCACCTCTTCGTAACCCACGCTGGCAATTTGATCAGGCAAATTGGAACCTTTACTCACAACTAACTGTTTTTAGTGAGGTTCCTTCTTCGTCCTCCATTGATGAGCTTTTACACCTCTTCTCGTCCTCTGTTTTAACCGCAGCTTCTCATTCTATACCCCAAACTTCGGGTAGGCATTCTCAGAAATGCGTGCCTTGGTGGTCTCCTGCTTGTGCTCGTGCAGTACGTTTGAAACACGCTGCGTGGGGCAGGTACCAGTACAATAGAACCACGGAGAGACTTATTGATTTTAAGCAGAAGCGTGCGATCGCTCGCCGTGTCATTCGTGACGCTAAATGCACTTGCTGGCGAGATTATGTCTCCACCATCACCTCTGCTTCCTCTATGAGTGCAGTCTAGAAAAAAGTACGAAAACTGAGTGGTAAATATTGACCCAGCTCCTGTTCTGCGGGTTGCCGGTGTTGATATAGCAAACCCACTAGATGCTGCCAATGAAATTGGCAATCATCTGGTCCGTATTTCTCAGGGGCTCCATCTATGTCCCTCGTTTCTTTCCTCAAAGTCTGTCAGAGAGTTAGCACCCATGGACTTTTCTTGTCTCAGAGAAGAACAGTATAATGTGCCTTTTACACTTCAGGAACTGGAGGCAACACACTCAGCTTGCCAATCATCGGCAGCTGGACCCGACGACATTCATATTCGTATGCTACAACATTTACATCAGTCAGCCCTTGCAGTCCTATTACTCCTTTTCACTCTTATTTGGTCACGTGGAGTTCTTCCGCAGCTGTGGCAGCGCTGTATAGCCCTTGTGGCTTAGCGCTTCTTTTTGATTATAATAATAATCCACAGCTGTGGAAATCTGCCATTGTTCTCCCTTTCCGCAAACCGGGTACTACGGGACATGAAGCCTCCCACTATCGTCCCATTGCTCTTACCAGTGCAGTTTGCAAAGTGATGAAACGCCTGGTAAATAGACGTTTAGTGTGGTATTTAGAGACACACAACAGTCTCTCCACTCGTCAATATGGCTTTTGTAAAGGCCATTCTACCATAGACCCCTTACTACGCTTGGATACATATGTTCGTAATGCCTTTGCGAATAACCACTCAGTTATTGCCATATTTTTTGACCTTGAGAAGGCATATGACACAACTTGGAGGTATAATATTTCGGCCCAAGCCCACTCCTTAGGCCTTCGAGGCAATCTACCATCCTTCCTTAAGAACTTTTTAACTGACAGACATTTCCGTGTTCGGGTTAATAATGTGTTCTCCCCGGAGTTGATCCAGGCTGAAGGTGTCCCCCAGGGATGTGTTCTGAGCACAATACTTTTTCTCCTTGCTATAAATGATTTGGCCTCTAGTCTTCCATCCAATATTTGGTCATCACTCTATGTTGATGACTTTGTTATTGCATGTGCAGGCGCTGACTGTCACCTCATTACAGTTTCTCTCTAACATGCGGTCGACCGTGTTTCCAATTGGGCCACCACACTTGGGTTTAAATTTTCCAGTACCAAAACTCACCAAATTACTTTCACTAGACGCTCTGTCATCTCCGATCATCCTTTGTACCTCTATGGCTCCCGTATCCCTGAACATAATACAGTCAGGTTTCTAGGCCTCCTCTTTGACCGTAGGTTATCCTGGAAACCTCACATTACCTCTCTGAAGCCAGCTTGTCACAGCCGGCTGAACCTTCTTAAAACCCTTGCTCATCTTTCATGGGGAGCTGATCGTCGAACTCTCCTTCGCCTACATTCCGCCCTCATTTTATCGAATCTTGATTATGGTGACCAGATCTATTCAGTGGCATCTCCTGCTACTCTCTCTAGCCTTAACCCCATTCATCACCAAGGATTACGTTTATGCCTTGGTGCTTTTTGCTCTTCCCGTGTTGAGAGCCTCTATGCAGAAGCGAACGTTCCATCCTTATCCGATCACCGTGATGCCCATTGCCTTCACTACTATGTACACTCTCATGATCTCCACAATCCTTCCATTTATAGAATGGTCACCGTTATTAGTAGACATGCTTTATTTGATCGCCGCCCCTGTTTGCTCCGTTCCTTTTCTCTTTGCCTACATTCGCTCTTGTCTTCTCTTCAATTACCATCTCTCTATGTTCATGTAGCATCTCCCTTTTCCCTACCCCCCTGGGAAGTTCCAGCTGTTCGAGTCTGTTCTTTCTCACTCCCTTGCTCGAAAGCCCAACTGTCTACGGTAGCTTCCCGCTCTCTTTTTCTTGACCACTTCCTTTCTCATTCTCATGCCATTGCAGTGTACACAGATGGATCCATGTCTTCTGACGGTGTAGGATTCGCAGCAGTGTTTCCGGACAGTGTCGTATGAGGGCATTTACTATCTTCGGCTAGTATCTTTACTGCTGAATTGTATGCCATTCTTGCAGCACTTATCCATATTGCATCTATGCCTGTGTCATCATTTGTGGTTGTCTCAGACTCCCTTAGTGCTTTACAGGCTATACAGAAATTTGATACACCTCACCCCTTAGTCCTCCGTATCCAACTTTGGCTACACCACATCTCTTCCAAGCATAAAGATATTGTTTTTTGTTGGGTCTCTGGTCATAATGACGTACAGGGCAATGAACAGGCAGACACTGCTGCGTGGTCAGCAGTACATGACCTACCACTTTCATATAGAGGTGTTCCATTTACGGACTATTTTGCTGCAATAGCTACCCACCTTCACACCCGTTGGCAATAACGTTGGTGTACTCTGCTCTGTAACAAACTTCAGTCTATTAACCCTTAAACGGTCCAAACGTATATATACGTTCACTCGCGTAGCGCCCCAAATTTTTTGAGGAAAAAAAAAATCTTTTCTTTTAAGAGGAAAAAAGAGCATATGGTACCCAGGCATCCCCAATTATTTTAATATGGCACACAGTGAGTGCGCACACCCATTCTCTCATGTCTAGACTCAGGCTTATTGTGGCAATGTTGAATGAATGACATAGAAAACATATATATACATTTGGGGCGCTACTCGCGTGAACGTATATATACATTTGGACCGTTTAAGGGTTAAACTGAGTATAGGTTACTGACCGTCTTCTTATCACCAGTGTCGAGGTTGGGAGACTACTCTCTCCCATCTTCGCATTGGCCATACTCGTCTTACTCATGGTTATCTCATGGAGAGGCGCCCTGCTCCTCTGTGAGAATTGTCAGGTTCCATTATCGGTGAGCCACATTCTATTAGACTGCCCACTTTATCAACGAGCACGCAGAATATACCTCCAGAATCATCTTCGCTCCGCTGCTCTCTCTTTACCTTCCCTTCTCGCTGATGGACCCTCCTTTCATCCGGACTCTCTCACTGACTTTTTGACAACAACTCACTTACTTCACAAACTCTGATGATACCTTCAGCCCTTTCTACCTCAATCTCTTGCTGCCCTCTACCCCCACACTATCCCCTGCCCCGCTGTTTTCTGTAACCTATTGATCATCCCTCTCCCCTTCTACCGCCCAATACTCTCGCTTCCTTCCCTGCAGTGCTGTATAGCCTTTGTGGCTTAGCGCTTCTCTTTTATTAATAATCAGCACCTACCCTACCCTAGAAGGGCTGGGCATGGTGTCGATCCCAAGCCAATTCAGTAAGTTTATTCAGGTACACATAAATATATTTATATAAATTATATACGTAGCAACATGTGTAAATTACCCACCAGGATAACTCAAAAAAAAAAGTCAAAGTGACTTATATCCATTGTGGTCCTTGTGATAACTTATTATTTAAACAAAAGAAGATATACAAGGAATAAAGTAGTTATATACATTAACATTAAAGATCAGATTACAATAATAGCTACATGTATTAAGATTAAAATGTTTATACATGATACAAGGTAATACAGAGGTGTGAAAATTTGTCTGGACTGCCTCCATGTGAGTTGTCTACCCTGGCAAGCTCTGTTGACACCTTGACACCGTGCCCTGAGGACGGTACCTCAGCCTCACAAGTGGCTTATAGGACAGATTTCCATAAATGACTGATGTTGCAAGAAATCTCGCCTGCATGCACGTATAAAGTACTAACTTACTTAGTGTTGAAGAATGTATCCCGGTCTTCAACCTCCCTAAGCTTTAGCCCCTCTGGACTTTCCCTCAGAACCACGTGCAACCGGGAGCCTTAATTCTTGCAATATTCAGTCGGTATTAGTGACCTGCCTGCACCTCAGAAATTCCAGTTTCCAAGGGGGTGTATATCCCCTAGTATAACTATGCAAAAATAGACACTAGCTTCTAAGCCTGACAAAGTGACGCCAGTACGTACTGGTCCTGGGCTGCCCGCCTGCACAAAGGCCCACAGTTCAACTCACTCGCAATTTTCCCCAGAAAGTGGCCAGAATACTGAGAAAGTAAGGGAGGTCTTGTCTTACTGTATGGGCCTGACGGAAGTCATCTACGGTACTTCGAGGTGCCTCCACCACGGCACTTGTTGCTCTGATGGCGTCTGGTCTTAGAAGAAAGGCACTGCAGTCTCAAAACCCTGTGCCCCAGCATTCAAACTTGGGCTGCCAGTTCTCCCTGGCTAATATAACCTAGTGTTTGCCTACATTACTGGCCTATTACTACCTACGTTAAGGTCTTAGGTCTACATTATTATTATCTACAGTTGCCTCAAGAGTCCTAATATTAGTTCACTAACAGTATAAACTACCTACCTCTTCCTCGAAGGGTAAATCTATCGATTAAATATAACTTCCAACCACCTTCGCCAACCTGGGTGTGTGTGTGTGTGTTTTGGGTGGGTGTAAGGGCCACCCAACCCAGCCGTTCCATCCGCGACCTGTTGGGATCTTTGTACAACGTATCTGTCCTGTGGAACCTTTTAGGACCGAATAAGTTTCCACAAGAGGAATATAATAGTTGAGTGTATATGACAAAAGTACCTCTGTATCTAGAGTATTTTAGGCAAACTTAAAAATTAACTTAAGATTAGTAAAACAATAACAGTTCATCTGGCCATTAGATAGTACAAGACAACTGAATATTATATTAGGTGATGCTACATGGCTCTGATAAGTCTTGGTACACAATTATTACATTATTGAATTAGCTTATAAAGGTTACATTATTACAAGATATTAATATTATTATTATTATAATGTAACAATTTAAAACAACTTACAATATGATGTATTACAATTTAGTACTTTTTAAAACAAGGAAATTTATACATCCTGATTTTGAAGACGTAAGTGGTTGAGCAATCATCAGTACAATATGAGTAGGTTTTGGGTGTCTGGTAGGTATTAGATACGGTTCGCCTGGTTAGTTTTGGGTGATAAGGTGATTTCTTATTAGAGCCTTAAACTGATTTGCAGACAAAGGTCCTTTGGTTTGTTCTGGCAATGAATTCCAGATCTTCGGGCCTTTTACATGCATAGCATTTTTGTGTACCTGGAGTTTACCTGGAGAGAGTTCCGGGGGTCAATGCCCCCGCGGCCCAGTCTGTGACCAGGCATCCTGGTGGATCAGAGCCTGATCAACCAGGCTGTTACTGCTGGCTGCACGCAATCCAACGTACGAGCCACAGCCCATCTGGTCAGGTACCGACTTTAAGTGCTTGTCTAGTGCCTGCTTGAAGACAGCCAGGGGTCTGTTGGTAATCCCCCTTATGTATGCTGGAGGCAGTTGAACGTTCGGGCCCTTGCCTTTTGTTTGTTTTTAAACGTCAGTGACACCCTGCTTTTCATTGGGGGGATGTTGCATGTTTGCCGAATTTTTTGCTTGTTGTGAGTGATTTTTTTGGAAAAATTGGGTACAGTCCCTCTAGAATTTTCCAGGTGATATAATCTGTATCTTCCTCCCTGCTTTCCAGGGGTACAAGGTTCAGGAAATTCAAGCCCCCAAGTAATTTGGGTGTTTTATCCCCTTTGCGCGCTGTGAAGGTTCACGTGTTTTTTCTGGGTCAGCAATTTCACTCCCCTTGAAAGGGCTGTAGGTGCAGAAATATTCCCCCCTAGATGAAAAAGCGACCTGAAGGTGTTATCAGGGCTTGGCACCCCCTAGTTTTAAAGGGTTCTCATTATTCACCCTGTCATTTTTCAGGTGCATTGATAAATGTTATGGTCCTTTGAAGGCGAGATCGTCCGACATATAAATCCCAGGTCTTTGACGTTTTTTTTTTCCCTTTTTTTTGTAGAAAAAATTTGTTTTGTACTTGATGAATTTTTAATTTTCCTCATTTTACCATATCGAGTAATTGAAAATTTCTCAGTTGAACTTCATATTTTTCTGCACCCCCAAAAATTTTGTTGAGTCCCCCGGGGAGCCTTGCAGGCTGAAAGGGGAAGACACTGTCATGCAGTTTCGGGTTCCTCTGAAAAGGGAAGACCGGTGCTGTGGCGACCCCTGTCTTGTCAATATGAGGATGAGAAACAAGAGGGGAAATCAGTACTGTCCCTTGTGGAAAGGCTTTTCCCGTAGCTGCTTCGACTTTACTCTGTTGACTATACTCTTTTGTTCTGTTTGTGGGGAAATTTAGACCATCTCCCAATTTTCCGTTATTCCTTTACAGCTTTTTGTGCGTATTACACCATGGTCAACTTGCGAAGGCTTTTGCAAAATCTGTTATATTACATCTGCTTTTTTTGTTTCTAGTGCATCTGGGCCTTGTCATAGTGATCCAGAGCTGAGAAAAACAGGAGCGACCAAAACTAAACCCATGTTTTCCCTGGGGTTTTGTAATTGATGGGTTTAGATGGGGGGGCGATCTTGCTTCTTAGGACCCTTTCAAAGATTTTTTTTATAGGGGTTGTGCTATCGGTCTGTAGTTCTTTGCTATTGCTTTACTGCCCCCCTTTTTGGGTGGGGCATGTCGTTTGTTTTTAGAACTGTGGGGCGACCCCCGTGTCCTGCTCCCTCTCCCTAGGGTGGTAAAAGCTCGTGAAAAGGGGCTTCTCGCAGTTCTTTTATGAAAAACGGAGTTCCATGAGTTGGGGCCTGGGGCAGATGGGTAGGATGAACCGTTGGGGATATCGAAGAGAGATCTGTGTCTCGTATTATGATTGTGTGTTCTGTTATAGTTATCAAGGAGGAGTTTGAGAGGAGGGTTTACATTAGAGTATAATGTTCTTTGTATGTAGTAGGCACAATAGTAAGTGTGGATATTTTGTATATTTAGTTTACCTGGAGTTTACCTGGAGAGGGATCTGGTGATCAACGCCCCTGCGGATCGGTCTGTGACCAGGCCTCATGGTGGATCAGAGCCTGATCAACCAGGCTGTTACTGCTGGCTGCATGCAATCCAATGTACGAGCCACTGCCCGGCTGGCCAGGTACCGACTTTAGGTTTTTTCCAGTGCCTTCTTGAAGACAGCAGGGTCTATTGGTAATCCCCCTATGTATGCTGGGAGGCAGTTGAAACAGTCTCAGGCCCCTGACACTTATTGTATTGTCTCTTAACGTGCTAGTGAAACCCCTGGTTTTCATTGAGGGGATGTTGCATCATCTGCCGAGTCTTTTGCTTCCGTTGTGAGTGATTTTCGTGTGCAAGTTTGGTACTAGTCCCTCTAGGATTTTCCAGGTGTATATATTAAATGTATCTCTCCTGCCTGCGTTCCAGGGAGTACAGGTTCAGGAACTTCGAGAGCTCCCAGTGATTGAGGTGTTATATCTCCGTTATGCACGCCATGAAGGTTCTCTGTACATTTTCAAGGTCAGCAATTTCACCTGCCTTGAAAGGTGCTGTTAGTGTGCAGCAGTATTCCCCCCAATGAAAAGCAGGGGTGTCACTAGCACGTTAAGAGACAATACAATAAGTGTCAGGGGCCTGAGACTGTTCAACTGCCTCCCAGCATACATAAGGGGATTACCAATAGACCCCTGGCAGTCTTCAAGCTGGCACTGGACAAGCACCTAAAGTCGGTACCTGACCAGCCAGGCTGTGGCCAGGGCCGGATTAAGAAGTCTCCAGGCCGTAGACTATTCAAATTGGCGGGGCCCCTTTGAGTTACGGGTAAGCGAAGCAACCCCTTCCAGCTTGGGGGTGGGGGGGGGTGTCGGTGTGAGCCTGTTTAAGGTCTAATTAAATACTTCTGGCTATTTAGATTAAATTTAATAGGGAAAGTACATCAAGACAACCAAAACCATTTACCAACAGCCATTATAACTATCTTGTTAAATCATGCATTTTAAAGAGAATAAACTCAAGACAGCATAGTATTACTAGATTAGGCTATTAAAGTAGTGACATCATGTACCTATTATATTCAGCATAACCACTACAGCACTATTATTCCCTTTATAATCACTGACCATTAAATTGTTATCATTGCATATGCATAAGACTATCAAAAATCATTATAAACTAAGAATTGTAAAGATTTGTTTATATTCAAGGCCACTTCTTAATAAAATTTTTTCTGGTTTCATATTGGCCAAATTCTCAATAATATTCTGAAAATCAAGATTTTTGTTAGATCAGGCTCAATGGTCAACAAGGCTAGGTTACACAATTTGTCTAGGCCTCATTGTTGAACGGAGCTGGTTTTCACTCTTTTCAAAACAGGAAAATGAACGTTTCTCCTTCAACAGTTAGTAGCTGGAAAGTGTTAGGTTAAAGGCGACTACACATGTCAACATTAGGGGATGGTTTCTGAGATACTGCATTTCTAAATGTTTAAAAAGCAAGTCTGAGGGCGCAATTTTTCAGGTGGTTAGAGCTTTTATCTGATTAATATACCCAGAAAAAAATGAACTATTTCTTCAACAAAGGTGTCCTGAACATCTGCTGAAAAGGTGTTGTTGCAACTTTAATGCAGCTTCTCTCAATTCTGCATTGGACATAGTAGTTAATTTTGAACAGAAATCCAAACTTGTCATCGAGATTTGGTAGATTTCTTTTCTTTTCACCAATTCAGTAATCTGTGATCCAGAATGACGAAGTATGTAGCTGTCTTACATTGCTGCCTTGGTAGCAAACACAATTTCATTGTCTGGCTCTCTTCAAAAATTGCGTTTTCCGCTTCCTTGACGCTGATGATCAGCCGGTAACTGTTGTCTTTCACCAAGCAGTTTAGCTTTCTCTTCAAAATTTCAAAAGCTTCATCATTGCGAAGTGAGCTTACAAGATTACACTAAGCCTGCATAGAGGTTAGCACAAGTGTAGCATTTCAATTTCATTTTCTTGAAGTGTCTTGTTCGTGGATTTCACCGTTCCAGTATACAGTCCAAAGCACACTGAGTAAAGGCCAATTAAAAATCTTCAATTTTGATGCCTAAGCTGGCTGCTTCGCTTCTTTTGTAGTTGCTGTCTGGTCTTCATCCTCTGCTATTTGGATCAAAGCAGAAACGTATTTTCAGCAAAGCGTCTTTCAAAGCATGTAGTTGCATCATGCTGTGCTGACCTCCTTGTTTGTTGATACTGATTTGATGACATTTCCATGAATGGTTGACTCGGAGTATACTCAACCGATGCGTTTTGAAGAAGAGAGAAAAAAATTTAAAGAGTGCTTGTGTAAAAGGTCAAAAATGAGAAAACTGCTGTGACACAACACTCCGCAACACATGGCCCAACAAGATTAGAGAATGTGCTGAGGGCAGGGCACATATTCAGCAAGTGGGTTGATTTGCTTGAATACGGGGCTTGCAATACATTATATTTCCCGACATGTTACTTGCATTGTCGTAGCTCTGGCCCACGGCAATCCATAATAGGGAGTCATGTTCATGCAAGTATCCAGTACTAACATTCATCATTGTTTCTCCATCATGGCCCTTGAAAGAGGATATGGAATTTTATATAAGCGCTCACAAGGCTTTACCACTGGAGCCGACACAAAGCGAAAACAATGAATGTCAATTGATCTGTATGTGAATATCTGGTGTTGATTCTACACTTACTGCAAAGTATTTTGCAGTTTTCACAGCTGCTGCTATGATGTTACCTCGTGTGAGGACCTTCTTAGTCATCAGTTCAATAAATTCATTGCATATAGTAGATGACATGTACGTTACAGTGCCTCTACCTGCATTCCCAAGTTGACACATGATTTGCTAAGGAATGGATAGACTTGTGCTAACAGGTTCTATGATCCATAGGAAATTGCCATTGTTTTCCGACCAAAAAACCTCATTTTCTCCACGGGAAGCAAGTCTCTTAGGAGCTAAGAATTTTACAACAGCTAACAATCTTTCTAGAACTTTTTCTCCATAATGCGCTCTTTTTCGTTGATTTTCCAAAATGAGAATCCAATAAGCCGTTTTTTTTATGTGCACGAAATTACACTGGCTAAAATGCAGCTCCTTGTGAAGTGGTGCTGGTTTTTTCATGTTCCTCGAAAAAGCTTGGAATTTTTCCCCAGTCAATTGAACCCCTGTGTGAAGGTAGTTTTCTTTGGTAGAAAATAACTTGCATGCTGAACCAGTACACTTTTCCTGAGCTTTCAGTGTATACCATCCATGATCTGTTCACAGTTTTGAATTTGCAAGCTTCCTATTATAAACATAGATGACTTTAAACAATGACGACTTCATCATCATAAATACCTTGTGATTTCCTAAAGTCAATGTTCGAGTTTTGATGAGTTTTCTGCTGCAATGAAAGGCATTACGTTAGAGAATCTGGGATTAAATTTGGCCATAGGCAGGATCTTTTAAGACAAAATCCTGTGGATGAAATGTCCGTTGGAGGACATTGAGAGGAGCAGAAAAGAAAGTAGATGTCGGCTGTGAATAATGGGAGGGAGGGGCTTCCTGTATGATCTGAGTATCTGAGATTCAACTGTAATGGTAGCATCAGAAACTGTTTTCGGAGCATGTCTGTGTGTCTTTCTGCACGCTTCCTAATCTTTCTTTTTCTGTTCGTCTTCTGAATTTTTCTTCTTTCTTTTCTGTGGACCCACTCGCATAAGAACGTCCAACATCACGTCACGAGATGCCATAATGATGTATCTCTGTCTGTAATATGCAAATACAAATTTTTCATTTTCAAATTATTAATTTTTTTAATTATTCAAATTGTTTTTTTTCTGTCAATAGGTGGGATATGGCCTTGTAGGCCCCCTTTCTCTGGCCACCTGCGCATCTAAAAAATTCAAAACGTTACCAGAAAGGTGTCATATACAGAACTTTTACCATAGATTAGGTTAGTGATTTGGGCTACGAATTTTTACTATATTCATCTCCTTGATCTCCATTTACTTATACAGAATTCATACTGAGTCCAAGAACCTGCACAAATGGTATTTATATTATCATTTTCATAACTAAACTAATCAGTGTTTGCATGATATATGGCCTACCTAATAGATAAGGACATGAGAATTTTAAGATGCAGGAGAACATTTTCAGTTTCACCAACCAACGATTTTCTGGTTGTGGACTTTATGTGTTTTTTGGGGAAATATGTAGTAAATTAATGATGTTCTACATTCACTTCCAGCGGCAACATGAAAACTAAGCATTTGCGACGGGAAAAGAGGTGATGTAGAACATCACTCAATTGGAATCTGTTATTGAAATGATAAAGACTTAAAGACAGGGCCAATAAGTGCTTTTAAAACCTACAAACGGAAGTCCAGTTTGCGTTTTTAGGTTTTTCTTTATAGTAATTTTTTACCAAAAATGCGTCTTTACTGGTCCATGCGTCTTTACTGGTCAGTAAACCCTATCAGGGTAACCTCCCTTAACATTTAGAGGCGAAAGAAAAACAAACATTTATCCATAACATCAATGTCTATCAACAACACTTTAAGTTATTTTGTACAGTACAATGTCTAGATAACGTGTGAATTACTACAGAAATATTGGAAGAGGAATCTCAAATACTCGCCCCATTAGCGGGGAGAAAAACACAGCTTTTCTGATGTAAACAAAGGCGTGTTGAGGTGTTGCCATTCTATGGTTTAGGTTCATTTATTTTTTATTTTATTTTATTTCATTATTTACTTTTGTTTTGATTAATTTTTAAAAATCAATTTTACTCTCCAAACACTTGAAATTTTTAGGTAGGGACCCCTTTGCATAGCACCATGTGCGCAGTCGTGGATGAACCCCTGAAAACCCCTTGGGGACTTGCCTGCGGGGCCCCAAATGTGCGGGGGGCCCTAGGCAAATGCCTCGTTTGCCTATGTGGTAATCCGGCCCTGGCTGTGGCTTGTACGCTGGATTGTGTGCAGCCAGTAATAACAGCCTGGTTGATCAGGCTCTGATCCACCAGGAGGCCTGGTCACAGACCAGGCCGCAGGGGGCATTGACCCCGGATCTCTCTCCAGGTAATATATATACGTATATAATAATTGAACAGTATTTAAGATAAGGCTTAATAAAAGGTCTTTTGTGGCATTTATGGATGTGGAAAAAGGCGTTATGACAGGGTGGTAGGGGGGGCATTGTGGCGATGTTGCAGGTTGTGTATGGTGTAGGAGGTAGGTACTGAAAGCAATTGAAGAGTTTTTACGAGGATAGTGAGCTCAATTAGAGTATGATAGGAAAAGGGGAAATTTTTCCCAGTAAAAGTAGGCCTTAGACAAGGATGTGTGTGATTGTCACAGTGGTAGTTAATATATTTATAGATGGGGTTGTAAGAGAAGTAAAATGCGAAAGGTCTTGACAAGAGGCGTGGAGTTAAAAGATAAAGAATCAACCATAAAGTGGAGTTGTCACAGGTGCTATTTGCTGATGACACTGTGCTCTTGGGAGATTCGGAAGAGAAGTTGCAGAGATTGGTGGTGAATTTGGTAGGGTGTGCAAAAGAAGAAAAGTAAAAGTGAATCAGGAAAGAGGTAGGTTATGAGGATAACAAAAATATTAGGTGATGAAAGATTGGATATCAGATTGGAGGGAGAGAGTATGGAGGAGGTGAATGTATTCAGATATTTGGGAGTGGACGTGTCAGCGGATGGGTCTATGAAGGATGAGGTGAATCATAGAATTGATGAGGGGAAAAGGGGGGGATGGTGCACTTAGGAGTCTGTGGAGACAAAGAACTTTGTCCTGGGGGCCCAAAGAGGGGAATGTATGAGAGCATAGTTTTACCAACACTCTTATATGGGTGTGAAGCATGGGTGATGAATGTTGCAGCGAGGGGGAAGGCTGGAGGCGTGGAGATGTCATGTCTGAGGGCAATGTGTGGTGTGAATATAATGCAGAGAATTCGTAGTTTGGAAGTTAGGAGGAGGTGCGGGATTACCCAAAAATGTTGTCCAGAGGGCTGAGGAAGGGTTGTTGACGGGGTTCGGACATGTAGAGAGAATGGAGTGAAACAGAATGACTTCAAGAGTGTATCAGTCTGTAGTGGAAGGAAGGCGGGGTAGGGGTTGGCGTAGGAAAGGTTGGAGGGAGGGGGTAAAGGAGGTTTTGTGTGCGAGGGGCTTGGACTTCCGCAGGCGTGGTGAGCGTGTTTGATAGGAGTGAATGGGACGAATGGTTTTTAATACTTGACGTGCGTTGGAGTGTGAGCAAAGTAACATTTATGAAGGGGTTCAGGGAAACCGGCAGGCCGGACTTGAGTCCTGGAGATGGGAAGTACAGTGCCTGCGCTCTGAAGGAGGGGTGTTAATGTTGCAGTTTAAAAACTGTAGTGTAAAGCACCCTTCTGGCAAGACAGTGATGGAGTGAATGATGGTGAAAGTTTTTCTTTTTCGGCCCACCCTGCCTTGGTGGGAATCGGCCAGTGTGATAATAAAAAAAAATAATATATATATATATATATATATATATATATTAGTAGTAGGTTGGTAGACAGCAACCACCCAGGGAAGTACTACCGTTCTGCCAGATGATTGTGAAACAGAAACCTCTAACTGTTTTGCAGGATGGTAGGACTTTTTTTTTGTATTTTATTTAAAAACTTACAGAATACAAAAATATATACAAACATAAAAATGTTGTCCAACATATGGACCATTGTCAAAACTTACACACATTACAACATCAACACAATCCATACCACTTCAGTGAACACTAAACCCATACACACCTGCAAAGTGCAGGATGAGGCACCCTTGCCGCCACACAATAGTGGCACAACCACCTTCCCCTTAACTTAGTTTGCAACTAAAAAAACACTTTTCCCCCAATATATATATGTGTGTATATATATATATATATATATATATATATATATTATATATATATATATATATATAATATATATAATTATATATACACATATATACATATATATATATTACCTGGAGTTTACCTGAGGAGAGTTTTCCCGGGGGTCAACGCCCCCGCGGCCCGGTCTGTGACCAGGCCTCCTGGTGGATCAGAGCCTGATTCAACCAGGCTGTTGCTGCTGGCTGCACGCAAACCAAAAGTACGAGCCACGGGCCCCGGGTGATCAGGAACTGACTTTAGGTGCTTGTCCAGTGCCAGCTTGAAGACAGCCAGGGGTCTGTTGGTAATCCCCTTATGTATGCTGGAAGGGGAGTTGAACAGTCTCGGGCCCCTGACACTTATTGTATGGTCTCTTAACGTGCTAGTGACACCCCTGCTTTTCATTGGGGGAAAGTTGGGATCGTCTGCCAAAGTCTTTTTTCTTTCGTAGTGAGTGATTTTCGTTGTGCAAGTTCGGTACTAGTCCCTTTTAGGATTTCCAGGTGTATATTATCATGTATCTCTCCCTCCTGCGTTTTCCCGGGAATACAGGTTAGGAACCTCAAGCGCTCCCAATAATTGAGGTGTTTTATCTCCGTTTTGCGCGCCGTGAAAGTTCTCTGTACATATACACATGATATGAAAACTCTACATAAACTAAATCATTAAGTATCATGTTATTGTAAGACAGTTTTTGCCCAACCATTTGATTATTACATACCAACTAACAAAAGTCTTACATTGTCTATTGCACTATCCCAATGACATTTATTTTTTTTTATATAAAAACTTACAGAATACACAATATGTACACAAACGTCCAAATGTTGTCCAACATATGGCCCAACATCAAAATTTATTCACAATATAACATCAACATAATCTATCCCAATCCAGAGAACATAACTATACACTCTGATTACACGCACCAAAACCTGCAATATGCAGGCTGAGGAAAACCCTTGCTGCTGCCACACCATATTGGCACAAGCCCCTTTCTCCCTAAAATAGCTAGCAACTAAAAACACTTTTCCCCATATAAATATACATGATATGAAAACTCTACCCCAAATTTAAAAGATCATGAAGTATAATGTTATTTTTTAAAACAGTTGTTTTTCCAAACCATGTTAGTATCTGCATACCAACTTACAAATGCCTTAACATTGTCTATATACACTA
Source organism: Cherax quadricarinatus (assembly GCF_026875155.1). Classification (NCBI taxonomy): domain Eukaryota; kingdom Metazoa; phylum Arthropoda; class Malacostraca; order Decapoda; family Parastacidae; genus Cherax; species Cherax quadricarinatus. The sequence continues at coordinate 18,929,056 of NC_069464.1, read as the reverse complement.
TCACAAGTACATTACCCCACTTAGTCATAACTACCAACAAAGGCTTTTTTCTGTTAGTAACCAACAAGGTTACACTTCCCTATCCCTCCCCACCACAATTTATAACAGCACACTCGCCAACAATATTTGCCTATCCTTCCGTCAGTAACATTTCATCAGTTATTACATACTTCTTAACAGTTGGTTCCACATCAACATACTGCCACCTCATTTTCTCAGTCTGCTCCATTAACAAAAGTCCATTGTATAAGGAAGATTTCTGATGATCCCTAACAATTACATATGATATGAGCTAACTAAACTACAAAATAAACTCTGACAATTAAATTTCATCTTAACTGTAGTTCCACCTGATCATACCAGATACACAACTTCCCTTTCTTTGAGCACATTTTTTTTTATACCAAAATGTTAACAATGCTTTGACTGTTCCCTCTTGTAGTTGTCTCACTTACAAAGATCATTTACCTTATTAAAACTATGATCATCAATGACCTGCTGTTTTTCAACACATGGCTACACTAAAACATTCACACACAAGAAAACTCTCCAATTACACCACATCTGACATGTCATCCCTCCCATACAACTCCCATGACAATCCTACCACATTTACATATCCTTCAGTATGCTCATATTCGCGCTATAAAAGGAAAATCGTCCCTTAGTACTTAAGTAGTCAAATTACTGAGTCCCTTTACCATTATATTTCTATATGCCTCCGGGAACGCAGTTACCCATCTTTTACCATAAACGAGTTTATTTCTACAGACTGTGCAATAAATTCCTGCTGCAATTGCCCTTACCCTAATCCCCTCACTCTTTTCCTTCAATCCCCAGGAATAAAACAAGAAATCTGTCACAATGTACAGAATGGCTCTCTTTACAACCTCAGACACCCCCCTTACCTCTAAAGTTAGAGCACGCAGGCAGGGCCGGATTACCGCATAGGCAAACTAGGCATTTGCCTAGGGCCCTGCGCATTTGGGGGCCCCGCGGTCCAAGGGGTTCAGGGGCTCATCCAAGACTGCGCACATAGTGCAAGTGCAAAGGGGTCCCTACCTAAAAAGTTCAAGTGTTTGGAGAGTAAAATTGATTTTTAAAAATTAATCAAAACAAAAATAAATAATGAAATAAAATAAAAATAAACCTAACCATAGATGGCAGCACTCAACACGCCTTTGTTTACATCAGAACAGCTGTGTTTTCCTGCTAATGGGTGAGTATGGGAGATTCCTCTCCAATTTTCTGTAGTTTATATGATTTGATAGTCTTATTCATGATGCAATGATAACAATAATGGTCAGTGATTTATAAAGGGAATAATAGTGCTGTAGTGGTTATGCTGAATATAATAGGTACATGATGTCACTACTTTAATAGCCTAATCTAGTAATACTATGCTGTCTTGAGTTTATTCTCTTTAAAATGCATGATTTAACAAGATAGTTATAATGGCTGTTGGTAAATGGTTTTGGTTGTCTTGATGTACTTTCCCTATTAAATTTAATCTAAATAGCCAGAATGTATTTAATTAGACCTTAAATAGGCTCACACTGACACCCCCCCCAAGCTGGAAGGGGTCGCTTCGCTTACCCATAACTCAAAGGGGCCCCGCCAATCTGAATAGCCTAGGGCCCGGAGACTTCTTAATCTGGCCCTGCACGCAGGAGCTCTGCATTGCCCCCACCCATTTTTATTGACCCAAGAAAAGCTTTCGACACAGTAGACCACGGCATCCTACTCCACAAACTTGACCATTATGGTATAAGAGGCCATGTGCTTGCATATTTCAAATCTTACCTTACTAATAGGTATCAGTATGTCACCATTAAAGACACAGCAACAACACGGCCACTTGATACTGGAGTTCCGCAGGGAAGTGTCCTTGGTCCCCTGCTCTTCCTCATATACATCAATGATCTTCCAAACGTATCCCAACATCTGAAACCCATTCTCTTTGCTGACGACACGACTTATGTCATCTCTCACCCTAATCTTGCCACCCTCAACACCATTGTTAACGAGGAGCTGATCAAAATATCGACTTGGATGACAGCCAATAAACTTATGCTTAACACTGACAAAACCTACTATATTATGTTTGGTAGCAGAGCAGGAGATGCACAAATTAACATTAAGATCAACAACACTCTAATTACCAGACATAATGAGGGCAAATTCCTAGGCCTATACCTTGACAACAACCTGAATTTCAGCACCCATATCCAACATATAACCAAAAAAGTATCCAAAACGGTTGGGATCCTCTCCAAGATACGATACTACGTGCCGCAAAATGCCCTTCTGACACTATACCACTTGCTTATTCATCCATACCTCACCTATGCTATTTGTGCTTGGGGATCAACTGCAGCAACACACCTAAAGCCAATAATAACCCAACAAAAAGCCACAGTAAGAATAATCACTAAATCCCATCCCTGGCAACACACCCCCCCACTCTTCATAGATCTAAACTTACTCCCTGTTCAGTACATCCACACTTACTACTGTGCAATCTACATCTACAGGACCTTAAATTCCAATATTAACCTTGACCTAAAATGCTTTCTTGATAGTTGTGACAGAACCCACAGTCATAACACCAGACACAAACATCTCTATGACATTCCCCGTGTCCGACTAAACCTTTACAAAAATTCAATGTATGTCAAAGGCCCTAAAATCTGGAACGCCCTACCTGAAAACTCTAGAACTGCAGACACATTCATCACCTTCAAAACTACCATTAGAAAACATCTCATCTCCCTGATACACCCCGTCAACTAACTACACGAATACCACCTGGTGGTTCACACTTTCACTCACCCATTTGACCATAAACAGAAATATTAATCTCAATCTTAAAATAATGAACCCAAACTAGTCATAAGTTGGCCTGTGATACTCCAATACTGAAACTATGTACTATGCCAAAACTAAAGCATTCACATTGCTAAACTCACAAACTAGTATTTAGTCACTTAGCCATAATACCAACTTACCTCATAATTTGTAATATTTTAAAATTAAGACTGTATAGCCCTTGTGGCTTAGCGCTTCTTTTTTTGATTATAATATTAAAATTAAGAATTAAACTAAGTCTTCCCGAAATGCCTAGCCATGCTAGGTGTTATAGTGGTACACTCTGTAATTATTATTTTACTACATGTAAACCACACAATAACCAAATTCTGTAAACTCAGCATTGTAATCCTTATAGAGAATAAACTTTGAATTTGAATTAACTTGAAGACTCTAGCCAGCCACACCCGTACCTGCCCTAACTCCCTACAAAAATATACGGCATGAAAAGCTGTTTCCGATTCCTCACAATGTTCGCATTTCGCCTCCTTTACCAAACCCATCACACACAAAGCCTGCTTTGTCGCTAAAATTCCCATTACAAACCTATAAACTAACTCCCTTACCCTCGGCATTAATCAAAAAGTATACCGCCACCCCTTGCATGACTTCTGGTTTCCTACTCATCTCTACTAACCTTCCCACCTTGAGGTTTTTTACCTCACCTATTACTAACATAACCCTTAGCATATTTTCACATTCCATTAAGTCCTTTCCTCCCCACCATCATCGTACATTCCCCATCACCCTCCCAACCCTCACCCCTTTTACCCCCCCCCCTCCCTTACGTACTTCTGTTTAACATACATGGCCTTTACCCTCGGCCCTAGCATCAAAAGCCCTACTCCCCCTCTGCACACATTTGTCATAACCACCTCTTTACTTAGCCATGCTCATCCAAAACCCCATATATAGCGAAACACCCTTCTCTGTATCTCCTTATCTCCTGTTCCCGTAAAGGATACACCACTGTCACGTTCCACACTTTACTATAAACCAATGAATTTATTATTGCCCTTTGCATTAAAGTAACATCCTTCGCTCGTAGGTTCCTAATCCATTATACAACTTTCTCTCCCACCCAAATTTCCCTAATTCCCTGTTACCCATTTTGGTTAAACCCCTTGCCATACAGAAAATCCCAAAAATTTTTCCCGCTGTTTAAAGTCACACCCCATCCAAACCCCCCCCCCTTTTCTCCCCCACCCAATCCCCTACCTTTAATAATTTTGATTTAGCTCTGTTGGCCCCGTTTCCCTGAGGGCCTCCCCAAAAAAAACCTCATTACTCTCTCCCCCCTTTCGAAAACCCTTCGACATCATTGATCAGTTTTGTTGTGTCATCTCAAAAACCAATTACCTCTGTAAACCCCTGAAACCTCCTCCCGGGTAATTTTGGGTTCCCTTCCTAAACCCTTTTCCAAAAACGGGTGTTGCATACATGAAAACCCAGAATTTGAGACATAGGACACCCCTTTTCTCCTTTTTCCAACCGCTCCCCAACCTACCATTAATTTGCACCTAAAAATCGTGGGGGTCTGCATAAGGTCCACCCATTTTACTTTTCCCCCCCTCCCCAAAACTCTTTAAGCCTTAAAGGGGTCAACCAGGGTACTCCCTTTCCCAAAACCGTCATAAGCTTTTCCCCCCAAAATAAATTCCCCAAAAATTCCACCCCCCTTAAAACCCCGAAAAAAATTCCCTAATACGACTATTTTCCTCCCTAAATAAAACAAACCGGAAAAACCCCAAAAACGGGACCCTTTTTGCACAATACCCCTATCACCTTCTTCATCCTTTTCCCTTAGAATCTTCGCAAAAATTTATAAATCCGTAAAACATTAAATTTTTATTCCCTTTGAAACGGTCAGTTTTCTCCCCTCACTTTTTTCTTTACAAGCCCAAACCACACCCGTCCTCTGTGACTTTCAAATTTTTCCCTTCCTTCGCATACTTTTTCCCAATACCTGAACCAAAAAAAAAACAGGGTTTTCCCCAATGCACTCTAAAAAGGGATCTTTGGGAAAGCCCATCGTTTTCCCGGGTGTTTTCCCCCTTATTTAAAAATTGAAAAACCGCCTTTTTTTCCTTCTTCCTTTCTTTTTTATTCCCCCCAAATTTCCCCCTCTGTTCTCCCCCCCCTTTCCCCAAAGGGCCCTTTCCCCATCCCTCCTCTTTCTTTATTAACAAACCCCCACTTTCCCCTTTTTTCCCATTTCCTTTTAAAACCAATAATCCGCAAAATTTATTTAACCCCTCAGGTTTTTCACCCAAAATTTGCCCCTTTGTATAACCTTCCCCAAAACGTCACTAACCCTCTAAAAGTATTATAAATGGACTCCTGTTGTCCCAATGCAAAAAAGTCTTAAAAACACTACCCGACGGGTTTTTTCTCCCCCTAGCCAAAGGCTTTCCCTACCCGCCCTTACCCTTAATTCATCAAAACTTTCATTATGTATTTCTCTTTGTCTCTCTATTAGTCTGATTTTTTTCAAAAGACTTCCCCTTTCCCCACTTTTGCATAACACCATTGAGCTGCTTTTCCAAATTTAATTTTGTAAAAACCCTACCTCCACCTCGCCTCCCCCCTTCCTTTATATTTATAAAAAACCCCCCAATAAACCCGGGGGTTTGCCCTATTTTCCCCCCAAACCCCAAAAAACCCTACCCCCATTCCCCCTTTTCCCCCCCCAATTGCCCCCCCAGTCCTTTTAAAATCTGCATTCACCACCTCCTCTTCACCAACCCCGCATTTAACTTCCAGAAAAAATTTGGGAAAATAAACCTTTTTACCCAACCCTCCAATCCCCGCTCCCAACCCAAAAATGCCCTATGAAACTAAAAAAACCCCACGGGCACTGTTTTTTTTAAACCCCCTTTCCCCCACTAACTGCCTCTGTTAAAATTTAAAAACCCATTAACCCTTCCCCCCCCAAATTTCTCTCCTAAAAAAAAAGTAAAAACCCCTCTTAAGCCCCCCTCCCCTCCACGTCCCTCCCCCTACATTCTGTTTAAAAAATTTTCAAAAAAGACCGTAACACACAACCCCCCCCCTTGGCTCCACGCCCCCCCCCCACCAAAACACAGTTCCCCGTCCCCCCCCCCTACATTACTAGAGGGAAACACCTTAAAAAAAAACACCAAAACGTCCCCTTTACAAAATCCCCCTTTTACTTTTTTTTATATTCTCCGCTGGCATAAAAACCCCCAAAGAAACATACTCGAGATGCTCCCCCCTCACCATCCCCCTCACTACCCTCCCCCCCTTTTTTCTCCCCTTTTTAATACATAAGGGACTATTTTCCTTCACGCCACTGCCACTCCCCCTTTTAACCTAACAGACCCACTTACTACAATTTATAACCTTGTAATGCCAAAGCACAGCCTATCTTATAATTATGTTCTTGTATAAAGCATACATCCACATTATTTCTCCTCAAAAACCATTCCATCAATACTCGTTTCACTTCATTTCCCCAATCCATTTACATTTACAGTTATATGTTAATTATTTTAAAAGTGGTGGTTTACCCTTTCTTCTTGGCACATACCCTCCTATACCGTCCTGCTGTATTGCGTCTTTCTTGACAGCTTGCTTATTCACCCCCCCCCCCTATCCCTTCGTTATCCCTAGAACCATTAAACCTTCATTACCCCTCCCCTCTTTCCACTTATGACTACGCCTTTCTCCAAGATTTTACTCCTGTTTTCTTTGTCCTGGGTAAGAACATGTCCTTCAGACTTTTTTCCTTTTTTGCAGTTCTCTTATAAAAAACCCCCCCCCCCCACACACCTCGTCACCTGTCTTTTTGCCCTATGATTTCTCCCAACGTTGGCACAATATCATTAGTGACAGGTTTTCCTAACCTCCAGATCTTGCCGCTGTCGCCTGCACCGGGTTCACCCATATCCTCCTGCCCCTCCACCGTCATGCAAAAAGGGGAAAAAAGTATTTCCCTCCAGCAACCCGTCTGTTGGCCTGTACCCCTCATCAAAACCCGTTGTCTGTCTTTTATAAAAGGGTTTGTTTACCTTTCCCTCCATAGCCGCCTACCCCTACCCCTTCTTCCTCCAACGGCAAAGAGTTTTTTGGGCCCTTACCCCTTCCTCCAACCCCCCCATAGATTCCCTGATGAAAGATCACGGTGCCTGTTCCCCCCGTTGCTTTTTATAGTTTGGGGCCCCCTAGTTCATAAGAACCACAAAACCTGAAAGTTTTCCGCTGCCCAAAGTAGTACACGTAGCCCGCGTCCGGAAGACCTCCAAAGTACGATGAGGGAAATTGGCTGCCTCAACGTCATTTTTCAGCGTAAATGATCCTTCAGGTACCCCCTTAAGGTCCATTTTGCCACACCCCATCTCAGCAGTGGTTTTTTTCAAAAGCTGCTAAACACCGCCCCTAAAAGAAGGTTCTTATTTGGTGGGGGTCTTTTTTGGGGGAATTGAACTGTCCCCCATTTCCCCCGAATTAACCCTAAATGCTTCCCAATCCCCCCACCCGGGCGCTGTTAACCCCGGGGGTTTTGCGTTTCCCCCCCTTGATTTAAAAATTTTAATGCTAAACACCGCCTCAATCATGCTCTGTCCCCTCAAAAGGCCGTTTGTACCTTCCCCCATCACATAGTGGACACATCATGTAAGCAGCCCCCACCATAGTGTTACTGCTAGTCTTTTCTCTTGATATTTTTTGACTTTGCTTGCGTGAATCTGCTTCTTTAACTTGATGAAAATTCTCGTGCACCATTTACTGCTACCCCATATAATTTCCGTTGGTTTTCCATATCCCTCACTGATATCGCAGGCAATAACACCTGCATTGTTTTTCCCCTGTAAGCGTCCTGACCAATTCCACAAAACAGTGTCACCCAGTGCCCCAGTGCAGTCCCCCATTATGCACAAAAAGGGAAAACTGCGCAAAAACCAGTTGAATCAGGAGTCTGCCAGCCCGCCCACACGGCCCGAGAGAAATGAGAACAATGAATGGGGGGTTTGTGGTGTCTTTTTTGTTCATAAACACGCTAGTAACAGGGATCTTTGCACCCCAAATTTTACATTTGGTCTCATTTCACAGCACGCAATGCTTTATTTTACATACCTTTTTTTCCCCAAAATAGTTTTGTCTTCTTTATTTCTTCTATTGTCCATGGGAAGGGAAAAAAATCTTTCCCCCCTTTTAAACCCCATGGTGTCGTAGAGGCGACTAAAATCCCCGGGAGCGATGGGCTGTCCCCCCCTTTTCCCCTTGACATTTACTAAAAAAGAAGAAGAAAAACTTTAAAAATCGGATGCTTAAAATGTGCGTGGATGTGTGCGGATGAAAGAAAAAGAAATTGCTGGTTAAAATGAAAAAAAGTTGAAGTCCTGGCCCTAAGCAAAAAAAGCTGAAGGGGGTGTGGGGGAGTTTCGATGGGGGAAAAATAAAGGGGATTAAATCTGGGCATCTGAGGAGAGCTAAGGAAGGGGTACAGTAATTTTGAAGGACAGTTTGGAATGAGAAAAAGGAATTGAATGGTAAAATTCAAGGATTATGTGGATTAAAGAAAGGGGTTGGATGAAAAGGGGGTCATAAAAAGTTTTGTATACATGAAAAGAGGGGAATGTGGGAAAGAGAGAGTTTTGGGAGAGTTAAGTAAATTTGTTAGGAAACCCTTTAAAAAAAAAAAAACCAAGTGAAGGAAATTTTGGGGGGGGACCTGAATGCTAAAGTAGGGAAATTTTTTAGAGAGGTGGGGTAGGAAAGTTTGGGGTGCCGGTGTAAATGATAATGGGAGCCCTTTGATTGAATTTTGTATAAAAGGGCTTGTTATAGGTAATAAAATATTTTAGGAAAAAGAGGAAAAATGAGTATACAATTATGAGTGGGGCAAAATGAATTGGGTAGATAAAGACTTTTGAGTGACTTCGGGATGTAATGTTTTAGGGGGCCCCAATATAAGATCATTTTTTTAGTTGTGCTACACTGAGGTAAAAGGATGGGAGACAAGGGAGAATAGAAGCATCGGGAAAGAGAAGGGGTAAAGGTTTTAAACTAAAAGAGGAGGCAGTTAGGGTAAGATTAACAGTATTGGGGGATAGAGGGCTAATGAGAGCATATGCAATGGGGCCCGAAGAGGTATGGGGTGGTTTTAAAAAAATGTAGTGTTAGAGTGTTCAGCGGGTTTGGGGTTTTACGAAAAGTGGGTGCGGGGGGGAAAGAGGAGCGTTGGTGGAATATGAAAGAGAGTAGTAAGGGAGAAAAAGTTAGCATATGAGAAGTTTTTACAAAGTATAAGTGAGCAAGGAGGAAAGAGATATGGAGAAAAAAAGAGAGGTTAAAAGGATGGTGAAGCAGTGAAAAAGAAAACAAATGAGGAGTGGGTGAGAGTTATCAAAAAAATTTTGTTTAAAATAAAAAAAAGTTTTGGGTGAGATTAACAAAGTTAAGGAAGCCTAGGAACAAAATTGGATTTGTCAGTTAAAAATAGGAGAGGAGGTTATTAAATGGAGAGTTAGAGGTATTGGGAAGATGGAGGGAATTTTTTGAGGAATTGTTAATGTTGATGAAGATGGGAAGCGTGATTTCGTGTATAGGGCAAGGAGGAAAAACATCTTGTAGGATAAGGAAGAGCCCGTTGTGAGTGTGGGGGGAAGTTGTGAGGCAGAAATTTTTTTTTTATTATAATCAAGGGGGGAAACACTAAAACCCCTAGGATTATACAGCGCCTATGGGGGGGTGGAAGGGATTCAGGTTAAAATTTAGGAATGGACACAGATCCAACTGGGGAAGATCCCAAATTCCCCAACAAGAGCCCCCCACCCGCGCAAGGAGCCTTTCCCTTTAGGGGGCGTAGGCAGTTTGAAAAATGAAAGGGGGGGAGGGGAGCGGGGGTTTATGGGGTAAAGATAGAAATGTTAAAAGCAGGTGGGGATATAGATTTGCAGTGGTTGGGGCAATTTTTTAAAAATGTATGGAAGAGGGTAAGGTACCTAGGGGTTGGCAGAGGCATGCTAGTTCCTTTGTATAAAGGGAAAGGGGCAAAAGGAGTGCAAAATTATAGGGGGTAATTGTTGAGTATACCCGGAAAGTGTATGGTAGAGTTTTATTGAAAGAATTGAGAGTAAGGGGAAATAGGAAGCGATGAAAAGGGGGTTTAGGAAAGGTGGGGGTGTGTGGACCCGGTGTTTACAGTGAACTTTAAGTGAACAGCATTTAGATAAGGCTAAAATGGTTTTTTGGCATTTATGGATTTGAAAAAGGGTATGAAGGGTGGAAAAAGGGAGGCAAAGTGGGAGATGTTCGGTGTATGGTGTAGGGGGTAGTTACTGAAAGCAGTGAAGAGTTTTTTCGAAAATAATGAGGCTCAAGTAGAGTATATAGGAAAAGGGGGGATTTTTTCCAGTAAAAGAGGCTTAGACAGGGATGTGGATGTCAAAAAGGTTTTTTTAAAATTTTTTATAGAGGGGTTGTAAGAGAAGTAAATGCGAGGGTCTTTGGGAAGAGGCGTGGAGTTAAAAGATAAAAGAATACACATAAAGTTGGAGTTGTACAGTTGCTCTTTGTGATGCACGTGCTTTGGGGAAATTTTGAAAAGAAGTTGGAGAGGGTTTGGGGGATGAATTTGGGAGGGTTGCAAAAGAAAAAATTAAAGTGAATACAGGAAAGGTAAGGGTTATGAGGATAAAAAGATAGGTGAGAAAGTTGGATACAGGGTTTGGGGGGAGGATAAAGGGGAAAGTATTCAGATATTTGGGAGTGGCGTGTCGCGGATGGGTTTTTAAAGATGAGGGAATCATAGAATTTATGAGGGGAAAAAGGGTAGCAAAAGCATTAGGGGTCTTGGAGACAAAGAACTATGTCCTTTTGGGGGGCAAAGAGGGGAATGTATGAGAGTATAGTTTTTCCAAGCTCTTATATGGGGTGTGAAGCTGGGGGTGAATGTTTCAGCGGGAGAAGGCTGGAGGGGGTGGAGATGTCATGTCTGGGGCAATGTGTGGTGTGATAAAATTTCAGAGAATTCATGTTGGAATTAGGGGAGGGGCGGGATTCCAAAACTGTTGTCCAGAGGGCTGGGAAGGGTTGTTTACGTGGTTCGGACAGTAGAGGAATGGGGCGAAACAGAATGACTTCAAAAGGGTATCAGTCCGTTGGAAGGAAGGGGGGGAGGGGTCGGCCTAGGAAAGGTTGGAGGGAGGGGGTAAAGGAGGTTTTGTGTGGAGAGGTTGGACTTCCAGCAGGCATGCGTGGCGTGTTTGATAGTAAATGAAGACAAATGGTTTTTAATATTTGGGACGTGCTGTTGGAGTGTGAGAAAGTAACATTTATGAAGGGGTTCGGGGAAACCGGCAGGCCGGACTTGAGTCCTGGAGATGGGAAGTACAGTGCCTGCATCTGAAGGAGGGGTGTTATGTTGCATTTTAAAAAACTGTAGTGTAAAGCACCCTTCGGGCCCAAGACAGTGTTGGAGTGAGTGATGGTGAAAGTTTTTCTTTTTGGGCACCCTGCCTTGGTGGGAATCGGCCAGTGGGGTTAATTTTATATTATATATATATATTTATATATATATATTTTATATATATTATATATATATATATTCCAGGAATAGGAGTTTCCTTCTTTCTCACATCAAATCTAATTGCCTCCCTGTCAAGTGCTATATTCCCCCATAGCAGACACCACTCCCACGAGCTCTTCCAGGGCAGGGAAGGTGCCAGGTCCGGCGCTTGCTTCGACCTGCAGCCCACCAGACTGCCATTCCCACGAGCCCTACTGGGGCGGGGAAGATGGCAGACGAGAGGCCTAGCTTCTCCCTACGAGCCCCATGAGGGTGAGGAATGGGGCTAGGCCTGAGGACTGTTGGCCCCAGAGGATGAGGTATATTACAACCCAGGATTCCAAATGGCCTGTTATCTCGGGTGTAATGGGAGCAAAATAAACACAGCAGAAAAAGTTTAGACTTATGTTATCCTTCACCAATTTAGAACAGCAATATGTACACTATGTACAGTGATAAGTATAGTGCACTCCACGGTAAGCAAGGCAGAAATAGAAGCCACAAGATAGCAGACCGTGCTTCAACCAGCTCTAGAATGGGAATGACAAGGGCAGACAGGAGAGTGGTACCCACATAACCTCTGCGATTGCCAAAACCAACTTCTTATTGGTAGAACCTGGTCACTAGTTGAACGACGGGGCCCCATCATCAACTCTTAGCAACCTGGTTCACTGGTTGGGGGAGATAGCCTGTAAATGAGGGGTGTGTACATGCGCCGAATAAAGGTTACGTACTCTTTGCATGCCACACCCCCACCCCGAGAAGGCTCAGGATTAGGCTGCCACCTCCCAGTGGTAACCATGCCTCCATGGCACAAAATAATGGGACCGCCTTTCCTCTCCACCATCCAACTCTTAGAGCTCAGCTTTTCTAGTGACAAAAACCCAAACCCTAAACTCAGAGACAGCAGTCAGTCAGGCTAGCATAGGTCCAAGATACAGGCAGACAGTAGCCCGCATCCCCTCACTAAAAAAAAAAACCACACAAGGGGATAAAAAAAAGTGTGAAAAGGGGTTACCACAAATATAACATCCTAATCTAAATAAATAAAAATATTAGACTCTAGATGAAGAGTCCGCCAACACATTTTCTTTGCCGGCAATATATTTAATTCTGAGTGAGTATGGTTGCAGTCTTAGCGTCCAGCGCATGAGCCTTGTGTTGTGGTTCTTCATGGCTTGGAGATATACTAGAGGATTGCGATCACTGTAGACTGTGACCAACTGCGATGTCTGGCCCACATAAACATCGAAATGCTCCAAAGCCAGTACCAGCGCGAGGGCTTCTTTTTCAATGGTAGAGTAAGCCCTCTGATGCGGCTGGAACTTGGCTGAAAAGTATGCTACAGGCTGCAACTCCTCATTCTCGATTTGTAATAGTACTTCCCCAACCCCAGACTCACAAGCATCAACCTATAAAGAAAAAGGTTTGGAGAAGTCTGGAGACAAAAGAATGGGTGCAGTACACAATCTTTTTGCTTTATTAAAAGCAGTGTTAGTCTGAGGTCCAATTAAAGGGAACTTTGTGACTGGTAAGAGAGGTAAAGAGGGGCTAAAATATCTGAGAAATTTTACAGAATCTTCTGTAAAATCCTATCATGCCAGGAAACGTTGAAGAGATTTCCTATCATGAGGAACTGGAAAATCTTTAATAGCAAGAATTTTTAGCAAGTTTTGGTGCAACTTTACCACTACCTACTTCATGGCCTAGAAAAGTGACAGTGGCCTGGCCAAAGGAAGTTTAGATAAATTAACTGTTAAATGGGAACTCTTAAAGGTCTCAAAAAGAGCCTTAAGTCTAGTAGGTGTTGATCCCAAGTATCAGACCCCACAAAAAATATCATCTAGGTATGCTGCCGTGCCTTAAAGTCCTTTAATAGCCTGATGGATAAGTTTCTGGAATGAAGAGGGAATTTTTCATTCTGAAGGGGGTAACTGTGTATTGATAATGACCCCCTGGAATTACGAAGGCAGAAATTTCCTTCGCCTTATCCGTTAAAGGTACCTGTTAGAAACCCTTTAAGGAGATCTAATTTGGACACAAAAGTACCCTTTTACCCTAAAGTCAATTACGTCATCCAGACGAGGAAGGGGTAAGCATTTTGTAATTGTGCCCTCATTCACCTACGGTAGTCTGTACACATACAAAACCTCCATCAGCCTTCTTCACAAGGATGCACGGTAAAGCCCATGGACTAGATGACTCCTCCACTAAACCATGCTTTAACAAAAATTCTATTTCCCTGCTGAAGTAGCCTTTGCTTTTCAGGATTAGCTTGTAGGGGGAGAGTTTAATTGGTTTAGAGTTTCCCACATCTACATCATGATAACCTAACTTTCATTTTTTCGGCACATCCGAAAAATATTAGGATATGACTGTAGAAGCTCAGTTATGTTTGTTGTTTTGCGATTCAGTTAGTCCCCCATTAAAGGGCTAGGATCTTTGAGGAGGACAGAATTTGAAAGTTTAATATTAATTTCGAGATAAAGTGAAAAGAATCAGAGTCGTCCTCAGAGGTATAGGATAGAGTCATTACTGGGATTATCTGGTGTATGAAAAGATTTTAATTGATTGATGTGGTAAATTTTAGTTTTTTTAGGTCTTATCAATGGGAGCTACCCCTAATTTACATCAGATAATCTACTTACATCGCATAGGTCCCGTAAATCTAGCTTTCAAGGTGTGGCCCGGTATAGGTTCCTGCACCAACACCTTGTCTCTGGATGGAAGGAGCGGAAATTTTGCACTTCTGTCATACCTCTGTTTCATTTACTTTGAGCTATCTTTAGGTTAGCCTTGGCTAACTGAGTGCCACCTGCCCAAACCCTTTAAGACGGGTTGTAGAGTGTTGAGCTAACGTCTTCTCCCATCCATCCTTCTTTGTGCACCGAAGAGGACCTCGTACATTGTGCCCAAAGATCAGCTCAAACGGACTATACCTGTAGGGCTCTTGCACCGTTTCTCGTACTGAGAACAGCAACAAGGGTAGTGATTCATCCCATTTTGTAGGAAAGTGCATGCAAAAGTTCTCATCATAGTTTTTAAAAGTCTGATGGAATCTTTTCAAGGCGCCTTGGGACCCGAGGATTTATAGGGAGTGGATAAGTTGTGGATTATCCCTAAACCCAGTTAATACTTCCCCAAATGCTTTTGGCAGTAAAGTTAGTACCATGATCACTTTGAATAGTTTTAGGAATGCCAAAACAAGAAATGAATTTGGTTAAGCTTTGAGAATGCTTTAGTATTTAATACTGCGCATGGGAATTGCTTCAAGATATCTGGTTACTTTATCCATATCGTAAATAAATATTGATTTCCAGACTTTGACCTAGGTAGTGGACCTACACAATCTATAATTAAATCGCAAAAGGTTTTCCATCAGCAGGTATAGGTTGGAGAGGTGCAGGTTTAATGGAATGTTCAGGTTTCCCTACTTGCTGACATTCTCGGCAACACCTAATATGATTCTTCAAATCTTTCTTTAATTTTGGCCAATAAAATTTTTTGTGATTCTATACAAGGGTTTTTTTAATTCCTAAGTGACCTCCCAATGAAGTTTTTAGAGCTATATGTAATATTTGAGGTTTTAAACTTTGGGTTTGGAACACTAACTGTCATACAATTGCCGGCCCTCTATCTCTTACCCGTCTCAGTGCAGATCAAATAATCGTTTTTAACTTCATATTTACCGGATGACCCAAAGAGGATTTTTCCCATGGCTGCCTGAAAAGTGAATTTTAAAGAAGGGTCCTTTCGTTGTTCTCCCGGAAGGGACAGTCCCCCGGGCATGGAAACAGAGACATCTGGCAATTCCTGCAACCTGGGAATAGGAAGGGTTGATCGGGGTTGTTCACTTGATTTACGAGGCTCCGGGCCAGTGTGCCTCATAAAACAACGTGGTTATTCCGAGATCGGAGTGTCCCAAAGGGTAGGTCTTCATTCTCTCCAGACAACCCTTGGGATGTTGCCCGAGTTTGGCCAACCAGAGAAGAATTACTCATTATAGGTTCAGGACACGCACTAACAGTAGTAATGTTAAATTTCCCAGTAATAACATGGATCTTTCATGGGGAATCCTTTGAGACACCTACAGTCAAGTACCCAGTGTAAAATTTGCACTGTACATAAATTTTATGCAAAGGGACAGAATATATAGCTCCTCCAATGCTTCAATAAAACAGGAATTCAAGGAAGTGTTCTCTGAAGGGGCAATATTCCTTCTCTTACAAGTAAGCAATATGCTCCAGTATCTCAAAAGGTCTTTACTTCAGTTGTTTCTGAGTTTTCCTGAAGGGAAATAAGACTCTTGCAATAATAAGGGGCCATACCTTTTTCCCACTTCTCTAGGGGACATGTTTTCTAGGGATATTAGAGATTTTCCCAAAGGGTTGGGGTTTGTGGGGGCAGTTGGCACGGATATGACCTACTTTGTTACAGAGGAAGCAGACGACTGCTTGCCCTTTACTCCTCGGACGTTGGGACATCCGATGTCGCTCTGGCTGATGTCTCTGGATACTGTTTTCGAGATGCACCCTTTTGAGTAATTTGTCTCTCAGCACGTGGACCATAAGTTGAGAAGCGTGGCTCACAGGTGGGGTTAGTTGGCTGATGTAGACTTCTCCCTCCGGCTGGCACTTTTATTCTCCAAGGTTGACGATCTCTGCTCATGCCGGCTGTTTTAAAAGGAGAGGGACCGCTCGGACAAGGAGGGGGTTAGTTTCGAAGGTATCAGCCAACCTGGCTGCCTCCAATGCAGTGGTTAAGTCACGATCTTGCAGAAAGACTCGAACCTCTGGTCCCACAGACTCCAGCAGGTTATCAGTCAGAAAAAGCTGTACCAGCTCTCAAAGGTGAGACACCACTTGCTTTATACCGGCTGGTAAAAGCTTTGGGTTTGCTGTCTCACAAAGTCACTAGGGATTGACCAAGTGCCCCCGCTTAATTTAAAAAGCTTACGGTATTTGGATGGGATACATGTATATGCTCCCAACACTGTGGTCTTCACTACTTTATAATCAGAAAATTCAGCGTCATTTAATGCTGATGTAAATTCCTGTGCCTTACCCAATAATGCTGTATGAACCAACGATGCCCAATGCTGTTCTGGCCACCTCAAGGCTCGAGCCTGATTTTCGAAGCTTTTGAAAAATTGCTCTGGTTCGGCCTCATTGAAGCGGGGAACAAGCTGTACTGCTTTTTGTAAACTAAAATCATTTACAGAATGCGAAAAGTGCCTCCTTTCTCTTTCCCTATCAAATTCTTCCCTTGCGAATGCTCTCTGTTTCCTAGTTTGCTCAAGATTGATTTTTGCCAGCTCAAGTGCCAACGACGCTGATTCACCTTGAGACAACCCAGCTGCACTATACTGACCATTTTGCTCCATAGGTGTATCATCTTCCTCCTGCGAGAACATAGTTTTTGCCCTAGCTCCCGTAGAGGGAGGAGTCTGATGTGCCATCTCTTCTTCTATAAGTTTGTCAGCAATCAGTGAACGCAGTTGCGCAGCTGTGAGTGCACGTTTGTATTTAATGCCAATGGAACGAGCAATTTGCCAACAACGCTGTAGGGACAATTTAGGTAGGTTATGCAAAGTATATGCCGACACCAGACGTCTGACTCGTCTAGGTGGCATAAGTTATTCGCTATGCACAGTACGATTGCAGAATACCCCAATGTAACACGTTAATTTGCAGAAAACGCTTAGCTATGCACAGTACGATTGCAGAATACGCATACAAGCAAAGCCGACTGCAAAATTCTCCACACCGAACAGGCTAGTAACAACTGACATGCAAAATTTGTAAAGCAATGCCAGACAGCTACACTGTTCTAGAAGATTAACCATAGCGAAGTGAGCACACCGAACAAGCTAGTAGCGAGCTGTTGAACGATCACACAATAGCAAGGCTGACCATAACAGTAACTGACACGCAAAATTTGTAAAGCGTAGGCAAAGCTAATGCAATGCCAGACAGCAAGCTGCACAATGTTCCTGCTACAAGCTTCACCCTAAGCTCAACCATTTCTCTAAGTCCAGCTCCAGCTCCCGGACAGGCCCCCATATTACAACCCAGGATTCCAAATGGCCTGTTATCCTGGGTGTAATGGGAGCAAAATAAACACAGCAGAAAAAGTTTAGACTTATATTATCCTTCACCAATTTAGAACAACAATATGTACACTATGTTCAGTGATAAGTATAGTGCACTCCTCGGTAAGCAAGGCAGAAATAGAAGCCACAAGATAGCAGACCGTGCTTCAACCAGCTCTAGAATGGGAATGACAAGGGCAGACAGGAGAGTGGTACCCACATAACCTCTGCGATTGCCAAAACCATCTTCTTATTGGCTAGAACCTGGTCACTAGTTGAACGACGGGGCTCCATCATCAACTTTTAGCAACCTGGTTCACTGGTTGGGGGAGATAGCCTGTAAATGAGGGTGTGTACATGCGCCGAATAAAGGTTACGTACTCTTTGCATGCCACAAGGTACTTGTACCTCCTCCCATGGGAGACGTAGGTCTCACGACACTCCCTAGACAGAGCCAAGGCCGGGTCACCATCTGGAAAAGACCCGGACCGGAAGCATACCGGCGAATCGAGGAGGAGGTGGAAGTGCTGTATAGTATACAGACCATAGCTGACATCAATAACATACTATTGCATATACAGAAAGCCGCTTGTTATACTGAGCATTTCGGACAAATTAGGTCAATTTTGTCCAAGGATGCAACCCACTATATAAGGGGGATTACCAACAGACCCATGGCAGTCTTCAAGCTGGCACTGGACAAGCACCTAAAGTCGGTTCTTGATCAGCCGGGCTGTGGCTCGTACGTTGGTTTGCGTGCAGCCAGCAGTAACAGCCTGGTTGATCAGGCTCTGATTCACCAGGAGGCCTGGTCACAGACCGGGCCGCGGGGGCGTTGACCCCCGGAGCTCTCTCCAGGTAAACTCCAGGTAAACACCAGTTGACTAACACCCAGATACCTATTTTACTGTTAGGTGAATATGGACAGCAGGTGACTTAAGGAAACATGTCCTAATGTTTTCAGCCGTACCTGGGATCGACCCCCGGACCTCAGTGTGTGAGCTGTGTGCTTGCGATCGACCTACAGGACACCTGTGTCCCATTTATGTTGACACATTATGAAAATAAGTCACTGTCTGACTTTTTTGGATTATCCCAGGTAATTTACATATATGCTGCTATGTATGATATTTTATGTAACTGTCTTTACGTGTACCTGTACCTGAATAAACTTACTCGATCGCTAGTGCACTCAGCTCACACACTGAGGTCTGAGGGTGGATCTCCGGTACGGCTGGAAACATTAGGATGTGTTTACTTCAGACACCTGCTGTCTGTGTTCACTCATCAGTAAAATAGGTACCTGGGTGTTAATCAACTGGAGTGGATCGTTTGTGAATTATTATTATTATTATTATTATTATTATTATTATTATTATTATTACTATTATTACTATTATGTGACCAAATCACCCGCATGTAGTTTACAGGGCATTACCTGAATTAGTACCTGCAAGTAATTTGGGTCAGGTACGTGGGACTTAAGTTACAGCAGGTTGCTGAACTGTAACTCCCTCGATTCCCGCTCCATAACACTCTCACAAAAGGCTGGATACACAAAAGAAATTGGTATTAACACTTAGCATTTAATTACCGTAGATGAATCACACCACAACACCTGCCTAACACCTAGACTCTACACTGGCCAGCTAGAGATCTACATGAAAGGACTAATGGCACAATTCCCTGCGTGAGTCATGGCATATTCCTCATCTGCCATCTACATGTAATTCTGCACTCCTGTTGCTGTCTGAAGTCTCCACGCCTCAGCCTGTACGTGTGGTCTGCACGCCATACAGCCAGTGTTGCCTCTTCTCGCCATTCAGAGCATACAGTGCTTCATCAAGCTACAGCTCACCTCCTCAGTATCCTGTGCCTCCAGCGATGGACTCCACAAGAAAACTTTAAAGTTATAGACAGGCAAGTACGTGTGTCTACTTCACACTTACTTGCCTAGCCGAGTATTCTCACAGATTTGGCTGCCAAATCTGATATACAATGCCTTCAATGCCTTCCACTTCCTTCCCCCTTACCACTCCTCCTCTACCGCCAACACCTGCCTCTACTCAGTCTACTCCTGCCTCTAAGGCCTACCCTACCTCTACCTCTCCCAAACCCAATTCTTTCTCGCTTAACCTCAAATACTCTAATTCTGATCATGCCACTATCTGTCCTGGAAATTTATTGTATCAGATCATTGGCGCAACTCAGCTGAAAGTCTTTAAAACCAACTCAGGCTTCAAACTCCTTCTTGACAGACATTCTTACGAAATGTACACCTCAACCGAGACCAGACAAAAACTTCTCAACGCAGGCTTCACTATTATTTGGACTCCTGAGCACTGTGCCAAATGCACAGTTATCGCAAAACATGTAGACTATTCTTTCCTGACTGCCTATGACACAGACAAAGAAGACTTAATCAAAGACATTAGTACTAAGAACAAAGTCTCTGTTGACGATATTACAGACCTGAAAACTCTACATCCTCAAAATACGCTATTCAACTCCTGACACCTCTACACTCTTCAATCAAGGAATCCTTGCCAAGACCATCCGCATTCCTCCAAACACTCTCTTCACTCCGAACTTTCACCCCATCACACAATGTCTGAATGCTACAAATTCGGCCACGACAAAATCCCATGCACATCCACACAAATCTGCTCCAGATGTTCAGCAACTGGCCACTTCTGGAACACTTGCAACCTCCCCCTTAAATGTTCTAACTGCAGCAGGTCACACACTGCAGTTGCAAATTCCTACCCTTCTAGAAAAGACATTCTCTCCTCTCTCAGAGCAAGCCAACCTCCCTCCCTCCCCAACCACTTCCCTGCACCTTCCCCCCTTCCATACTTCCCTCCCCTACCCCCAATGCCTGGGTTACCCCACGCACTTGGTCTACCTCTCCTACTCTACACACATCAAACACCAACACACAGACTACAAGCACTTCTACACTTACACCCACACTAGACTACAAAACTAATTGCCAACTCGCCACTGCTGTCCACTCTGCGATGGTAATCTCTCAAGCTTACCAATCAGACTACTCACATGTCCTTAACCTAATCTTGTCTGCTAACGGTCTTCCCTCTTTAATTATCTCTCCTTCCTGCTTCTCTTCTAAGCCCCCTACAACCTCTAACTCCTCCCTTCCTCCCACCCCCCACTTCCTACACCCCACCACCTTTCCTCCTCCCCTACCCCTCTTCACTATTTCTTTCCCCTCCCACCAACACCCCTACTGCTGCTTCTACGACCACCCCTCCCCCACCTCCTTACCCACCTCCTCATTCCCTTATCCATAGCTTCCACTTCCTCATCCTTTACCATAGCTTCCACTTCCTCATCCCTTACCATAGCTTCCACTTCCTCATCCCCTACCAAAGCTTCCACTTCCTCTGCATCCACCTTCGCCCACTCCACCACAACCAAAACTTCATCCAGGTCCAACTCCACCTCCTTCAGACAAAATCCACTCAAACCTAAACCTGCCCCAACTTCTGATAGACCAAAGAACATAAAAACAGATCCATCTCTTCCTCCCCCTCCAGGAAATGGGTCCGTAGCACCTACAAACACACATCCACTGATGACACCACTATCACGGGCTTTAATCCAAACTCCTCCCCCAACATTAACTTTGCTATGACGAAACCATTAAATCATGTTTAAAGTGATTCAGTTCAACGTACGTTCTTACTTTACAATTAAACACCTACTGGCCGAGCTCCTTGAAGCAGAGAGGCCAGATATTGTTTTGCTAAACAGTACCTGCCTCAAAGCCCCTCAAAGTATCCACCATTATGGTTATACTGCACTACAGGGACCCTATGATCCCCATGATAGGGTTGCCATCCTTGCCAAATCCAACATAAAACACGAATTTCTCCCAATCCCTTTTATTCACCAACACTGTCTTGCAGTCAGAATACACACCCACCTTGGCCCCTTTATCTTTTTCACCACCTATGCTCGCCCAAACACTATTCTCAACATACACGACCTTTCCTTAGTCTTCAACTACACTAACACACCAACATACCTATTAGCTGACATGAATGCCAAACACACTGTCTTTCATCACACCAGCAACAACCAACTTGGTCACCTATTACTCAACTTCACAAACCATAAACACCTAATTCATCTCGGCCCAGACTTCAACACCTTCTGCAACCACATGGGCCAAGGCAAACCAGACATCATTCTGGCAAACCAAGCCAGCTCTCTATTTCAACACTACATCTCACCTGGCCCTATTACAGGCTCTGATCACATCTCAGTCATCTTACACATCTCCTCCAACCCTTTTCTCATCCCAGCCACACCTTCCTTCTCCTACAAGAACGCTGACTGGGATGCTTTCAAACAACACATAGACAATATTAACCTCACCTATGACTACAACAACAAGCCTATCTCTGACATCGATACTCAACTTGATCTCATTCAGGACACCATTACACAAGCAGCGAACACCACAATACCAAAGAAAACTCACACCACTCGTTATTCCTTCAAACTCTCACTCAGAACAAGAAGACTAATTATCTGCTACCACAACCACTTCCTCTACAACACACATAGATTTAATCAAATCCAATTAGATCTCACTTACTTTAGAAACAACATTCTACACAGCCTAGACCAAGACAACAACAATCACTGGTCACAACTCATTCAACAAGTGGACAAACAGCGTATTAAAAACATTAAAGCCTTCTGGAACTTTATCAAAAAAATCAGAGGCACAACTCCCACCAACAAATTCAAACATATTACCCACAACAACACACACATCTCAGACCCGCAGGCTGCTACTAACATCTTCAAACACATCTGGGAGAACATCTTCCACCCACACCCATCTCACCCTAACGTTATTCAACACATCCAGAACATAGAACACTGGAACACTGCACACACACAAGAAACAACGCCAGATAGCCACATCCATCTGGACTCTCTTACCTCCTCCCAAGAACTCGACATTCCTTTCACCAACACAGACATTAAAACTCTCCTCAGACACCTTCCTCCCAAGGCTCCTGGTGCCTTTGGCCTAAACCATATTATCCTAAAACACCTTCCTGACTCTATCATTACTGCCTACACAAACCCCCTCAATGCCTCCCTTGCCTCTGGATGCTTCCCTTCCCTCTTCAAAGCTGCTACTGCTATCCTCCTTCCTAAACCCAAAAAGGACCACTCTGATCCTAGAAACTATCGCCCTATCAGCCTCCTCGAAACTTTAGGAAAACTCTTTGAAAAACTCATCAACCATCGCCTTCGCAGATACCTGGAACACAATTCTCTACTTTCTGATGGCCAGTTTGGCTTCACAACACACACATCCACACAGGATGCCATTATCATTCTCAACTACATCCACATAAACACAAAACAAAGAAACAGGTCAGCCCTGGTTGCAAAAGACGTTGAAAAAGATTTTGACACTGTCTGGCACGAAGGGCTCAAGTACAAACTCTGCACTAACTATAACCTGCCTCTCACTATTCGTAAACTCCTCTACAACTTCCAAGATGGCCGTACCATGAGAATCAAATTCCAAGGCTGTTACTCTGACTGCTTCACACTAAATGCTGGAGTACCCCAGGGATCTGTCCTCTCCCCTACCCTCTACATTTTATACACTAACGTCATTCCAACACCTGTATACCACAACTCCATCACACTAGCCTATGCAGACGACATTACACAACTTATCACTCATGCCAATATAGATACACTCACACACAAAACACAAAACGAGGTCGACAGATTAGATTAGATTTTGCCACCGAAGTGGCTAGTTTATTGTGCACCCCATATCCATCCTGTGGACGGTAGCGCGAGAGCATGTGGATACACAAAAGGCAAGCGAGGTCGACAGGATAGCCATCTGGGAACAAAATGGAGGATCAAAAACCAATGCAGATAAATCCAGCATTACATATTTTAACTACAGGAAACGTGATCCTCCATTACCTGTCGAGCTTAGAACAGCTGACACCCGCACATTAGATCTCCATCACACAATTCGGTCACTGTCCTTGGCTTTAATCTTGACTACCTTCTTCGTTTACAACGGACAGATTCACTCAAGGCATGCAATAGCTAGTAGGGCTCTTGCGGGCCTCTACAAGCTGAAACCATGCCTCTCATGCACCAAACTACACCTCTACAAATCCCTAATACGTCCCCTGAAAACTTTCTCTAGCCCTCTCTCTTGCAGCAAAAACAAACTTACTTAAACTGCAGCGGTGCCAGAACAAGGCGCTGCACTGGGTGCTTGATGTCAGATGGGAGGACTTCGCCACAAGCGAGTCTCTCCATGCCCAATTAGACATCCCTGCGCTGAATTTGTACTGGAAGACGCTCAGTGACAGACAGATAGACAGACTTGAGACACGACACGACTACTGGACCTCTCTCCTTGACGAAGACATTCGCAGACCCACAAACCAACACAACCTTTTCTACTCATTGCATGATCCTGCTCCTAACCCTATTTACAAATAACCTTGGATTCTCTGACAGGTATTTTCTGTGACAGGTACCATTCTCTGACCCACATTCGCCTTAGCTTTAGGGTTAAGACACGGCTCAATTCTACACTCCTCTCTAGCGCTAATCTTCGCCTGTCCCGTCCTCCCCGCTCACCCCACCGGACTCCCAACAGAAGAACCTGAATTTCTCTTCTCAATATCTGTCCCACGACCGCCTTCGCTGCTGGGTTAAGCGCTGGCTCTATTTCTACGACTAAGAACACTCCTCTCCAGCACTATTCTTCGTCAGTCCCGTCTTCCCCGCTCATCCCATTTGGGATTTTACCTGAACTTTCGTTCGTTCGTTCGTACTTCTCGTTAGTGTGACTTTGTAAATGGTCCAAGTCGGACCGAAACGTCGTCGTAAGCTCCTCTCTTCTATGTGTGGGTTATTTGTGTATCGCTCCAGTCACGGTATTGTGCCATTTTTGTAATTGTTCGTACGTCAGCTTGCGTGCGGCCAGCAGTAACAGCCTAGTTGATCAGGCTCTGATCCACCACGAGGCCTAGTCATGACTAGGCCGCGGGGACGTTAACCCCCAAAACTCTCTCCAGGCATCGGACCTAAGTTTTAGTTTTAATATGTTTATTATGCACCCCATACCCATCCTGTGGGCGGTAGTTCAAAGATTACAGAGGTACATAATTGGTCCAGGGACTGGACTCCAAAGTTTTGATAGCTGAGCAAGTTACAGAGGTAATGAATTCACAATTTACAAAGGTAAATGAACTCACAATTTACAAAGGTATGAACTCCAGTAGGTCTAGTCACAATCATGACAAGTTACAAAGGTATTTACAGATTACAGAGGTACCATAATGGGTCCAGGACTGGCCCCAAAGTTTTGATGGCTGAACTAGGTACAGGTAATGAACTCACAAGTTACAAAGGTAATGAATACTGTAAAGAATGGTTACTTGCGTTTATACATGGCTAACAATCATGAACAAATTTTAGAGTAATGACAATTCACACTCGTCCACACCCGGTCACAACTGTAGTGAGTTATTGGTGCAAATATTGATTGTTGATCACACACACACACGCACACACACACACACACACACCACACACACACACACACACACACACACACACACACACACACACACACACACACACACACACACACACACACAACTATTCTCAGAACCATACAACCTATCACACCATCCCAACACACACTACAATCCATACCCACAGCCTCCACCCAACACCGAGCTATAGAATCCCACAGTATGCTACCAGGTCTCCCACCCTCACAGCCCCCCAAACCACAGTGTTGGAAAGGAAACTGAAGGTATGGTACACAAACGCTGTGGAATAAAATAATGGGGGAGTGGCATAAAAGAGTCAAAGAGGCCAGGGGCATCATAGCTTCACAAAAACCCAAGCTTACAGTATGTAACAGATGCCATTTTCAAGGGTCCCAAATCTGAGGAAAGAAAAAGGGGAAAGGGGGGGTTGGGAGGGTGGCTTTGTGATCAAAAATCGCTGGAATTTTGATGAGCTGGAAGAGGAGACAGCGGGAAGAAATGATTACATAGCGGGAACACTTCATCTGGAGGTCCCCAAGGTGGTAATAGCGTGATGTTAACCACACAGAACAGCGGGGGGCCCAAGGAAAGAGTACGCGAGGCAATAGAGTGATGGTTGACCCCTGGCTGGGTGGCCAAAAGAGGTCATGCATGGGAAAAAAGCCCCTGATCATGGGTGACTTTAACCACAAGGGATCGATTGGGAGAATTTGGCCCTGATGGGGGCCCAAGATAAGGGGGGGCTAGATGATGGAGGGGTACTGGAAA
Source organism: Cherax quadricarinatus (assembly GCF_026875155.1). Lineage (NCBI taxonomy): Eukaryota > Metazoa > Arthropoda > Malacostraca > Decapoda > Parastacidae > Cherax > Cherax quadricarinatus. The sequence goes on along the minus strand of NC_069464.1, from coordinate 18,903,207 downwards.
ACTTCATGTCCCAACACTAAGGGACACTCAAGGAGGAGGAGGGGATAAACCGCAAGGTGGATTGTATTCACTTGAGTAGTGCAGTATCGGGCATAATTGAAAGACCCCTTGGGGGCCGTGACATGGGGTTTTTAAAGCTTCGAATAACGTAGAGCTAAAAGGGGGGGAAAGGCGGAAGGGCCGGGCGAATGAAGCCAAATACAAGAAAGGGATACACAGGAATGAGGAATTTTGAAAGGGGTTCAGGGGGGACAGGGCTGGCGGAACCCAGTTAATGAGATGATGGAATTGTAGCAAAAAAATGCAAGGGGTGAGGAGAGGTTTGTCCCCCAAGGGTAAAGGATAAGAAAAGCCAGGATGAAACCCCTGGTTACCCAAAGGGCAGGAGGCAAAAACCAAAATGTGCTAGGGGAAAGGGAAAAAATATAGAAGGCAAAGGACCCGGAGAATAAGGAGAGCAGTGAGAGCCGAAACGAATATGCAAGATAGAAAGGGGGGCCCCAAAAACCCAAAATGAAAATGACATAGCAGCAAAAAACCCAAACTGACCCGAAAATGTTGTACAGCCCCATAGGAGGAAAAAAAACAGTCAAGGAAGGGGAATCAGGCTAAAAAGGAAGGAGGAGAGACAACAAGAAAATGCCATGAAATATGTGAGGAATCAAAAGAGATTCAAAGAAGTGTTCACAGAGGAGACAGAAAGGGGGCCCCGAAAAACGGAGAGGTGGGGCACACCCCCAAGTGCTGGACACAGTGCACCAACCCAGGAAGAAGTGAAGAGGCTTCTGGTGAGCTAGATCCCCAAGGCAATGGGGGCCCGATAAAATCTCCCAGGGTATGGAGAGGGAGCAGAGGCGCTATGTGTACCCCTAACAACAAATTTTAATAATCTATGAAAAGGGGATTTCCCGAGGCATGGAAGACGCAAAAGTGTCCCAGTCTTTAAAAAGGAGACAGACATGAAGATTAACTACAGACAGTGTCACTGAAGTATATATGCAAAGTCATGGGAAAAGATTATAGGGAAGATGGGGGGAACACCTAAAAAGGAATGATCCTCACACAGAAACAGGGTTTCGGGGACGGGAAACCCTGTTCACAACCTACTGGAGTTCTATGAAATGGGCAGCAGTAAGAAAAGAGAGAGAGGGGTGGGTGGAGCATATTCTTGGACTGCAAGAGGCTTTTGCACATTTTCCACAAAGAGATTTGCAAAAACTGGGGCCCAAGCAGGAAAAACAGGGAAGGATACAATGGATCGGGGGAATCTTTCAGGAAAGACGCGCGAGTCATGGTACGGGGCGAGGTGTCAGAGGGGGCCCCTGTGACCAGCGGGGCCCCACAGGGTGTCCTAGGCCCAGTGTGTTTTGGTTTTTTGTGAAGAATGACAAAGGAATAGTTGAGGTGTCCTGTTTGAGATGACGTGAAGTTGATGAGAAGAATTCACTCGATCGAAGCCCAGGCGAACTAAAAAGGGGATTGGACAGGCTGCAGACCTGGTCCAGAAATTTGGCTTGGAGTTAAATCCACCAAGTGCAAAGTCTGAAGTTGGGAAGGGCAAAGAAGACCGCAGAGGAGTACAGTTTAGGGGCCAGAGACTACAAACCTCACTAAAGGAAAAAGATCTTGGGGGGATTTTAACACCAGGCAATCTCCTGAAGGCACATCAATAAAAATTTAACTGCTGACATAGGGGCCCCTAGCAAACCTAGAACGCTTTCCCGCCCTTTAAAAAGGAAATCGTTCAGGCCCCTGTACCCGTGATTTTTGGCCCATTTTGGGAGATGCGGCCCAGTTTGGGAACCCCCACTACCCAAGCAGAAAAGAAACTAGAGAAAGGAAAAGGTTTGCAAAAGACTAGTCCCAGAGCTAAGGGTTTTGTCTACGAGGAGGGGTTTAAGGGAAATAACCCTGACGACATGGAGGACAGGAGGTGGGGGGACAGATAACGACATAAAAAATTCTGGAGGAATTGAAAAGGTGGACAAAGACAGGATTTTTCGAGTTTGGAACAGTAACAAGGGGACACGTTGGAAGTTGAAGACACAGATGAATCACGGGATGTTGGGAAAGTTTTTTCAGCCAAGAGTATCAGAAAGTGAAATTTTTGGGGGAAGCGTTTTAGTGGAGGCAGGCCCTTTTAATGTTTTAAATGAGGTATGAAAATCAGGCTCGGGGAGGGACCTAGTAGCGACGTGAGAGGGGGGGGGCCGGGGCTCGGACTGACCCCCCCAACCTCAATAGGTGGTACAATAGGTGAGTACACAAACTCATACCACACGCACCACACTCATACACCCCACACACACAACACCACACACACTCATACACACACACACACTGGAGGACAAGCGGGATAAAGGGAAGGGATAATGGATCAGGGATACTTGCAGGAAGACAGCGCGAGTCTGGTACGTGGCGAGGGGTCAGAGTGGGCACCCGTGACCAGCGGGGGGCCCCCAGGGGTCGTCCTAGGACCAGTGCTGTTTTGGATTTTGAACGACATGCGGGAAGGGAATAGACTCTGAGGGGTCCCTTTTTGCAGTGACGTGAAGTTGTGAGAAGAATTCAAAATCAAGAAGGGCCAGGAGAATAAAAAGGGATCGGACAGGCTGCGACCTGGTCCAGCAATTGGGCCCCGGAGTTCAAACCCAAAGTGCAAAGTCTGAAAATTGGGGAAGGGCAAAGAAGCCCCCAGACGAGTCAGTTAGGGGGGTCAGAGACTACAAACCTCACCAAGGGAAAAAGATCTTGGGGTGAGTTTAAAACCAGGGGACATCTCCTGAAGCGCACATCAACCAAATAACTGCTGCGCTATGGGCGCTAGCAAACCTCGAACAGCTTTCCACACTTTAAAAAGGATCATTCGACCTGTACACGTGTATTTTGGGCCCCTATTGGAGTATGCGGGACCCGTTTGGAACCCCCCACTAGCCCAAACACGTGGGGAAAAAACTAGAGAAAATGCAAAGGTTTGCAACAAAACTAGTCCCCCGAGCAAAAAGGTATGTCCTCGAGGAAGGTTAAAGGGGAAAACAACCTGACGACACTGGGGACAGGAGAGATAGGGGGGGAAAGATAACGAATACAAAATATGAGGGAATGCAAGGTGGACAAAGACAGGATGTTTTAGAGGGTTGGGGGCCCAGTCAAGGGGACACAGTTGGAAGCGAAGACCGATGAATTTACAGGGATGTTTGGAAGTATTTCTTCGCCACAGAGTAGTAGAAGTGGAACGTTTGGGGAAACGATTGTGGAGGCAGGATCCTAATAGCTTTAAGAGAGGTTGATAAAACTCACGGTCGGGGAGTGGGGCCAGTAGCGATCAGTGAAGAGGGGGGCCCGGAGCTGGACTCGACCCGCAACCCCAACTAGGTGAGTAACACACAAAACCCCACCAACACATTCACACGCACAACAAAACACACACAAACCAACACAAAGACACACACACACACCAGGAGCTTGGACTAACCCCCCGCAAACTCAACTGGGGAGTGCACCACCCCAAAACACACACCCCCACACACAACACACACAACACACACACACACACACCACACACACACACCACAACACACAAAAACACCAAACCACACACACACCCAAAAACCCCACACCACACACAAACAACCACACACACACACACACAAACACACACACAACACCGATTATGCTGGGAAGATATACTAAAAACACAGACCCAACTTATGCCTGAACGATTAATCGGTGGGACTCGATGTATGCACAAGACTTTTCCTTTAAAAAAAAAAGGAGGAGTAGATGTAAAAAAAGAAAGAGACAGGGGTCTCTTTTAAAGGGGACGGAAAAAATAAAGAGCGGTAAAAAGGTCAATCTTTTGAAAACGTAGGGGACATGGTAGAGAAATAGCAAAAATTGAACTTAAGCTAAAAGGGAAACTTATACGAGTAGGAATCGCGGGAAAAGAACTAAAAGCCATAAATGAAATCGAAAGAAACCCAAAGTATTTTTTTTACCCAAAACAAAGTCGAGAACAAAAGTCCGTTTGGGGCCTTACTTAAACAAGATGGGGCCCACACGTGACAGCAAGGAAATGAGTGAGCTACTCAATCCAATATGACTCAGTTTTTAGCAAGCCCCTAACCCCGACTGAGAGTTGAAGATCAAAAGAATTTTTTATGGAGCCAAGAATTTTTTTAAAACAAGCCCATCTGTGTTATCCTGATGCCAAAAGGGCTTCGAAAGGCGATAAATTGCCCCTCACTCTGCCCCAGGGCCGATCATGGAAATCCCTGTTTCCAAAACACTCTCTTAAACCCGAACTTTCACCCCATCCCCAAAATTCTGAATGCACAAATTCGGCCACGACAAAACCCATGCACATCCACACAAACTGCTCCAGAGTTACAACGGGCCATTTCTGAACCCTTGAAACCCCCCCCTTTAAATGCTAACTGCAGCGTCACACACGCATTTGCAAATTTCCCTACCCTTCTAAAAAGACATTCCTCCTCTCTCAGAGCAACCAACCTCCCTCCCTCCCCAAAACCACTTCCCTGCACCTTCCCCCCCTTCCATACTTCCCTCCCCTACCCCCATGCCGGGGGTTCCCACGCACTTGGTCTCCTCTCCTACTCTACACACTAAACACCAAAACCAGACTAAACATTTCTAACTACCCCACACTAGACCAAAACTAATTGCCAACTCCCACTGCTTCCCTCGCGAGGGTAATCTCTCAAGCTTCCCAAATCAGACACCAATTCCTTAACCTAATCTTGTCTGCTAACGGCTTCCCTCTTTAATTATCTCCCTTTCCTGCTTCTCTTCAAGCCCCCACAACCTCTAACCCCTCCCCCTCCCACCCCCCACTTCCTACACCCCCACCCCCTTTTCCCCCCCTCCCCTACCCCTCTTCACATTTTTCCCCCCCCCCAAACACCCAAAACGCGCTTCTACACCACCCCTCCCCCACCCCTTACCACCTCCTCACCCCCTTACCATAGCTCCACTTCCTCATCCTTTCCCATAGCTTACTTCCTCATCCCTTACCATAGCTTCCCTTCCTCATCCCCACCAAAGCTTCCATTTCCTCTGCATCCACCTTCGCCCACTCCCCACAACCAAAACTTCATCCGGGTCCAACTCCCCCTCCTTCAACAAAACCCCACTAAAACCTAAACCCCCCAACTTCTGAAAACCCAAAGAAAAAAAAAAACAACCTCTCTTCCCCCCCTCCAGGAAAGGGTCCGTACACCTAAAAAACACCATCCACTGATGACCCCACTATCACGGCTTTAATCCAAACCTCCCCCCAACTAATTTTTTGCATGACAAACCATTAAATCATGTTTAAAGTGATTCTTTCAACTACTTTTATTTAAAATTTAAAACCCACTGCCGACCCCTTGAAGCAAGAGGCCAGAAAATTTTTTTTGCTAAACATACCTGCCTCAAAGCCCCTCAAATTCCACCATAGGGGTAACGCACTACAGGGCCCTATATCCCCTAAAGGGGTTCCACCCTTTTCCCAAAATCCAACATAAAACACAATTTCCCCAACCCTTTATTCACCAACACTGGGCTTGCATCAAAACACACCCATTTGGGCCCCTTTTATTTTTTTTCACACCTATCCGCCCAAACATATCTCAACATACACATTTTTCCTTGTCTTCAACTACACTAACACCAACATACCTTTTAGCGAAAAGAATGCCAAACCCAACTGTCTTTCTCACACCAGCAACAACCAATTTGGGTACCATTACTAAACTTCCAAACCAAAACCCAAATTCATCTCGGCCCAATTCCCAACACCTTCTGCAACCACAGGGCCAAAGGAAACCGACATCATTCTGGCAAAAACCAGCCCCTTTTTCAACACTACATCTCACCTGGCCCTATTACAGGCTCTGATCACATCTCAGTCATCTACACATCTCCCCAACCCTTTTCTCACCCCACCACCCCTTTCCTTTCCCTCCTACAAAAAACTGACGGGGTCTTTAAAACAACACATAGACAATAAAACCCTCACCTATATAAACAAAAAGCCTACTCGACATCGATACTAAACTTGATCTCATTCGGGACACCATTACACAAGCACGAAACCACAATCCCAAAAGAAAACTCACACCACCGTTTTCCTTCAAACTCTCACTCAAAAAAGAAGACTAATTATCTGCTCCAAAACCCACTTCCCTACAACAACTAGATTTAATAAACCCAAATTTAGATCCACTTACTTTAGAAACACATTCACACAGCCTAGACCAAACAACAACAATCACGGGTCACAACTCTTTAACAAGTGGACAAACACATTAAAAACATTAAACCCTTTCTGGACTTTATAAAAAAAACAAGGAAAACTCCACCAACAAATTCAAACATATACCCACAACAACAACACTCCGACCCCGGGGCTGCTCAACATTTTCAAACCATCTGGGAAACATCTCCACCCCACCCATCCCCCCAACTTTATCAACACACCAGAAATGAACACGGGGAACATGCCCCACACAAAGAAACAACCCAGATCCCATCCTCTGACTCTCTTACCTCCTCCCAAGAACTCGACTTCCTTTCACCAACACAGACTTTAAAACTCTCCTCAACACCTTTCCTCCGGGCTCCTGGGTTTTTGGGCCTAAACCAATTATCCAAAACCCCTTCCTGACCCAAAATCATTCGCCTACACAAACCCCCTCAATGCCTCCCTTGCTCGGGTGTTTCCCTTTTTCCCCCTTTCAAAGCTGCTACTGCTATCCCCCTTTCCTAAACCCAAAAAGGACCACTCTGATCCAGAAACTACGCCCTTCACCCCCTCGAAATTTTGGGAAAAACCTTTGAAAAACTCATAAACCACCCCTTTCGCAGATACCTGGAACAAAATTCTCTACTTTCTGAGGCCTTTTTGGCTTCACAACACACACACCACACAGGATCCTTTACACCCAAACTCACCACAAAAACACAAAACAAAAAAACGGGTCAGCCCGGGTTTTGAAAAAGACGTTGAAAAAATTTTGACACTGTCTGGCACGAAGGGCTCAAACAAACCGCACTAACTAAACCTCCTCTCACATTCGTAAACTCCTCTACAACTTCCAAAGATGGCCGTACCAAAATAAAATTTCCCAAGGCTGTTACTCGACGTTTCACACTAAATCGGAGTCCCCAGGGATCTGCCTCCCCCTACCCTCTACATTTTATCCTAACGTCTTCCAACACCGTTACCACAACCCATCACACACCTATCAACGACATTACACAACTTATCACTCAGCCAAATAGATCACTCACACACAAAACACAAAAGAGGTCGACAATTAGATTAATTTTTGCCACCGAAGGGGGCTATTTTTATTGTGCACCCCATACCATCCGTGGACGGTAGCGCGAGAGCTGTGGAAACACAAAAGGAAACGAGGTCGACAGAAGCCATCTGGAACAAAAGGAGGATAAAAAACCAATGCAAAAAACCCCACTTTACATATTTTAACTACAGGAAACGGATCCCCATTACCGTCGACTTAAACAGTTTACACCCCATTAGATCTCCATCCAAAATCGATGTCCTTGGCTTTAATTTTGACTACCTTCTTCTTTTACACGACAGATTCACTAAAGGGCATCAATACAGTGGGGCTCTTCGGCCTCTACAAGCTAAAACCCATGCCTCTCATGCACCAAACTAACTTACAAACCCCCCAATACCCCTAAAAATTTTTCCTCTAGCCCCTCTCTTGCGCAAAAACAAACTTATTTAAAACGCGGGGTTCCAGAACAACGCGCACTGGTGCTTGATGTCAGATGGGGGGACTTCGCCAAAGCGGTCTCCCAAAGCCCAATTAGACACCCCGCGCTAAATTTGTACGGGAAGACGCTCATGACAGACAGATAGACAGACTTGAGACACGACACACTCGGACCTCCCCTTACGAAACATTCGCAGACCCAAAAACCCAACAAAACCCTTTTTCTACTCATTGCAGACCTGCTCCTAACCCTATTTACAAAAAACCCTTTTGGGGATTCTCTGACGGGTATTTTTGTGACATACCATTCTCTCCCCACTTTTCGCCTTAGCTTTGGGGTTAAACACGGCTCATTTCACCCTCTCACGCAAATCTTCGCCGTCCCGTCCTCCCCCCACCCCCCGACCCCAACAAAGAACCTAAATTTTTCTCTTCTCAATACTGTCCCACGACCGCCCTTCGCTGCTGGTTAAGCGCTGGCTCTATTTCTACGACAAAAACACTCCTCTCCAGCACATTCTTCTCAGTCCCGTTTTCCCCCGCTCATCCCTTTTGGGGTTTTTTTCCTAAATTTTTTCTTTCGTTCGTTCGTACTTCCGTTAGTGGTGTTTTTGAAAATGGTCCAATCGCCCAAAAAGGGTCGTGTAAGCTCCTCCTTCTATGTGGGTTTTTGTGTATCGCTCCGCCCCACGGATTGGCCATTTTTGTAATTTTTTCGTACTCACTTGCGTGCGGCCAGCAGTAACAGCCAGTGATCGGGCCCCCTGACCACCACAGGCCTAGTCATGGATAGCCGCGGGGACTTAACCCCCAAAAACTCCCCCAGGCATCGGACCTAAGTTTTAGTTTAATATGTTTTTTATCACCCCATACCCATCCTGTGGGCGGTATCAAAGATACAGAGGTACTAATTGGTCCAGGGCGGGACTCCAAATTTTGATAGCGACAAGTTACAGAGGAATGAATTCAAAATTTAAAAAGGGGAATAACTCACAATTTAAAAAGGTAAGAACCCCGGGTAGGTCTAGTCAAAATCATGACAATTAAAAAGGTATTTACAATTACAGAGGTCCATAAGGGGTCCAGGGACTGGCCCCAAAGTTTTAAAGGCTGAAATTTACAAGGTAATAATCACAATTTTACAAAGTAATGAATACTGAAAGAAGGGTTACTTTGCTTTTATACATGGCCAATCAGAAAAAAATTTTGAGTAATGAAAATTCACACTTCCACACCCGTCACAACTGTAGTAGTTATGGTGCAAATTTTGATTGTTGATCCCACACACACCAAAACACACACACACACAAAACCACACCCACACACACACACCACACACACACACACACACACACACACACACCACCACACACACACACACAACAATTCTCAGAACCATACAACCATCACCCCTCCCAAACACACTACAATCCTACCCCCAGCCCCACCCAAACCGAGCTAAGAACCCACAGTATGCACCGGTCTCCCACCCTCACAGCCCCCCAAACCACAGTGTTTAAAAGGGAAAACTAAAGGGTATGGTACACAAACGCTGGGGGAATAACAAATAATGGGAGGGGGGCATGAAAGATCAAAGAGGCTCACCGGGCATCAAGCCTCACGAAACCAAGCTTACAGTTTGAAACGATGCCATTTTTTCCAACGGGATACCAAATCCTGAGAAAGAAAAAGGGGAACGGGGGGGGTTTGGGGAGTGGCATTGCTGAAAAAAATCCGGGAATTTTGATAGCGGAGAGAGAACACGGAAAGAAATGATTACATGGGGGAAAACATTCACTCTGGAGGTCCCAAGGGGTAATGCATGATGTAAACCCACACAAACAGCAGGAGCCAAGGCAAGAGACGACGAAGCAATAGAGTGAGGGGTTGACACACGGCTAAGGGGCCAAAGGGGTCACATGCAGGACAAAGCTCCTACATGGTGATTTTAAAAACCAAAAGGGAATCGTTTGGAAATTTGGGACCGCAGGGGGGGCCAAAATACAGTAGGCTAAATAAGGGGGTGGTACGGAAAACTCATGCCCAAACACGAAGGGGACATACAAGAGAGAGAGAAGGATGAACCAGAAAGGGGCGGGATTTAGTTTTCACCTTGAGTAGTGCAGAATCGAGACATCACATAGAAAACCCCTTTGGGGCCCAGTGCCATTGGTTTTAAGCTTCGAATCACAGTAGAGCTCAATGGAGGGAAAGCAGGAAGGCCAGGACGAATAACCAAAATACAAGAAAGGGGCTACCGGAAAGAGGAATTCCTAAAGGGGTTTTAGTGGGACAGAGAGCTGGCAGGGGAACCAGTTAAAGGATGAGGGGAAAATTTTCAACAAAAGCAAGGAGGCTGAGGAAGGGTTTTTACCCCAAAGGGGAACAGGGAAAAATAAAAACCAGGGTGAGCCCATGGTTTACCCCAAAAGGTGCAGGGGGGCAAAAACCAAGTTGCTAGGGAATGGAAAAATATAGAAGGCAAAGGACCCAGGAAAAAAGGGGAAACAGTTTGTAACCCGAAAAGAAAATGCACAATAAGAAAGGGGCCCCAAAAACAATATGAAAATGACATAGCACAAAGCCAAATCTGACCCAAAAAGTTTACAGCCACACAGAGGAAAGAACATCAAGGACCAGGTAATCAGGCAAGAAAGGAAGGAGGAAACAACAAAAAAGACCCGAAGTAGTGAGGGAAATCAACAAAAGATTTAAAAAAGGTTCACAGAGGAGAAAGAAGGGCTCCAAAAAACGGGGAAAGGGGGGGCACAAACCCCCAAATGCCGGACACAGGCACACAACCCCAGGGAAAAAGTGAGAGGGTTCTGAGTGAGCTAGATACCTCAAAGGCAAAGGGGGCCCGATAACATCTCCCCCTGGGATTAGAGAGGGAGCAAGGGGCTTGTGTACCCATAAAACAATATTTAATACATCTATCGAAACAGGAGATTGCCTGAGGGATGAAACAGCAAATGTAGTCCCATCTTTAAAAAAGGAACAGACATAAGATTAAACAACAGACCAGTGTCACTGACATTATAGTTAGCAAGTCATGGAAAAATTAACAGGAGAAGATGGGGAACACCTAGAAAGGGAAAGATCTCACAACAGCACCAACGGGTTTTAGGACGGGAAATCCTGTGTCACAAACCTACTGGGGTCTATACAGGGGACAGCATAAAAACAAGAGAGAGAGGGGGGGGGATAGCATATCTTGGACGCAAAAAGGCGTTTTTACACAGTTTCCACCAAAGATTTGGGCAAAAACTGGGGACCAAACAGGGGTAACAGGGAAGGCACTACAATGGATAGGGGAAAACTTTCAGGGAAAAACAAGCGAGTCATGGTACGTGGCGAGGTCAGAGTGGGCACCTGGCCACGGGTCCCCAGGGGGCATCCTAGGGCCAGTGCTGTTTCTGGATTTGGGGGACGACATGACAGAAAGGAAAAGACTCGAGGGTCCCTGTTTTCAGAGACGGGAAATTGATGAGAAAATCCTTTGATCGAAACCAGGCAGAACACAAAGGGACGACGGCTGCAGACTGGCCGCATTTGGGTCCTGGGGTTCAATCCCACCAAGTCAAAGTCTGAAGATTTGGGGAAAAGGGAAAAAGACCGCAGACGGAGTACGTTTTTGGGGGGCCCGAGACTACAAACCTCACTCAAGGAAAAAATCTTGGGGATAAACACCGACATCTCCTGAAGCGCACACAAACAAATAACTCTGCAACATATGGGGGCCTAAAAACTCAGAACGCATTTCCACATCTTTAAAAAGGAATCCTCGGGCCCTTAAACCGTGACGTTAGGCCCAAAAAGGAGTATGCGGGACCAGTTTGGAACCCACACCTAGCCAAGCACGTAAAGAAAAATAGAGAAAGTGCAAAGGTTTGCAACAAACAACCCAGAGCTAAAGGGATGTCCTACAGGAGATTAAGGAAATCAACCTACGCACGGAGGACAGGAGAGATAGGGGGACAGAAACGACATACAAAATATGAGAGGAATTGACAAGGGGACAAAGACAGGGTGTTTCAGGATTTACACAGTAACAAGGGGACACGTTGGAAGTTGAAACACAGATAATCACAGGGGTTTAGGAAAAATTTTTCACCACAGAGTAGTCAGTAATGAAAAAGTTTGGGAAGCGATGTAGTGGGCAGGGTCCCAAAAACTTTAATCAGAGGTATATAAAGCCACGGCTGGGGGGAGTGACCTAGACGATCATGAAAGGGGGGGCCGGGGCTCGGACTCGACCCCCACAACCCAACTAGGAGTACAACTAGGGGGTTACACAAACTCATAACACACACGCACACACACTCAACACACACACCACACACACACACACACACTCTACCCACACACACACTGGAGGACCAACAGGATAACAGGGAAGGCCACAATGGTCAGGAATACTTGTCAGGGAAAACAGCAGCGAGTCAGTACGTGGGGGTGTCAGGTGGGGGACCTTGACCACGGGGTCCCCCCAGGGGGTCAGTCCAGGCCATGCTGTTTCTGGTAATTTTTGAACGACAAGACGGAAGGAAAGACTCGAGGTGCCCTTTTTGCAGAGACGTGAAGTTATGAAAGAATTCACCATCGAAGACCAGGCAGAACAAAAGGGATCTTGCAGGCGCAGACCTGGGGCCAGCAATTGGCCCTGGAGTTCAAAACCCACCCAAATGCAAATCATGAAAATTGGGGGGAAGGGGAAAAGAAGGGCCGCAGACGGATACATCTAGGGGGTCAAGACTCAAAACCTCACCAAAGGAAAAAAATCTTGGGGGAGTTTAACACCCGGCACATCTCCGAAGCGACATCAAAAAAAAACGCCACATATGGGCGCCAGCAAACCCAAACACATTTCCGACATCTTTAAAAAGGAATCATTCAGCCCTGTCCCGGATGTTAGGCCCCCTATTGGAGTATGCGGCACCAGTTTGGAACCCAACCTAGCCAAGCAGTGAAGAAACAAGAAAATGCAAAAGGTTTTTCAACAAACTAGTCCCAATTTAAAAGTAGTCCTACGAGAGAGGTTAAGGGGAAAAAACCCAAACCCGACGACACTGGAGGACGAGAGATAGGGGAGACTGATAACGACATACAAAATACTGAGAGAATTGACAAGGGGGACAAAGACAGGATGTTCGAATTGGGGCAAAATAACAAGGGGCACAGTTGGAAGGAAGACACAATGAATCACAGGGGGGTTTTGGAAAATATTTTTTTCAGCCACAGATAGCTAATAACATTTGGGGAAACGATTAGGAGGCGGATCCAACATAGCTTTAAGCAGAGGTATGAAAAAGCTCACGGCTCAGGGGAAATGACCTATAGCGATCAGTGAAAGGCGGGCCAGGACCCCGGACCGACCCCGCAACCTCAACTAGGTATAAAAAACAACACACACCTCAACACATACACACGCACACACAAAAAACCACAAACACACACACAAAACCACCACCACACAGGGTTACTCAACCCCCAAACTCAACTAGGGAGTGCAACCCAAAACCCCACACACAACACACACACACCCCCAAAAAACACCCCCCACACACACACAAAAAACCACACACACACACACACACACACAAAAAACACAAACACACAAACACACACACACACACACACACACACACACACACACACACACACACACACACACACACACAAAACACACACACACACACCGAAAAAGCTGGAAGAATACTAAGCAACACAACCCCCAACTTAGCCTAAACAATTAACTCGGTGGGACTCGATGTATGCACAAAACTTATTCCTCTAAGAAAAAGGAGGGGTAATGTAAAATAAAAGAGAAGCGCCCTTAAGGCCGGGAAAAAAATAACAGAGGCTAAAAGAGGTCAATCATCTGAAAGCTAGGGGGACACTGGGGCAAGAAAAGCAACTTCGAATAAACTAAAGGAAACTTTTACGACAGGGAAAAGCGGGAAGAACTAAAAGCCATAAATGAAATCGAAAAAAACCCAAAATATTTTTTTTCTCCCTATACCAAATCAAAACGAGAACAAAATCCAGTATTGGGGCCTTTACTTAACAAGAGGGGCCTACACAGATACAGCAAGGGAAAAATGAGCTACTCAATCCCAAATGACTCAGTTTTTAGCAAGCGCAACCAAATGAGAGTTGAAACAAAATAATTTTTTATGAACCACAGAAATTTTGGGTTTAAAACAACCCATCTGATGTTAACCTATGCCAAATATTCGAACAGGCGATAAATGACATGCCCCCGCACTCTGCCCCCGGGGCCAACTCATGGAACCCGTTTCACAAGAACGCAAGAAGCCCCTTCACGAGCCTTTACCTCCTAGGAAGGGAGCAGGACACGGGGTCGCCCACAGTTTTTAAAAACAACAGACAACCCCCCTCCACAAAGGGGGGAGTAAAGCAACAGCAAAGAAAACGACCGATCACTAACACCCAATCATAAAAAACTTTGAAAATTCCTAAGAAGCAAGACACCACCCATCTAAAACCCATCATTTCACAACCCAGGGGAACATGGTTTTTGAAAAGGCGCTCCTTTCGTCTCAACATTGGGCATACACAAGGGCCTAAAAGCACAGAAGACAAAAAATGCAGATTTAAAATATACAGACTTTTCAAAAAGCCTTCGACAAGTTTTACCAGGCGTAATAGCGCACAAAATGCGTGCAAAGGAATAACAGGAAAAGTCGGTCGAGGGGTCTATAATTTCCTCACTAACGAAACAGAGAGTAGTAGTCAACAGATAAAGTCCAGGGAGGGCCGGGGGAAAGCTCTGTTCCCAAGGCACAGTACTCGCTCCCATCTTGTTCCCACCTCATATCTGACATGACAAAATGTCAGCACAGCACCGGTCTTCCTTTGCAGATGACCCCAATCTCACGACATGTCTTCCCTTTCTGGAGAAAACAATAGAAGTTTTAACAATGGAAAATTTTCAAATTCTCAATATGGTAAACATGAGGAAATTTAAAATTTTATAGAGTACAAAACAAATCTGGCAACAAAAAAGAGCAAACACCAAAGGCAAAGCCGGGGGTGACTGTCGGAGGTCCACCTTCAAGGGCCATAACATTGTATCGATCGCATCTGCAGAAAAATGACAGGGTGGATAATGAAACCTTCAAAACAGGGATGCCAACCCATGATGACACTCTTCGGGTATTGTTCTTCTAGGCGGGAAATTTGGCACACTAACAGCCCTTTAAAGGGCAGGTAAAATTTGCGCCCTAGAAAATGTCAGAAAACCCTTCACGGCCGCATAACGGAGATAAAACACCTCAATTACTGGGAGCGCTTGGGGTTTCCTAAACCCTTTTTTCCCGGGAACGCAGGGGGGAAAAGATACATATTAATACACCTGGAAAATCCAGAGGGACTGTACCAACTTGCACACGAAAATCACCACTACAAAGCAAAAAATTGGCAGACATGCCCACCCCCCAAAATAAAAACGGGGGACCACTAGACTTTAAAGCCCACACAAAAAGTGTCGGGGCCCGAACTGTTCAACTGCCTCCCAGCATATGAAAGGGGGGATTCCAAAAGACCCCTGGCAGTCTTAAGCTGGCATGGACAAGACCTGACACCCCTGTGCTCGTAACTTTGGGTTTGCGTGCACCAGCATTAACACCGGGTTTGATCGGGCTCTGACCACCAGGGGCCTGGTCACCGACCGGCCCCGCGTGGGCGTTGACCCCCGGAACTTCCCCGGGAAAAACTCCGGGAAAACACAAACACACACACACCAACAAAACACACACACACACAACAAACCCCCACACACACACACCCCCACACACACACACACACACACCACACACACACACAGCAACAGGTAGATAGAGCTCTGGGGCGGGGGGAAGAGGCCCCAGTAGCAATCCTGGATTTTCCCGGGAGAGGTTCCGGGTCAACCCCCCCGCGGCCCGGTTGAGCCCAGGCCTCCGGGTGGATTCAACCTGATAACCAGGCTGTTGCTGCGGGCTGCAGAAAACCAACATACACCACGGGCCCGCGACCCGGAACTGATTTGGGTGTTTGTCCGTGCCAGCTGAAGATGCCGGGGGTTGTTGGTAATCCCCCCTTATGTTGCTGGAGGCAGTTAAAACATTGGGCCCCCTGCACTTTTTTGGTCTCTTAACGTGTGGGACACCCCGCTTTTCTTTTGGGGGATGGTCTCGTCTGCCAAGTCTTTTGCTTTCGTAGGGGGTGATTTTCGTGTGCAAGTTCGGTACTAGTCCCCTAGGATTTTCCAGGTGTATATAATCATTATTCTCCCTCCTGCTTTCCCGGGGGAAACGGTTTTTTAGGAACCTCAAGCGTCCCAATAATTGGGGTGTTTTATCTCCGTTATGCGCCCGGAAGGTTCCTTACATTTTCTAGGTGGGGGGCAATTTCACCTCCCTTTGAAAGGTGTTTTATGTGCCAATATTCCAGCCAGATAAACAATGACCTAAGAGGTCATCAGGGGCTTGGTCCCCCTAGTTTGAACAAGAGGGGGCCGGGAGCTGTACTCACCCCTGAAAAACACAAATAGGGGAGTAAAATGGGTGAGTAAAAATGGGGTGAGTACATTAGGGCACCGAGCGCGTGGTCAACCTTCCGTCCCCGGGAATTTAATGTTTTTGAGGGCTACCCCAAATTTCTGCAAGGGGCTAAGTGTGTCAGGTTAGGAACAATCCTTAAATGATTTTAACTGCCGAGCCCAAAAAGTGTGGGAGAGCCACAATTTTGTAAGTGACTGAAAAAAAAAACTTTTGGGGCAGAGTGGGCAGGCTAGTGTGGGTGGAAGGCGACGTTGCAAGTGTCACCCAAGAAAGATAATAAAGTGAAACAATCGGTGCCATGGAAAAAATCAGGAATAGGGACATTATTAAAGAAAGAAATTTAGGGGGATTACGTCAGGACGTCACATCGAGTGGATCTATGCCAGGACGTCACTCGAGGGGGCAACTACGGGCTACAGCTGCACTACAAGACTGTATCCACCTATAGTGGGTTTTTTGGGTTGGGTTCCCGGTTCCAAATTAACCGCCAAGCTGAAAGTGAATGGTCTAACCTCATAGCACGATAAAGAACAGGCACTCAAATATTCAATTAAAAAAATAGGGAATTGGTAAAACATTGAACAAGGGGTTAACTTACATAACGGCAAGCATAGGAAACATTTAAATAGGTGAGGAAATCTCAGGAGGGTGAGATTAGGTCCAAAGGTTTTTGGGAAAAGCAACAAAAGAAAACCAATATCACTTACTAGCTGCTTGTGTAAAAAAATTCGAAAGGATATTTTTAATCGTCTTTTGCACAAATTAAGGATTCGTTTCCCGGTTGCATGGCTTCATGCATGGAAGAGTGTGCATATTGCATTTCCACCTTTTTTCACTCTGCACATGCAGCTATAACTCGTTTTGACCTTTAAACCGCTTTTGATTAGCCAACCGACATGTAATCATAGTGAACTTGCCAAATGGATGTTGAGGATGGCTTCTCCGCTGGATTAAAGGGTTTCCTGTCCAAAAGAAAGTCGTCTGTGTTTTTCCCGGGGCATAGAAGGTAACTAAAGTTTTTAAATTGGAACCCCCCCAGGGAGGTGTGCTTAGTCCCACCCTTTTAACATTTTTTATAAAAGCCTTTCTTAATGCCATGCCTAGCCAGCCCCTCATTAATGGTTTGTTTTGCTGATACATAATGATTACACTTCCGGATCTCCAACACCCAAAAAATTCTTTAAACATGTACTAGCCT
>NC_069464.1:18864644-18885194 GCF_026875155.1 Cherax quadricarinatus | reverse complement strand
AAAATTATGTGCAGGAATTCAAGGAGTACATAGACAGTAAAAGGACTGAAGCCTGAAAAATGTTTAATTGTGATGAAACAGGCCTTTTTGGAAGAAAATGCCAAAAGCAGGACCTACTTACTCAGGGGGAAAAAGCATTCCCGGACATAAGCCAAAAAGAAGGCTTATTTGTTGATGTTTTCCCAAAGCTATGGTGATTGCAATGTAAGCCTTTATTAGTTTATCCCCTTGAAACCCCCCAGCCCTTTTTGGCAAAAGAAGTCCTAAAAGGAGAATTTTTTTGTGCTGTGGAGGGCAAACAGTAAGGCTGGGTCATAGGGACTTTTCTATGACTTTCCCCATGCTTTGCCCCCAATGTGAAAGATTCCCTAACTGAAAAAAAAATTGAACTTAATCCCCCTGGTGTTAGAAAAGCCCTGGTCATCCTACGACGGGGCAGAGCGACTTTATGGGGACATAAAATTCTTAAGGTGAATTTTTTTGCTCCTAATACCACTCCTTCCGCAGCCCAGGACCAGCAGGTTTTGCAACTTAAAAAAACTGTACACAAAAGCTCTGTTTGAAAGGTGCTTTTAGTGACCCAGAAAACAACTGACTCTAAGGAGTTTTGGAGAGAGCACTTTAAAACCCTCAATTGTGTAAACCTTTTGGTAAGGCTTGGGGGGGATTTGACAAAGAAGACCTTGAAACTCGTTTGGAAGAAACTGTGGCCAAAAGTGTAGACAAAAGGGATTTTGAAGGTTTGAGGCAAAACCCAAAGGGGGTTTATCCCAGTTGGGGAACCCATTATGGTTTTGGGAAAGTCCTTGGGGTTTGGAGGTTAGTGGGGAGGTGTGGAAGAATTGGTGGAGGAGGACAAGAAAAAACTAACCCACTGGGGCTGATAGTCAACTTCAACAGCAAGGGGGCCAGACGGGGGAAATGGTTCAGAGGGGGGGAGAGAGAAATTGAAGAATTTGCCTATTACAAGTTTTTGGGAAAAATCTGTGCAAAGGGGCTTGAAGTGAAAACCCTTCATGGATAAAATCACCCTCAACAGCTATTGCAAGCCGTGCGGTGATTATTCACTGACATGTTGGAAACACTTTAGGGAAGTCAAAAAGGGAAACGAGGGTACAGGCCACTTTGGAAGATAGTTGTCAAAGAAGTCCAGTGCCCTTGAAGGGTCCTGTGGCTTTTAAAAGAAGAAGGGAAGAAACCCCCAGAAAAGGACCGCACTAAAGTCTTAAGGGAAGGGGGTTCCCTTCTAAACACTAACATCTCTTTCCCCCTCCCACCCATAAATCATCACCAATCTTCAAAAAAAGTAAGTGCATGTAATTTGTGCATGCCTTTTTTTCATTTGTGTGTTTAAAATTAAATTTCTTTGTGGAAAATTTTTTTTTTTTTTTTATACTTTTGGGTGTCCTTGCCGGATTAATTTGTTTTCCCATTATTTTTTTGGGGAAAATTCATTCGCATCCCCGATCATTTCGCAAAACAATGACCCTCTTGCAGGGATTAAAGTCACAAAGGGGGGGTCCACTGTAATATAAATTTGATGTATTGTTTTTAAAAAATATAGGTATTAAAAAATTGGACAGAGAAAGTATAAATTTAAGCTAATGTTAACCTTTTTCAGGGTCTGTCCCGTAGATCTACCTTTTCGGTGAGTGTCCAAACCGTGACTACGCCAAAATTCTACGCCGCAATTTAGCGCGAAAGCGCTCATGGGCCCACTGTGAGAGAAGGGGCTGCCCCAGGGTGTGCGCCATAAACAAAAAAATTGGGCGCCTGCTAGATTGTGGGAACGCCGGCCATCACCCTTGTTCACCATTCCTCGTGGGGCAAGTCAGCTCTCACTCCCGGAAAATTGGGATTTCCCTTTCCTTCTGTAGTTCTGACCTGATAAGGGAAATAAAGACGAATTCTACGGCTTTGAAAGTTGTGACCGAAAATAATGACCAGGATATCGAAAATTGGGCAAAAAAAACCCCGACGACCCTGCCCTTCCCCTCTGGTGTGGGCACTCGTGACTCACGGTGGGTTTTCCTAAATTAAGGGAAAAAAAACAAATATTTTCCCTGGCCGGGCCTCTACTTCAGTAATGACGAGATTCTATGTGGTTTGTGATTTTATTGCGCCGACGATCATTCGGTGTGATATGGGGAAAATATTCACCAGTGAAGCTGGTATGTTCGCCGCCGCTTTCGCTCGGGTAGTGTACCCTAGCTGTCCCCGGGGGAGGAGTACACCCCGGAGTAACCCCGGGAGAAACATGTCCCCAACACCCCGTTTTGGGTAGTGATAGTGAGGATGATGGGCTACACTTGGCATGGAGGGCCACGGGCTCGGGTGGTTTTAGTGGGGCGGGGTGGTGGTAGTGGCACCGATGCGTGACTACTGTGCTACGCGGGGCCCCACGCTGTGACTCTCAGTTCAAGGCAAAGCGGAGGTCACCCACCAGCCCCCACAACCCCCCGTACAACCAGCCTATGATGTCCATATCCACCCGCAAACCGTATCTGGGATTGGCAGCAAAATCCCAAATTTTTTTCCCAGCCCCAAACCCCTTTTAGACTTCAAAATGGAATTCACCTACCTTCCCCCCTTGGAACCCGGCCAATAAGGAAATTTTTTGAAATTTTTTTGCCAGCCATTGATGGAAATTATTGTCAGGAAAATAATAAATATTTTTATACACCATGGGAAAAATATTTACACCACAGTAAAAACTACACAGGTGGGGGAAAAAGAGACTGTTTCAGAATTTTATTTGCTTTTTGCAACAAAATTCTTATGCCTATGTCTATAAGCATAATAAAAAGATATGGTCCAAGATCGGCTAATTTTCCCCTCCTTCGTGAAATAATACCATGAAAGGTTTTTCTTTTCTGTTACGTAGTTCACTTTCTGACAAAACCCGGCCCGACAGAAGTGACGGGTTTTAAAGTTAGAAATGTTTTTATGTAATCCTGAAAAAAAGTTCAGGATATACTTTTATCCCCTTCGAATCTTGTAATTGCGAGTCTTTGTTTTTGTTCAAAAATAGCTGTCATTCAAGCAGTAATAAAAGAGCAAGAGAACGTTTGGGATAAAATTGTTTGTACTCTGTGATTGTGACAGGGCCTGGTGTTTGGGTTTTTTTTTAAGGGTATAAAACATTGAAAAAATACCAAGATGTTATTGGGTATTTCGTGCGAGTGAGAAACATGATGGACCTTTCTTGGAAGGGCCATAAATTATATACCCTAACTGGTACAAAAAGCCCTTACTCGTGATTTCTGCGAGTGAACAAGGGGCAAGTGTGTGTGGACAGGCGTTTAAATTTTAAAAAATGCCCCGGCTCAAAGCAGTGTTTGTGGGGATACGGCAGGTTTTACTGCCAATGAATCATGCATTACGGTGGATGACAAACAGATGTACATTTTGACAACCATTACCGTAATGAAATGCAAGCAGTGGCAAAGTTGATCGAGTGATAATGAAAAATTTCAAAAACCCGGACAGTGATTGTTTACACAAACTGCCTTGGGGTTACTATTGACATGCAAGGTTTTGTTGACGGTTGTAAAAGTTAAATGGTACATGAAACTTTTTTCCATCTCAGGACTTTTTAAAGCTGAATGCATTTTAATTTGTACCAAATAAAGGTAAAGACACCCTATGGTGAATTTTGTTTGTCTGTTGTCAGACAACCCTAATGGTCCAGGAAAAAACACCTCAATACAAAATGGGCCTCGAAATTTATCACATATACCCCGGCTTGAGGAGAGAAGGGGTTCATTTAAAAAACAGCTTTTCCCTTCAAATCAAAAGAATTTGCCGAAGAGATGCATTGTCTGGCACAAACAAAACGATGGCAAAAAAGAGCAAAGACACTCGGTTTTTTGTGAGGAAGTAAGGTGCCTCTTCTGGTGCCTTGTTTAAGGAGTTCCACAAGCTCCAGCATTCTGAAAACCTGTCCCGTATTGAAAAAGTAAATATTGATAAAAAAATAGTATTTAAAAATATTTGTGCATTTTTATTTAATAAACAACGTGGTAAACAATAATATGAAATAACTTTTGGCAGTTTTTGGTTCAATACAGTGAGTATATAATATCTTTTATACAGTATTGGTCTTCACCCCAAATGTTTGTAGGAAAAGAAAAAAAAATTAAAAGAAAAGAAAAAACAACTAAAACAACAAAATAATATAATACGCGTATGTGGAATTCGTCGATGTTGCCGCCACCACATCATTTTCTATAAACTTCTTGGCACTGTATCTCGGTAAGTAATGATCAGATTCTAATTTTTTTTGTTTTATTACCTTCACAAAAATATGCTCTTTAATTCTGTAAGAAAAAATATTTTTTTTTTTTTTAAAATTTCTTGGACACTGGTGCGTGACTTCAGATTTTGGCCTTGGACCCTGAAAGGGTTAAGCAAACAATAGTAAATAAGAAAATTACATAAGGTGACTTATGCTTACTAGTAAAATCACAAAATGAGGTAGTTGATTATTTAATTACTAAGAGATTGTACAATGAAATTTGAACAATAATGGAGCAAAACATTCACTACACCACGTAGGCTTTTAGGTTGGACATTGTTTAGTTATTCTCTGTAAGATTAGTATCCCTGAGAAATCGTGATAGATCATTCTCATTCGTTATTGTGTACAGTTGACCTACATTTGTTTTCCTAACAAGAATTTTCCCATCTCGTGTGAAGCATTGGTGTATTGTGTCATTATTCTCCCGCTTAAGTTTTCTGACTCTATAAAGGAGGTTCTGACGTTTTTTGGTAAGACACTCGTTTATGTACACCTCTTTCTTTACTTTAATAGATGCAATAATTAAGTCTTTTTTCCTGTCATGTGAGTGGAATCTAAGCATAACACTTTTCTACCATGGGATCCTAGTAACCTGGCTTCTTTTATTTCTGACTCTGGTACAATAACACTTGTTTGGTCCTTTATGATCTGCAGAGTAATTTCTTTACTGTTTGTTTGGTTCATATCACTGGGAAAAAGTGGACTGTTAACTATTACTGCGTCTGATAGTTTATCTTGCTCAGTTTTATCTTCTTGGAGAGCAAAGTAGTCACTGAACTGGTTATCTAAGTTGTTCTTCCATTCTTTTACTGCTTCTTCAACCTTTGTATTAAGAGATATTATTTGTTGGGTATGGCTATCTATGACTGCTTGGATGGTCTTGTCACAGTTAGTCATTCCTGGTGTTGATAACTTTTGTTCAAGACTGAGGATTTTGTTCTCGAGTTGTGCCATCCTGGTGTCTTGTTTTGTTAGCGTCTCTCGAAGATTCATATTTTCAATAACTAAGTTGGAGATGTATGTTTTTAGGGTATCTGAATCGTTGGTCATACCTGAGAGACTACTTGGTAGGTTGAATCCGGGGAAGAGAGGGGAGGATGGGCTGGTGGCAGCCATGTTTGTTGTTATTGTTGTGGTGTCACCTTGAGCGGTGGTGAGTGGGGTGGTTGCTGGGCCGGCGTCCTCCTGACTACACTTGTTGAATAGTTGATTTTTCGGTGTTTTCTTGCTGGCCTTGGTGCTGTTTCCTCTTAGATTGCGCCTCATAATACTACAGGAATTGTTGTAGTTAAGAAGAAGTTGTAGTTATACAAAGCTTAGGGTTACATTGTTCGGCTGGCAGCGGGGTGTTTCTTTCGGTTTGTGGGCAGTCTTCCTTTGATATCTATTATTTTCGATTTGTTGGTTTCACTGTTGGTAATCTTTGGTCATTCTGGGTGCTACGTTGGGTAGTGCAGTTTTGCTTGTAACTAGGTCATCATAGGAGCATTGGTAGCTCTGATTGTTGGAGAAAAGTACGGAGCTTGGAAGTCGCTGCTGCTGCTGCCGCTAACCCAGACACCTATATTGCCAATGAAATATACATACACCAGAAATACTGGTAAATATATAAATTTGTGGACTGTATTTTAAAAATAATAAATGGTTATATATATACACAATTATATAACAGAAGGAAAATATATCTTAATATCACTCACCAATTTGACTGGAGATTAATGTGTATCATACTCAGAAAACCTCACTCTAACTAAATCTATGAAAATAATGCTGGCCAGAATTACAAACACATCTAGAGAGCTTATCTGAGGTTCCTGGAGCTGTCTTGTCCAGTCGTCTGATATCTCAAGTTATGCAGGAATGCACATCCACCAATTTCGCCTTCTATTTGAGAGGTGTCAACACAATTTTAACCTCTAGAGCACGAAAAATTCTTCCCATTACACTAACGTTGTATCCAATTCAAAAACCAAAATGGTGACTCTCCTTCCCAGACGCAGGCTTTCTGTTTTCTATGACAAATATTATTAAATACAGTATAGGCCATCTATTTACCTATAAATTACCATATTGCCAGAAAATATATACAGTATTTTCCACTCTGCGGCCGGCCGGAGTTCATTGCTAAACGACTCAAATTACTCCTTCCTTTAGGAGACGATTGCAGCTGGTTCTGGCTTGAGTGGCTGTTCTCCTAGTAGGTCTTACTACGATTTCATTTTCCGGCATCACTTGGTCAGTGTTATCTTCCATATCACTCGTGTCACTTTCCCTCAGATTTTCATTTACATTTGATTGAACACCTAACTCCAAGGGAATCAATTTATTAATTGTGCGTAAACTTTCCTGGCCACTACACAACACTTTGACATTCCTGACAACACCTTGTGCATCTGGGTACAATGTCAATACTTTGCTCAGAGGCCACAATGTTCGATATTATTCAGTGTCAATTAACACAATGTCACCTGGTTGAATGGTCTGTCGTTTTACTGCCTCTGTCGCACCATAAAAGTGTTCATATAGTGTAAGAAGTTTATTCCTTACCCCCAAAATTAGACCAATGATAAATTACTTTATTTAACATTTTTAAATTTACACAAACACTGCTGCATCATTGTATCTTCATCACTTTTTTCCCGGATTATCTCTATAGACAAGGGCAGTTCCCAAATTTTCCTTTCCCACATATTGGTGAAAAAGGTTTTAAATACATCTGCATCAGGTGTACCCACTCATGTACGAGAGAGGCCTATTATTTTATACGATTTTCTTGCCTCCACTAACACTGCACGGAATTCTTCCAAAAAATTTTCTCTTCCAGTGTAGTACTTTGCGGGGGAACACCTCTTCACTGTGCATATCAGTCTTTCATACAGCCCCCCCTGCCAAGGGGCTCTAGGAGTAAAATTTTCCAGGTGCACCCTCGCTGGGTTAACAGAGATTGAACATCGTTACTATTATTAATTTTATCAAGTTGTTGAGCACCTGCTACAAAATTTTGTGGCATTATCCGAAATCATCAACCTCGGACAGGATCTCCTAGCTGCAAATTTTCGAAAAACAGCTGTATAAACTTTTTTCTGCAGACAGTCCTGTGCCACTTCTAAATGAACTGCCCTAGTAGCAGTACAGGTGAAACAAACAAACATACACTTTCAGTGGAACACTTTGACGTCCCTGTTAAAAATGATTGGACCACTATAGTCTACACCTGTTACATCAAATGGTTTCACTAATTGTAAAACGCTCCTTTGGCAATGGTGGGGGAAACCTGGGTACATATAGGATTGGCATCCACACGGCAAACATATTACACAAGATTTAATCACCCTTTTTACACTTTGCTTCCTTGTGGAATCCAGAAAGTTTCCCTAATACAATTTAAGGTATCTTGTACCCCACCATGCATTTCATTTTTAGGCATTTAGACAATCAAATTTTTTTGATGATGATTTTTTGGGCAGTAAGATAGGGTGTTTAGCATAATCACCCAATTCAGCATTTTGTAACCTACCTCTGCACCTAATTACACTGTTCTCTAAATAAGCCCCAATTTCTCTATTATGGACCTTTACAATTTTTCTTTCCTTCATCAATTTAATCTCATTTCCATAGATTTCCTCCTGTACCCTCTTTATCCAATATTCAGAGGATGTGAAAACTTATATGAAGTATTCTCTTGTTTAGAAATTTAAAAAACCAATTTAGTTACATTGATTAGTTTGGGTAAAGAAGAATACCTATTTATATCAATGGCTAAGGAAGGACAAACTTTTGGAGCGGTGGTCACAGTAATTTCAACAGGAGCAATATCACCTTTTGTACAGGACAGTTAGCTTTATTTGCCAAACCAGCTCGGTCCTTTAAACCATGATACAGCATTTACAAATTTAGCATAAGGTAAACCTCGAGACAAGAAATCAGCGGGTTTTCCCCTCACCAGGTATATGATTATATGTTAACACATGCTGACCCAAACTATTATACTTCTCTTGCATCTAAATTAATTTCAGCGACTCTGTTTTGTACGTACACAATTTTAACTGTTTCCATTACGAATCCTTTTGTAAGGATACCTCATTATCAGACCAAATTACAGTGTCACTAATATTTATCTCCTGCAACTTATTTCTTATATAATTAGCTAATTTGACACCTACATAAATGGCTGTTAATTCCAACTGAGGAAAGGGTTACATGATTAATTGGAAACACTTTAGCCTTAGACATAACAAGAGAAATAACACTATTACATTGAAGATAAGCAACTGCTCCATATGCCAATTTTGAAGCATCACAAAAAATGTGGAGTACATTTTTCCCATTTGGATTGGCCACCTGGCGTGGGAACTCCAACTTTGGAATTTTTTCATAATCACCAATTAATTCGTCCCACCTGTTAATGAATTCCTCAGGTAGAATTTCATCCCAAGCACATTTAAGTTTCCATGTTTCCCTGAATTAATAATTTCCCTCTTATAGTAAGGGGTGACACTAAACCTAGTGGATCAAAACATTGGAAACTTCAGCAAGCAAAACTTCTTAGTTAATTTATTGGGCATACTGTAATTATTAGGTTTTAACATTAACAAATCTCTCTCAGTATCCCAATTTAAACCAAATACATTACTACATTTTGGCACTTCATCTCCAGGGTAATCTTTACTTATTTTGTTCTTCAATGGACGAATTACTATTCCCTTCTCTCAGAGGCATATTTGCACTTTGCATTATTTATTAGCCTCTCATAAGTCATTAACAGTTCCTCTTCAGTTGACGTCACACCCAGGAAATTGTCCACATAAAATTGTTTGCTCATTACTTTATTCAGTGGACTTCCCGTACATTTAAGGTGTGCATTTATCGTCGCTTGAAGTAGAAACGGACTGGATGTAGCACCAAATAATACGCTCCTAAAGCGAAAGGGTTTTCAGAGGCTAAGTGGGTCAATAGGATTCTCAGGCCATAAAAAGGGGTACAATCCTGGTCAGCCTCTTGTAAACCCACTCTTAGGAAAGCTTTACTTATGTCAGCCGTAAAGGCATAATTCTTTACTCTGAAATTTAATAAGATATCTCCTAATTTTTCCGTCAACGACAGACCTGTCATCAAACAGTCATTTAAACTAGGTACATTTTTGTTACTCCTGGCACTGCAATTAAACACAATCCTCAAAGGAGTGTTCTTAGAATCCTTCTTCACTCCGGATGTGGCAAATAGTGACCATAAATTTTGGCTTGCTCAGGAGGTACTCTTCTTATAAATTTATTAATTAACTGCTCAGCAATTATATCATTATAGGCAGTTAACAATTTTTGGTGTCTTACCAGTTCGCGGAGCTGAGCCTTTAATTGTCCATAAAGCCATTCTGTAATTGGTGGGCAATTCTGGATGGTTCAGTCTCCACGGAAGTCGCATCCGTATTGTCCAGATTCAAATTTTACATCTCTCAGGTATTGTTCTTGAGTAAAAAAATCATCTGGACTTTCTTCATTTACATTTATTCCAATGCTGTCTAATTCCCACAATTTATGCACTGGCTCAACACCACCTCTATGAAAGAATTAAAACTGGGGCACGACTTCATGCTAAGACACACAGTTATGGTATTTGTGTTTCCTCTAGTCATGAATTATTATTACAGGAATCCTACCATACATTACATGCCTCCTGCAGTCTTTAAAAGGGTGACACCACATTTCTTTAAAACCTACCCTTTACAAAGGAGCATAATAGTCACTACCTATCAAAATATTTATTGGGCCTATAAATCATCACTTACCCAGAAGGTGCTAAATTACATTATGTGAAAGTCTTTCTGTAGCTTTACTGAGCCCTACTGTAGATATTTTCTCTGGAAGTCTATCTACAATTACTGCATTAACCCCGTTTTTTCTCATTGCCCAACCTGACAGTTACATAAACAGTGTCATACAATTGAGCCCTTTATCCGAGAGAAAACCAGATAATTTTAAAGTGTGGGATCTCCCCTCTAGTACTTTCATACCATCAAAACATTTACATTTATGAAAGTACGCGGGATCCCTGGTCCAATAATGCATTTACAATTTTTGATTTATGCCTTTTATCATCAATTTTTACCTGTAACACAGGTAAGGCTACTTCAGCAAAACCATAAATTTTTAACATTAGCATCAATTTTTACATTTTGCCACTGTTGTGTCAGGATTGTCAACATTATCATTATTATCAACATATCATTTTGACCTTTACACATGACTATATGGTGTCTTCCTTTTTTACATGATAACAGAAGTTTAATTTGGCATAACAAAACCTTTACATTGTGATTACCTAAGCATCTGATACATCTGTCAAGTTCCTCCAATCTTTCAACTTTATCATTCCATGAATTGTATTCATTGCAATTCTTAGATAAATGAGTACCCTTGCAGAAAAGACAATCTCTCTTTTCTCTGACTGGTTTTATTAACTGGGCTTACTCTTGGAGGTATTATTCTTCTTACCTAGTGGAGAATCATTATTTCTGATTCTTGCTACTTGATATGTACCTATGCAACTCTTTTTAGGAAATGAATTTTGATTATTAACATTGGGATAATTTCTCCCTTTGTGAATCTTGACAGATACCTCAGAGTTATTATGTGTTGCATCTTTAAAATGAGTTAGTTGGATGGTCTGCCATTGCACAATTAATTCTTGTAGACCTACTCTTATTTCCTCCAGACCAAAATAACCCTTGTGATATTTGTTTGAGAGCCATTCAAGTGTTTTACAGCTTAATTTATTCTGTACCATTGCACTGAATAACCAGTCTGATTCCTTCAGTTTTGAGAGTGCTCTCCAGTTTAACTCTAAACTGCTGTAAACCTTTGTAAGTGTGATCTGGAGATTTTAAATTAACAATGATATTCACTAGATCCAACCTACTTTGTTCGTTATTACCATAAGTGACCTTCAGCAAGTTAACTGCTTCCTTGTAAGAGTCATCTACATTGGGAAAGGCTTGTATCAGTATGTGAGCATCTCCTCTTACCTGTCCTTTGAGGTAAAATAATTTAGTTACACAGGCTAGGTTACTCCTGTCATGCACAGCTGCTTTAAAAATTTACCAAAATTCCTCCAAATTTTTTCCAGGATTAAACACAGGCAAACACAATTCTGGGAGTTTTGGCAAAGACATATTATTTGTTGGAGCAGACTGACCAACTGCCTGGTTTACACATTTTAATTTATTCAAGGCCTGACTTTTACAAGAAAGAATCTTTTCCTCTAATTCATAATACTGATTAATCATGAGATCTATTTCAGTCTCATCTACACAGTTTACTAATAAATCTCCTTCATATTTGTTGTAATATAATTTGTATGAATCATATCTATTCCCTAAAGCATCTAAATACAATTTTAAATCATCAGTATTCAGTTTCTTGATTCATTAATTACAAGCACTTATTATCAAGGACTACATCGTTGCTCTAGAAAACGAAATCAAAGATATCAAAGCAACACTCGAGTGACGAGAATCCAAGATAACCAACCTCAAGAACAAGATCCAAAACCTTGAAGAGAAGATTACATCGGGAAGTGTTGACACAGAAAATACTCTGAAAGCAGCTATAGCCAGTCACACCGAACAAATAACTACAATAAATATGAAGGTTGAAGAAGCAATCATGGATTGGAATCAGAACATGCACACTCGACTAAATGAATACCTTGATTTCCAAGACGACAAAACTGAACAAGATAAGTTGTCTATGCAGTTATAATAAACATCCACACATTCCAAGTGACATAAAAACAAGCTCAGTGCAAAGAAACTGCTGTCAGGATAATACAGGGCCACGTACAAGTCATCGTGCAAAACAATGAAATCAAAGAAACACGTTTGTTAGGAAAACCAGGAAGTAAACACAGTAAATGATCAGCTTCATTCATACGTTTTAAAAGAAAGGACCTAATTAAATCAGCAATTACAATGAAAAATGGAGTGTACATAAATGAGTGTTAGTTTTTTTTTTTTAGTTTAATATGTTTATTATGCACCCCATACCCATCCTGTGGGCGGTAGTCAAAAGACAGAGGTACATAATTGGTCCAGGGACTGGACTCCAAAGTTTTGATAGCTGAGCAAGTTACAAAGGTAATGAACTAGATCTGGTCATAATCATGACCAAGTTACAAAGGTAATGAGCTCCAGGTTGAGCTGGTCACACTCATGAATAATTGCAAAGGTAATGAATCATAAACACATGAATTATGAGAATTTACAAAGGTAATGAGCTCCAGGTAGAGCTGGTCAAAAATCATGACAAGTTTGAAAGGTAAGGGATGAAAACACGTTATGACATGTTTACAATCATAGACAAATTACAGAGTAATGGCAGTTAACAAACATAGCAGGGAATTCATCCATTGCCCCAACAACAGTTGTTCTAGGTGCCTGTCTCTCCTCGGTAGACAGCCATTGCAAACAGCAGCAAGTGCCCAGGGATTTTGCTGCTTGCACGAGCACCATCGCCCCTCCCCAAGAGGTCCAAAAAAGCCAGTGACTCTGTTAGCACCCCGATGGAGAGCTGTCCTAGGGACATGTCAGCGCTCCTGGTGGACGCCAATTGATTGAAGATCCCAGGCCCTCGTGTGCACGGAGGGTTGAAGCTTGAGGAACTGAGTACACACTGCCTTTTGGCACACCTGACAGCTGCTCGTGGTCGAACTCCACGATGTTTCCCCAGTATGAAGTTCCTGTGAGCCCAGCACGCCCTGCAGTGCCATCGTGGGTAGGTAGAAGTCCCTCTACAGATGGGTTTGGCGCTGGGAGTTGGGTGGGTGAGGCGGGGGAGACGCGCAGGTGTGAGTGCTATGAGAGTGGAGACTATTTACTACCACGCCCTCCCCTCCCCCCAGCGGAGAGGGGGGGAGTGCCTGACTGGTCCTGACTCTACAACACCAAACTCTCTAAACTGAAACAACACTTCATCTTTTAATGCTAAACGATGCACTGGATGTCTGTTCGCTGCTCTGGTATCTTCTCAAAGCATTAAAACACTGAGTTCTGTTAAGTAGGGACCTGGTCAGCCTCTTTGGAACCAGGAGCTATCCTTTGAAAATCCCGCAGCTAGCCCGCTACACAACCTCCGCGTCGGCCATGCCAACAGCTGTGAAATGAGTGTCTAACAAGAAAACGTCAAAACCTTCTGTTCAGGCTGAGAAAACTTAAACAGGAAAACAAAATACATCACTGTTTCACGCGAGATGGGAAAATACTAGTAAGGAAAACATCAACAGACAACAATATACTATCTCAAACGAACACGATTTCTCTACCTTCCTTAGAAAGCTGTCATTTCTGTAACAGATTAGATAATTGCCCTTAATACATATATACGTGTGGTGCATATAGTGTACCTTACTATTATATTGTGCATTATTATTTTTATTATTTTTTTCATCACAAGCTAATGCTAACTACCTCCAATACTTTTTTACTTCTTTCTTACTGCTATTAATTGCTCATAATTTTATGTTACAAGTCAAATCTTAAAAAATTTAAAATTTTATTCATTGTTCTTACCTGCCCTTTTTAAATTTTTGTTTACCACTACTGTACTTGTTTTTTTAGACTTTTTATTGTGTGTCAATTAGTGTATACCAAAATTTTTTTGAAACCCAAAAACATCTTTTGCTAGCTAGTCCCAACTCCCTCATTTTTTTTTTTACTTTTTATTGTGAAATAAACTGCTCAATTATTTAATATTAAAAATCAGATCTTACTCCAAAAACCAATATTTTTTCATAGTGACTTCTGTCCATTTAACTTGTTTACCATTATTTAAATTGTATCCCTTATAAAAATTTTTTTTTTTCCTTTATTTTAGTTTTTATATAACTCCTTATTATATATTACAATTGTTAAAATAATAAAGGGTTATTCTCAGGTGCTAAAGTTAATAATTTCCTATTTGCCATTATACTCCAAATCATTTATTTATTACCACTTTATTGTTCACCACAACTTATATTGCCCTTTTATATTAAAATTTTATATTAAAATTCTAACTTTAAAGAATCCCTTTAAAAGTATCCCTACTATCATATTCCCAAGCTCCATTATTTGTCACACTTTATTTGTTCACCAAAAATTATTTTAGTCCCTTTTATATTGTCTCCTTTTTTTAGCTTTAAAAAACTACCTTAGCTCTTTATTTTTAATTTTTTAAAAAATTCATGCTATTTTTTTTTAGCTTAGAATATTTACTTTTTTTTTACTTAATTCAACTATAGATTCACTAAAAATCTTATGTTTACAACATTGATTCTGATCCCAACCCTCTTATTTAATGACTTAAATGATTAAAACGTTACTGTAATTACTACACACAGAAAATAAAAGGGACTTCCAACCCAACAACAACATAACTTTTTTAACTACAAATCAGATCTTAAGCAAGCTTTATGATGACCTCCTGCATTACAAAATTTCCCTTTTGCATGCCAATATGTCCCATTACATAACTGAAACCTGGCTAAAGCCGATACACAATGTCTATCCCATTCCTGGTTACACAGCCTACCAACTGGGGGCCAGACCAACAAGGGGGGACGCTATATACTATCAGCCCAAACTAGAATGTATCACAAACTTGCACGGGGATGAAAAGGAATAATAATAGCTAAATTCAAACCAAAAACCTAAAAAAACCTCTCACATTGTAAACACTACAAGTCCACTTCAAACATTACCAAATTTAGTCAAAACCTGGAAGTATATAATGAGCACGCTGAACAAAGTCAATACACCTCAGGGACTTCAATATAAATTTCTGCAAACCGGACCCACACTTACTGAATCACAAACACAATGGAAGCATGTGCCCCACGTAACAAACCTACAAGATTAAGAGATAGTTTTTCCCCCTATTTACCCATCGGGACCAACACCAATCCCCTTTAAAATCAGGCATAATTACAGATAATCCCACAGAAAAACCCCCTACTTTCCTCATAAAACTTTGGAAAAATACCCCAAACACACTAAAGCACTTTCAGATTTCACAATGAGCACCCAAATAAAACTTCACAACAGGTAACAAACATTGACTCACATGGCTGTCTTACGATATTGATAAAAGTTTTAATAATTTTCAAAAAAAAGACCCAATACCTTTATAACAACACGCCCTAAAAAAACTAAACAGTGACGCTAAGAGACTGAACGTCCCTAGCTAACCCCCAGCTTCTAAAATCCATAAATAAAAAACCCGATATGAAAAACATACAGAAGGGGTCAAAAACCCAAGCCCAAAACAAAACGTTACTCGTCAATCCAACCAGCCTGAAAGAAGGGCAAAAATATTGTATTATGAGAACAATTATCCAATTTATGAGGTGTTAAAAAAGCCCCGGGAAGACCCTATCAGAAATTCGGGAAAAAAAGATATCAGACATAGCGAAATAAAATTAGAAATCAAGAACCCCAACTCCCACCAACAGAAACAGCAAACAACTCAATGATTTCTTCTCCCCTAAGGTCAAAAACCTTGCCATAAAATCCCAGCCAGATACCCCCCAAAGACAAACCCATGGCAACTACCCGAACACACGTTCCCTTCCCATAACCCCTACAAAGTCTCCCTTATTATCAAAGCCTGAAAAAAAAGCAGGGGTTTAATACCTTACCACCCTTTATATAAAAAAAGGTCACAATACTATCACCAATCATTGCAAACTCTTTAACAAATCCATTTAATCCTCCCCCTTCCCTAAGTTCTCAAAAAAAGCAAGGGTCACCCCATCCAAAAGGAGGGACCAAACAGAGTTGAATAACTTTGGCCAATATCCATTACACCCTCCTCAAAAATCTTCCAAAAAATTAAAATTTATAAACGAAACTACTCCACCTCATCTCCCAAAACATTCCAACCCCCGCCAAATTTTGGGTTAGGGTAAAAAAAATACAAAGCATTATACACATGCAGAAAATAATACACTGCAATAAGAAAAAGAATCCCCTGGGGGTCTTCATTGATTACGTAAAGCTTTGATACAGTTACTATGACTTGCTCCACGTAAAATTGCCATATGGTATTAGGGGCACTCCCTCAACTACCTCAAGTCTTACCTCACAACAAAACCCAAAATTGTACGCAAAAGGGGGGGGGCCTTCCGCACAACCAATTTACAGTTGGTGTCCCCCGGGGAAGTGTCCTTGGCCCCTTTTTCTTTCTCCCCTAAAAATACCTACCAAAAGCTTCCAATTACTCAAACCCCACTTTTTTGGGGGATGACACTACAAACGTCTTCTCCTACCGGCCCCGTCCCTGCCAAAACTGTAAAAACCGAATTTCAGAAAAAAACTTCTGGTGAGGACTAACAAACTTACACTAAACATTGACAAAACCTACTTTATTCAGTTTGGGAACAGAGCTACGATGTACCCCTTTTCAAACGAAAAAACGGGTCACCCACACAAAGCTAAAAGGGGAAAAATTTTTAGACTCCACCTCATAAAAGACTCAAATTCTACACTATACAACAAATTTTTAAAAATTTCCAAAAATGTAGGCATACTATCAAAGTACGGGTACTATGTTCCACAGTCCCCCCCTCCTGGGCCCCCTTTTTCCTCTCTTTTTTACCCCTATCTCCCCTATGGAATTTGTGCATGGGGGTCAACAACAATTAAAACCCTCTCGACCCCTAATTAACCCCAAAAAAAGGCGCAGTTAGAAAGATAAAAATTCTCACTACAGGGAGCACACTCCACCAAAATTTAAAAAACCAACCACCCCATAAAAACATCCATACTTTTATTGCACCTATTACATCATAAACATTAACTCAATATTAACCCCCCCCTCAAACACTCCTTCCAACCTCAACAAAACATGACCATAACACAAGGCACAGATCACTCTTTGATGTTCCCTTTTGTCCATCTCCACATGCAAAAACTCAATGCACATAAAGGCCCAAAATCTGGAATTCATTACCCGAAAATTAAAAAAAACCTACCGTTTTTAAATTCAAATCCTTCTCAAAATTCACTTTCTCACTCAAAACCAAAAAAATAATGAATAACGAACCCTTTTAAAATTTTTATATCCAAAAGTTTTCTCACAATTATACACATAAAAGTTAAACCCTTTTCCCTCTAACTTTTTTTTTTTTTTTAAATCACACCAACAATCTCCCTTCACGAATGAACGCAAAGCATGCAACCCCTATGACCTGTCTTTGAAACTCATTTTGCTTTTTTATTTCGTTTTACAAAATTTGTTTATCACTGATTTATCATTGCTTATTAATCTTAAGTTTAAATTTTAAACCAGCCTAATGCTATGCATATAAGTGGCTTTGGCAGCTGCTCTTACCTGTATTTTTTTTGTACCTCGTTGTATGCTAAAATTTTTAAAAAAATAAAAAAAAAAATAAATAAAATCCTTTGGGTTACAGAACTTTTTAGCCTGTATTGATCTTTCTTTACTAAAAATTCCATATGTTTGTTTCTAATTAATTTCCCATTTTTTAGCCAGATGAAAAGTTTAAATTCAACTTATTAAAAACTGTTAAACTTACAACGAACAAATTTCCTTGAATAAATCCTGCTACTTGAGCTTTAAAAATTTCATGTTTTAAAATTTAAAATTTTTAAAAAACATTAATAGAAACTTGGGCCAACAAAATTTTTATTATTAACAATTAATAAAACCTTGCCCAAATTTGGGAAAGCAAAATTTAAAAAAACAAATTTTAATTGCTCACATGGCTTATAATTTCCAAACACTGATAAAAACTTGGCCAAAATTGGGTTACAAATTAAAATTTTTCAAATATAAATCCTTGCTAGAATTTGGATAGCAAAATTAATTTTACACAATATAAATTTTTTCCACACTTGTCCTTTTCAATTTAAAAACATCACTGATATAAATCTTGGCCAGAAATTTTCTTTTCAAATTAGTATTATACAAAAATTAAACTTTCTAATAGCTTTGCTTTTTCAAAATTAAATATTGAATTTATTATAATCCACTACACATTTTAATAAATTTGGAACTTTTAAAATTTACCCCTTCTGTATTTCACATATAAATTAAAATAATTAATAATTAATGACTTCACGATTACCTCCGGGTTTAAGAAGGACCAACGGGCAAATTAAAAATGGAAAATTGCATTTATCTGATATGTAACTAATTATGTACATAACAGTAAATGATAAAAGATAATTATTATTTATCAATGTTACATAGACAAGTAGAATTTGGACACCTAGGCCGCAAAAATGCCCCCTTCGATTCCTACCACTGTCATAACCACAAGTTGCTCTGGACCTATTAATTAAATAAAATACACGGAATAAGTGGACCCCCATAACGATCACCTCCAAATGCGCCAATTATGTAAGTGTATATGAATGCATTGTACTGTATGTTTGGGTCTGAAATGACTAATCTACTTCACAAATTCCTTATGGAAAAAATTCGGTCATATATGCACCTAACATACTACAGAATGAAAAAATTCGTTAACGGTACTCACCTGTAATATATAAATTTGTGGATGTAATTAAAAATAATAAATGCTAAAATATTACACAATTACAAACAGTAAAATATATCTAAATATCCCAATTTGACTGGAGATAATGTGTATCAACTCAGAAAACCTCACTCTAACTAAATCTATGAAATAATCTGCCAGAATTACACAAATCTGAGAGCTTATCTATGGTTCCTGACTTCTTGATCCATCTCTGAATCTCAGTATGCAGAATGCACATCCACCAATTTCGCCTCCTATTTGAGAGGTGTCAACACAATTTTAACCTCTAGAGCACGAAAAATTCTTCCCATTACACTAACGTTGTATCCAATTCAAAAACCAAAATGGCGACTCTCCTTCCCAGATGCAGGCTTTCCGTTTTCTATGACAAATATTAAATACAGTATAGGCCATCTATTTACCTATAAATTACCATATTTCCAGAAAATATTTGCAGTATTTTCCACAATACCCAAGTGTTACAAAGATACACAAGTGTTAGAAAGATACCTAAGTATTGCAAGGATAACCAAATGTTGCATTGAAAAGATACCCAAGTATTGGAAAGATACCAAGTGTTGCAAAGATACCAAGTGTTGCAAAGTTCAGGTGTTGCAAAGATACCCAAGTGTTGCAAATATACCCAGATGTTGCAAAGATGCCCAAGTGTTCCATATATATAAATGTTGCAAAGATATGCAAGTGTTGCAAAGATACACAAGTGTTGCAAAGATACCAAAGATACCAAAGTGTTTTGTTGGAAAGATACACAAATGTTGCAAAGATACCAAATTGTTGTGTTGCAGAGATATCCATATGTTGCAAAGATACCCAAGTGTTGCAAAGATACCTAAGTGTGACAAAGATACACAAGTGTTGCAAAGATATGCAAGTGTTGCAAAGATACACAAGTGTTGCAAAGATACACAAGTGTTGCAAAGATACGAAAGTGTTGTGTTGCAAAGATACCCAGATGTTGCAAAGATACCAAAGTGTTGCAAAAATACCCAAGTGTTACAAAGATACCCAAGTGTTGCAAGGATATGCAAGTGTTGCTAAGATACCAAAGTGTTGCATTGCAAAAATATCAGTGTTGCAAAGATCCCAAAGTGTTGTGTTGCAAAGATACCAAAGTGTTGTGTTGCAAAGATATGCAAGTGTTGGAAAGATACCATGTATTGCTAAGATACCCAAGTGTTGGAAAAATACCCAGATGTTTGCAAAGAAACCCAAGTGTTTGAAAGATACCCAGGTGTTGCAAAGATACCCAGGTGTTGTAAAATACCCAGATGTTGCAAAGATACCCAGATGTTGCAAAGATACCCATGTGTTGCGAAGATACTCAAGTGTTGCGAAGATACTCAAGTGTTACAAAGATACACAAGTGTTACAAAGCTACCTAAGTATTGCTAGCATAACCAAGTGTTGTGTTGCAAAGATACCCAGGTGTTGCAAAGATATCCAAGTGTTGCAAAGATACCCAGATGTTGCAAAGATACCTAAGTCTTACAATGATACACAAGTGTTTGCAAAGAACCCAAGTGTTGCAAATATACCCAAGTGTTGCAAAAATACCAAAGTGTTGCAAAGATACCAGAGTGTTGTGATGAATGGTTTTGAAAACCAAAAAGTTGAAGAATTGAGACATTATGCAGTAGGAGACATTTAGGTAGTAGTTGGTAGACAGCAACCCCCAGGGAATATACCTCCTCCAG
>NC_069464.1:18813494-18864144 GCF_026875155.1 Cherax quadricarinatus | reverse complement strand
CCCTGGGGGAAGGAAAAAGGCGGGCGGCCGAGCTGCCGGGACCTGCATATGCATCTGGGACGAAGGACTATTAGCGAGTTACCGGACCATTTCCGAGCCAATATTTTGACGAAAAAACAGGACTATTTCCGAAATGGACGACTTTCAGGCCGGACGATTATTGAGGGACCACTGTACCTTGATTTCCAAGACGACAAAACTGAACAAGATAAGTTGTCTGATGCAGTTATAATAAACAGTCCACACATTCCAAGTGACATAACACAAGCTCAGTGCAAAGAAACTGCTGTCAGGATAATACAGGGCCACGTACAAGTCATCGTGCAAAACAATGAAATCAAAGAAACACGTTTGTTAGGAAAACCAGGAAGTAAACACAGTATAATGATCAGACTTCATTCATACGATAAAAGAAAGGACCTAATT
The DNA here is from genome assembly GCF_026875155.1 of Cherax quadricarinatus. Taxonomy (NCBI): domain Eukaryota; kingdom Metazoa; phylum Arthropoda; class Malacostraca; order Decapoda; family Parastacidae; genus Cherax; species Cherax quadricarinatus. The sequence goes on along the minus strand of NC_069464.1, from coordinate 18,863,718 downwards.
AAATCAGCAATTACAATGAAAAATGGAGTGTACATAAATGAGTGTTAGTTTTTTTTTTTTTAGTTTAATATGTTTATTATGCACCCCATACTCATCCTGTGGGCGGTAGTCAAAAGATTACAGAGGTACATAATTGGTCCAGGGACTGGACTCCAAAGTTTTGATAGCTGAGCAAGTTACAAAGGTAATGAACTAGATCTGGTCATAATCATGACCAAGTTACAAAGGTAATGAGCTCCAGGTTGAGCTGGTCACACTCATGAATAATTGCAAAGGTAATGAATCATAAACACATTAATTATGAGAATTTACAAAGGTAATGAGCTCCAGGTAGAGCTGGTCAAAATCATGACAAGTTTGAAAGGTATTAGATGATAAACACGTTATGACATGATTACAATCATAGACAAATTACAGAGTAATGAGCAGTTAACAAACATAGCAGGGAATTCATCCATTGCCCCAACAACAGATGTTGCTAGGTGCCTGTCTCTCCTCGGTAGACAGCCATTGCAAACAGCAGCAAGTTGCCCAGGGATCTGCTGCTTGCACGAGCACCATCGACCCTCCCCAAGAGGTCCAAGAAGCCAGTGACTCTGTTAGCAGCCCGATGGAGAGCTGTCCTAGGGACATGTCAGCGCTCCTGGTGGACGCCAAGTTGATTGAAGATCCCAGGCCCTCGTGTGCACGGATGTTGAAGCTTGAGGAACTGAGTACACACTGCCTGTGGCACACCTGACAGCTGCCTCGCGGTCGAACTCCACGATGCTGTCCCTGTAGTGGAAGTTCCTGTGAGCCCGGCACGCCCTGCAGTGCCATCGTGGGTTAGGGGAGAAGTACCCTCTACAGATGGGGTGGCGCTGGGAGTTGGGTGGGTGAGGCGGGGGAGACGCGCAGGTGTGAGGCGTTATGAGAGGGTGACTGTTTACTACCCACGCCCTCCCCCTCCCCCCAGCGGAGAGGGGGGGAGGCGCTGACTGGTCCTGACTCTACAACACCAAACCCTCTAAAACTGCACAACACTTCATCTATTTACGCTGAAACGATGCACTGGGATGTCCGTTCGCTGCTCTGGTATCTTCTCAAAGCATTCACACTGAGTTCTGTTAAGTAGGGACCTGGTCAGCCTCTTTGACCAGGAGCTATCCTTGAAAATCCCGCAGCTAGCCCGCTACACAACCTGCCGCGTCGGCCATGCCAACAGCTGTGTAAATGAGTGTCTAACAAGAAAACGTCAAAACCTTCTGTTCAGGCTGAGAAAACTTAAACAGGAAAACAAAATACATCAGTGTTTCACGCGAGATGGGAAAATACTAGTAAGGAAAACATCAACAGGACAACAATTTCTCTACCTTCCTTAGAAAAGCTGTCATTTCTGTAACAGATTAGATAAGTGCCCTTAACCCTTTCAGGGTCCGTCCCGTAGATCTACGGCTTTACGTTCAGGGTCCAAACCGTAGATCTACGCCATGAGCTCAGCTCACTCTGATAAACTGTGAGTGGTACATTTGGGCCTAGATATGAGAGAATACATCTATGTGGTATGTGTGCACCACATAAAACAGATCCTGCAGCACACTGTGCATAATGAGAGAAAAAAAATGAAATCATGATTTTTCGATTAAAACAGCAACTTTGCAGTGTTTTTTCGTATGTTTTTTATAAGTGTATTTGCGATTTCTTGGTCTCATTTGATAGAATGGAAGACATATTACAGAAATAGAGATGATTTTGATTGGTTTTAGCATTGGAAATGGCTTGAAACTGAGCTCAAAGTAGCGGAAATGTTAAATTTTTGCCCATATTCAAGAGTAAACAAACGACCTCACACGTCTAATACACATCAGCTGGTGGTCTAATATACATTCACAAATATGGTGATGATATTATACAATTATTACAGTATTGCATAACAGTAAATCTTCTATTTTTTGGTGTGTGAATAAAAATTCATTATGTGAATAAAATTCAAAATGGAATTTATTGTAAAGCCTCAAAACATAACTAATGAACATAGGAAATGTTAGTTTAGTGCCAGGAATGCCTACATTGTTCATTCTGGACCCTATTTTGAAATTGGAATATTTTGAACTTGTGTTAAATTGGCCAAATTAACAATTTCCGATCACTTTATTTTGTAGTTGAAACAGTTGACTTGGCGATTTCTTGTGCTCAATCGATAGAATAGAAGTAATACTAGTGATATAGCTAAGAATTTGGTTGATTGGAATAATGTAATTTGGCCTAAAATGGGAGTCAAAGTCGGCAAAATCGCCGATTCGTAAATATCGCTGACACATCAAAATTCACGAGAGCATAATTTCGTCAATTTTCCACCAATTTTCGTACTTTTTGTTTTATTACCTTCACAAAAAGATTCTCTACGATTTCATAAGAAAAAATAAAAAATTTTTTTTTTTAAATATCTTGGACACTGGTGCGTGACTCCAGATTTGGGCCTTGGACCCTGAAAGGGTTAATACATATATACGTGTGGTGCATATAGTGTACCTTACTATTATATTGTGCATTATTATTTTTATTATTTTTTTCATCACAAGCTAATGCTAACTACCTCCAATACTTTTTTACTTCTTTCTTACTGCTATTAATTGCTCATAATTTTATGTTACAAGTCAAATCTTACTCCAAATTAATATTATTCATTGTTCTTACCTGTCCATTTAATTTTGTTTACCACTACTGTACTTGTTTTTTTAGTCACTTTTTATTGTGTGTGCAATTAGTGTATATTCCAATTACTTTTTTGCAAGTACCAAAACTATCTTTTGCTAGCTAGTACCAACTACCTCATTTTTTTTTTACTTTTTATTGTGCAATAAACTGCTCAACTTATTTAATATTACAAATCAGATCTTACTCCTAAACCAGTATTATTTCATAGTGACTATCTGTCCATTTAACTTGTTTACCATTACTTAATTGTAGTCCCTTATATATTTTTTTTCCTTTATTTTAGCTTTATATAACTACCTTAGCTCATATATTCACAATTGTTAAAATAATCAAGGTGCTATTCTCAGGTGCTAAAGTTAATAAGTTCACTATTTTGCCATTATACTCCAAAGCTCATTATTTGATTACCACTTTTATGTTCACCACAACTTATATTAGTCCCTTTTATATTATAATTTTATATTATAATTCTAACTTTAAAGAATTACCTTTAAAGTACTACCTACTATCATATTCCCAAGCTCCATTATTTGATCATCACTTTATTTGTTCACCACAAATTATTTTAGTCCCTTTTATATTGTCTCCTTTATTTTAGCTTCAAAAAACTACCTTAGCTCATTATTTTTACATTTGTTAAATAATTCAGGTGCTATTTTTTTTTAGCTTTAGAATATTTACTTTATTTTTTACTTAATTCTAACTATAGATTCACTACAAATCTTATGATTACAAGCATTGATTCTGATACCAACCTCTTATTTAATGACTTAAATGATTCAAACAGTTCTGTAATTACTACACAGCAGAACAATCAAAGGCACTTCTCAGAGCCAACAACAACATAACTATCTTAACTACAATATCAGATCTTTTAAGCAAGCATTATGATGACCTCCTAGCATTACTAAAATTCCTTGCATGCCAATATGTCCATCATTACACTAACTGAAACCTGGCTAAAGCCTGATACTAAAATGTCTATGCCATTCCTGGTTACACAGCCATACACAACTGTAGGCCAGACCAACAAGGGGGGCACTGCTATATACTACTCAGACCAACTAGAATGTATCACTAATACTTGCACAAGGATGAACATGAGGAATATATAATAGCTAAATTCAAATCCAAATACCTACAAAAACCTCTCACATTGATGAACATCTACAGAGTTCCACAGTCAAACATTAGTCAATTTAGTCAAAACCTAGGAAGTATGATAACTGATGCACGCATGAACAAAGATCACTTACTACTCTCAGGTGACTTCAATATAAATCTTCTGCAAGACAGGACCCACACGTTACTGAATTCACAAACACAATGAGTAACTGCATGTTGCTACCAACAGTAACAAAACCTACAAGAGTTACAGAGACTAGTGTTTTCCCTACTTGACCACATCTGGACCAACACCATACCCCTTTAAAATCAGGCATAATTACAGATAATACCACAGACCACTACCCTACTTTCCTCATAACAACTCTTGGTAAAATACCCCAAGACACTACTAAAGTCACTTTCAGACTTCACAATGAGGCAGCCATTAATAACTTCACAACAGCAGTAACAAACATTGACTGGCACACTGAGCTAGAAATCTATACAGATATTGATGAATGTTTTAATAATTTTCTAAAAAAGACCCAATACCTTTATAACAAGCACTGCCCTAAAAAAACTAAACAGATGACAGCTAAGAGACTGAACAGACCCTAGCTAACACCCAGCATTCTCAAATCCATAAATACAAAACACCGATATGAAAAACAGTACAGAATGGGTCACATAACCAGAGACCAAACAAAATGTTACTCGTCAATCCTAACCAGCCTGATAAGAAGGGCAAAAAAATTGTATTATGAGAACAGATTATCCAACTTATGAGGTGATATAAAAAAGACCTGGAAGACCCCTATCAGAAATTCTGGAACAAAAAAGATATCACGACATAGCGAAATAAAATTAGCAAAATCAGATGAACCCCAACTTCCACCAACAGAAACAGCAAACAGACTCAATGATTTCTTCTCCACTATAGGTCAAAACCTTGCCAATAAAATCCCAAGCTCAGATACCCCACCAAATGACTACCTCACTGGCAACTACCCGAACACACTGTTCCTAGCTCCGACTAACCCATACGAAGTCTCCCTTATTATCAATGCACTGAAAAACAAGGCAGGAGATTTAAATACCTTACCACCCTTTATATACAAAAAGCGTCACAAGTACTATCACCAATCATTGCAACACTCTTTAACAAATCCATTGAATCCTCCACCTTCCCTACAGTTCTCAAAATAGCAAGGGTCACCCCGATCCATAAAGGAGAGACCAAACAGAGTTGAATAACTATTGGCCAATATCCAATTTAACACCCTCTCTCAAAATCTTCGAAAAATTAATTCATAAATGAATCTACTCCTACCTCATCTCCCAAAACATTCTCAACCCCTTCCAATATTGGATTCAGGCCTAATAAAAATACTAATATGCTATTATACACATGCTAGAACATATATACACTGCAATAGAGAAAAAGAAGTCCCACTGGGGATCTCATTGACTTACGTAAAGCTTTTGATACAGTTGACCATGACTTGCTCCACGTAAAATTGTCACACTGTGGTATTAGAGGCACTTCCTCAACTACCTCAAGTCTTACCTCAGCAACAGAAGCCAATATGTGTACGCAAATAGGGCAGGCTCTTCCGCACAACCATTACAGTTGGTGTCCCACAGGGAAGTGTCCTTGGCCCTCTTCTCTTTCTCCTATACATAAATGACCTACCAAATGCTTCGCAATTACTCAAACCCACACTTTTGCAGATGACACTACATACGTCTTCTCTCACCCGAGCCCAGTCACGCTAGCCAATACTGTAAACACCGAATTACAGAAAATATCTTCCTGGATGAGGACTAACAATCTTACACTAAACATTGACAAAACCTACTTCATTCAGTTTGGTAACAGAGCTACAGATGTACCTCTTAACATAACGATAAACGGATCACCTATCACAAAGCTAACAGAGGGAAAAATTCTTAGGACTCCACCTCGATAATAGACTCAAATTTCATACACATATACAACAAATTTCTAAGAAAATTTCCAAGACTGTAGGCATACTATCGTAGATACGGTACTATGTTCCACAGTCAGCCCTCCTGGCCCTTTATCACTCTCTTATTTACCCCTATCTCACCTATGGATTTGTGCATGGGGCTCAACAACAATTAACCATCTCAGACCACTAATTACCCAACAAAAGGCTGCAGTTAGAATGATAACAAATTCTCACTACAGGCAGCACACTCCACCAATATTCAAAACACTCAACCTACTCACCATACAAAACATCCATACTTATTATTGCACCTATTACATACATAGAACACTTAACTCTGATATTAACCCTCCCCTCAAACATCTCCTTGCCAACCTCAACAGAACACATGACCATAACACAAGGCACAGATCACTCTTTGATGTTCCTTGTGTCCATCTCACAACTAATGCAAAAACTCAGTGCACATAAAAGGCCCTAAAATCTGGAATTCATTACCTGTAAATATAAAGAAACACTACCTGTTTATAAATTCAAGTCCTTCTCAAAGTTCACTTACTCACTCAAAACCAATAAATACTGAATAACTGAACCTTATAAATTGTACAGTGGACCCCCGCATACCGGACGCATTGCATACCGTACAATCCGCATACCCGGACGCTTTGATCGCAAAAATTTTGCCTCGCATGCTGCCCAAAACCCGCTCACTCGCCCTTCGTCCGAGACACGTCCAATGTGCGGCTGAGCCACGCTCACATGTTCCGCCGGTGGCATTGTTTACCAGCCAGCCTCCGGGTAACATCCAAGCATACAATCGAACATTTCGTATTATTACAGTGTTTTTGGTGATTTTTTCTGGAAAATAAGTGACCATGGCCCCAAGAAGGCTTCTAGTGCCAACCCTACAGCAATAAGGGTGAGAATTACTATGGAGAATGAAGAAAAAGATCATTGATAAGTATGAAAGTGGAGTGCGTGTCTCCGAGCTGGCCAGGTTGTATAATAAACCCCAATCAACCATCGCTACTATTGGTGGTACAGCTGCTGCTGCTGCTGCTGTACCACCGTCAGCTGCTGCTGCACTGTCAGATGCTGCTGCACTGTCAGCTGCTGCTGCACTGTCAGCCTGCTGCTGCTGTACCACCGTCAGCTGCTGCTGCTGCTGTAGTACCGTCATGCTGCTGCTGTAGCATCGTCTACTGCTGCTGTAGCATCGTCTGCTGCTGCTGTAGCATCGTCTGCGCTGCTGTAGCATCGTCTGCTGCTGCTGTAGCATCGTCTGCTGCTGCTGTAGCATCGTCTGCTGCTGCTGTAGCATCGTCGCTGCTGCTGTAGCATCGTCTGCTGCTGCTGTAGCATCGTCTGCTGCTGCTGTAGCATCGTCTGCTGCTGCTGTGTAGCATCGTCTGTTGCTGCTGTAGCATCGTCTGTTGCTGCTGTACCACCGTCAGCTGCTGCTGCTGCTGTAGCACCGTTGTTGGTGTGGCTTATTGAGAATACCAAGAAACAATTAACCCCAGAGGATTTGCCACCCAGGATAACCCAAAAAAGTCAGTGTCATCGAAGACTGTCTAACTTATTTCCATTGGGGTCCATAATCTTGTCTCCCAGGATGCAACCCATACCAGTCGACTTAACACCCAGGTGAACAGTGAAAATGCCTGGAACTAGTGCTCATATTTGGTGAATTTAAGATCCATCAAAGGTTGGTTGAGAGATTTTAGAATCGTAGTGCATACACAGTGTGATATGGGCATGTTCGTGGACGAAAAATGCCAACAGGACCCTACAGAACTCTTGAGGATTAGGCACTCCATGACACAGTGTCCTCATCAGTCATTGCTGCATGCTTCAAATAAAGGTAAGTGATCATTTATTCATCATTTTATAGAGTAGTACATGCACAATATATATTGTGCAGTGTACTACTCTATCTTAATTGCATGTATGCCTCTTCTTTGTGTGTAGGAAAATGTATTATTTCATGTGGTAAAAATTTTTTTTTCAGTTACTTTTGGTGTCATTGCCGGAATTGAATTTGATTTCCATTATTTCTTATGGGGGAAAATTCATTCGCATACCGATACATTTTCGCATAACCAACCAGCCCTCTGCACACGGTTTAAGGTCGCTATGCGGGGTCCACTGTATATCCAAAATGTTATTTTTTTTTAAATACACACCTAACAGAATACTCCATTCTACAGAATGAACAGCAATTCATGCAACAATATGACCCCCCGCTGTCTTTGAAAACTCCCAGTTGTGCTTTTAGTTTATCTGTTTACAATAATGACTTAATCACTGATTTCATCATTGCTTAGTTAATCTTAAGTTAATTTTAAGACCAGCCCGTAATGGCCCCCTATGCATATAAGTGGCTTTGCATGCTGCTCTTACTGTATTTTTTTTTGTACCTCTGTCATGTAGCTAAATTCAAATAAATAAATAAATACAGAAATAAATATTGCCTTGGTTACAGAACTTTTCTAGCCTGTATAACCAATGATGCTTTCTTTACTCTATATTCCATATGTTTGTCTTCTATATTAATTTCCTCATTTTCAGCCATGATGCAATGTATTAAATTCAACTTACAACTTACAACACTGATACAACTTACCTTTGAATAAATCCTAGCTACTTGAGCTTAGCAATTACATGTATAATATAAATTTTAAATGTACATTAATAGAAACTTGGCTCATCAAAATTATTATTATACAAATTAATAAATCCTTGCCAGAATTTGGCATAGCAAAATTAATATACACATTAATAATTAGCTACACATGGCTTATCAATTACACATACACTGATATAAATCTTGGCCAAAATTGGCTTATCAAATTAATATTATACAAATATAAATCCTTGCTAGAATTTAACATAGCAAAATTAATATTATACACAATATAATCTTTATCCACACTTGTCTTATCAATTACACATACACTGATATAAATCTTGGCCAGAATTGTCTTATCAAATTAGTATTATACAAATTAATATAAACTTAGCCAGATGAGCTTAGCTTATCAAAATTAATATTGGAATTATTATAATCCACTACACATTAATTAAATTTGTGAACTTAACATTCACCTCCTGTCATTTCACATATAATTATTAAGTAATTAACTAATTAATGACTTCACTGATTACCTCCGGTTCAAGAAGGACCAACGGGCAAATTAAATATGGAAAATTGCATTTATCTGAATGTAACTAATTATGTACATAACAGTAAATGATAACAAAGATAATTATTATTTATCAATGTTACATAGACAAGTAGGAATTTGGGACACCTAGGCCGCAAAAAATGTCCCCCTTCGATTCCTACCACTGTCATAACCACAAGTTGCTCTGGACCTATTAATTAAATGAAATATACATACACCAGGAATACTGGTAAATATATAAATTTGTGGACTGTATATTAAAAATAATAAATGGCTATATATATACACAATTACATAACAGAAGGAAAATATATCTTAATATCACCAATTTGACTGGAGATTAATGTGTATCATACTCAGAAAACCTCACTCTAACTAAATCTATGAAAATAATGCTGGCCAGAATTACACACAAATCTAGAGAGCTTATCTGAGGTTCCTGGAGCTGTCTTGTCCAGTCGTCTGATATCTCAAGTTATGCAGGAATGCACATCCACCAATTTCGCCTCCTATTTGAGAGGTGTCAACACAATTTTAACCTCTAGAGCACGAAAAATTCTTCCCATTACACTAACATTGTATCCAATTCAAAAACCAAAATGGCGACTCTCCTTCCCAGATGCAGGCTTTCCGTTTTCTATGACAAATATTAAATACAGTATAGGATATCTATTTACCTATAAATTACCATATTTCTGGAAAATATTTGCAGTATTTTCCACAATACCCAAGTGTTACAAAGATACACAAGTGTTAGAAAGATACCTAAGTATTGCAAGGATAACCAAATGTTGCATTGAAAAGATACCCAAGTATTGGAAAGATACCAAGTGTTGCAAAGATACCAAGTGTTGCAAAGTTCAAGTGTTGCAAAGATACCCAAGTGTTGCAAATATACCCAGATGTTGCAAAGATGCCCAAGTGTTCCATATATATAAATGTTGCAAAGATATGCAAGTGTTGCAAAGATACACAAGTGTTGCAAAGATACACAAGTGTTGCAAAGATACGAAAGTGTTGTGTTGCAAAGATACCCAGATATTGCAAAGATACCAAAGTGTTGCAAAAATACCCAAGTGTTACAAAGATACCCAAGTGTTGCAAGGATATGCAAGTGTTGCTAAGATACCAAAGTGTTGCATTGCAAAAATATCAGTGTTGCAAAGATCCCAAAGTGTTGTGTTGCAAAGATACCAAAGTGTTGTGTTGCAAAGATATGCAAGTGTTGGAAAGATACCATGTATTGCTAAGATACCCAAGTGTTGGAAAAATACCCAGATGTTGCAAAGAAACCCAAGTGTTTGAAAGATACCCAGGTGTTGCAAAGATACCCAGGTGTTGTAAAAATACCCAGATGTTGCAAAGATACCCAGATGTTGCAAAGATACCCATGTGTTGCGAAGATACTCAAGTGTTGCGAAGATACTCAAGTGTTACAAAGATACACAAGTGTTACAAAGCTACCTAAGTATTGCTAGCATAACCAAGTGTTGTGTTGCAAAGATACCCAGGTGTTGCAAAGATATCCAAGTGTTGCAAAGATACCCAGATGTTGCAAAGATACCTAAGTCTTACAATGATACACAAGTGTTGCAAAGATACCCAAGTGTTGCAAATATACCCAAGTGTTGCAAAAATACCAAAGTGTTGCAAAGATACCAGAGTGTTGTGATGAATGGTTTTGAAAACCAACAAGTTGAAGAATTGAGACATTTATGCAGTAGGAGACATTTAGGTAGTAGGTTGGTAGACAGCAACCACCCAGGGAAGTACTACCGTCCTGCCAGATGACTGTGAAACATTAACCTGTAACTGTTGTAAATGATGGTAGGATTGCTGGTGTCTTTTTCTGTCTCATAAACACGCTAGATAACACGGATATCTTCCTACTCCTACTTACACTTTGGTCACACTTCACAGACACACACATGCATATATATATACATACATCTAGGTTTTTCTCCTTTTTCTAAATAGCTCTTGTTCTTCTTTATTTGTTCTATTGTCCATGGGGAAGTGGAAAAGAATCTTTCCTCCGTAAGCCATGCATGTCGTATGAGGCGACTAAAATGCCGAGAGCAATGGGCTAGTAACCCCTTCTCCTGTAAACATTTACTAAAAAAGAGAAGAAAAACTTTATAAAACTGGGATGCTTGAATGTGCGTGGATGTAGTGCGATGAAAAGAAACAGATGATTGCTGATGTTTTGAATGAAAAGAAGTTGGATGTCCTGGCCCTAAGCGAAACAATACTGAGGGGGGGTAGGGGAGTTTCAGTGGGGGGAAATAAATGAGATTAAATCTGGAGTATCTGAGAGAGTTAGAACTAAGGAAGGGGTAGCAATAACGTTGAAGGATCAGTTATGGAAGGAGAAAAGAGAATATGAATGTGTAAATTCAAGGATTATGTGGATTAAAGTAAAGGTTGGATGCAAAAAGTGGGTCATAATAAGCGTGTATGCACCTGGAAAAGAGAGGAATGTAGAGGAGAGAGAGATTTTGGGAGATGTTAAGTGAATGTATAGGAACCTTTGAACCAAGTGAGAGAGTAATTGTGGTAGGGGACCTGAATGCTAAAGTAGGAGAAACTTTTAGAGAGGGTGTGGTAGGTAAGTTTGGGGTGCCAGGTGTAAATGATAATGGGAGCCCTTTGATTGAACTTTGTATAGAAAGGGGTTTAGTTATAGGTAATACATATTTTAAGAAAAAGAGGATAAATAAGTATACAAGATATGATGTAGGGCAAAATGACAGTAGTTTGTTGGATTATGTGTTGGTAGATAAAAAACTGTTGAGTAGACTTCATGATGTACATGTTTATAGAGGGGCCACAGATATATCAGATCACATTTTAGTTGTAGCTACACTGAGAGTAAAAGGTAGATGGGATACAAAGAGAATAGAAACATCAGGGAAGAGAGAGGTGAAGGTTTATAAACTAAAAGAGGAGGCAGTTAGGGTAAGATATAAACAGCTATTGGAGGATAGATGGGCTAATGAGAGCATAGGCAATGGGGTTGAGGAGGTATGGGGTAGGTTTAAAAATGTAGTGTTAGAGTGTTCAGCAGAAGTTGGTGGTGACAGGAAAGTGGGTGCGGGAGGGAAGAGGAGCGATTGGTGGAATGATGATGTAAAGAGAGTAGTAAGGGAGAAAAAGTTAGCATATGAGAAGTTTTTACAAAATAGAAGTGATGCAAGGAGGGAAGAGTATATGGAGAAAAAGAGAGAGGTTACGAGAGTGGTGAAGCAATGTAAAAAGAGAGCAAATGAGAGAGTGGGTGAGATGTTATCAACAAATTTTGTTGAAAATAAAAAAAAGTTTTGGAGTGAGATTAACAAGTTAAGGAAGCCTAGAGAACACATGGATTTGTCAGTTAAAAATAGGAGAGGAGAGTTATTAAATGGAGAGTTAGAGGTATTGGGAAGATGGAGGGAATATTTTGAGGAATTGTTAAATGTTGATGAAGATAGGGAAGCTGTGATTTCATGTATAGGGCATGGAGGAATAACATCTTGTAGGAGTGAAGAAGAGCCAGTTGTGAGTGGGGGGAAGTTCGTGAGGCAGTAGGTAAAATGAAAGGGGGTAAGGCAGCTGGGATTGATGGGATAAAGATAGAAATGTTAAAAGCAGGTGGGGATATAGTTTTGGAGTGGTTGGTGCTATTATTTAATAAAGTATGGAAGAGGGTAAGGTACCTAGGGATTGGCAGAGAGCATGCATAGTTCCTTGTATAAAGGCAAAGGGGACAAAAGAGAGTGCAAAAATTATAGGGGGATAAGTCTGTTGAGTATACCTGGTAAAGTGTATGGTAGAGTTATTATTGAAAGAATTAAGAGTAAGACGGAGAATAGGATAGCAGATGAACAAGGAGGCTTTAGGAAATGTAGGGGTGTGTGGACCAGGTGTTTACAGTGAAACATATAAGTGAACAGTATTTAGATAAGGCTAAAGAGGTTTTTGTGGCATTTATGGATTTGGAAAAGGCATATGACAGGGTGGATAGGGGGCAATGTGGCAGAGGTTGCAGGTGTATGGTATAGGAGGTAGGTTACTGAAAGCAGTGAAGAGTTTTTACGAGGATAGTGAGGCTCAAGTTAGAGTATGTAGGAAAGAGGGAGATTATCTCCCAGTAAAAGTAGGCCTTAGACAAGGATATGTGATGTCACCGATGGTTGTTTAATATATTTATAGGTGGGGTCGTAATAGAAGTAAATGCGAGGATCTTGGCAAGAGGCGTGGAGTTAAAAGATAAAGAATCACACATAAAATGGGAGTTGTCACAGTTGCTCTTTGCTGATGACACTGTGCTCTTGGGAGATTCTGAAGAGAAGTTGCAGAGGTTGGTAGATGAATTTGGTAGGGTATGTAAAAGAAGAAAAGTAAAAGTGAATACAGGAAAGAGTAAGGTTATGAGGATAACAAAAAGATTAGGTGATGAAACATTGGATATCAGATTGGAGGGAGAGAGTATGGAGGAGGTGAATGTATTCAGATATTTGGGAGTGGACATGTCAGCAGATGGGTCTATGAAAGATGAGGTGAATCATAGAATTGATGAGGGGAAAAGGGTGAGCGGTGCACTTAGAAGTCTGTGGAGACAAAGAACTTTGTCCTTGGAGGCAAAGAGGGGATTGTATGAGAGTATAGTTTTAGCAATGCTCTTATATGGTTGTGAAGCATTGGTGATGAATGTTGCAGCGAGGAGAAGGCTGGAGGCAGTGGAGATGTCATGTCTGAGGGCAATGTGTGGTGTGAATATAATGCAGAGAATTCGTAGTTTGGAAGTTAGGAGGAGGTGCGGGATTGCGAAAACTGTTGTCCAGAGGGCTGAGGAAGGGTTGTTGAGGTGGTTTGGACATGTAGAGAAATAATGACTTCAAGAGTGTATCAGTCTGTAGTGGAAGGAAGGCGGGGTAGGGGTCGGCCTAGAAAAGGTTGGAGGGAGAGGGTAAAGGAGGTTTTGTGTGCGAGGGGCTTGGACTTCCAGTGGGCATGCGTGAGCGTGTTTGATAGGAGTGAATGGAGACAAAAGGTTTTTAATACTTGACGTGTTGTTGGAGTGTGAGCAAAGTAACATTTATGAAGGGATTCAGGGAAACCGGCAGACCGGACTTGAGTCCTGGAGATGGGAAGTACAGTGCCTGCACTCTGAATGAGGGGTGTTAATGTTGCAGTTTAAAAACTGTAGTGTAAAGCACCCTTCTGGCAAGACAGTGATGGAGTGAATGATGGTGAAGGTTTTCTTTTTCGGGCCACCCTGCCTTGGTGGGAATCAGCCAGTGTGCTAATAAAAAATAATAAAATAATGGGAATATTTCTTGAAGAAAATGTTTGCCACATAGTGGCTTCATCAGTCTTATAGAAAGCAGGAGGGTATAAGGAGAGGAGGAGTTTGAGGTAATCAGTCCCTCAACCTGGAGTCACTGTATTGCAGTCCATCAATCTTGTAGAAAGTACAGCAGAGGGCTGTAGCATTGACTTATATACTGTAGTTAGGTGAGGCAAAGCAGGAGGAGGCAGGGTCATAGTGGAACCATCCACTTGTCTATGTAGGTCTTCGTCCTAAGGTTGGAAAAATTTAGAAGAATTCTTTGTATCAAGACTCCATGATGATGCAGTGTCAGACATGTGATGAATGGTTTTGAAAACTGACAAGTTGAAGAATTGAGACACTTATGCAACATATGGAAATCTTTATTGAGGAAATGTTTCACCACACAGTGGCTTCATCTGTCCTATACAAAGCAGGAAGGTATAAGAAGGGGAGGAGGTTTGAAGAAATCAGGCCCTCAGCCTGGAGTCGATGTGCTCAGTCCATCAATCTTGTAGAAAGTACAGCACAGGGCCGTAGCAGTGGCTTATATACTTTAGTGAGGTGGGGCGAAGCAGGAGGAGGCAAGGTCATGGTGGAACCATCCACTAGTCTAAGTAGGTCTTCGTCCAAAAGTTGGACAAGTTTAGAAGAATTCTTTGTATCAAGATCCCATGATGATGTAATGTCTGACAGATTTTTACCTGGAGAGGATTTCAGGGGTCAACACCCCCATAGCCTGGTCTGAGACCAGGCCTCATTGTGGATCAGGGTCTGAGCAACCAGGCTGTTACTGCTGGCCACACACAAGCTGACGTACGAACCACACCCTGGTTGGTCAGGAACTGACTTTAGGTGCCTCTCCACTGCCTTCTTGAAGACAGCCAGGGGTCAATTGGTAATCCACCTTATGTATGCTGGGAGGCAATTGAACAGTCTTGGGCCCCTGATATTTATTGTGTTGTCTCTCAGTGTACTCTTGGCGCCCCTACTTTTCATTGGGGAATTTTTGCATCTCCTGCCGAGTCTTTTGCTTTTGTGGGGAGTGATTTTCGTGTGCAGGTTTGGTACCAATCCCTCCAGGACCTTCCAAATGTATATTATCATGTATCTCTCTCACCTGCATTCGAGGGAATACAGATCAAGGATCTTCAACCATTCCCTATCAGTTTAGGTGCCTTATCATACTTATGTGTGCTGTGAAAGTTCTTTGTACACTCTCCAGGTCTTGCAGTGTCGCCAGCCTTGAAGGGGGTCGTTAGTGTACAGCAGTATTCCAGCCTGGAGAGCACAAGCGATTTGAAGAGAATCATCATGGGCTTGGCATCCCCAGTTTTGAAGGTTCTCATTATCCATTCTATTATTTTCCTAGCAGATGAGGTAGATACATTGTTGTGGTCTTTGAAGGCGAAAACCTCTGACATTATCAGGTCTTTCACATTACTTTTCTGCTCTATTGTGTGGTTAGAATTTGTCGTATACCCTGACACATTTTAATTTCTTCAAGTTTCCCATATCTGAGTAGTTGAAATTTCTCCTTGTTGAACTTCACATTATTTTGAGTGGCCCATTTGAAGATTTGGTTGATGTCCACTTGGAGTCTTGCAGTGTCTCCGATGGTGGTCACTGCAATGGTAATCCGGGTGTCATCCGCAAAGGAAGACACGGAGCTATGTCAGATGTCTGTGTTAGAAATGAGGATGAGGAATAGAATGGGAGCGAATACTGTGCCTATTGGAACAGAGCTTTTTACCATGGCTGCCTGGGACTTTACTCTGTTTACTATTACTCTTTGTGTTCTGTTTGTCAGGAAGTTGTAGATCCATCTACCAACTTTCCCGTTATTCCTTTATCACGCATTTTGTGTGCTATTACACCATGGTCACACTTGTCGAAAGCTTTTGCAAAGTCTGTGTCTATTACATCTGTATTTTGTTTATCCTCTACAGCATCCAGGACCTTGTCATAGTGGTTCAGTAGCTGGGACAGGCAGGAGCAACCTGCTCTAAACCCGTGTTGCCCTGGGTTGTGTAATTGATGGTTATCTAGGTGGTTGGCTATCTTGCTTCCTAGAACCCTCTCAAAGATTTTTACGATATAGGATGTTAGTACTATCGGTCTGTAGTTCTTTACAATTGCTTTACTGCCACCTTTGTGGAGTGGGGCTATGTCTGTTGTTTTTAGTGTGTGTGGGATGACCCCTGCATCCATGCTCCCTCTCCATAGAATGCTGAAGGCACGAGATAGGGGCTTCTTGCAATTCTTGATGAACACGGAGTTATATGAGTCTGAGCCTGTGGCAGACTGCATGGGTATGTCATTAATTGCCTCTTCAAAGTCTTGTGGAGTTAGAATAATATCCGAGATTTTTGGGATGACCAGTTTTGGGGTTCGTTCATAAAAAATTCATTTGGATTGTCGACTCTTTGTCTGGACAATGGCTCGCTGAACACTGAGACACATTGGAACTTTAGTATCTCACTCATTTCTTGGCTGTCATCTGTGTATGTCCCGTCCCACCTAAGCAGGGGCCCAATACTGGATGTTGTTTTTCCCTTAGATTTGGCATAAGAGAAGAAGTATTTTGAGTTTTTTTTTCAATTTCCTTTATGGCTTTTAGCTCTTCCTGTGATTCTTGTCTCCTGTAAGATTCCTTCAGCTTTAAGTTTGATATTTGCAATATCATTGACTAGTGCCTCCCTTCGTATTTCAGATATATTGGCTCCACTCAACAGCTCTGTGACTCTTCGCCTTCGTCTGTATAAGGAATGTCTCTCTTTCTAGTTTACATCCTCTCTTTCTTTTTCTTTATGGAATGTGTCTTGATCAGATCTCAAAAACCACAGAATTCATTTTTTCAAGGCAGATGTTTGGATCCGTGTTGTTTAGGATATCTTCCCAGCTTGTTTCATTTAGAACATGATTTACTTGATCCCATTGTATGTTTTTGTTATTGAAATTGAATTTTGTGAAGAGACCTCCATGACTGCTCACATTTTGTGATGAATGCTTTTGAAAACTGACAAGTTGAAGAATTGAGACACGTATGCAACATATGGGCCATAGCAGTGGTTTATGTACTGTAATTAGGTGAGGCAAAGCAGGAGGTGGGGGTCACAGTGGAACCATCCACTAGGTTGGACAAGTTTAGAAGAATTCTTTGTATAAGACTGATGAAGCCACTGTATGGCAGAATGTTTTTTCAGTAAAGATTCCCATGTGTTGCATAAGTGTCTCATTTCATACCAAAGCGTTGTGCTGCAAAGATACCCAAGTGTTGCAAAGATATCCATGTGCTGTGTAGCAAAGATACCCAAGTGTTGCAAAGATACCCAAGTGTTGCAAAGATACCCATGTGTTGCAAAGATACCCAAGTGTTGTTAAGACACCCAAATGTTACAAAGATACCCAGGATTTGTGTTGGAAAGATACCCAAGTGTTGTGTTGGAAAGATACCCAAGTGTTGTAAAGATACCCAAGTATTGCAAAGATACCCAAGTGTTGCAAAGATACCAAGTGTTGCAAAGATACCCAAGCATTGCAAAGATACCCAAGTGCTGTGTTGCAAAGATACCCAAGCATTGTGTTGCATAGATACCCATGTGTTGCAAAGATACCAGTGTTTTGTGCTGCAGTGATACCCAAATGGTGCAAAGGTACCCAAGGGTTGCAGAGATACCAAGTGTTGTAAAGACACCCAAGTGTTGCAAAGATATGGAAGTGTTGTGTTGCAAAGATACTCAAGTGTTTCAAAAATACGCAAGTGTTGTAAAGATACCCAAGTGTTGTTAAGACACCTAAGTGTTACAGAGATACCTAAGATTTGTGTTGGAAAGATACCCAAGTGTTGCAAAGATACCCAAGTGTTGCAAAGATATCCAAGTGTTGCAGAGATACCCAAGTGTTGTAAAGACACATACATGTTGTGTTGCAAAGATACCCAAGTGTTACGAAGATACCCAGTTGCAGCATATTCACGAAGATGTGGCTTATATACTGATGAGAGATGAGGTGGAGCAATGGTAGGCAAAGTCACCAGTGAACAAAGGCACTAGTGGAAGTAAGTTGTGTCTATAGATTAGACAAGTTTTGATGCAGGGATTTCTTCAAAACTTTTCTAATATATAGACATGACTCACTTCCACTAGTGCCTTTGTTCAATGGTGACTGCATACTCCACTTCATCTCTCGTCAGTATATAAGCTCCATCTCCACAAATATGCTGGACTTTTGTCATGACTGATGGACTGAACACATCAACTCAAGGTTGAGGGACTGATTACCTCAGACTCCTCCTCTTATTCCACCTTTTTTGCTCCTTGGACTGAAGAAGCCACTGTGTGGCAAAACGTTTCCAGAATGAAGATACCTAAATGTTGCAAAAGTCTGATTGCTCTAATATTCATGGATTTGCCATTTACATTAATATGGTTAAAATTCTCAGTGGTTCATATATGGATCAGAACTCAAACTCTTAATAAATACTGTTTTACACACAAATTATGCACTGAAACACTTTACAAAAGTATTTTTTTTATTAACACACCTGTCATTTCCCACCAAGGCAGTGTGACCCAAAAAAGAAGAAGAAACATTTTTGTCATCATTCACTCCATCACTGTCTTGTGAGAAGTGCACCTTCACTACAGTTATAAAATTGCAACTTATCAGCACCTCTCCTGCAGAGTGCAGGAGCTGTACATCCCATCTCCAGGACTCAAGTCCAGCGTGCAGTTTTCCCCTGCTCACACTCCAACAGCACATCAAGTCACAAAAGCCATTTGTCTCCACTCTCTCCTATCTAACATGCTCACACATGCTTGCTGAAAGTTCAAGCCCTTCTCACAGAAAACCTATACTCCCTCCAACCTTTCCTAGGCCGACCCCCACCCCGCCTTCCACTACATCACTACATCATTCTATATCATTCCATGCTCTAAATGTCTGAACCACCTCAACAGCCCCTCCTCAGCCCTCTGAATAATACTTTTAGTAACCCCGCACCTCCTAATTTCCAAACTACAGAATCTCTGTATTATATTCGCACCACACATTGCCCTCAGACACATCTCCACTGCCTCTGGCCTCCTTCGTGTTGCAACATTCACCACTCATGCTTCACACAGATATAAGAGTGTTTGTATAACTATACTCATACATTACCCCTCTTTGCTTCCTGATAATGTTCTTTGTCTCTACAGATTCCTCAGTGTACCAGTCACCCTTTTCTCTCATCAGTTGTGTGATTCACCTTGCCTTTCATAAACCTATCTGTTGATAAGTCCACTCAGAAATATCTGAATACATTCACTTCCTCCAACATTTCATTACCTAAATATTTTGTTATCCTCATCACCTTACTCTTTCCTATACGTATTCACTTTTAATTTCCTTCCTTTACATACCCTACCAAACTTGTCCACCAACCTTTGCAGCTTATCTTCAGATTCCCCCAAATGCACAGTGTCATCAGCAAAAAAAGCAACAGCGACAACTCCCACTTTGTTTTAAATTCTTTATCTTTTAATCTCACACCTCTTGCACCTGAGCATTCACTTCTCTTACAGCCCCATCTATAATTATATTAAACAACCACGGTGACATGACACATCCCGGTCTAAGGTATACTTTTACTTGGGAATAATCTTCCTCTTTCCTTCATACTCTAACCTGAGCCTCACTATCCTCATAAAAACTCTTCAGATCTATAAATGCCACAAAAACCTCTTTACCTATATGTTTCACTGTAAATACTTGGTCTACACACCCCTCCCCTACCCTACTTAAAGCCTCCTTGTACATCTGCGATCCTGCTCTCAGTCTTACTTTTATTTCTTTCAATATTAACTCTATCTTGCACTTTACCAGGCATACTCAACAGGCTTATTCCCCTATAGTTTTTACACTCTCTTTTGTCCCCTTTTCCTTTATACAAAGGAACTATGCATGCTCTCTGCCAGCCAGGTTGTGGTTCGTATGTCAGTTTGCATGCAGCCAGCAGTAATAGCCCCTTTGTTCAGACCCTGATCCACCACGAAGGCTGGTTTCACACCAGGTCACAAGGGCATTGACCCCTGAAACCCTCTCCAGGTATACTCCAGGTATCCCTAGGTACCTTACCTTCTGTACATTTATTATATGAAGTGGAACCCCGGTTTTCGTCTTTAACCCATTAACTGTCTGAACGTAGATCTACGTTTTTTTTTTTTACATGCTTTCTTACGGAGAAAATCAAGGTTGGAGCGCTACATGCAAAAACGTAGAGCTACATTTGGACAGTTAACGGGTTAATCCATTCCAGAAGGTAGGCTGAACACCGATTTGTATGAAAACTGAAGTACAGTAATATTTCCCATAAGAAATAATGTAAATCTAATTAATCTGTTCCAGATACCCAAAAATATTAACAGAAAATACATTTTATAGAGAATAACTATACAGTAGGGCCCCACTTATACGGCAGGTTAGGTTCCAGGCTATCGCCGGAAAGCAGACATCGCCGGAGAGCAGAATGCCATTCTCTTTTCCATTTATAAATGCCAGACAACAAGGTTACACTAACTTATATTAAGTTAGTAATAGAACTTGGCAGGTAAGTGTACCCCACCTGGGCTACACTTACCGGCTGCCTACACTGCGGTCCAGAGCCATATTATTAGCATTGACATACCTTATTCACTGAATTTAATCATTTTGAACAACTACCTTTAGATGCCATCATAAAGAAAGGGAGAAGTAATGAATAACTCATGTCGAGAATTGTAAACAAAAGCGGGGTGGGGGAGTGACTAGGCCAAACGCAGATTCATGCATGTTTTCTCTGGTGCTGGACCAGAGAAAATGTATTGTTGTCCTCTGCCCGGCTGCCACACAGGTCCACAAGTATTATTATCAGGGCACATATAAAATATGCAATTAATGCCAGACAACAAGTTTACACTAACTTATATTAAGTTAGCAATAGAACTATGCATGAAAAACACACTAAAAGGTAAGATACACAGAGTACACTTATTACTTACCTTAAAATATTAATATTAATGTGTGTGAGAGGTGAGTGGCAGGGTGTCTATTGAATAAAGTAAAGCAAGAGGCTTACGACTCCTCTTTTTATCACAATTAAGCATAGACATCATTGTCAGTGTGAGCCAACTAGTTAATGAAAGAGTAAATGAGAGAGAGAACAAGAAATGGAGTTCAGACAATGTAAAAAATACAAACTGAATAGGTAGTGGGCAATCACTTGGTCAGGTGAAATAAATGTGTATTAATATGTGTCTACTTTTAGTTCATTAACGTACGTGTGTAAGAATTTGTAGAACTTTTACATCAAAATATTTTTTTTTATTATAATAATTACCTCACAACACAAATACTCTTACATTGTGTACAAGTTGTACAAGTTAGTACAGCATAAACAAACAGCAACACTCCCATTCTCATGTAACACTCCATTTTTAGAGTGAATGATGATATTATTACATATTATTATTATCATCCTACTAGAAAAGAAGCGATAATCCCACAAGGGTTGTGAATTGCTCTATGTAGAGTGAAGGCATACGAAAGGAATATTTTTGTCCAGTTATCCCCCACCGTTTGACTAGAGGAAACGTGATTCTTCCGACTGCTTCAAAGCTCATATTTATGTCAATTTTTATTCTGTGGGTGTATGTATCATGTTTATATGCTATGTAATGTGTTATATAATTTTGAAGAAAATATCATAGATGGATTAATGAAAATGTCTATATTAACATAAAATAAGACATTTAATGTGCCCAAAAGTGATTATTATTACGTGATACGTATTGACATCATGAGTACAGAGACTTTTAGTGATGTGTAAATATATTTAGGTACAGGTACACATAAGTGTAATTATCAGAGCACATAAAAAAATATGCAATAACTTTAAAACACTGGTGGGGCGCGCCATATTTGAAAGACCGCTTGCCGTAGAGGAAATTTTGGTCATAATTTAAAATCACCGTATTAGGGGAATGCCATAAAGCGGGGCCCTACTATAGTTTTACATATAGAAAACAGTGAGAAATAAATATAAAGCACTGATGAAATGAATAAATGAACATTTAAATCACTTTTACCTTTACTGAAGTAAAGTAAAGTTTATTTCTTTGTTAAGGTTACAATGTGTAATTACAATTTTGATTTGCTAAGTACAAAGATAGCCACTGTTGTGCCGGGACATTTTGGGCAAACTAATCCTAATACATAGTAACTAATTAAAACTAGATAAGATAATAGTACATAGTAACTATACTTAAAACTAGACAAGAAGTAGTGGTTAACTGTTTTACAATCTTATTTAAACTTAATACAAGTGAGAGGTAGTAAGATGGAGTAAGGTTCGGTAAAATAATCTTGAAATTGCACACAAAATCTACCTTACAAGTAATGGTGCAGATGGTAATATTTTATGGATTGGCAGAATTAAAAGCCAGGAGATCACATAATAAAACTAGTTAGCAGATGTTTTGGCTGTGTTGGTTAATATTGAGAGATAAGATGATTTTATGGATTGGCAGAATTAAGAGCCTAGAGGTCACATAATAAAACTAGTTAGCAGATGTTTTGGTTGATTTGGTTAATATTGTATGATAAGATGATTTTTTAGCAAAGTCCTAAATTTATAAGCTGTCAGGGGATCCTTGACCTGTTCCAGTAGCGAGTTCCAGATCTTCAGGCCCTTTATGTGCATAGTGAGAGACTGACTTGAGGGATGTTGAAAAGTGCTTTATGCCTTGTATTGTGGCTGTGCATTCTGTTGTAACTGTCAGGGAGTAGCTTTAGGGGAGGGTTTACAGTGGAGTTTAACCCTTTCAGGGTTGGTGTCATACTAGTACAGCTTGCACACCAGGGTTGGTGCCGTACTAGTACGTGTAAATTCTAGCGCCTTCAGATTTAGCAAGAGAAAGCTGGTAGGCCTACAAATGAAAGAATGGGTCTGTGTGGTCAGTGTGCACAGTATAAAAAAATTCCTGCAGCACACAGTGCATAAAGGAAAAAAAAAACTTTGACTGTGTTTTTGGTTTATAACAGCGACTTTGCACTGTATTTTCGTATGGTATTTATGGTTGTATTCTCGTTTTCTTGGTCTCATTTTATAGAATGAAAGACATATCACAGAAATTGAGATGATTTTGGTTGGTTTCACAAAGAAAATTTCTTTGAAATTGAGCTCAAAGTAGCAGAAATGTTCGATTTTTGCCAATGATTAGAAGTAAACAAATCATGCCACGCATCCAATACACGTCAATTGGTGAGTCTGATATACTTTCATAAGTGCGCAGACATTATTTATACCATTTTTACACTAATGCAGTAGTCTGCATAACAGTAAATCTTCTATTTTTTGTGAGAATAAAAATTCAAAGTGGAAAGCAAAAGATATGAAAGAGGGACCTGAAGACATAACTAATGAACAGAGAAAATGTTATTTTAGTGCCAGGAATGTCTATCTTGTTTATTCTGGACCCTATTTTGAAATTGGCATCTTTTGAAATTTGTGTGAAATTAGCAAAATTGCCAATTTCTGACCACTTTATTGGATAGTTGAAATCGGTAAATGGGTGGTTTCTTATACTCATTCGATAGAAAAAAATGAAGTTCTAGCAAAATAGTTATGATTTTTGTCGACTGGTGCATTGGATTGGCCGAAAATAGGGCTCAAAGTGGGCGAAATCGCTGATGCGTAAACATAGTCGATACCGCTAACTTTGTGAGAGCATAATTCCATAAGTTTTTCATCAAATTTCATAATTTTGGTGTCATTATGATCGGGAAAATATTCTCTGTCATTTCATAAGAAAAAATCAGTTTTATTTTTTTGAAAATTTTTCGACCCTGAGAACAAGTTTAGGAGAGGGCCTCTTGATCCTGAAAGGGTTAATGTTCTGTATATGTAGTAGGCACACTAATAAGAGAGTATGTCTCATATATTTAGCAAGTTGATTCTTTTGAAAAGAGGTGGGGTGTGCTGTCTAGCACAGGAGCTGGTTATCACCACACAGCAGCTTTTTGTTGGATTTCATTAACCCTTTCAGGGTCCACAGGCCCTCTCAGAGACTTGTTCTCAGGGTCCCCGAAATTTAAAAAAAAAAAAAAAAAAATTTTCTTATGAAAAGATAGAGAATATTTTCCCCATCATAATGACACCAAAAGTATGAAATTTGATGGAAAACTTACGGAATTATGCTCTTGTGAAGTTAGCGGTCTCGAGGATGTTTACGCATTGGAGATTTTGCCCACTTTGAGCCCCATTTTCGGCCAATTCCAGTGTACTAGTCGACAAAAATCATAACTATTTCGCTAGAACTCCATTTTTTCTATCGAATGAGTACAAGAAACCACCCATTTACCAATTTCAACTATCCAATAAAGTGGTCAGAATTTAGCAATTTTCCCAATTTCACACAAATTTCAAAAGATGCCAATTTCCAAATAGGGCCCAGAATAAACAAGAAAGACATTCCCGGCACTAAAATAACAAGATCTCTGTTCGTTAGTCACATCCCCACGCCCCTCTTATATTTCTTTGGCTTTCCACTTTGAAATTTTATTCTTACAAAAAATAGAAGATTTACTGTTACGCAGTGTAGAAATGGTATAAATAATATCAGCGCACTTGTGAAAGAATGTTAGACTCACCAGCTGACGTGTATTGGATGCTTGGCATGATTTGCTTAGTACTTTTGAACTTTGGTAAAAATCGAACTTTTCTGCTACTTTGAGCTCTATTTCAAGGTACTTTTCATTGTAAAACCAGTTAAAATCATCTCAATTTCTGTAATATGTCTTCCATTCTATAAAATGAGACCAGGAAAACTAGAATACAACAATAAATACCATACGAAAATACAGTGCAAAGTCGCTGTTTTAATCCAAAAACACAAAGTTTTTTTTTCTCATTACGCACTGTGTGCTGCAGGATTTTTTTTATACTGCACACACTGACCACATAGTCCCATTCTTTCATATGTAGACCTACCAGCTTTCTCTCACTAGATTTGAGGGTGCTAGAATTTAGGTGTACTAGTACGTCAAAAACCCTGGGGCGTAAGCCGTACTAGTACGGCTGAAACCCTGAAAGGGTTAAGGGTCTAAGGTGGTTGGCTGTGATTGAGCCCCAGGCACAAATGCCATAGGTGAGGTAAGGATATATTAGAGAGTGGTACAGGGTAAGGAGAGTTGTTTGGAAATTTTCTTGGCTGTGTGATGGGTATGGGACTGAAATTTAAGATTACAGTCAAGGAGAAGATCTAGAAATTTGTCCTCCGTGTGTCTTGATATAGGGGACCATTTAACAATATGTTAAGTTGGATATTTAAGGCTCTGTTGCCAAACAACATGAAGTATGTTTTGTCTATGTTAAGAGTGAGTTTGTTGGTCATCATCCAAGTATATATCTTTAGCGGTTCATTGTTTACAGTGTTTCTAAGTACAACTGGGTCTGAATGGGAGTAGACATATGTAGTGTCATCTGCGAATAGAACTGGTTTAAGGAGTTGGGATGCATTGGGAAGATCATTGATGTAGATGAGAAAAGGGAGTGGGCCTAGGACACTACCTTGGGATACTCCTACAGCTACAGGTTGGATAGCGGAGTTGACTCCATTTGCAGGTACATACTGGTGTCTGTCATTAAGATAGGATTTTAGGTAGTCAAGAGAATGTCCTCTGATGCCATAATGATTCAGTTTGAGGTGCAAGAGATTGTGGTCGACTGTATCAAATGCTTTTCGTAGGTTGATAAAGAGCCCCAGAGGATATTCATTTTTATCTAGAGCTGTGTATATTAGTTCGAGCATTTGCATAATAGTGTCATTCGTACTTTTTTTCGGTCTAAACCCAAACTGGCATGGATTAAGTATGTTGCTGGATGTAAGGTAGGAGTGAAGTCGCTTGTGTATTACAGTGGATCAGGGTCTGATGATTTTAATCCGTTCCAGAGAGCTTGTCCTTAGCCAAATTTATCGTTAGCCGAATTAATTTTCCCCATGAGAAATAATGGAAATCCAATTAATCCATTCTAGACAGCCAAAAGTATTAAAAAAAAAAAAAAATTTTTTTACATGAAATATATATTTCCCTACTAAGAAAACAGTGAGACGTGCACAATAAATACATAAATAAATACTAAAAGGACACTTACCTTTATTAAAGAGTATTGATGAGTGATGAGACACTGTTTTTCTTGAACACTCTGGGATTTTCAGAGTGATACATTAGTAAAGGCTTCACTTTGCAATCCCCACTAGCATTACAACAGAACATGAGGGTTAGCCTGTCTTTCATAGGCTTGTGTCCTGGGAGTGCCTTTTCCTCCTGATTAATGTAGGTCCTGTTTGGCATTTTCTTCCAGAACAGGCCTGTTTTGTCACAAATGAACACTTGTTGGGGTTGGAATTTTTCAGCTTCGCCCTGCCTTATCACTGTGTATGCCACTACGATTCTTAAATCTCTCAAACCAACCTTTGCTGGCCTTAAATTCACCAATATGAGCAGTAGTTCCAGGCATTTTTTCCTGTTCATCTGGGTGTTAGTCGACTAGTGTGGGTTGCATCCTGGGGGACAAGATTAAGGACCCCAATGGAAATAAGTTAGACAGTCCTCAATGATGCACTGACTTTCTCAGGTTATCCTGGGTGGCTAACCCTCCGGGGTTAAATATTTCTTGGTAATTGTTTCTCGTTAAGCCACACCAACATCACTCTCTCCACATCTTTGAGTAGTACAGCTGACGGTGGTGCAGCAGCAGCTGACGGTGGTGCAGCAACAGCTGACAGTGGTGCAGCAGCAGCTGA
The DNA here is from genome assembly GCF_026875155.1 of Cherax quadricarinatus. Classification (NCBI taxonomy): domain Eukaryota; kingdom Metazoa; phylum Arthropoda; class Malacostraca; order Decapoda; family Parastacidae; genus Cherax; species Cherax quadricarinatus. The sequence continues at coordinate 18,836,615 of NC_069464.1, read as the reverse complement.
CCGTGGTACAGCAGCAGCTGACGGTGGTGCAGCAACAGCTGACTGTGGTACAGCAGCAGCTGGTGGCGATGCAGCAGCAGCTGATGGTGGTGCAGCAGCAGCTGAACGTGGTACAGCAGCAGCTGACGGTGGTGCAGCAACAGCTGACGGTGGTGCAGCAGCAGCAGCAGCAGCTGACTGTGGTATGATAATATTTCGATAGTATTTCTCACCCATTTTACTACAGGGTTGGCACTAGAAGCTTTCTTTGGGCCCATGGTGGCTTATATAGCAGTTACAAGCACTAAAAACAATGGAACAATGGAATAATACAAAATAGTATATCGAATATATGTGTGGAACCGTCTGCCCTGGCTTGTAAACAATGGCATACTAGCTGAAGGCAGGGCAGCTAAGGCACTCAGGCTGGACGGACAGACGGATGCGTTCGGGTTGATTGTCCTTACCCGAGTTTTTCATCGTTGGTCGAGCCAATATTTTTACACAAAAACGCATTGTTACCCGATTTTATCGTTAGTCGATGCCATCGTTAGTCGAGGGTCCACTGTATTTTTTCAAACACAGTATCTTGGAAAATAAGGGCAAGTTTGATATGGGTCTATAGTTGTTCAAGTCAGTTGGATCACCTTCTTTGTGGATTGGGGTGACCCTTGCTGTCTTGTGTATAGATGGGAAGGTTGGGAATGCTACAGATTTGTTAAACATTGTTGCAATAATGAGTGACAGCTTATGTGCAACTTTTTTTATACAATAATAATAATAATAATAATAATAATAATAATGAAAGAAATCTAAGCATAAATAATGGAGTTCACTTCTCAGCAATTAGCCACCCCTTAGAGGTAATTTCAAATAGTTTTTATGGTTGTATTCTTGTTTTTTTGGTCTCATTTGATAGAATGGAAGATATATTACAGCCATTGCTTGGCTGTTTCAGAGTAAACAAATGATGTCACTGTCCATTCCAATATGCAGTTGTGAATGGGTTGACATATTTATACAATTATTGCAATAAGGAATAACAGTAAATCTTATATTTTTTCTGTGAATAAAAATTACAAATAATAATAATAATAATAATAATAATAATAATAATAATAATAATAATATGTATAATAATTTGAATAATAACAATACATATAGTAATAATAATAGTATAATACAATAATAATAATATGTATGATAATAATACATATATAATAATAATGTACTACATATAATAATTATAATAATAGACGGCTTCAAAAGGCTGTCACTAGATGGCAGTGTTTACCACAACAAAGAGGAGCGGTTGTGGCTGCCTCCACCTGTTACATAATGACATATTTTATTCATTCTAGAGTATAATCGTGTTTCTATGTTATTTATATTGTCTGTTATGTCATATTAGATGAACTGTGATATATAAATAAGCTGTATAGATGATATTAGCGGAATTATTCATGAAGTATTTTGCCCGGTCTCCAGACAAACTCTCGTCCACCGCCGACACCACCCATACCACTACATGAATGACATATTTTATTCATTCTAGAGTATATATCAGGTTTCTATGTTATTTATATTGTTTATTACGTCATATTAGATGAATTGAGATAGATAAATAAGCCGTAGAGTTGATATTAGCGAAATTATTGAAGTACAGAATTCCACTGGAATGGATTAATTGCATTTCAATTAATTTAAATGAGGAAAATTGACTCTGCAAACGAGTAAATCCAGTTGTCAGCAAGGTCATGGAACGGATTAAACTTGCAAGTAGAGGTTCCACTGTATATGAATGGTGGCAAGCTATCTAGATCACCTGCTTTGTTTTTTAATGATTTAATGATGAATAAGACTTCAGTAGAATTAGTTGGAGCTAGAAATGGAGTATTTGGGTAGTTGCCAGTGAGGTACTCGTTCGGCTGGGTATTTGAGCTAGGAATTTGACTTGCTAGCTTTGATCTTACAGTAGAGAAGAAGACATTAAATTAGTCGGCCGTGTCTGTAAGTTGTATGTGAGGTTCATCTGGTTTGGTTAAGTTTATCTCTCTATTTCCAGACGGTTTCCTAGAGCCCAAAATTATGGAGAGGGTTTGCCAGGTACTTTTCATATCACCTTTTATTTCACTAAATCTGTTTTCATAATACATTTGCTTTGATTTTTGTATTAATTTTGAGTATTGATGTGTATCGTTTAGTAAATTCTTTAGTAATTAGGCCTAATCTGAACTGTTTTTCAAGTTGGTGTTTTTTTATTAATAGATTTGAGGATACTTTTTGTTAGCCATGGGCTGTTTAGTCTCTTTTCTGTGATCAGTTTCGTTTTGATTGGACAATGCTTGTTATAGAGCAGTGGTTCCCAAACTTTTTCAGCTTGTTACCCAATTTAACATGCCACATAAAGCATGTTACCCCTTTCACAAAATGTTGTTATTATTGATATATATGGCTAAATTAAAACACTTGAGATATTTTCTTTTATTTATTGTATTTGAACATTGTGCATCTCTAATGACTATTACCCAAGATGTCAAGAACATCAGTGGGATGGATGGAGTTGCATACTTGAAGCTAGTTTAGGAATTCTTGGCTTCGTGGTTGAAAGTGCCAGCCTGGCATCGTTTGCAACATTCAAGCGAGTCCTCTTTTTTTTTGTTTTCATACCCAGCACAGTTGAGAAGCCCTTCTCGCACAGATACGTTGTTGAGAATGATACCAACAACTTCAAGGCTCTCTTGGACAGAGTTGGCGAGTCAGGTAGTCGTGAAATCCAAAAGGAATCTGCATTTTGGTTTTGGAATTCGATTTTCAAGGCTTCATTGGCTCGCATTGTGATCCACTCCTCCTTTGCAGGGAAATCATCATCATGAATGGCATCATCAGGTACAGAGAAGGGATGAATGATCCACTGAAGAGTGGCTGTTTCTTGGTCACTCTCTGGAAAGTAGTGATGCATGCTTGTTTCAAGCCCCTTCAAATGGTCGCTCATTTCTTTGTTGATGGTCTGTAGAAGTGATCCAGTATCATGACTATTCTCCTCAACAAACTGGTCTAGGGTGGGAAACTGGGCGATCACTCCTTTCTCCAAGCGCCGAATCCAGAGTCTCAGTTTCCCCACCCCATTTGGCTCAACATGGCCGACACGGCAGGTTGTGTAGCGGGCTAGCTGCGGGATTTTCAAGGATAGCTCCTGGTCAAAGAGGCTGACCAGGTCCCTACTTAACAGAACTCAGTGTGAATGCTTTGAGAAGATACCAGAGCAGCGAACGGACATCCCAGTGCATCGTTTCAGCGTAAATAGTTGAAGTGTTGTGCAGTTTCAGAGGATTTGGTGTTGTAGAGTCAGGACCAGTCAGCGCCTCCCCCCCTCTCCGCTGGGGGGGAGGGGGAGGGCGTGAGTAGTAAACAGTGACCCTCTCATAACGCCTCACCCCTGCCCGTCTCCCCCGCCTCACCCACCCAACTACCAGCACCACCCCATCTGTAGAGGGTACTTCTCCCCTAACCCACGATGTCAGCGATGGCACTAGGGTAGATGGCAGACCAGAGGCCTAGCTTCTCCCTACGAGCCCCGTGAGGGCGGGGAATGTGGCTAGGCCTGGGGACACTTGGTCCCAAAGATGAGGAGGTACTTTTACCTCCTCCCATGGGAGACTTAAGTCTCGAGACACTCCCCAGATAGGGAGCCAAGGCCGGGTCACCACTACTTGGAAAAGACCCGGGCCGGGAGAATACCGGCGAATAAAAAAAAAAAAAAAAAAAAAAACTGCAGGGAGTGCCGGGCTCACAGGAACTTCCACTACAGGGACAGCATCGTGGAGTTCGACCGCGAGGCAGCTGTCAGGTGTGCCACAGGCAGTGTGTACTCAGTTCCTCAAGCTTCAACATCCGTACACACAAGGGCCTGGGATCTTCAATCAACTTGGCGTCCACCAGGACGCTGACATGTCCCTAGGGGAGCTCTCCATCGGGCTGTTAATGGAGTCACTGGCTTCTTGGACCTCTTGGGGAGGGTCGATGGTGTTCGTGCAAGCAGCAGATCCCAGGGCAACTTGCTGCTGTTTGCAATGGCTGTCTACCGAGGAGAGACAGGCACCTAGCAACATCTGTTGTTGGGGCATTGGATGAATTCCCTACTATGTTTGTTAACTGCTCATTACTCTGTAATTTGTCTATGATTGTAATCATGTGATAACGTGTTTATAATTCATTACCTTTGAAACTTGTCATGATTTTGACCAGCTCTACCTGATTAATGTGTCATGATTAATGTCATGATTAATGTCTCATGATTAATGTGTTTATGATTCATTACCTTTGCAATTATTCATGAGTGTGACCAGCTCTACCTGGAGCTCATTACCTTTGTAAATTCTCATGATTAATGTGTTTATGATTCATTACCTTTGCAATTATTCATGAGTGACCAGCTCTACCTGGAGCTCATTACCTTTGTAACTTGGTCATGATTATGACCAGATCTAGTTCATTACCATTGTAACTTGCTCAGCTATCAAAACTTTGGAGTCCAGTCCCTGGACCAATTATGTACCTCTGTAATCTTTTGACTACCGCCCACAGGATGGGTATGGGGTGCATAATAAACATATTAAAAAAAAAAAAAAATAAAAAAAAAAAAAAAAAAAAAAGTTTCCCCAGAAATGCAGTCACAGTGTGATGGGCATCAATGACAGTCGTGTTTCGGCCCTGGAGTTGCAGATTACCACTGTTCAGCTCCGCAAATATGTCAGCCAAGTAACAAAGTCGAGCAAGCCACTCCTTATCGGTGAACTTGGTAGCAAAAGGAGATCCTTTTTGTTCCAGGAATTCCTGAACAGCTTTTCGGAGCTCAATGACTCGACGTACAACCTTGCCTCGTGGCAACCAGCGAACATCGGTGGGTAGAGCAGAACTTGATACTGCTCTCCCATTTCCTTGCACAGCTCCTTGAATATGCGCGAATTCACATCTCTGGACTTGATGAAGTTGACGATTTTCAACACATCTTCAAACACTAACTTCAGATTACCAGGCAGGCTTTTCGATCCAAGAGAGTACCGATGAATGATGCAGTGATCTACAGAAATTTCTGGATTGATAGCTTGTATGAGGCCCCGTAATCCACGATGACCACCCATCATCGACGGTGCTCCATCGACGGAGACCTGGAATAAAAAGAAAAATTATTATAGACTGCGTCAGTTAGTCATTGTTACTTATCTTTTGCGTTATAATTATACGGTTTTAATTAATTATTTCGGTACTTGAGTATTTCAGTACGACAGGCACGATATTTTTTGTCTGAATCATGTACAAAATATTAGCTACACTACAGTTACTTGTACAATAAATAAAACTGTATATGACTATATGCCGTTGTAATTCATTGTATTTATACTAATTTAGACTTTATATAAAACATCGTTTCCTACCTGTTGAACGCTGTTCCAATCCAATCCATTCTTGGTAAAGAAACTCTTGATGATATTGAAGACATCTTCTCCCTTTGTGGTTGTCAGCAGATCCTCGCATAATAGGAACTCTTCTTTGATCTTGTCCTGGGTGACGTAACGGACGAACCCAAGGAGAACAGCACAACTGGCTACGTCACACGATTCATCAAATTGCAAGGAGATTTGCCATATGAGCTTTCCTTGATCTCTGTTGTAACTTGGGACAGGATATCTGATGCCATGTCATCGACTCGTCGGCGGATGGTGTTGTTGATAGAGATATGACACTCAGTTTCTTCGCTTGATCCTCCCCACATACCTTGCTTACCATCTCGTATGCACAAGGCATAATCAGATTCTCTGCAATGGTGTGGCATTTCTGTTGTTCGGCAATTTTATATGCAACACAGTAGGATGCTTCGACCGCAGCTTGAAGCTTTTGGGCTTGAATTCCAGATGAGCCGAACTGGATATTCTTCAGTGCTACAGCCTGGCGCTGAAAATAAGCCTGATCCTTATTTTGAAGATTTGGATGGCACTTCTGGAGGTGAGCTGAGAGTTTTGATGGCTTGAGGCTTTCATTTGTCAACACTTTGTGACATGCCACACATTGTGGCCGATCCTCTCCACCAGAAGTTAAATTCACAAAGCCATGGCGAAGAAAGGCGTCAGTGTAGGTGCGCTTTTTGGACATTTTCTTGTTCAATCTGCAGAAAAAGAATATCCATGCATACACTGCAAAACGCAAGGTACATAATTTCTCGCATGGCAGCTAACACAAGTTCACTGATGCAAGCACACACACCATACATTCAAAATTGTCAGGCTGCAAGTATCATGCTTGTCAGCACAAGAGCACCGTGTAGCGCGAGACTACAGTGAACGTATACAGCCTCGCATACTCTGCTAATCCTAGCAAAACCCACTGAAAACGTAAGAACCACACATACATTATAATTATAAAATTAATAATAGCTACAAATTCACAGTAACAGTGGGTAAATACTAACTATAATACTGCACAGGGCAGTACACATACATACCAGCTTATGTTCTACCTTGGCTGATGCTCACAGATAAACTGACAGTGTGAAATAGAGGCAGCCTCAGGAAGTGAGTGACGCGTACTGGACAGGTCGATCTGGGCTACTGAGTGACTTTTGTCCTGAAGCATACTTGTCAAAATACTTTTGGGTTTCCACACACTTAGCTATATATTTCTTCTTTTCTAATACTGTATATTAGTTTTTGATGTTTATTGTTATTTGGTTTAACTTTATTACTTACTTATAATAGGTTTACTTTACAACTTTATATACTAAGACAAAGTTAACAATAATCCTCATACCGTGTACCGCATTGTTTTCTTGATTTTCAGAATTCATAACTTTTTTTCTGTCACCCCTCCATTACCCCCCAAAAATGGTTAAATTACCCCCAGGGGGTAATTTACCCCCAGTTTGGGAACCACTGTTATAGAGGTTTAGGATTTTATATAAAAAATTTTGACATCTTTATCAATATTATTACTGTCAGCTAGCTCTCTCTGCCAATCAGTGGCACCTAGTGCTAGTTTTAGGTTGTTTATCGATGTCTTGTCATGCAGGCAAAATGAGATCTTTCTTGTTTCTTGAGACAATTTAGATAAGTTGGTTATGAGAAAGTTAGGGTAGTGGTCTGTGGTGTTGTCTGTGATTATACCTGCTTGTAGTGGGGATATTGTGTTGGTCCAAATATGGTCAAGTAATGAGGCACTTGTCACAGAGATTCTTGTTGGCTTCGTTATAGAGGGTAGCAACAAGCTGTTGTTCATAGTACATGTATTTGTGAAATCAGCTACTGGAGGGTCAATTGCTTGGATGAGGTTTATGTTGAAATATCCTGCTAGTATCAGATGGTGTTTACTCATCTCTGACTCAGTTATCATGTTTCTAAGGTTACTGCTAAAAGTGTAAGTATTTGTGTGTGGTAGTCTGTAGACTGCGCCAACTGTTATAGGTTTCTTAAGTGTTCTTGATGTGAATTTAGCTATTATATTTTTGACGTTTTTGTCCCGTACATTAATTGACTTCATATATTCTAGTTCATCAGAGTAATAGATGGTAGTACCTCCTCCTGATTGGTCAGGCCTGTAGTTATGTATGGCTGTGTAACCAGGTATGGTAAATATGTCTGTCAGATCTTGTCTGAGCTAGGTTTCAGTAAGTATAATGAAAGTTATAGTAGCAGTTAGAGACTTCAGTAGTGCAATGAAGTCATCATAGTGTTTATTCAATGATCTAACATGGTAGTTGAAGACTGTAATGTTCTTGCTGACACTGAGAAGGGTATTAGCCTGACTAGCAGTGTAGTAATGGCAATTACTATTAGGATTATGTGTGCAGTTCAATAAGAGGTTGATGTCAGGATCAATAATTGCATTCATAAGGGGTACGTAGAGAAATAGCTGTTACAGTTATTAAAAAACAAAAAGCAATTGATGTTAAACCACTAACAAATATGAACATATGAACTAAGATAATTATTTTAAATCTAAAAATAATGGAGCTACTAAATATAAAAGTAAAACAAAGAGAATAAGACACTTTAGTGCCTGAGTTAGCACCTTGATTATTTTAAAGTTAAAAGTAATGGTTTTGAGTATAAAATAAAACAAAGAAAATAAAACACTTAAGCACCTGAGTTAGCACCTAAAATAGCACCTTATGAATCTTAAGTAACTGGGAATTAATTAATGTTATTCACTAACAGATATGAAAATATGGGTTAAAATAAGGGTGAATTCTACTATACTACAGCACTGTACATGGTAGATATTGTGTTGAGATATGGCTTAATGAGGTTCAGTCAAACCAATGAATGAGAGGAAACATGCTAGTTATTGATCATTTGTTATTTCAGACCTACGACCCATGTCTGATAATTTTACCATGATAATGCTGTCATGAGTAAAGCGCTGTTTTATTGTTGCATTGTTATCACTCTTAAGTTTTCGAAGTCTGTATAATAGGTTCTGTCGTTTTTTAGTTAGGCACCAGTGTCCAGCACCAGTGTCCAGCACCAGTGTCCAGCACCAGTGTCCCTCACCAGTGTCCTGCACCAGTGTCCCATGCCAGTGTCCAGCATCATTGTCCCACACCAGTGTCCTACACCAGTGTTCAGCACAAGTGAGTCATGATACAATCAGGTTTCCCTCATATTTCTTCTCTATGATGGCTGTGTCTTGGTCAAATTAGTCACCATGAGGTTCTGTTTTATAGAAAGTTAATGTGTTGGAGCAAAACTAAGTTTAGATTTAAATTCAAGTTTCCTACTTAACTAGAAATGCATGTTTTAAAACTTGAAGTTAAACTTGCCCAGAATATCTAGTACTGCTGAAATCTTAGTACAAACCGATTTATAAAAAGATCTCATTTAACTTTTCTTTTACAGTTGGTGTTTACAGTATCAGTACTGTAGTAAACATACCATGCTGACACCTAGTGTCACCACACCGAAGAAAATGATGAAAGTCCTGAGATCAACTAATGTCAGCACCAAGTTTACTAAGGCATCCTACACTGTCTAAAATACTGAGTACAACTGCTGTCAGCACCAAGTTTAATGAAGTATATTATACTGTCTGAAATACTGAGTACAACAATTAATATAGGATAACATAAGGTTTGTTTATGGAATATTTAAAGTTATACGACCTACACTAACACAAACTTAAACAACTTAGATGACCTGCACTAACACCCACCTTACCCTTTCAGGGTTTCCGATGTACTAGTACAGCTTACACACCAGGGTTATTGATATACTAGTATGCCTAAATTCTAGTGCCTTCAAATCTAGTGAGAGAAAGCTGGTAGGCCTACATATGAAAGAATAGGTTTATGCGGTCAGTGTACACAGTATAAAAAAAATCCTGCAGCACACAGTGTATAATGAGAAAAAAAAAAACTCAGACTGTGTTTTTGGTTTAAAACAGCGACTTTGCAGTGCATTTTTGTATGGTATTTATAGTTGTATTTTAGTTTTCCTGGTCTTATTTTATAGAATGGAAGACATATTAAGAAAACGAGATGATTTTGATTAGTTTCGTAACGAAAAGTACCTTGAAATTGAGCTCAAAGTAGAAGAAATGTTCGATTTTTACCAAAGTTCAAAATGTAAATGAAATATTAAAGCTATCCAATACACTAACAAAGTAAAAATTCTTCACAATGCCTGATATTATCTTATACCTTTCTACACTTTAAGGTTTCGATGATACAGTATCTTCAATCATTTATTGTGTAAAAATTAAATAAATGCAAAAGTGACCTCATAAGGGGGCTGGACGCTACATATGAAAGAAAAAGTTATTGTCAGTGTCAAGTATATACTTGATTATTCTGGACCCTTGGAAATGGAATCTAACAAATAGTGTGTGATATTGGCTAAAATTGCCATTTCTGACAGCTCACTTTATTGGTAGTTTATGTTAATATAGGTGGTTTCTTGTACTTATTATAGAAAAACATGAGTTCTAGAAAAGATATGATTTTTGTAATAGTTAACTAGAAATGTAGCTTGAAATAGAGCTCAAAGTGGAAAATCGCCACTTTGACATTCAGAGCATAATCGTATGTATTCCTATCATAATTATCATACTTTTGGTCTTATCTTATGATCGGAAAGATTCTATCATTTCATAAGAAAACATATATTTTTTTTTTCAAAAAAATTTCAAACTGAGAACGATTAGGAGAGAGGTCTCTGACATGAAAGGAATGTATTACACAATTCACTATGACCTGTGCTAATCACCCACTTGGAACAATTTGCACATAGTCTCAAATATTTTACTGAATCTCAGCACCACTAACTTCACAACTACTCACTACCACTTTGGATATTAAATCGAGCTAATGGGACTTACTTACACACCTACTCGATAACCAATGTAACTAACAAATGTTTCTGTACTCAGACACTGATGCCACTTAAATGCTAATGCAAATCCACCTAGCATCACTTATCTTACGAACATAATGCGATGTTCTTCACATTCATACTAGGACCACTTAATACGACAATATAGATCCTTATACTTACACAGAACTAAAACATCAGCAAAATCCACTTGACTGACACGAGCTACATCTCGCACCACTTAAGTTACAACAACTCCTCCTAGGTACCACTTAATACAATCTAACATCAGTCAACACTTAACTTTACATCACCTCAGCACCCACTTAACACAACCTACCTCAGCACCCACTTAACTTACACAACCTACCTCAGCACCCACTTAACTTACACAACCTACCTCAGCACCCACTTAACTTACACAACCTACTCAGCACCACTTAACTTACACAACCTACCTCAGCATCCACTTAACTTACACGACCTACCTCAGCACCCACTTAACTTACACAACCAACCTCAGCACCCACTTAACTTACACGAACCTTACTCAGCACCCACTTAACTTACAACTACCTCACACCCACTAACTGCAGACCTCATCAGCACCCACTTAACTTACACAACCTACTCAGACACCACTTAACTTCACAACCTACTCAGCACCATTAACTTACATAACCATTACACAACCTACCTCAGCACCCACTTAACTTACACAACCTGCCTCAGCACCACTTAACTTACACAACCTTCCTCAGCATCCACTTAACTTACACACCTACTCAAACCCACTTAACTTCACAACCACCTCAGCACCCATTAACTTACAACCTACTCAGCACCCACTTAACTTACACAACCTACCTCAGCACCACATTAACTTTTGTAACGAAATACTCTTCAACATCTAAATGTAAAAAAGTAGATCTCTTTTGTTACTTTGAAACTGAAAACAATTTCTACCTTTTCTGTATTTAAGATTTAACTAAATAACTACTTCAGCACTCACTTAACATACCACCCTTCCTCAGCATTCCACTTAACTTACACAACCTACCTCAGCACCCACTTAACTTACACAACCTACCTCAGCACCCACTTAACTTACCCAACCTACCTCAGCACCCACTTAACTTACCCAACCTACCTCAGCACCCACTTAACTTACACAACCTACCTCAGCACCCACTTAACTTACCCAACCTACCTCAGTAATAAACTTGAGACACCTACTTCAACACCCACTTAACTTCACACCAACCTCAGCCTCCACTTAATTTACACAACCTACCTCAGCACCACTTAACTTACCAACCTACCTCAGCACCCACTTAACTTACACACTACCTCAGCACCCACTTAACTTACACAACCTCCTCAGCACCCACTTAACTTCACAACCTACCTCAGCACTCACTAATACCAACCTACCTCAGCACCCACTTAACTTTACACAACCTACCTCAGCACCCACTTAACTTACAACCTACCTCAGCACACCACTTAACTTACACACCTACATCAGCACCCACTTAACTACCAACCTTCCTCAGATCAACTTGCACGACCTACTTCAACACCCACTTAACTTCCACAACCAACCTCAGCACCCACTTAATTACACAACCTACCTCAGCACCACTAACTTACACAACCTACCTCAGCACCCACTTAACTGTACAACACTTACCTCAGCACCCGCTTAACTTACACAACCTGCCTCAGCACCACTTACTGAACCTACCTCAGACCTACAAACCTACTCACCACCACTCAACCTATCTCAGCACCCACTTATACATAACCACCAGACCACCTACACGACTACATCACACCCTAACTTATACAACCTTCCTCAGCATCATGCATGACCTACTTCACACCCACTTAACTTCACAACCATACCTCAGCACCCACTTACTTATGCAATGACTACACCACTACACAACCTACCTCAGCACTCACTTAACTTACACAACCTCCTCAGCACCCACTTAACTTACACAACCTCCTTCAGCATCCACTTAACTTACACGACCTACTTCAAACACCCACTTAACTCCCACAACCAACCTCAGCACCCACTTAACTTACACGACCTACCTCAGCATCCACTTAACTTACACAACCTACCTCAGCACCCACTAACTTACACAACCTACCTCAGCATCCACTTAACTTACACAACCTACCTCAGCACCCACTTAACTTACACAACCTACCTCAGCATCCACTACTTACACACCACCACACACTTACACCATGTACCTCAGCACCCACTTAACTTACACGACCTACCTCAGCATCCACTTAACTTACACAACCTACCTCAGCACCCAGTTACAACCTACTCACAACTTAATAACACTACCTCAGCATCCACTTAACAACAACCTACCTCACACCACCTACTTCCACAACCAACCTCAGACCCCACTTAACTTACACAACCTACCTCAGCACCCACTTAACTTACACAACCTTCCTCAGCACCCATTAACTTACACAACCTACTAGATCCACTTACACGACCACCCAACACCCACTTCCACGACCAACCTCAGACCCATTAACTTACACAACCTACTCAGCACCGACTTAACTTACACAACTTCCTCAGCACCACTTAACTTACTATACACTCAGCACCCACTAACTCCACAGCCAATCTCACATCCATTACTTACACGACCTACCAGCACACTTAATTACAAACGTCTCAGCAACACACCCTATAGACTTACACACCTACCTAGCATCCACTTACTACCATACCTCACACACTTAACTACACAACCACCTCAGCATCCACTTAACTTACACAACCTACCTCAGCATCCACTTAACTTACACAACCTACCTCAGCACCCACTTAACTTACACAACCTACCTCAGCATCCACTTAACTTACACAACCTACCTCAGCACCCACTTAACTTACACAACCTACCTCAGCATCTACTTAACCTACATGACCTACCTCAGCACCCACTTACACAACCTACCTCAGCACCCACTTAACTTACACAACCTACCTCAGCATCCACTTAACTTACATGACCTACCTCAGCACCCACTTACACAACCTACCTCAGCACCCACTTAACTTACACAACCTACCTCAGCATCCACTTAACTTCCACAACCATCCTCAGCACCCACTTTACTTACACATCCTGCCTCAGCACCCACTTACACAACCTACCTCAACATCCACCTAACTTACATGACCTACCTCAGCATCCACTTAATTTACACAACCTTCCTCAGCATCCACTTAACTTACACAACCTACCTCAGCACCCACTTAACTTACACAACCTGCCTCAGCACCCACTTCACTTCCACAACCAACCTCAGCACCCACTTACATGACCTACCTCAGTACCCACTTGCAGAATCTACCTCAGCACCCACTTGCACAATCTACCTCAGCACCCATTTACACAACCTACCTCACCATCCACTTAACTTACACAACCTACCTCAGCACCCATTTACACAACCTGCCTCAGCACCCACACAACCTGCCTCATTTATTTTAAAACTTATTGAAGTTAAAGAGTTCACACATTACTGATACTTAATACGTTATTTATTAAAATTTACGAAGAAAAAACATTGTACAAACCTCATTGTAAATATTTTATGACAATATTTTTTCTTTTAAATCTGTGTTAGTTACAAGAGTTTATATGAAAAGAATTTCCTATAAGTTGTCCAATATTTTTTCAGAAAAACCTTCGCTGTAGACCGTAATAAATGTGAGACAATATAGAGAGGAGTACAAAATGTGAACTACTGTAAGTATATTGTGTGAAGTACAGTAAGTATATTGTTTTGTTAAGTACAATAAGTCTATTGTTATGTAAAGTACAGTAAGTCTATTGTTATGTGAAGTACAGTAAATCTATTGTTGTATGAAGTACAGTAAGTCTATTGTATGAAGTACATTAGTGCATAACATACAAAAATTACTGATTTATTTAGTGCTAAAAACTTGAAATAAATCAAAGGCAACATGAAAGTAATGAAGAAACTCCATCAGTGTTCTGTTTGTGGTGAAGTTTTTTTAACTAATTCTAAACTCTTGAGACATAGTGTTACTCATACAAGAGAGAAGCCTTATCATTGTTCAGTGTGTCTGAAAGACTTTGTTAAAAAATCCTCACTAAATCAACATCAGATAGTTCATACAGGAGAAAAGCCATATCATTGTCCAGTGTGTCTGAAAGACTTTACTACAAAATTCTCACTAAAACAACATGAGAGAATTCATACTGGAGAGAAACCATTTCAGTGTTTAGTGTGTCTGAAAGACTTTGCTAAAAAATCCTCACTAAATCAACATCAGATAGTTCATACAGGAGAGAAGCCATATCATTGTCCAGTGTGTCTGAAAGACTTTACTTTTAAATCTTCACTAAAACAACATGAGAGAGTTCATACAGGAGAGAAACCATTTCAGTGTTTAGTGTGTCTGAAAGGCTTTGCTAGAAAATCCTTACTAAATATACATGAAAGATTTCATTCAGGAGAGAAACCATTTCATTGTTCAGAATGTTTAAAAGATTTCAGTGATAAATCCTCACTAAACAAACATCAGAGACTTCATACAGGAGAGAAACCATTTCAATGTTCAGTGTGTCTGAAAGACTTTGCTAAAAAATCCTTACTAAATATACATGAGAGAGTTCATACAGGAGAGAAGCCTTATCATTGTTCAGTGTGTCTTAAAGACTTTTCTTATAAATCCTCACTAGACAAACATGAGAGAGTTCATACGGGAGAGAAACCATTTCAGTGTTTAGTGTGTCTGAAAGCCTTTTCTAGAAAATCCTTACTAAATATACATGAGAGAGTTCATACAGGAGAGAAGCCTTATCATTGTTCAGTGTGTCTGAAAGACTTTACTTATAAATTCTCACTAGACAAACATGAGAGAGTTCATACAGGAGAGAAGAACTATCAGTGCTCAGTGTGTTCACAACAATTTTCTGTAAAATCTTCTCTAGTGAGACACATGAAGACTCATACAGAAGAAACAACACATGAGTGTCCAGAGTGTCAGAAAGTATTTTCAAGTGACTCTCTTTTAGTTAAGCACATGACACTTCATAAAGAACATAAACCATACAAGTGTTCAAGGTGTCTGGAAAATTTTTCTCATGAAGCTAACTTAGTAAATCATATGATAACTCACTCATGAGAGAGAATACATAGCAATGTGAATGTTTGAAAAACTTCTTAAGAAAATCTCGATTTTGGAAAACCTCAGGAAAGTGTTTTCATGTGTTTCCTAGTGGTCACCAGAGTGTACTGAGTTCATCTGACTCAAAGGTGCAACAGGGTCAGGAACAGATGTAGTTTTGCTGCTACATGCTATCAAAATTACAAGCATGAGCACATACTCAGTATGTCAGGAGCCAGGCATGATTGTTGGTCGACTGACATTTTAATTTTGAATGACACCAGTTCTAGGAGCCCAGTATGGAAAATGGTGTGGAAATTGGCAGACAGGTACTTCAGGTACTCACATGAATCAGTTCCAGTGCTCAACATTGCTGGTGCAGAATTGCCAGATTAAACTGATGTTGCAATTTCTAAAGGATGTCATAATCATATTTTCCTTGCACACACCTGTCTCCTGCTTTACATCATTCTAAATTCCTTTTGGAATTTACTTCTTTATACTATACCTCTTCTCATTAAAATATATGTTCTATATACCATCCTTGAACTTGTATCAGCATTCTTTAAGTGTCAGCCTATTACAGCTGGTCATGATGGTTTACATGTTTTCATGAATATGATTATAATGAATTACCCAAGCTGTACTGACTAAAATTTTATACAGTAGGGCCCCACTTATACGGCACGTTAGGTCCACTACAGCTTAGCAGATATACATAAAGCGACACCTGTTCACTTATAAGATAGAGCCCACTATGCAGTAAAAAAAGACACAAAAAGTAAATAACAGTAGTACCTCATACTTACTTAAAAATTTGCCTAGTCTTATCTAGGGCCGATATAGTAGCCATTATACTGCAAGTTATATCCAAGTGTGTAGATGGTATGCAGCCAGTAAAGCAGCACACCACTTTTTTCACTTTAAATCACTGGCCAAGTAAAATACACATATCAGTACACTCATTACTTACCTTAAATATTTGTAGTCTTAATTAGGGCGAGATGAGTAATTAATAAAATCAATGATGTATGGAGAGCCAGGTACATACCAGAGAACCACCACACATAATATGTATAACATTACATCGCGTATCTAACGTTACCAACTACCTAAAAATTGTAGTCTTAATGTAGGGTCAGAAGTGAGTAAATGAGATAAAATGAATAAATGAGAGAGAGAATGAGTACATGAGAGAGGACACTAGCGGAGTTATGTAAACAAACTAGGCGTATGCGAGTTTTGTAAACAAACCAGGCAAACACATCTGGTTTGTGTACAAGTTATACTGTGTGCAAGTTGTCTCTATGTTGATATGGTAAAATAAATAAAGAGGAACACTCCCATTCTCATGTAACACCTTTTTAGAAGAAATGACTAGCGAAAACGTTATTCTTACCATCTCTCGTACAAGTTTTCTGGCTACCACATCTCATATTTGTTTGTTTATTCTACTGTGGGGTGTATTTATCATCTTTATATGTTATTTATCGTGTTTATTATATAATTTTGAAAAAAATATCATAACTGGATTAATGAAAATGTGTATACTAACCCTTTCAGGGTTTCCGATGTACAGTGGACCCCCGGTATTCGATATTAATCCGTTCCTGAGAGCTCATCGAATACCGAAAATATCGAAAAGTGAATCAATTTTCCCCATAAGAAATAATGGAAATCAAATTAATCCGTGCAAGACACCCAATAGTATGAAAAAAAAAAATTTTACCACATGAAATATTAATTTTAATACACACAAACTGAAGAAGACATGCACAGTTACATGACACTTACCTTTATTGAAGATCTGGTGATGATTGATGGGATGGGAGGAGGGGAGAGTGTGGATGGTGTTAGTGTTTAGAAGGGGAATCCCCTTCCATTAAGACTTGAGGTAGCAAGTCCTTTTTTCGGGGTTAGTTCCCTTCTTCTTATAATGCCACTAGGACCAGCTTGAGAGTCACTGGACCTCTGTCGCACAGCAAATCTGTCCATAGAGCTCTGTACCTCCCGTTCCTTTACGATTTGTCTAAAATGGGCCACAACATTGTCATTGTAATAGTCACCAGCACGGCTTGCAATAGCTGTGTTAGGGTGATTTTCATCCATAAAGGTTTGCAGTTCAACCCACTGTGCACACATTTCCTTAATTTTTGAAGTAGGCACAATGGATTCCATAACTGGCATAGGCTTCTCAGGGTTAGCCCCAAACCCTTCAAAATCTTTCTTAATTTCTATACTGATTCTCACCCTTTTTACCACAGGGTTGGCACTAGAAGCTTTCTTGGGGCCCATGGTGACTTATTTTGCAGAATCAAGCACCAAAAACAGTGATAATATGGATAATATGGAATGTACCGAATGTATTCTTAGATGCGCGCACACTGGCTGGCTTGTAAACACTGGCACACACGGGGCAGTTCAGGCCACACATGGACACGTCTCGTACGAATCGTATCGAATAGCTGGGTTTTCAATTGGATACTGAGGCAAAATTTTTGCGTTAAAATGCATTGAATACCGGATTTATCGAATACCGATGCCATCGAATACCGGGGGTCCACTGTACTAGTATGGCTTACGCGCCAGGGTTATTGACGTACTAGTACGCATAAATTCTAGCACCTTCAAATCAAGTGGGAAACAGTTGGTAGGCCTAGATGTGAGAGAATAAGTCTGCGTGGTGAGTGTGCGCAGTAGGAAAAAATTCTGGAACACAGTGGCGCATTGTGGGAATGCCATTTTAGTACACCTTGCTCACCATGCCTTGCGGTAAGAAACTCCTTACTCCTCGGCGAATTGGGACACTTTTGTTCCCCAGTGACAGTTCTGATACAGATGGAAGTGCCAGTGATGATGAGTTTCAAGGTTTTGATGAGGTTGTGACTGAAACTAATGATCACAATACTGGTAATAGTGTGGAAAACCCAGATGGCCCTCAGCCTTCCACCTCTGTTGCTGGGCCGTCTTGCTCATGTTCAGTTGTACCAGAACCAAAGAGGAAACTCCTATTTTTCCATATCCTGGACTCAGATGTCAGCATTGGTGATGATAGTGATAGTGAATATGAACTCCAAGCTCTTAAAAACAGTTCCAGTAGCGATAGTGAAGTGGAATATTCTCCAGTGAAGCATCAGTATATACAATGATACATGCGCTCTGGTAATGTGCCATATGCTATTCCAAGGGGAAGGAGTACATATTGGAGTACATCCCATGGCTGTACAATGGGAACAGATAGTGAAAATGAAGATGATAGTGTTGCAGTTGGGATGGAAAATGTGCATGGCGGTGGTAGTGGTGGTGCCGGCCGTGAGGCACCAGCAGTGGGCCATGCTGCCACCCATGCTGCCACCTACTCCGCTGCCTCAGCTGATCAACAACAAAGGCCACCATCCCCCACCCACCCACCACACCAGCCTCCACAACCACATCCTCCACAATCACAAACTCCACAACCACAACCACCTGTCAATCAATATCCAGTACCCACCAGCAGACTGCACCTGGGATTGTCTGGAAGCTGCCAATTTTGTTCCAATTCCCCATCAGTTTGATGAAAGTCAAAGTGGAATACGGCCATCTTATACACTTGGGAACAATGCCAGTGAACTGGAATGTTTCGAGTTATTCTTGACGAACCCCTGATGGACACTATTGTCAGATAAAGCAACAGATACTTCGATTACACCATGGCAAACACAATACTTTCACCAAAATCATGCCTACACCAGTGGAAGGAGACACCTGTGGCTGAGATGTATCTTTTCTTTGCCACAATAATGCTTATGACACATGTGTATAAGCACACTGTGAAATCATACTGGTCAACAGACCGCCTGATTGCAACCCCAAGTTTCAGTGATATAATGCAAGCGAATCGATTTGTACTACTATTATGTATACTTCACTTGTTAGACAAAACCAGGCCTGACAGAAACGACAGGTTATATAAGATTAGGAATGTGTTTGTGTATCTGAAAGAGAGATTCAATATCTATTTTTATCCCTTCAGGAAGCTTGTTATTGATGAGTCTTTGATTCTGTTCAAAGGAAGACTCATTCAAGCAGTACATACCAAGGAGAGGAAACGCTTTGGTATAAAGTTGTTTGTGCTCTGTGACTGCTACAGTGGTCTTGTATTGGATATTATTGTGTACACTGGAAGCTATACATTGCAAAATACCAGGAAGGTATTGGGCATCTCTGGTGATATGGTTAGAACAATGATAGAATCATATCTTGGTAAGGGGCATATATTATATACTGATAACTGGTACACAAGCCCCTCAGTGATTGCGAGTGAACATGACAGATGTGTGTGGCACAATGCGTGCAAATCGTAAACATATGCCCAGGTTTAACGCTGGCACTCGTAGAGGTGAGGTGCAGGCGTTTGCTGCCAATGACATCATGGCATTTCGGTAGCATGACAAACTAGATGTCACACTGTTGTCATCAGTTCACCCTAATGAAATGACAAACACTGGCAAGCAGCATAGAGAGAGCAATGAACCCATTCTAAAACCTGCAGCTTTGATTGATTACACCTTCAATATGCACTCAGTGGACAAATGTGACATGCAGATTGGGTTTGCTGATTGTGTTCACAAGAGTTATAAGTGGTACATAAAACTTTTTCCATCTTCTGGACATTTCTATGCTCAATGCTTATAATATGTATAAGATGAGGACCAGAAACAAACCACCATATGGCGAATTTTGTTTGTCTGTCATCAGACAAATAGTATTCAAGTGCCAAGGAGCAACACCTGCAATAGAAAACCGCCCACTAAATTATCAACAACTACCTTCTCATCTGAAGCATGGTGATCACTTCCTAATAAAACTGCCTGCTACTGCTTTCAAGAAAAAGGCTCAGAAGAGGTGTTACATCTGTGCGCTTACAAAAAAATGCCCACAACAACGCAGAGACACTCGTTTTATGTGTGAAGAGTGTAAAACACCACTGTGCATGGCACCATGTTTCAAAGAGTTCCACAGGCTGCAGAACTTCTAGAAACATTCCCTGTGACTGTATATGTGTATATAAAATATAGAAAAATAGTAATAAACAACATTTTATATCGTTTGTGTGTGTAAACAACTTTTATAAACAATATAGTGACAACAGTGTTTGTGCAGTTATTTTGTAGTAAATAAAGGGAAAAAACTTACAAAAGAGTGCTCATATTGGTCTCACAGGCCATAAAAGTTACTTAAAAAAAATAAAAAATAATAGAAAACACTGAAAAAACTAAATAAACTAAAACTAGGTGACTGGCAGTTGGCAATGTTGCCGTATGCCGGTCATTTTCTGGTAAAAATTTTTTGAAGATTGAGACACTTATGCAACATATGGGAATCTTTATTCAGGAAACATTTCGCCACACAGTGGCTTCATCAGTCCAATACAAAGTAGAAAGGTGTAAGGAGAGGAGGAGTTTGAGGTAATCAGTCCCTCAGCCTGGAGTCGATGTGTTCAGTCCATCAATCTTGTAGAATGTACAGCATAGGGCCGTAGATGTGGCATATATACAGTAGTGAGGTGAGGTGAAGCAGGAGGAGGTGGGGTCATAGTGGTACCATCCACTAGTCGAAGTAGGTCTTCGTCCAAAGGTTGGACAAGTGTTGAAGAATTCTTTGTAACAAGATCCCATGATGTTGCAGTGTCTGACAGCAACAGTATTGGACTGATGAAGCCACTGTGTGGCAAAACGTTTCCTGAATAAAGATTCCCATATGTTGCATAAGTGTATCAATCTTCAACTTGTCGGTTTTTCAAACCATTCATCACAAAAATTTTTTGTTTAGCCTATAATATTTAAAAAAAAAATACTTTATCTTTTCACAAGAAAATTTTTTTTTTTTTTTTTAATTTTTCAACCCTGAGAACAAGTCTGGGAGAGGGCCCGTCGACCCTGAAAGGGTTAACGTAATATACAACATTTAATGAGACTCAGTGATTATTATTATTATTATTATTATTATTATTATTATTATTATTATTATTATCATTGCTAATATGGCGTCACTTGTACAAGTCGTATGGCTACCACATCTCATATTTATGTTTGTTTATTCTACTGTGAGGTGTATTTATCTTCTTGTAAATATTATGTATCGTGTTTATTATATAATTTTGAAAAAATATCATGGATGGATTAATGAAAGTATGTATATTAACATAATAAACGACATTTAATGAGACTCAGTGATTTTGATTATTATTAATAGTATTATCATTACTAATATAGCATCTTGAGACATAAGACACTCTTAAGTTTATTTAGGTACAGGTATACATAAGTATAATTATCAGAGTATATATAAAATATGAAATAACTTTTAAAATCACTTGAAATTTTGGTGTTTCCAGACTTAATGGAGAGATGTAGTGTTTACAGAGCTCACCGGGTGGGATGCGGTGACCATATTAGAAAGTCAGGTGGGGAGCAGTATAGAGAGTTTTGGTCATAATTTGAAATGTCAATATTAGTGGAACGCTGTAAAGCGAAACGCCGTAAAGTGGGGCCCAACTGTACTGGGTGTAGATATAAGTAGTATGTAAGACTTATGATTAGTTTACTTGAAACTTTTTACATAATTAGTGGTTTTCTTCCAAGCCCTATATTGTACCAGATCTCTACATTATAATCAGACTGAATCTAAGAACCCCCCAGTCCTCCCTGCCCTATCCCATCTTTCCCATCCCCTCATTTTTTCCCCTTTCCTCCCCTCTCCCAACCGTCCCCTTTTCCCCATCCCGTTTGTAGTCAGTGAGGGCCATCCCCTCTGGCATAATGGTTTCTTGGTAAGAGGAAGTGTGCTGGAGTTAATCCCACTCTGTGGGGTCCCTCGGGGGTGGTGTGGTTTGCCATGGAATCTGAATTATCTGGAGGTGCCCTGCTCCCTTCCTGGATTTCCGAGAAGTGGGCAGGGTGTCCTGCAGATGATGGGTGTATCTCCAGAAACTGCCTGGGAGGTGGCAGCCAAAGGAAGTATGCTTTGTGGCAGGTTTCCGACTACCCTCTCTTTTGTCTGTCGAGGAGGCTCGGTAGATGTAAGGTTGCTGTTCTGGAGCGCTGGTTTTCTGGTGTGAAGGGTAGGGTATGGCACAGGTTCCACGCTGCATCTTCACTGCTTGTGGGCTTGAGGCCTTCTCAAATGAGGGGAGGAACTTACGGCCCTTCCGTGCTTTCTAGTGACTGTCCTTTTGCTGTCCCTCTTTTTTGATTTCCTTCTTTCCTTTTTTTCTTTAAAATAATAAGAAAGCAGATAACATGACAGAAGCACCACTATCATGGAGTCTTCATTCAGTGATAACCCTTCTCACAGGCCCCTTTCTGATCCCACATCCTGTTCTGACTAGGCTACATTATTGGACCATTCTCTAGACTTCTCATACACCTGTACCTTTTTCTGGTGACGCTTTTATCACCTGCTCCAGGTGCTGAGGTGCCACCCGTTTCTGTTAAAAGCCTCTGCTTCTTGCATGCCTTTAACAATGCGTTCCGGCTTCCCCCCATATAGTGCAATGGTTTTTGGACCACCCACAGCCCTCAGGTCGACCACCTGCAAGTGCTA
>NC_069464.1:18806677-18812994 GCF_026875155.1 Cherax quadricarinatus | reverse complement strand
AGTGCTTTTATTTATAAATTATGAAAGAGGTAAGTTCTTGCACCTCCAAAACTCAAGTCCAGTTTCCCTGAATTCCTTCATAAATGTTATTTTGCTGGCACTCCAACAGTATGTAAGGTCATAAAAGCCATTTACCTCCACTCTCTCCTATATAACATGCTCATGCACGCTTGCTGTAAGTCCAAGCCCCTCACACACAAAACCTCCTTTACTCCCTCTCTTCAACTTTTCCTACGACAACCCCTACCCCACCTTCCTTCCACTACAACTTTATACACCCTCCAGGTCATTCTATTTTGTTCCATTCTCTTTAAATGTCCAAACATACTCACAACAACCCCTCCTCAGCCCTCTGGATAATATTTCTAGAAACTCCGAACCTCTTTCTAATCTCTGAATTGTATTCACGCCACACATTGTCCTAAGACACATTCACCACCCATGCTTCACACCCATTTAAGAGCGTTGATACCACTATACAGTGGACCCCCGCATAGCGACCTTAATCCGTGCAAGAGGGCTGGTTGTTATGCGAAATGTTCGGTATGCGAATGAATTTTCCCCATAAGAAATAATGGAAATCAAATTAATCCGTGCAAGACACCCAAAAGTATGAAAAAAAAAAAATTTACCACATGAAATGTTAATTTTAATACACACAAACTGAAAAAGGCATGCACAATTACATGACACTTACTTTTATTGAAGTTCTGGTGATGATTGATGGGATGGGAGGAGGGGAGAGAGAGTGTTAGTATTTAGAAGGGGAATCCCCTTCCATTAAGACTTGAGGTGTCGAGTCCTTTTCTGGGGTTACTTCCTTTCTTCTTTTAATGCCACTAGGACCAGCTTCAGAGTCACTGGACTTCTTTCGCACAACATATCTGTCCATAGTGGCCTGTACCTCTCGTTCCTTTATGACTTCCCTAAAGTGTTTCACAACATTGTCAGTGTAATAGTCACCAGCACGGCTTGCAATAGCTGTGTGAGGGTGATTTTCATCAATGAGGTTTGCACTTCAAGCCACTTTGCCAGATTTCCTTAATCTTTGTAGTAGGCAATTCTTCAATTTCTCTCTCCCCTCCTTCGAACCAGTTTCCTCAGGTCTGGCCTCTTGCTGTTGAAGTTGATCTAATCAGCTCATCAGTGGTTAGTTCTTCATTGTCCTCCTCCACCAACTCTTCCACATCATTTCCACTAACCTCCAACCCTAAGGACTTTCCCAATGCCACAATGGATTCCTCAACTGGCATAATCCTCTCAGGGTTAGCCTCAAACCCTTCAAAATCCCTTTTGGTCTACACATTCTGGCCACAGTTTCTTCCAAGCAGAGTTCAAGGTCTTCTTAGTCACTCCCTCCCAAGCCTTACCTATAAGGTTTACACAATTGAGGATATTAAAGTGATCTCTCCAAAAGTCTCTTAGAGTCAGTTGAGTTTTCTGAGGTCACTACAAAGCACCTTTCAAACAGAGCTTTTGTGTACAGTTTTTTGAAGTTTGCAATAACCTGCTGGTCCATGGGCTGCAGGAGAGGATTGGTATTAGGAGGCAAAAAACTTCACCTTAATGAATTTCATGTCCCCATAAAGTCGCTCTGCCACGTCTGTAGGATGACCAGGGGCATTGTCTAACACCAGGAGGCACTTAAGTTCTAATTTCTTTCAGTTAGGTAATCTTTCACATTGGGGCAAATGCATGGTTGAACCAGTCATAGAAAAAGTCCCTAGTGACCCATGCCTTACTGTTTGCCCTCCACAGCACACACAAATTCTCCTTGAGGACATTCTTTTGCCTGAACGGTCTGGGAGTTTCAGAGTGATACACTAATAAAGGCTTCACTTTGCAATCACCAGTAGCATTGGAACACATCAACAAAGTAAGCCTGTCTTTCATAGGCTTATGTCCTGGGAGTGCCTTTTTCCTCCTGAGTAATGTAGGTCCTGCTTGGCATTTTCTTCCAAAACAGGCCTGTTTCATCACAATTAAAACACTTGTTCAGGTTTCAGTCCTTCACTGTCTATGTACTCCTTGAATTCCTGCACATATTTTTCAGCTGCTTTGTGGTCCGAACTGGCAGCCTCACCATCCTTATCACACTATGTATGCCACTACGCTTCTTAAATCTCTCAAACCAACCTTTGCTGGCCTTAAATTCACTCACATCATCACTAGTTGCAGGCATTTTTTTAATTAAATCCTCATGCAAACTTCCTAGCCTTTTCGCTTATGATCGCTTGAGAGACGCTATCTCCTGCTAGCTGTTTTTCATTTATCCACACCAATAAGAGTCTCTCAACATCTTCCATCACTTGCGATCTCTGTTTCGAAAACACAGTTAAACCTTTGGCAAGAACAGCTTCCTTGATTGCCTTTCTGTTGCCCACAATAGTAGAGATGGTTGATTTGGGTTTCTTGTACAACCTGACCAGGTCGGCGACACGCACTCCACTTTCATACTTATCAATGATCTCTTTCTTCATCTCTATTGGAATTCTCACCCTTATTGCTGTAGGGTTGGAACTAGAAGCTTTCTTGGGGCCCATGGTCACTTATTTTCCAGATAAAGCACCGAAAACACTGTAATAATACGAAATATTCCGATTGTATGCTTGGATGTTACCGGGGAGGCTGGCTGGTAAACAATGCCACCCGGCGGAACATATGAGGCTGGCTCAGGCCGCACATTGGACGCGTCTCGGACGAAGGCCGCTGAGCAGGTTTTTTAGCGGTATGCGAGGCAAAATTTTAGCGATCAAAGTGTCCCGGGTATGGGGTTTGTCGGTATGCAATGCGTACATATGCGGGGGCCCACTGTATTCCACACTTTCCCAAAAAATTCCCGACAAACCCCCCAAAGTGTGGGGGAATGTCTTTTAATCCGTGGCCCTCGAAAACATCTTCTATATGGTAAATTTTTTTTCAATGAAGTGAAAAAAGTGCACCACAATTGAACGTGTATTACTTGGTTTTTAAGATTTTACATGCACTTAGCATTTTAGAATGCCCTTTGCAAAACTTTTAAAAATCAATTGCAAAATTTATAGGATTTTTATAAAGGTTCCTTATAATCAATTTTTTTGGTAAAAAAAAATCTTTCATTTTCACAAGATTCATTTTTAAAACATCATAAATAAGGACAATTTTTTTAATACCCCGGCCATCTCCCCAAAAGGCGGGGTGCCTTAAAAAAAAGAAACACTTTCATCTACTCACCCATCCTGTTTTGCCAGAGGGGCTTGATACTACAGTTCAAATATGCAAAAATCCCCACCTTCCTTCAGGCACAATTTCTTACTTTTCTACCTCCAGGTCAAGCCAGCAAAACCCATTTTCCCCTGAGTCCCTTCGTAAGTGCTACTTTACTCACACTCCAACAGAAAAACAAGTCAAAAAAACCATTTGACTCCCCCCTATTAACACATCCTGGAAGTCAATTATAATGTAAAAAACCAAAATTAAAGTACAGGGGGCCCAAATTTACAGTTCTCTCTACAGTGTTTGGTAATGCAGCAGTTTTCAATTTCCCCATTTTTTCGTTTATTCAGATTCCTAATAAATATTTTTCCCCATCACTATAAGAAAGGGATAAAAATATTTTAAGGTAAGTGATGTGTGTACTGTAATGCATTTTTTAGGCCTAGTTTCGCTCATTTAAATTTTGATAGTGTAACATTTTATCAGGATTTTATATGCTCTGAAGAGAGAGAGGAAAAAAAGAAAAAAAAAGGAGAGAAAGAAAAAGAGGGGAGAGAGAGAGAGAGAGAGAAGGAGAGAGAGAGAGAGAGAGAACTTAAACTAACCCTCCTCGGGATGACTTCACACCGCAAAATAGAAAGATTATCTCGCTATCTGGCTATTGCCCCAGTGATACTGCATGTTTGTGGTATACCAAAGGGAAAGGATTTTTGGATGAAAGGACCTACTTGTTCCAACACTGCCCCCAAAATTTGCCCCCAAAAGAAAAATTTTTGTTGCACCAGGTTAAAAATTTTTCAGAAAATTTAAGGAATCCAAAATCCTGTGGTATATGTGGATAAAAATGGAGCTCAGGAGGAGGGTTCAGAAGCCCTACCTCAGGGACTCCTGCCAAAAGATCAAATGCCCTCTTGGGCTTGTTTAAAGTTGCAGCTAAGAAAAACCTCACAGGGAAAGCACTTCATGAGCCCCCCAAATCATTAGAAAACCCTACAAGTATTGTAAAAGGGTCAGTGCAAGCCTACTTTAAGTGACGTAAGCTGCTCAGTGATGGCGACACTATTGACAAAGACTGGAAGTCCCACTAGTTTAAACTCGGGGGTAAACATCGGGGTGGAATTCTTCATGCAAAGGTCCCACAGATGACAGATTAAAACACTCCCTTTGGGAATTTAACCAATTCCTTCCCACCACAAGGGAAAAAAATCCTTTCCCAGAACGGGGAAGCCTTGGATCTTTTTTAATTTTCCCCTACCCTGACATCTCTGCTTCACCCACTGCCAGTCTATTTGACAGTGCACTCCCATTTGACCTACACCTTCACCCCACCCGCTGAACTATTCTGAATCGGGTAGTAGTGCTCGACAGCAAGCTCTGAGCCAGGAGTTTCTCCACCGAAAAGGTGCAGTGGGATAGGGAACTATCACTGCACCTGATCACCTGCTGCCCGAAGAAAACAGCAGGGAAAATTTGCAGAACTGGTGGGGCGGGGTAGAGGAGTGGAGGAGGACTGGGGAGGAAGCATCTACAGCCTTCACCCTCCCAAACCCCAAGTTCCAGCGGCAGAATCCGAGGACAAATCGCGAAACAAGGGGTACAAAAAAATCCAGTCCACCCCCCAGGCCTGGGCTGTGCTCTCGTTTTCACCGGAAGGGGACTCTCCCAACAACGCCTGCAGTACCGGGTGTAACTATGAAAAAGAAAGGAATAAGGAGGACCAGTGTGGAAGAAAAAGGATTTGACGACAGGGCCCCCTGTTTAGAGACCTGTTCTCAGAAAAACCCCAGCAGGATTCTGAATTGGAAAACACCTCACCGCACTCACTAGCACCCTACCCCAGCCCAGCGGTGGGATTGGGCCTTTACAAGACCACAGACCTACTCCCTGCAGCTGCCTCAGTACCCTACCTCTCTAAGGGCAGGCACCTTCATTCCCTACACACCCCCCCCCTCAAGCTGACCACTTCATCATGAGGACCAGTCATCAGCATCCTGTGGCCAACATTAGAGGTTTCTTTACAAAAGTGGAGAGCTCCAATGCTTTGTGAACACTCGACCCCCGACATGATAGCTTTTGTTGAAAAAATTTTTGGAGACAGGACTCAGAAAATTTTCAAAATTGCTGGCTAACCTCATGGATGGAAGAGCAGGCAAGGGCAAGGGGGGGGTTTTTTTTGCTGTGTGTTCCTAAAAAATGTTTTAGCCCCACATAGATTTCCCCCCACACATCTTTAAATGATGTTTTCAAGCTCTGTATAACCTAGTACCTCTGTACTCATGGCAATGACAACCTCAGTGGAACATGCAGACCCTATAACTTCCTAATGGAAAATATTGACCCCCCTTCTGCTACAAAACAAATGTCAACATATTTTAATTGTTGGTGACTCAACCAGCACCTTTTTCAGAGGGACTTTGGACCTTTTGCAGTGTTTGACATAAACTTTTTTGATTCCACCATATCTCTGCTTCCCCTTTCCCAGTGGGAGTGATCTGCAGAAGGCATAGTCCTTGTCAACCCCCCGGTACCTTGGGTCTTTGACCAAGGGTGTTTTACCACACTTAAGATCCCAACAGAACGGGTGAGGAGTCCCCACCGCCAACCCGGGCTATGGGAAAGAGGGAAATTTGGGCCCCCTTTTTCTCTGAGCTCGCCACCCCATGGAATTTTCTCTTCTCCAGGGGGTGTTGACAACCAAGTGAAAGCCCCACTGGAAAAATCCTTAATCTCAACAAGAAAACATTCCCCACCGGGAATATGTGACAAAGCCTACAGATCACCTTGGGTTTTGGCTTTTGTTGTAGAGAGGCTGCACTGCAAGTACAAAGCATGGCGAAGGTATAAGAGACATCCTACCACCTATAACAGGAATTGCCTGCAAGCCTGTAGGATATGGGTGATGTTTAAAAGTGGGGGATTGTAAATGGGAGTTGGACATAAAAAAAAGTTAGCATCAGGGAGGGTGGGGTCCAAAAACCTGGTGGTCCTGGTCAAGGGCAGACAGGGTTTTTGCCTCATGAACTTATTCCACCTCTAAATCGACAGGAGGGACCCCCTATATATCAAAGGGAAAACGGACCTCTTTGCTGAACACTTTGCACCCAAAAAGCAAGTTCCCCGAT
>NC_069464.1:18719177-18801677 GCF_026875155.1 Cherax quadricarinatus | reverse complement strand
TCTGTTGCTGCTCCTTCTGAGGGTCTACA
The DNA here is from genome assembly GCF_026875155.1 of Cherax quadricarinatus. Taxonomy (NCBI): domain Eukaryota; kingdom Metazoa; phylum Arthropoda; class Malacostraca; order Decapoda; family Parastacidae; genus Cherax; species Cherax quadricarinatus. Next base: position 18,801,648 of record NC_069464.1, on the reverse strand, counting down.
AGTTCTTCTGTAATGAGTTCAGTTCTATGCTCCTCCACCAACTCCTCCACATATTCTTCAGTCACCTCTAGGCCCAAGGACACAATATCCTCCATTGGGTCAGGCTCATTTTCAAACCCTTCAAAATCCCTGGCTGCAACAAATTCAGGTCACAATTTCTTCCATGTTGACTGCATGGTCCTAGAAGACATTCCCCCAGGCTTTGTCTATAAGCTTCAAGCAGGTGAGGATATTGAAATGGTCCTTTCAGAAATCCCCGAGGGTTAAATTTTTTTCTGAAGTGATTTCAAAGCACCTTTCAAAAAAATGCTTTGGTGTAGAGTTTCTTCAAGTTAGAAATGACCTGCTGGTCCATGGGCTGGATGAGAGGAGTGGTGTTAGGAGGTAAGAACTTCACAGTTAAAAAACTCGACTCCTCCAGCAACTCATTTTCCATTCTTGGAGGGTGAACAGGAGCATTATCCATAAGTAAAAAAAACCCTGAGTGGCAATTGTTTTATAATGAGGTACTTTTTGACAGTGGGACCAAAGATCTTATTAACCCACTCAATAAAAAATTGTCCTGTTGCCCAAGCTTTTGTTTTGGCCCTCCACATTACAGTCAATTTGTTTTTCATAACATTGTTCTTCTTAAAAACTCGTGGATTTTTGGAATGATAAACAAGTAAGGAATGATAAACAGGGTTGGATGAAGGCATGGGTTTTAAAGGCCGCAGCCCAGGGGCCTCTGAAAGCTGGAGGGCCTCCAGGGGCCGCAGACCAGGGTCCTCCGCTAGCTGGAGGGCCTCCAGGGGCTGCAGATGAGGGTCCTCCACTAGCTGGAGGGCCTCCAGGGGCTGCAGACCAGGGTCCTCCACTAGCTGGAGGTCCTCCACTAGCTGGAGGGCCTCCAGGGGCTGCAGACCAGGGTCCTCCGCACTAGTAGGAGGGGCTCCCGGGGGTCTGCAGACCAGGTGTCCTCCACCAGCTGGAGGGGCCTGTCCAGGTGCTCGGTTAAGAATATAGATGGTATAAAAATACGACACAATGGAAATATATAACACTTAATGCACTAGTATAATGCTGTGAGATCCTTTATTGACTAGTTATCACAACACAGTGGGCTTTTTCAAGTCATCAAACAGATCTGTTGGACTTGAAAAAAGCCCACTGTGTGGTGTTGAAACGTAGTCAATAAAGGATCAGCATTATACTGCATATGTGTTTATGCCTCCAGGGCTCAGACAGGGTCCTCCAAGACCTTTTTTTAAAGGCTGGAGTCTCCAGGGGCCGGCCAGACCAGGGGTCCGCCCCCTCTAGCTGTCAAGCCCGCACAGTACCTGTAAGCCAGGAGCCTCACCAGTACCTGTTTAGCCCAGAGAGCCTCACCAAGTACCTTGTTAGCCCCCAGGGCCTCACAGCAGTACCTGGTGGCCCCAGGATGCCTCACAGTACCCTGTAGCCCCAGAGCGCCTGTCACAGTAACCCTGTACCCAGGAGCCTTGCAGTACCTGCAGGCCAAAAGCATCACAGTAACCTGGAAGTTCCCAGAAAGCCTCACCAGTTACCTGTGCCCAGGAGCCTCACGAAAGAGAGACCTGTAGCCCACGAGCATACAGTACTGTAGCCCCAGGAGCCTCACACAGTACCTGTAGCCCAGGAAGCCTCGCACAAGTACCTGTCAGCCAGGAGCTTGCACAGAGTACCTGTTGCCCAGGGGCCTACAGTCCTGTAGCCCAGGAGCTGCACTAGTACCTGTAGTCCCAGGGCTGCACAGTACCTGGTAGCCCAGTTGCCTCTCAGTACCTGTAGCCCAGGAGCTGCACAAGTACCTGTCGCCCTGGGAGCCTCACAGTACTGTAGCCAAGGAGATTGCACAGTACCTGTAGCCCAGGCAGGCTTGCACAGTCCTGTAGCCCAGGAGCCTCATCCAGTACCTGGTGCCCAGGATCCTCCAGTAACCTGCCAGCCCAGGAGCCTCACAGTACCCTGTAGCCCAGGAGGACTACTCACGAGTAATCCTGTAGCCCAGGAGCCATCACCAGTACCTGTATAGCCCAGGACCTCACAGTACCTGAGGCCCAAAGCCTCACGAGTACCTGTAGCCCAGGAGCTCACAGTACTTGGTGACCCAGGAGCCCTCACAGTTACTGTAGCCCAGGAGCCTACAGTACCTGTAGCCCAGGAGCCTCACAGTACCTGTAGCCCAGGGAGCCTCACAGTAACCTGTAGCCCAGGAGCCTCACAATACCTGTAGCCAGGAGCCTTCACAGTACCTGTAGCCCAGGAGCCTCACTCAGTACCTGTAGCCAGGAGCCTTCACTCAGTACCTGGTAGCCAGGAGCCTTCACAGTACCTGTAGCCCAGGAGCTCACAGTACCTGTAGCTCAGGAGTCTCACAGTACCATGTAGCCCAGAGCAGCCTCGACCGCGACCTGGTAGCCCAGGAGCCTCACGTCCTGTAGCCCAGGAAAGCCTCACCAGTACCTGTAGACCAGGAGCCTCACAGTACCTGTAGCTCCAAGGAGCCTCACAGTTCCTGGAGCCAAGGAGTTGCACAAGTACCTGCGTAGCCCAGGAGCCTCACTGTTACTGATTAGCCCAGGAGGCCTTACAGTACCTGAGCAAGGAGCTCACAGTACCTGTAGCCAGGAAAGCCTTCACAGTACCTGTAGCCCAATGGGAGAGGCTTAACAGTACCTGTAGCCCCGAAGCTCACCCAGTACCTGTTAGCACTAGGAGCTGCACAGTACCCCTGTAGCTCACCAGGAGGCTGCACAGAGATACCTGTAGCCCAGGTAGCTCACCCAGTACCTGTAGCCCAAAGTGTAAGTCCCTCACCAGTACCCTGTACCCAGGAGCCTCACACCAGTACTCGTTAGCCCAGGTATGGACCTCACCCGTACTGTAGCCCAGGAGCGCTCACCAGTACCGTTGTAGTGCCCAGGTAGCTGTCACACAGTACCTGTAGCCCAGGAAGGGGCCTCACCAGTGTGACCTGTAGCCCAGGAGCCTCACAGTACCTGAAGGCCCAAAAGCCTTCACAGTTACCTGTTAGCCCAGGAGCATCACAGTACCTGTAGCCCAGGAGCCTCACCAGTACCTGTTTAGCCAGGAGCCACACAGTACCTTGTAAGCCCAGGAAGGCCTCTCACATACCTGTAGCCCAGGAAGCTCAGTACCTGTAAGCCCAGGAGCCTCACTGTACCTGTAGCCCAGGGAGCCTCACAGTACTTGAATCCCAGGACATCACCAGTAACCTGTAGCCAGGAGCTGTGCACAGTACTGTAGCCCAGGAGCCTCACAGTACATGTAGTCAGGAGCCATCACGAGTACTGTTAGCCCAGGAGCCTCCACAGTACCTGATAGCCAGGAGCTGGCACAGTTACCTGTAGCTGTGGCAGGCCTCACCAAGTACCTGGTTGCCAGGGCAGCACAGTATCGCGTAGCCAGGGCCTCACAGTACCTGTAGCCCAGAGATGTGCACCAAGTACCTGTAGCCCAGTGAGCCTCACAGTACCTGTAGCCCAGGAGCCTCACAGTAACTTGTAGCCCAGGAGCCTCACCAGTACCTGTAGCCCAGGAGGCCGCACAGTAGTAAACTGTAGCCAAGGAGCCTTCACAGTACTGTAGCCCAGGAGCTCCCAGTACCCTGTAGCCAGGAGCCTCACAGTACCTGTAGCACAGGGCCTGTCAAAAGTACCTGGTTAGCCCAGAGGCATCGACCCAGTTACCTGTAAGCCCAGGAGCCTCCACAGTGACCTGTAGCCAGGAGCACTCATCCGAGTACCCGAAGCCCAGGAGGCCTCCACAGTACCTGAAGCCAGAGTCACATACCTGAAGGGAGCCACAACAGTACACGAATACCCAGGGAGCCTCACAGGACCTGTATCCCAGGATGCCTCCACAGTACCGTGTTAGCCCGGAGCCTCACAGCAGTACCGGAGGCCCAAAACCTCACAGATACCTGTAGCCCAGAAGCCTCACAGTTAACTCGGTAGCCCAGGAGCCTCAAAAGTAAACTGTAGCCCAGGGACGCCCTCACGGTTACATAAAGCCCAGGAGCCTAGTCAGCAGCACCTGCTATGCCCTGGAGCCTCACAGCACCTGTAGCCCAGGAGACTCACCAGTACCTGTAGCCCGAGAAAGCCTCACTAGTACCTGTAGGCCCAGAGCCTCTCTAGTAACTGTAGCCTTAGGAGCCTCACAGTACCTGAGGCCCAAAAGCCTCACAGTACCTGTAGCCAGAAGCCTCACAGGTACCTGTAGCCAGGAGCCTCTCAGTACTGCTAGCCCAGGAAGGCCTCACCAGTACTGATAGCCCAGGGAGCCTCCACAGTACTGTAACCCAGCAGCCTCAGCGTACCTGAAGCCCAGGAGTTCACGCTCAGTACCTGTAGCCCAGGAGCTCTCACCAGTTACCTGAAGCCCAGGAGCCATCACCCAGTTACCTGAAGCCCAGGAGCCTCACATGTACCTGAAGCCCAGGAGCCTCACGTACCTGAAGCCCAGGAGCCTACAGTACCTGTAGCCCAGAAGCCTCAACGAGTACCTGTAGCCAGGAGCCTCACAGTACTGTAGCCTAGGGGCCTCCACAGTTACCTGCAGGCCCAAAGCCTCACAGTACTGTATTGCCCAGAAGCCTCACATACCTGTAGCTCCAGGAGCTCACAGTACCTGTAAGCCCCCAGGAGCCTCACTGTACCTGTTAGCCCCAGGAGCCTCACGTACCTGTAACCGCAGCAGCTCTCACAGTACCTGAAGCCAGAGTCTCACAGTAGATCTGTAGCCTCAGGGAGCTCACAGTACCCTGAAGGATTGCCAGGTGCCTCACAGTACACCCTGAAGCCCAGGAGCCTCACATGCTCCTGAAGCCCAGGAGCCCTCACAGTAGACATGTTAGACAAGAAGGCCTCACAGTACCTGTAGCCAGGAGCGCCTGAACAGTACCTGTTAGCCCGGAGCCTCAGATGTACCGCTGTTAGCCCAGGAGCCTCAACAGTACTGTAGCGCCCATGGAGGCCTCACCCAGTTAACTGAAGCCACCCAGGAGGCCTCAACAGTTACATGTTAGCCCAGGGGCCTCACAGTAACCTGTAGCCAGGAGCCTCAAGTTACGCCTGATTGAAAAGACATTAGGAGCCTCACAGGCACCTTTGTAGCCTCACAGACAACCTGATTAGCCCAGGAGCCTCACAGTACCTGTAGCCCAGGTAGCTCACAGTTCCTGTAGCTCAGGGGCCTCACAGTACCTGTAGCCAGGGGCCTCACAGTACCTGTAGCCCAGCTGCGGTCCACTGTCCTGTATGCCCAGCTGCGTCACAGTACCTGTTAACTCGCCCAGGGGTCACATACCTTGTAGCTCGGGGGCTCACAGTTACTGGTATGCCCAAAAGGGGGGGGTGCCTCACAGTACCTGTAAGCCCACGAGGCTCACAGCTACCTGTAGCCCAGGGGCCTCACATTACCTGTAGCCCAGGGGCACTCCACATTACCTGTTAGGCCCAGGGGGCCTCTAAAGTACCTGTAGCCCAGGAGCCTCACAAGTACCTGTAGCCAGGAGCCTCCAAGTACCTGAAGCCTAGGAGCCCTTGTCACAGTACCTGTTGCCCGGAGCCTCACAGATAGACCAGACCCAGATAGACAGACAGACATGTTTATGTAAACGTAAAAAGTGAAATGTGTAAGCAAGAGAGGGCGTCATTGTCACACTGGATGTATGTCAGCAAGTGATTGTACTGTCAGCACAGTTGACTGTACTTGGTCAGCAGTGATGTACTGTCAGCATGAATTGTACTGTCAGCACTGAGTACTGTCAGCACTGATGTACTGTCAGCATGGAAGTTCTGTCAGCATCTGATGTACTGTCGAGCTCAGTGATGTTACTGTCAGCAGGTGAGGAGTGATGTTACTTTGTCAGCACTGATGTACTATGTCAGCACTGATGTATATACTGGTCAGCACTGATGTGACTGTCGTTCAGCAGTGATGTACTGTGCAGCAGTGATGTACTTGTCAGCTAGTGATGTTGACTTGTCAGCAGTGATGAACTGTCAGCAGTGATGATGAACTGGTCAGCAGTGAGCTTGTACTGTCAGCAGTGGATGTTACTGTCAGCATGATGTGAATGTACAGGCAGACTGATGGTAATGTTCAGCACTGATGTGCTGTCAGCCTGATGTTACTGCTCAGCACTGATGTATACTGTCAGCAGACTGATGTTACTGTCAGCAGTGAATGTACTGTCAGCAGTGATTGTATGTCAGCGACTGATTGTTACTGTCAGCAGTGAATTGATGCTTCTCGTTCAGCACTGTTGTTGTCTGTCCAGCTAGTGATGTACTGTCACAGACACTGAGGTACTAGTCAGCACTGAATGTAACTGTCAAGCCTGATGTTCTGTCATGCATGATGTACTGTCAGCATGATTGTACTGTCAGCACTGATCTGTACTGTCACGCATGATCGTACATGTCGCACTGATGTTTACTGTCCAGCACTGATGTACTGTCAGCACTGATGTACTGTCAGCACTGATGTACTGTCAGCACTGATGTACTGTCAGCACTGATGTACTGTCAGCAGTGATGTACTGTCAGCACTGATGTACATGTCCAGCGAGTGATGTACTGTCAGCCAGTTGATGTATGTCAGCAATGAGTGTAACTGTCAGCACGATGTTGTACTGTCAGCCCTGATGTACTGTCAGCTGTGATGTTACTGTCAGCAGTCGATGTACTGTGTTTCAGCAGTGATGTGTACTGTCAGCAGTGAATGTATCTCTGTCAGCCACTGATGTGTACTGTCAGCGACTGATGTACTGTCAGCAGTGATTTACTGTCAGCCAGGTGTGTGTACTCGTTGTCAGCAGTTGATGTACTGTCAGCACTGATGTACTGTCAGCACTGATGTACTGTCAGCAGTGATGTACTGTCAGCAGTGATGTACTGTCAGAGTGATGTACTGGTCTAGCACTTCTGTATGTTAGTGTCAAGCAGTGAAGGTACTGTCAAGAGCACTTGATGTACTGATCAGCGGTGAGTGTGTTACTGTCAGCACTGATGTACTGTCAGCACTGATGTACTGTCAGCAGTGATGTACTGTCAGCAGTGATGTACTGTCAGCAGTGATGTACTGTCAGCAGTGATGTACTTGGTCAGCACGCTCGCTCCTGTACTGTCAGCATTCGATGTCCTCCTGATCAGCAGTGATAGTAACTGTCAGCAGTGAATGTTGTTACTGTCAGCAGTGATGTTCTGTCCCAGCAGTGATGTACTGTCAGCTGTGATGTTTACTGTAAGCACTATGTGCATACTGTCAGCAGTGATTGAGTACTTTGTCAGGCAGTGATGTACTGTCAGGGGCACCGTGATGTTACTGGCGCAGTGATGTACTGTCAGCAGTGATGTACTGTCAGCAGTGATGTACTGTCAGCAGTGATGTACTGTCAGCACGTGATGTACTGTCAGCACTGATGTACTGTCAGCAGTGATGTACTGTCAGCAGTGATGTACTGTCAGCAGTGATGTACTGTCAGCAGTGATGTACTGTCAGCAGAGAGACTGTAACCTGTCAGCAGTTGATTGTGTATACTTGTCAGCAGTGATGTGTGACTGTCAGCAGTGACTGTTACTGTCAGCACAGTGATGTACTCCGTCAGCACTTATGTACTGTCAGGCTACTGATTACTTGTCAGCATGATGTACTTGTCAGCAGTGATGTACTGTCAGCAAGTGATGTACTGTCAGCACTGATGTAACTGTCAGCACTGATTGGTACTGTCAGCAGTTGATGTACGTCAGCCAGTGATGTAGCTGTCAGCAGGAGGTACTGTCAGCTGTGGATGTACTGTCAGCGTGATGTAACTGTCAGCAGTGATGTACTGTCACACTGATGCTTTGTCAGCAGTAGAATGCTTTACCTGTCAGCAGTGATGTTTACTGGTCAGCAGTGATGTGTTTACTGTCAGCAGTAGAATTGTACTGTCAGCAGCTGTATGTACTGTCAGCACTGATGACTGTCAGCACTGATGTACTGTCACAGGGGTTTACTGTCACATGATTTTTACTGCAGCAGATGACGTCAGCGTGATGTACTGTCAGCATGATGTACTGTAAGCTGATGTACGTCAGCGTGTGTATGTCAGCATGGTACGTCAGAGTGATGTACTGTCACAGTGATGATGTCAGCAGTGTTTTTCTGTCAGCAGTGATGTTGCGCAGTGATTTTAAGTCAGCGGGGGGGGTGACATCTCGTACATAAAGCTTCAAGGAAACATTATTATATATTCCCCCCCAAAACTTGCTGGGCCCTAAAATATTTTGTTTATATTTCTAGACAAATTATGTGACGAGGTAGGTGAAAATGTTCCCCTGCCCTTTTTTGTGATATTTGAGTACTATTTCAGTACCTAATGTTGTGTCGAAAAAAGTTGTTATGAAACAAAAATACTACAAATTGTAACAGAACCTTAAAAGTTACCAAAAAAAAAAAAAATAGAAAAAAAAGCATATTGGCAGACTTCTGCAAGTGGCGTGCTCATGTTGCCTCAGGTAAAGAGAAGCATCACCTTTGTGGCCTTATTCCCCTTTTAAGTACTGACTTAGTTTTTTTTTTTTTACACTCCCCTTTAAAAAATTAAATCTTTTTTTAAAAAAAAAAACTTTTTTTTTCTTCAAATTTTCAGAGGGGTTAGGTGAGGAACGTGATCTATGTTTTGGGGCAGTTAAGGGGTTTTCTACAACTCATCCCGTGGTGCATGACATATTAAATAATTCTGCAATGTTTTTTACGTGTGACATAATACTACAACTACTTCATGTTTCTGCTAAAACATTCTTTCACCCCTTTTTGGGTTGGTCCGTATTTGTAGGGTTGATGCCGGGGGGTTTGGGCCCTACCCTAACATTAATTTCACGCCTTCAAATTTAGCGAGAGAAATGGGAGGCCCCCCATTGAAAGAATGGGTCTTGGGTCAGTGGCCAGTAAAAAAAAATCCCGCAGCACACAGCAATATGAAAAAAATACTCCAAAACCCTGTTTTTTTTTTTAAAACAGGATTTGCCGTATTTTTGTATGTTATTTAGGGTTTTATCAGTTTTTTCCCGGGCTCATTTTTTTAGTTTGGGAAAACATATTACAGAAATTGTGATGATTTTGACTGGTTTCACAATGAAAAGTATCTTGAAATTGAGCTCAAAGTAGCAGAAATGTTAAATTTTTGCCAAAGTTCAAAAGTAAACAAATCATGTCAACTGGTGAGTCCAATGTTCTTTCACAAGTGCGCTGATATTATTTATACCATTTCTACACTAATGCAGTAGTCTGCATAACAGTAAATCTTCTATTTTTTTTGTGAGAATAAAAATTCGAAGTGGAAAGCAAAAGAAATGTAACAGAGGCCTGGGGACATGACTAAGGAACAGAAAAAGTGTTATTTTGGTGCCGGGAATGTCTGTCTTGTTCATTCTGGACCCTATTTGGAAATTGGCATGTTTTGAAATTTGTGTGAAATTGGCAAAATTGCCTGTGCTTCAGAATCTCTACAACCACAGTGCTCTAAACACCACCTCCAAGGCTGAGGGACTGATTACCTCATCTTTTGTATATAGTTCTTTGTATTTCTTATTATGTCCAAGAATTTGTATTGATAAAGCCACTGGATGGCGAAATGTCTACAATAAAGATGACCAGATGTTGCACAAGTGTCTTAACTTTCATCTTGTCGGTATTGTATACCTGTCTTGCACAACACTAGTGGATTGTCTAACATGTGCCCATACCCCCACCACCAGTACTATTAGGTACCAGTATGACTTCAAAACATGTTAATACATGTATCTTGGTTATCCAGCAACACAACAGCTGATAGTTTATTCTAATCTAAACTTTTTTTTAAGATTGTTCAGAGACTGTCCCATACTTCCTTGATTTGGTTCCCATACCCCCCAGGGTATGGATACTTCCCACTGTATGGTACTCCCCAGGGTATGGACACCCCCAGGAGTATAGACACACCAGGGGCATGGACACCCCAGGGTATGGACATTCCCAGGGGTATGGACATTCCCAGGGGTATGGACATTCCCAGGGGTATGGTTACCCTCAGAGGAATGGTTACCCCTAGGGGTATAGTTACCCCCAGGGGTATGGACACCCCTAGTTAAGAAGTCATGGGCCAGATAATATAAATAATTTCAAGTACCCTGACTGAATTCTGGAACCTTCCAGATGTGGGCCCTAAATGGGGCCTTAAAATAGTTATGGGTTCTGTAAGGTCACATATTCTATCAAATCTTTCCTCAGGAAAAACTTCAACAATGTATTACCCAGTTATAAGAAATCAATATAGTAGTGTACTTACAAGTAAATATTGGAGACTCTATTAACTGGACCAGCTTGTCCACCTCCACTAAGAAGTCCGTCGTCACTTCAATATCACCGCTGATAAACATTAAGGAAAGTAAGTATTTAGTTTCGATTACATCACTTACAATATACCCTCAATATAATATCTGAAATGACAAAATTCACCGATTAAATTGTACTTGTAACTCCTTTACAGTAGTCCCCCCGTATCCATGGGGGATACGTTCCAAGACCTACCATGGATACCTGAAACTGTAAATAGTAACAAACCCTATATATAAGTCATTCTTTGTTAACTTACATACCTACGATAAAGTTTAATTGATATGTTATGCAAAATAAGTCTAGAATTAGCACTTTTTTACAGCTTCTCATAGGCTCTGAAGAACTGCCAGCATCACTACTTTTGCACTTTGAGGTCATTATTAAGTAAAATTAAGGGTCATTTTCAAGTAATAAGCCATGGATAACTGAAACCATGGATACCAAATCAGTGGATATGGGATTCTACTGTATTTTCAATATTTATTGCAGTATATTCTGTATACTGTGTGAACAGCCTCATTTGTAAATATATTAAGTAACCATGGTAATGTATATCCTGTTTAAGGTCAACTTTTACTAGGATATAGTCTCCCTCCCTCCTGCATAGCCTAACATGAAATTCATGTTACACAGTATTACATGATGTGTACAGTACAGTATGTTAATACTTTTCTGCAATTTTTATATGTTATTCTGATTTAACCCTTTGACTGTCGCAACCCCCAATCCTGAGGTGTCTCCTGGTGTCGCAAAATTTAAAAAAAAAAATATTATTTTTTCTTATGAAATGATAGAGAATCTTTTCCCGATTGTAAAGACACCAAAAAAACGAAATTTGATGAAAAACTGACGGAATTACGCTCTCGCGAAGTTAGCGACCTCGGCGATATTTACAAATCGGCGATTTCGCCCACTTTGAGCCCTACTTTCGGCTAATTCCATTATTCCAGTCAACCAAACTCATAGCTATTTCTTCAGAACTCCACTTTTTCCATCGATTGAGTACAAGAAACTGCCCATTTACCGATTTCAACTACCCAATAACATGGTCAGAAATTTGCAATTTGGCCAATTTCACGAAAATTAAAAAATATGACAATTTCAAAATAAGGACCAGAATGAACAATGCAGACATTCCTGGCTCTAAAATAACATTTTCTTTGTTCATCAGTCATGTCTCCAGGCCCCTCTGATATTACTCTTGCTTTTTATTTTGAAATTTTATTCAAACAAAAAATAGAAGATTTACTGTTATGCAGACTACTGCAATACTGTAATACAGTGGACCCCCAGTTAACGATATTTTTTCACTCCAGAAGTATGTTCAGGTGCCAGTACTGACCGAATTTGTTCCCATAAGGAATATTGTGAAGTAGATTAGTCCATTTCAGACCCCCAAACATACACGTACAAACGCACTTACATAAATACACTTACATAATTGGTCGCATTCGGAGGCGATCGTTATGCGGGGGTCCACTGTAATTGTAAAAATTACATCAACCCATTCATGACTGCATATTAGAATGGCTATTTGGACATTTATTGGACAATGACATCATTTGTTTACTTTTGAACATCAGCAAAAATCAAACATTTCCTGTACTTTGTGCTCCATTTCTAGGTTCTTGTTATAGTACAATTAATCAAAATCACCTCTATTTCTATAATATAGTTTCCATTCTATCAAATGAGACCAAGAAAACGAGAATGCAACCACAAATACTATACGAAAATAGACCACAAATTCGGCATTTTAATTAAAAAAAAAAACGGTCGGAGTTTTTTTTTCTCATTATGCACTGCATGCTCCAGGATTTTTTTTATATGGTGCACACTGACCACACAGACTCAGTCTCTCACATGTGGGCCTACCAGCTTTCTCCTGCCTGATTTGAAGACGCTAGAATTTATGAGCAATATACGTCAAACACGGTACCTCGTAAACGTATATATACGGCCGCGACAGTCAAAGTGTTAAGACAGTTGGACAATGCCTTTATACATCTGTTGCTTCTGTTCACTTAGAATTAAAGAGGTTGAGGCAGGTCCCACCTATACAGCAGGACTTCGTGTAGAATAATATGCCCTTTTAGTCTTAAGTTAGTCTTAAGCTTGTCCAAAATGCTCTACATAACTCTGAGCTTCAATGTGCACTCAAGTGTCACCCATTTATATATAAACAATGTTTCAAGCTGAAATAAACCTGTATTGTAAAGGTTATATTTTACAGATCTCAACCTCAAACAAATTTTAGTTTTAACATGTATATAATAGTTACAACTAGGTAGTAGGTTGATAGACAGCAACCACCCAGGGAGGTACTACCATCCTGTGGTAGTAGGTTGGTAGACAGCAACCACCCAGGGAGGTACTACCGTCCTGTGGTAGTAGGTTGGTAGACAGCAACCACCCAGGGAGGTACTACCATCCTGTGGTAGTAGGCTGGTAGACAACAACCACCCAGGGTGGTACTACCGTCCTGTGGTAGTAGGTTGGTAGACAACAACCACCCAGGGTGGTACTACCGTCCTGTGGTAGTAGGTTGGTAGACAGCAACCACCCAGGGAGGTACTACCGTCCTGTGGTAGTAGGTTCGTAGACAACAACCACCCAGGGAGGTACTACCATCCTGTGGTAGTAGGTTGGTAGACAACAACCACCCAGGGTGGTACTACCGTCCTGTGGTAGTAGGTTGGTAGACAGCAACCACCCAGGGAGGTACTACCGTCCTGTGGTAGTAGGTTGGTAGACAGCAACCACCCAGGGAGGTACTACCATCCTGTGGTAGTATGTTGGTAGACAACAACCGCCCAGGGTGGTACTACCGTCCTGTGGTAGTATGTTGGTAGACAACAACCACCCAGGGAGGTACTACCGTCCTGTGGTAGTAGGTTGGTAGACAGCAACCACCCAGGGTGGTACTACCGTCCTGTGGTAGTAGGTTGGTAGACAACAACCGCCCAGGGAGGTACTACGTCTGTGGTAGTATGTTGGTAGACAACAACCACCAGGGAGGTACTACCGTCCTGTGGTAGTAGGTTGGTAGACAGCAACCACCCAGGGAGGTACTACCATCCTGTGGTAGTATGTTGGTAGACAACAACCACCCAGGGAGGTACTACCATCCTGTGGTAGTATGTTGGTAGACAACAACCGCCCAGGGTGGTACTACCGTCCTGTGGTAGTATGTTGGTAGACAACAACCACCCAGGGAGGTACTACCGTCCTGTGGTAGTAGGTTGGTAGACAGCAACCACCCAGGGTGGTACTACCGTCCTGTGGTAGTAGGTTGGTAGACAACAACCGCCCAGGGAGGTACTACCGTCCTGTGGTAGTAGGTTGGTAGACAACAACCAACCAGGGTGGTACTACCGTCCTGTGGTAGTAGGTTGGTAGACAACAACCACCCAGGGTGGTACTACCATCCTGTGGTAGTATGTTGGTAGACAACAACCACCCAGGGAGGTACTACCATCCTGTGGTAGTAGGTTGGTAGACAACAACCACCCAGGGTGGTACTACCGTCCTGTGGTAGTAGGTTGGTAGACAACAACACCCAGGGTGGTACTACGTCCTGTGGTAGTATGTTGGTAGACAACAACCACCCAGGGAGGTACTACGGTCCAGTGGTAGTAGGTTGGTAGACAACAACCACCCAGGGAGTTACTACCGTCCTGTGGTAGTATGTTGGTAGACAGCAACCACCCAGGGAGGTACTACCGTCCTGTGGTAGTAGGTTGGTAGACAACAACCACCCGGGGTGGTACTACCGTCCTGTGGTAGTATGTTGGTAGACAACAACAACCCAGGGAGGTACTACCATCCTGTGGTAGTAGGTTGGTAGACAACAACCACCCAGGGAGGTACTACCATCCTGTGGTAGTAGGTTGGTAGACAGCAACCACCCAGGGTGGTACTACCGTCCTGTGGTAGGTTGGTAGACAACAACCACCCAGGGAGGTACTACCATCCTGCGGTAGTAGGTTGGTAGACAACAACCACCCAGGGTGGTACTACCGTCCTGTGGTAGTAGGTTGGTAGACAACAACCACCCAGGGTGGTACTACCATCCTGTGGTAGTATGTTGGTAGACAGCAACCACCCAGGGAGGTACTACCGTCCTGTGGTAGTATGTTGGTAGACAGCAACCACCCAGGGTGGTACTACCGTCCTGTGGTAGTAGGTTGGTAAACAGCAACCGCCCAGGGAGGTACTACCGTCCTGTGGTAGTAGGATGGTAAACAGCACCGCCAGGTGGTACTAACCGTCCTGTGGTAGTAGGTTGGTAAACAGCAACCGCCCAGGGAGGTACTACCGTCCTGTGGTAGTAGGTTGGTAAACAGCAGCCGCCCAGGGTGGTACTACCGTCCTGTGGTAGTAGGTTGGTAAACAGCAACCGCCCAGGGAGGTACTACCGTCCTGTGGTAGTAGGTTGGTAAACAGCAACCGCCCAGGGTGGTACTACCATCCTGTGGTAGTAGGTTGGTAAACAGCAGCCGCCCAGGGTGGTACTACCGTCCTGTGGTAGTAGGTTGGTAAACAACAACCACCCAGGGAGGTACTACCGTCCTGTGGTAGTAGGTTGGTAAACAGCAGCCGCCCAGGGTGGTACTACCGTCCTGTGGTAGAGGTTGGTATGACAGCAACCACCCAGGGAGGTACTACCGTCCTGTGGTAGTAGGTTGGTAAACAGCAGCCGCCCAGGGTGGTACTACCGTCCTGTGGTAGTAGGTTGGTAAACAACAACCACCCAGGGAGGTACTACCGTCCTGTGGTAGTAGGTTGGTAAACAGCAGCCGCCCAGGGTGGTACTACCGTCCTGTGGTAGTAGGTTGGTAGACAACAACCACCCAGGGTGGTACTACCGTCCTGTGGTAGTAGGTTGGTAGACAGCAACCACCCAGGGTGGTACTACCGTCCTGTGGTAGTAGGTTGGTAGACAACAACCACCCAGGGAGGTACTACCATCCTGTGGTAGTAGGTTGGTAGACAGCAACCACCCAGGGTGGTACTACCGTCCTGTGGTAGTAGGTTGGTAGACAGCAACCACCCAGGGAGGTACTACCGTCCTGTGGTAGTAGGTTGGTAGACAGCAACCACCCAGGGAGGTACTACCGTCCTGTGGTAGTATGTTGGTAGACAGCAACCACCCAGGGAGGTACTACCATCCTGTGGTAGTAGGTTGGTAGACAGCAACCACCCAGGGAGGTACTACCGTCCTGTGGTAATATGTTGGTAGACAGCAACCACCCAGGGAGGTATTAGCGTCCTGTGGTAGTAGGTTGGTAGACAGCAACCACCCAGGGAGGTACTACCGTCCTGTGGTAGTAGGTTGGTAGACAGCAACACCCAGGGAGGTACTACCGTCCTGTGGTAGTAGGTTGGTAGACAACAACCGCCCAGGGAGGTACTACCGTCCTGTGGTAGTATGTTGGTAGACAGCAACCACCCAGGGTGGTACTACCGTCCTGTGGTAGTATGTTGGTAGACAGCAACCACCCAGGGAGGTACTACCGTCCTGTGGTAGTAGGTTGGTAGACAGCAACCACCCAGGGAGGTACTACCGTCCTGTGGTAGTATGTTGGTAGACAGCAACCACCTAGGGAGGTACTACCGTCCTGTGGAAGTAGGTTGGTAGACAGCAACCACCCAGGGAGGTACTACCGTCCTGTGGTAGTAGGTTGGTAGACAGCAACCACCCAGGGAGGTACTACCGTCCTGTGGTAGTATATTGGTAGACATCAACCACCCAGGGAGGTACTACCGTCCTGTGGTAGTATGTTGGTAGACAGCAACCACCAAGGGAGGTACTACCGTCCTGTGGTAGTAGGTTGGTAGACAGCAACCACCCAGGGAGGTACTACCGTCCTGTGGTAGTAGGTTGGTAGACAACAACCGCCCAGGGAGGTACTACCATCCTGTGGTAGTATGATGGTAGACAGCAACCACCCAGGGTGGTACTACCATCCTGTGGTAGTATGTTGGTAGACAGCAACCACCCAGGGTGGTACTACCATCCTGTGGTAGTATGTTGGTAGACAGCAACCACCCAGGGAGGTACTACCGTCCTGTGGTAGTATGTTGGTAGACAGCAACCACCCAGGGTGGTACTACCATCCTGTGGTAGTATGTTGGTAGACAGCAACTGCCCAGGGAGGTACTACCATCCTGTGGTAGTAGGTTGGTAGACAGCAACCACCCAGGGTGGTACTACCATCCTGTGGTAGTATGTTGGTAGACAGCAACCGCCCAGGGAGGTACTACCGTCCTGTGGTAGTAGGTTGGTAGACAGCAACCACCCAGGAAGGTACTACTGTCCTGTGGTAGTAGGTTGGTAGACAGCAACCACCCAGGGAGGTACTACCGTCCTACCATGTGAGTGTAAAACGAAAGCCTGTAATTGTTTTACATGATGGTAGGATTGCTGGTGTCTTTTTTCTGTCTCATAAATATGCAAGATTTCAGGTATGTCTTGCTACTTCTACTTACACTTAGGTCACACTACACATACATGTACAAGCATATATATACACACCCCTCTGGGTTTTCTTCTATTTCCTTTCTAGTTCTTGTTCTTGTTTATTTCCTCTTATCTCCATGGGGAAGTGGAACAGAATTCTTCCTCCGTAAGCCATGCGTGTTGTAAGAGGCGACTAAAATGCCGGGAGCAAGGGGCTAGTAACCCTTCCTCCTGTATATATTACTAAATGTAAAGGGAGAAACTTTCGTTTTTCCTTTTGGGCCACCCCGCCTTGGGGGGATACGGCTGGTGTGTTGAAAGGAAGAAGAAGAAGATAATAGTTAAAGAATTATATAAAGCAAAAGGAAAAATTGGTAGAATTCCCCACAATATTAAGGAACTGCAGTTTGGAGGAGCATCTGAATTGCAGTATCAGTGTGCCTGTGGCAAGGCAGTGATGGAGTGAGTGATGGTGAAAGTGCTTCTTTTACTGGTCACCCTGCCTCCATGAAAAATCGTGGAAGATGGCCAGTGTGTTAAAAATTTTTTTTTAATGCACCAGCTATCTCCCACTGAGGCAAGATGACCTGAAAAGAAAAAAAAAAAATATTTTTTTTTATATTTAGTATACAGGAGAAGGGGTTACTAGCCCCTTGCTCCTGGCATTTTTGTCACCTCTTATGACATGCATGGTTTACAGAGAAAGGATTCTTCTCCACTTCCCTATGGATTTATATAAAACACTATGATGCTCAACAGCATATGAGTATACAGAAATTGTCTCACCCAGGAAAAATTTAACCATGATTCCTATACAACAGATAGGCTAGAGATCTATTTGCCATCTTTGTAAGGAACATGATTAGCATAAACATTTGGACTTGATGCAGTTGGAGTGGACAGTAGGCTGGGTAAAATTTCAACAATTTTTTTTTTTTTTTCAACAAGTCGGCAGTCTCCCACTGAGGCAGGGTGACCCAAAAAAGAAAGAAAATCCCCAAAAAGAAAATACTTTCATCATCATTCAACACTTTCACCACACTCGCACATTATCACTGTTTTTGCAGATGTGCTCAGAATACAACAGTTTAGAAGCATACACATATAAAGATACACAACATATCCCTCCAAACTGCCAATATCCCAAACCCCTCCTTTAAAGTGCAGGCATTGTACTTCCCATTTCCAGGACTCAAGTCCGACTATATGAAAATAACCGGTTTCCCTGAATCCCTTCACTAAATATTACCCTGCTCACACTCCAACAGATCGTCAGGTCCCAAGTACCATTCGTCTCCATTCACTCCTAACACTTATGAAATTGCAAGAGAATCTTTTTCTGATGGTAATGAAACAAAAAGTACGAAATTTGATGGAAAATTAAGCTCTCACAAATTTTGCGCCTTCAGCTATATTTATGCATTGGTGATTTTGCCCACTTTGACTCTCATTTTAGGCCAATTACATTATTCCAGTCAACCAAAATCTTAGCTATTGTGCTAGTATTAGTTTTATTTTATCAACTGAACACAGGAAACTGCCCAATCAACTATTTCAATTACCTAATAAAGTCATCAGAAATTGGTAATTTGGCCAGTTTCATACAAAGTTCAAAATACAGTGGACCCTCGCCTAACAATATTAATCTGTTCCTGAGAGCTCATTGTTAGCTGAAATTATCGTTAGCCAAGTTAATTTTCCCCATAAGAAATAATGGAAATCCAATTAATCAGTTCCAGACAGCCAAAAGTATTAAATTTATTTTTGTTTTTTTCATGAAATATACATTTCCCTACAAAGAAAACAATGAGACATGCACAATAACTACATAAATAAATGTTAAAATAACACTTACCTTTATTGAAGAGCATTGATGAGTGATGAGACACTTTTTCTTGAACACTCTGAATATCCTAGAGTGATACACCAGTAAAGGCTTCACTTTGCAATCCCCACTAGCATTACAACAAAACATGAGAGTTAGCCTGTCTTTCACAGGCTTGTGTCCTGGGAGTGCCTTTTCCTCCTGAGTAATGTAGGTCCTGTTTGACATTTTCTTCCAGAACAGGCCTGTTTCTTCACAATTGAACACTTGTTGGGGTTGGAATTTTTCAGCTTCGCCATGCCTTATCACACTGTGTATGCCACTACAATTCTTAAATTTCTCAAACCAACCGTTGCTGGCCTTAAATTCACCAATATGAGCACTAGTTCCAGGCATTTTTTCCTGTTCACCTGGGTGCTAGTTGACTGTTGTGGGTCGCATCCTGGGGGACAAGACTAAGGACCCCAATGGAAATAAGTTACAGTCCTCGATGATGCACTGGCTTTCTTGGGTTATCCTGGGTGACTAACCCTCTGGGGTTAATCGTTTCTCGGTAATTGCTTCACGTTAAGCCACACCAACAACACACACTCCACATCTTTGAGTAATACAGCTGATGGTGGTGCAGCAACAGCTGACTGTGATGGAGCAACAGCTGACTGCGGTGCAGCAGCAGCTGACCGTGGTGCAGCAACAGCTGACCGTGGTGCAGCAACAGCTGACCGTGGTGCAGCAACAGCTGACCGTGGTGCAGCAACAGCTGACCGTGGTGCAGCAACAGTTGACCGTGGTGCAGCAACAGCTGACCGTGGTGCAGCAACAGCTGACCATGGTGCAGCAACAGCTGACCATGGTGCAGCAACAGCTGACCATGGTGCAGCAACAGCTGACTGGTCCAGCAACAGCTGACCATGGTGCAGCAACAGCTGACTGGTCCAGCAACAGCTGACCATGGTGCAGCAACAGCTGACTGGTCCAGCAACAGCTGACTGGTCCAGCAACAGCTGATGGTAGTGCAGCAGCAGCTGACTGTGGTACAATAGTATTTCTCACCCTTTTTACCACAGGGTTGGCACTAGAAGCTTTCTTTGGGCCCATGGTGGCTTATTTAGCAGTTACGAGCACTATAAACAATGGAATACAAAATGTATCAAATGTATGCATGCAACCAGCCACCCTGGCTTGTAAACAATGACGGCAAGGCAGCTGAGGTGCTCAGGCTGGATGGACAGGTTTGGGAGGAATCACGTTGGGCGAGATTTTTATCTTAAGCGGGCCAAAATTTTTACACTCAAATCCTTCGTTAGGCGGATTTAATATTATGCGATGCGTTCGTTAGGCGAGGGTCCACTGTATTCTAATCAAAATAGGGTCCAGAATAAACAATGCAGGCATTTCTGGAACTAAAATAACATTTCCTCTGTTTACTAGTTCCTTTTCCAGGCTTCATAAATGAATTCCATTTTGATTTTTTATTGGCATAATGAATTTTTATTCACACCAAAAAATAGAAGATTTACTGTTATGCAATATTGTAATCCTTCTTTCATAAGCCATGTGTGTTGTAAAAATGCTGAGAACAAGGTACTAGTAAACTCTTCTACAGTATAAATTACTAAATGCTGAGAGCAAGGTGCCAGTAAACTCTTCTCCAGTATAAATTACTAAATGCTGAGAACAAGGTGCTAGTAAACTCTTCTCCAGTATAAATTACTAAATGCTGAGAACAAGGTGCTAGTAAACTCTTCTCCAGTATAAATTACTAAATGCTGAGAACAAGGTGCTAGTAAACTCTTTTCCAGTGTAAATTACTAAATGCTGAGAACAAGGTGCTAGTAAACTCTTCTCCAGTATAAATTATTAAATGTAAAAAGAAAACCTTTGTTTCTTCTTTTTCAGGTCACTATGCCTAGCCAGGAGATAGCTAGTACATTTAATAAAAAAAGTATATAAAAGAGAGACGTGTTGTTTGGCTGATCACTGTGGCTACTGAATACTGATATGATGGCAACTGGTATACACAAGAGACAATCTTACACTCATTTATCAATACATGAAAAAAGTGAAATCAGCATGAAAAAGGATACAAGGCATGAACAAGCGCTGCAGCGTGTGAGTAATTCTGTGTGAGGAGGCAGATGGTGAGGGTTGCCACAGAGTTATGGCTCCAGGAACGATACAAGTTAACAAACAACTCGCAGCTTTCCTGAAACAACAGAAGTTATATATATTAATTCAAAATAAAACTAAAAGTTTAAATATTTCATAATGTTTAACCCGTAAACGGTCCAAACGTATATATACGTTTTTTCAACATTTGAAAGTATGTAAAAAAAGTAGATCTTCTTTTTGTTTTTTACATTTGAAAATGTGTAAAAAAACTTTGATCTACTTTTTTTTTTGTTATATTTGAAAATATATAAAAAAAATGTAGATCTACTTTTGTAGCGCTACACATGTGAACGTAGATCTGCTTGGACCATTTACGGGTTAAATACTGATGGAAAAATCGAATATAAATTCAAACAATAAAACAAGTTAGAAGATGTGCCTAGAAGTTGTGCAGGGTGTCCCAAAAAAGAAAGCACATTCACCATCATTCACTCAATCACCCTCCAACTTTTTTGCGGGTTATCCTAAGTAATCAACTCACATGTTACTATGTGAAAAAATACCACAGTGAAAATAGGAAATAAAACCTGAGCACATTTGTGTGTGTAAGCATATGAAAGCACCCAGGTTTTATCTCCTATTTTCACTTGGATTTTTTTTATACATGCAGTCCCGCATTTTATTGTGATTTCTTCCACATTACTATGTATGATAATTTTTGCAACTGTATTTATGTGTACCTGCACCTAAATAAACTTATTTACTTATCCACCCTGCGACTGCCACATTCCCTTCCCTCCAGAGTACAGGCATTGTCCCTTCCACCTCCTAGACTCAAGTCCAGCTAACTGGTTCCCGGAATCCTCTCATTGTATGAAAGGATGGTAATATAAACTGAATGGTAAATTCTGGCTAAAATAATACTTGGGTGGTGGAAACAGGTGTTTCATGGCACAAAACAAGCTCCACCATGGCCAAAATACAAGTTAATAAATGAATCAGTTTCTTAATGTTTCATCTCTAATCAATTAGAGATGTATTGGTAGATAAAAGACTGTTGAGTAGACTTCAGGATGTGCATGTTTATAGAGGGGCCACAGATATATCAGATCACTTTCTAGTTGTAGCTACACTGAGAGTAAAAGGTAGATGGGATACAAGGAGAATAGAAGCATCAGGGAAGAGAGAGGTGAAGGTTTATAAACTAAAAGAGGAGGCAGTTAGGGTAAGATATAAACAGCTATTGGAGGATAGATGGGCTAATGAGAGCATAGGCAATGGGGTCGAAGAGGTATGGGGTAGGTTTAAAAATGTAGTGTTAGAGTGTTCAGCAGAAGTTTGTGGTTACAGGAAAGTGGGTGCGGGAGGGAAGAGGAGCGATTGGTGGAATGATGATGTGAAGAGAGTAGTAAGGGAGAAAAAGTTAGCATATGAGAAGTTTTTACAAAGTAGAAGTGATGCAAGGAGGGAAGAGTATATGGAGAAAAAGAGAGAGGTTAAGAGAGTGGTGAAGCAATGTAAAAAGAGAGCAAATGAGAGAGTGGGTGAGATGTTATCAACAAATTTTGTTGAAAATAAGAAAAAGTTTTGGAGTGAGATTAACAAGTTAAGAAAGCCTAGAGAACAAATGGATTTGTCAGTTAAAAATAGGAGAGGAGAGTTATTAAATGGAGAGTTAGAGGTATTGGGAAGATGGAGGGAATATTTTGAGGAATTGTTAAATGTTGATGAAGATAGGGAAGCTGTGATTTCGTGTATAGGGCAAGGAGGAACATCATCTTGTAGGAGTGAGGAAGAGCCAGTTGTGAGTGTGGGGGAAGTTCATGAGGCAGTAGGTAAAATGAAAGGGGGTAAGGCAGCCGGGATTGATGGGATAAAGATAGAAATGTTAAAAGCAGGTGGGGATATAGTTTTGGAGTGGTTGGTGCAATTATTTAATAAATGTATGGAAGAGGGTAAGGTACCTAGGGATTGGCAGAGAGCATGCATAGTTCCTTTGTATAAAGGCAAAGGGGATAAAAGAGAGTGCAAAAAATTATAGGGGGATAAGTCTGCTAAGTATACCTGGTAAAGCGTATGGTAGAGTTATTATTGAAAGAATTAAGAGTAAGACGGAGAATAGGATAGCAGATGAACAAGGAGGCTTTAGGAAAGGTAGAGGGTGTGTGGACCAGGTGTTTACAGTGAAACATATAAGTGAACAGTATTTAGATAAGGCTAAAGAGGTCTTTGTGGCATTTATGGATTTGGAAAAGGCGTATGACAGGGTGGATAGGGGGGCAATGTGGCAGATGTTGCAGGTGTATGGTGTAGGAGGTAGGTTACTGAAAGCAGTGAAGAGTTTTTACGAGGATAGTGAGGCTCAAGTTAGAGTATGTAGGAAAGAGGGAAATTATTTCCCAGTAAAAGTAGGCCTTAGACAAGGATGTGTGATGTCACCGTGGTTGTTTAATATATTTATAGATGGGGTTGTAAGAGAAGTAAATGCGAGGGTCTTGGCAAGAGGCGTGGAGTTAAAAGATAAAGAATCACACATAAAGTGGGAGTTGTCACAGTTGCTCTTTGCTGATGACACTGTGCTCTTGGGAGATTCTGAAGAGAAGTTGCAGAGATTGGTGGATGAATTTGGTAGGGTGTGCAAAAGAAGAAAATTGAAAGTGAATACAGGAAAGAGTAAGGTTATGAGGATAACAAAAAGATTAGGTGATGAAAGATTGGATATCAGATTGGAGGGAGAGAGTATGGAGGAGGTGAATGTATTCAGATATTTGGGAGTGGACGTGTCAGCGGATGGGTCTATGAAAGATGAGGTGAATCATAGAATTGATGAGGGGAAAAAGGGTGAGTGGTGCACTTAGGAGTCTGTGGAGACAAAGAACTTTGTCCTTGGAGGCAAAGAGGGGAATGTATGAGAGTATAGTTTTACCAACGCTCTTATATGGGTGTGAAGCATGGGTGATGAATGTTGCAGCGAGGAGAAGGCTGGAGGCAGTGGAGATGTCATGTCTGAGAGCAATGTGTGGTGTGAATATAATGCAGAGAATTTGTAGTTTGGAAGTTAGGAGGAGGTGCGGGATTACCAAAACTGTTGTCCAGAGGGCTGAGGAAGGGTTGTTGAGGTGGTTCGGACATGTGGAGAGAATGGAGCGAAACAGAATAACTTCAAGAGTGTATCAGTCTGTAGTGGAAGGAAGGCGGGGTAGGGTCGGCCTAGGAAAGGTTGGAGGGAGGGGGTAAAGGAGGTTTTGTGTGCGAGGGGCTTGGACTTCCAGCAGGCATGCGTGAGCGTGTTTGATAGGAGTGAATGGAGACAAATGGTTTTTAATACTTGACGTGCTGTTGGAGTGTGAGCAAAGTAACATTTATGAAGGGGTTCAGGGAAACCGGCAGACCGGACTTGAGTCCTGGAGATGGGAAGTACAGTGCCTGCACTCTGAAGGAGGGGTGTTAATGTTGCAGTTTAAAAACTGTAGTGTAAAGCACCCTTCTGGCAAGACAGTGATGGAGTGAATGATGGTGAAAGTTTTTCTTTTTTGGGCCACCCTGCCTTGGTGGGAATCGGCCAGTGTGATAATAAAAAAAAAAAATAAAATAATAATATTAACTTTAAAACTTTTGACTACCTCACAGCAGAAATAAGATAAAATAATGAATATACAAAAATTAATCACTCTTAACCTGTCTTGACTTAAGTAGTCCTTAAGTATTAGCATCAGTCTGCCTGAAATGCTAAAGCACGATAGTGGCTTTCTTTGTGCTTAATTCTTAAAATGTAATCACTCATTGTGGCCTTTGCAAAGAAATAAATTTCGACTTTGACTCTGACTTGAAGGAGGGGTGTTAATGTTGCAGTTTTATTACTGTGGTATGAGCACGCCTCTGGCAAGACAGTGATGGAGTGAATGATGATTAAAATTTTTCTTTTTCGGGCCACCCTGCCTTGGTGGGAAACTGCCGATGTGTTAATAATAAAAATAGTAATTTGACCTGTTTGTGAAAATGTATAGATATTGCTTTTTGCATCTGCACGTTAATCTCAAAACCCCATAACAAAGTTTGGGAACTTAAGTTTCATAGCCTTGCTCTCTCCAACACCTACATTTTTCTCTAGTGTTAGAATGTGTTACTTATTCTTTACTGCCATGCATCGCCTCACAGTGATGACAGTATTACAGCTTCTCCTCACTTAGCAAAGTCCTAATTTACCAATGACTCAAACTTACGACGGGCTCTCTGACCAGTATGTATACCTAAATAATGTATATAAAAGCTGATTTCCTGTTTATTACAATATACAGTAGAGCCCCACTTATATGGCAGGTTAGGTTCCAGGCTACCGCCTGAGAGCGAAAATTGCCTTCAAGCGGAATGCCATTTTTCCACTTATAAATGCAAAAATATGCATTAAAAAATAAAATAAAAGGTAAAATACATACACAGTACATTCATTACTTACTTTAAAATATTTCTTGTCTAAATGTAGGGCGAGAGGTGAGTAATACTTATTTGTACGAAGTCAGGTGTAGGTAGCCCTGCCTCTGTCCCAAACTTAATATACGAGATTTAAAGCATCCCAGAGAGATAAAATACACATACAGTACACTCATTATTTACCTTAAAATATGTGTAGTCTTAATGTAGGATGAGAGGTGAGTAGTATTTATTTGTAGAAAGTCAGGTGTAGGTAACTGGTAGATGTAGCTATATAGCCTGCCTGGCTACATAGCTGCACCTACCTACACAGCTATACAATATTTAATGCGGCCCAGAGCCATATTATTACCATCGACATACCATGCTCACTGAGTTTAATCGTTTCTAACAACTACCTTTAAGTGCCATCATAAATGAAGCAAGAAGTAATGAATAATTCATGCTGAGAATTGTAAACAAAAGCAGAGTGTTACGGGGAGTGACTGGGCCAAACGCAGATTCATACACGTTTTTTCTGGTGCTGAACCAGAGAAAACGTAATGTTTTCCCTCCACCCGGTTAGCACACCTCCATAGCATATAAACATAGCATGTTTATATGCTATGTAATGTGTTTCTTACATAATTTTGAAGAAAATATCATAGATGGATTAATGAAAAATGTCTATATTAACATAAAATAAGACATTTACTGTGCCCAAGAGTGACTATTATTATGTACTATTAGTATTACTATGGTGTTAAGACTAGAGGGACACTTAATAATAATACATATATCTTTATTAACTACAAGCACATGTACAAGGTACAGGCCTACCTGACATCAATACATATTACTACACAGAAAGCTGCTTGTTATGCAGAGCATTTCAGGCAAATAATAATTTTAATGTGTACCTGCACACCAGCACAGTGTATAAGTATATTTAGGTACAGGAACACAAATATTATGATCAGAGTACATATAGAATATGCAATAACTTTCAAATACTTGAAATTCTGGAAAGTTTGCAGACATAACAGAGATATGTACTCATGGAGAATGTAAACAAACCAGGTGGGGCACGCCGTATTAGAAAGACAGCTGTATAGCAAGTTTTGGCCATAATTTGAAATCGCCATATTAGCGGAATGCTGTAAGGTGAAATGTCAAAGTAGGGCCATACTATACAGAACACTGCTGTATAAACATTTAAAAATATACCAGAAATGTTATAAATCAATGCTATAAATCAAGGTGACATTAAAAACAATATTGAAGATGGTTGATACAAACCCACTACCATTATGTAGTGGAACCTCGGTATGCGACCTTAATTCATTCCAGAAGGCTGTTTGAGTGCTGCTCCATTCGAGCATCAAACAAGTTCTTCCCAATCAATTTTCCGTTTCGTTGGCTGTTATCACTAATTGTCATAGGCCCCATGGTGACTTATTTATACAAATACAGTGGAACCTTGACTTATGAGTGTTCCAACGTACAAGTTTTTTGAGATATGAGCCGTTGATCGGTCGATTTTTTGCTCTGAGTTACAGAGCCAACATCTGAGTTACGAGCCAGGTCCCCCCCACTTCCCCTCTCAACCCAAAACCTGCATACCTTGATTGTTTATCAATGATTTCATGCTTTAATTCCATGGAAATCATCATCTTTTTCTTCTCAGCACTGTCCTTTACACTTACTTTCTTAGGACACATGCTTTGAAAAAGGAAATTTGGCAAAATGTCTGTAAAAAATGTAAGCAAAGCATGAGAGAAATACTCCCACACTGAGGTAAACAGTGTACCGAGTTGGTGGCGTTCTGAAGCTCTTGTTATTATTATCACTTTTTTTTTTCAATAAGTCAGCCGTCTCCCACCGAGGCATGGTGACCCAAAATGAAAATACTTTCATCATTCAACATTTTCACCTCACTCATATATAGTCACTGTTTTTGCAGAGGCACCCAGATACAACAGTTTTGAAGCATATATAAAGATATGTATATAACATATCCCTCCAAACTGCCAATATCCCAAACCCCTCCTTTAAAGTGCAGGAACTTTACTTCCCATTTCCAGGACTCAAGTTCTGCTAACCAGCTTCCCTGAATCCCTTTATAAAATATTACCCTGCTCACACTCCAACAGCTCGTCAGGTCCCAAAAGCCATTCATCTCCATTCACTCCTATCTAACATGCTCACGCACACTTGCTGGAAGTCCAAGCCTCTCACCTAGAAAACCTCCTTTACCCCCTCCCTCCAACTTTTTTGAGGACGACCCCTACCCCGCCTTCCTTTCCCTACAGATTTATACGCTTTTGA
Organism: Cherax quadricarinatus; assembly: GCF_026875155.1. Taxonomy (NCBI): domain Eukaryota; kingdom Metazoa; phylum Arthropoda; class Malacostraca; order Decapoda; family Parastacidae; genus Cherax; species Cherax quadricarinatus. The sequence continues at coordinate 18,774,118 of NC_069464.1, read as the reverse complement.
GGTCATTCTACATTGATCCATTCTCTCTAAATGACCAAACCACCTCAACAACCCCTCATCAGCCCTCTGACTAATACTTTTAGTAACTCCACACCTTCTCCTAATTTCCACTCTGAATTCTCTGCATAATATTTACACCACACATTGCCCTTAGAAAGGACATCTCCACAGCCTCCAACCGCCTCCTCACTGCAGCATTTACAACCCAAGCTTCACACCCATATAAGAGTGTTGGTACCACTATACTTTCATACATTCCCTTCTTTGCTTCCATTGATAATGTTTTTTGCCTCCATCTATACCTCAATGCACCACTCATCTTTTTTCCCTCATCAATTCTATGGTTAACCTCATCTTTCATAAAACCCACCTGCTGACACATCAACTCCCAAATATCTGAAAACATTCACTTCTTCCATACTCCTTCTCTCCAATGTGACATCCAGTTTTTCTTTATATAAATCATTTGATACCTTCATCACCTTACTCTTATTTATGTTCACTTTCAACTTTCTACCTTTACACACTCACAAACTCCTCAAAACCATAAAATTCACCTTCCCTGACACTTTCATCTGTGTTTGAACTATCGCTTGGGAACAGAAGAGTTCCAATATGCTGGGGAGTGAGGAGTTTCTTATCGCAAGGCATGGCAAATAAGACATACTGAAATGGCATTTTCACAATGCAATGCAGGTGCCTTGATTTTTTCCATACTATGCACACTGACAACGCAGACCCATTCTCTCGCATGTAGGCCTACCAGCTTTCTCCAGATAGATTTGAAGGTGCTAGAGTTTTGGCGTAGTACTACGGGACCGACACTAGCTCTCAAGCCGTAGTACTATGGGACCAACACTAAAAGGGTTAAAAGGAGTGGCTTTCACTTTTCTTTTTAGGTCACCCTGCCACAGTAGGATATAGCCGGTTTGTTGAAAAAAAAAAAAGATAAACTTTACAGTTTTCTTATTTTATGAGTCACCCTTCCTCGGTGGGAGATGACCGGTATGTTGAAAAAAATTAACTATCAACAATTCCTGCATTACCGGAGATGAGAGTTCCTTCAGTTGTAATCTGAGCGAGAAGAGTTCCTTCGAGGTGAGAAGAATTGAAGACAATGTCTGCACCATTTCCGATGCGAACGTGAGGTTCTCTTCCTTCTGTAATAGCTCAGCCAGTGTCTGATAGATGTCTTCTGCATTCAGCATCACACAAAGTTGCCTGAAAATAAAAAAAATTAATGAAATTCACTATATACTGGAAGAGGAAAAAATTTACTTGATGCCTTTATTACAAATTCATGTATTTTCAATTTTTTATACATACAGTGGTACCTTGACTTACGAGTTTAATTCGTTCTGTGACCGAGCTCTTAACTTAATTTCCTCGTATATCAAGTGAATTTTCCTCATTGTAATTAATTGAAATGCCATTAATCCATTCCAGCCCCCAAAAACCCACCCCAATTTTTTTAGTTACGGGTTTTTAAATAAGAAAAATGTATTTATAAATAAGAAATGATTTTTACTTTTTTTTTGCCAGGTCCCAGCAATGTTTTAGAAATTCTGGAGTATACAGTGGACCCTCGACCAACAATATTAATCCGTTCCTGAGAGCTCATCGTTAGTCGAGTTAATTTTCCCCATAAGAAATAATGGAAATCAAATTAATCCATTCCTGACACCCCAAAGTATTGAAAAAAAAAAATTTTTACCACATGAAATATTAATTTTAATACACACAAACTGAAGGAGACATGTACAGTTACATGACACTTACCTTTATTGAAGATCTGGTGATGATTCATGGGATGGGAGGAGGGGAGAGTATGGATGGTGTTAGTGTTTAGAAGGGGAATCCCCTTCCATTAGTCCTTTTCCGGGGTTACTTCCCTTCTTTTAATGCCACTAGGACCAGCTTGAGAGTCACTGGACCTCTGTCGCACAACATATCTGTCCATAGAGCTCCGTACCTCCCGTTCCTTTACGATTTGTCTAAAATGGGCCACAACATTGTCATTGTAATAGTCACCAGCACGGCTTGCAATAGCTGTGTTAGGGCGATTTTCATCCATAAAGGTTTGCAGTTCAACCCACTCTGCACACATTTCCTTAATCTTTGAAGTAGGCACAATGGATTCCACAACTGGCATAGGCGTCTCAGGGTTAGCCCCCAAACCGTTCAAAATCTTTCTTAATTTCCATACTATTTCTCACCCTTTTTATCACAGGGATGGCACTAGAAGCTTTCTTGGGGCCCATGGTGACTTACTTTGCAGGTGCAATCACTGAAAATGCTGTGATAATATGAAATGTTCGGATTGTATGTTTGGGTGCGACCGCGGTGGTTGGCTTGTAAACGCTGCGCAGGCCACACGTGGACGCGTCTTGAACGGAACGAATCGCGTTGGTCGAGTTTTTTAGCGCAAGTCAAGGCAAAAATTTTGCTTTAAAATGTATCGCTAGTCAGATTTAACGTTATACGATGCCATCGTTGGTCGAGGGTCCACTGTATATATGAAACTCCTTGAAGCACGGTGCAAGATGAGTGTCACTCCACTGCCAGTGGAGTGACAATCGTGGAATGACATTTGATGATCGTGCACTGCCTTGGCTTTACTTTTCACTGTTACACATAAACAGTGTCTGTCTATCTGTTTCTATCTGTATTTGTCTGTATCTGTCTAGCTCTATGTTTATCTCTGTCTCTGCTTATCTGTCTTTCTGTCTGTCCGTGTTTCAGTCTTCTTGTCTCTCTACTTTGTCTCTCTGTCTCAGAGAGAAAGTGAGCCGCTCACGAACCAACAGGTATTACACACAATGCAGAGTCGGTCACGTCTGATTCCTAAAAAAGTGAAAATGCGTATTACTTGCCAGTCATGCTTATTATGCCTTACACAGTATCTACAAGCTTAGTATAGCACTTCGTCTGGATTTTTTTGGGTTCTCCTAGGTAATTTGCACTATGTATAACTGTATTTATGTGTACCTGTGAGATAGAGAGAGATATACAGAGATAGACAGACACACAGTGACAGATAGAGGCATAGATAGAGATAGAGACAAAGACATAGATAGATACAGAGATAGAGACAGAGACAGATAGATACAGACAGACAGAAGGAGATAGAGACAGCCAAAACAAATGAGCCAGCCAGCCAGCCACCCAACCAGCTGGCCTGCCAAACGTGTATTAAACATGTTCCAGAATTGTTTCTCTTTACTTAGGGCATACGTTATAGAACATTCTTACAGGATGACACTACCAGTGGTATCAAAATTGAAAGGATGTTACACATTGGTTATTATCAAGGTTTTTGATATTTCCACTCTCCTGCGAGTGGAGGCATATCTGAAGCTTGCTTGTAACTCGGATTTTGGCTCACAACTCAAAGCAAAAAATCGACTAAGCGATGGCTTGTAACTTGGAAAACTCGTAAGTTAGGGCACTCATAAGTCAAGGTACCACAGTATTTTTATTTTATTGCATGTCCAATGTTCTCTTCAGAGGATCAAACAGATTAAATAATTTTATATACAATGGAACCCCGAGTTTCAAACTTTCTTTGTTCCAGAATGCTGTTCGAGTGCTGTTACCGAACGAATTTATTCCCATAAGGAATAATCAAAATTATATTAGTGCGTTTCAGACCCCCAAAATACACTTACAAAAGCACTTACAATAATACACTTACATAATTGGTCGAGTTGGGAGCAGTTCAAAACTTGGGGTTCCACTGTACTATGAAGTTACTTGTCAAAATTTAAGTAAATAAATACAAATTTTGATTTCTTTATGCAGTGCAAAAATACACCATACAAATAATTTCTTTTCTGCAGTATACAGGTAATGTAGTTTACATGTAATACAATATTGTTACACACAAAAGAAAGCCACTAACATATGATGTAATTTAGGCAGACTAATACTAATGCTTAAAGACTACTTAAGAACCAGACATGGGTTATTAAGTAAGAGTTTTGAAATGTACAAAAAAGAGAGGTAGCTAAGTGAACAACAGTCCAGTTTTAAGTACTGTTAATACTTCAAACTGATTCCACGATCTTCATCAACGTCAAGTGGAATTTTAAGCAGTTTCAAACTGACTCCATGTGGTCAGTTTGTGGAATGACTGAAAGAGATGGTAAAGATACAAGAAGTTAATTAGTTTCAGAAGAAATATAATGGAACAAGGATCAGCTGGTTTTTTTTTTATATAGCAGTGTTGGTTTATTATGATAGGGAGATTAGATGCTTTTTACTAAGATAAGATACTTTAATTCAGCATGATATAATGTTTGTACAGAGGTGAATGACACTAAAGTGCGCATGCAGAAAGCCCCTTAATATGCAGAGCATTTTGGGCAAACTTAAAACTAACTTAAGATTAACCCTTTCAGGGTCCGTCCCGTAGATCTACAGCTTTATGTTCAGGGTCCAAACCGTAGATCTATGCCAAAATTCTAGGAGTGTCAAATTTAGCATGAGAAGGCTGGTAGGCCTACATCTGAGAGAATGGGTCTGGGTGGTCAGTGTGAACACTATAGAAAAAATCTGGACACCCGAATGGAATTGTGGGAACACCGCCAAAGTAGCTTTGTTCATCATGCCTGGCGGCAAGGAAGCTCTCACTCCCCACTCACTCTCCGGGCGAATTCGGACTCTCCTCTTCACAACTTACAGTTCTAAGACTGATGGAAGTGGAGCTGAAGAGGAATTCAATGGTTTTGAACCATATGGTACCATTGTACCATATGGTACATTGTACCATATGGTACAATGATGAAATAATAATAATGATGAAAATATTGGTGTGTTTATTGTGCTGAATACAACAGTACCATATAGTACCATATGGTACAATGAACCATATGGTATCATTGTACTGTATGGAACAATGTACCATATGGTACCATTGCACCATATGGTACCACTGCACCATATGGTACCATTGTACCAAATGGTGCCATTGTACCATATACCATATGGTACCATTGTACCATATACCATTATACCATATAGTACAATTGTACCATATGGTACCATTGCACCCTATGGTACTATATGGCACCATTGTACCATATGGTACTATATGGTACCGTTGTATTCAACACAATAACCGCACTAATATTTTCATCATTTTGTTTACAATAAACTTGTAAACAAGTTTTGTAAAAAAATATAATGATAAACAAATTAGTGCAGTTATTATGTGGAATACAATGAGTGTACACTTATACAATATACATTATATTGGTCTCACAGGCCACAAATGTTATTAGAAAAAGGAAAAAATTAGAAAAGAAAAAAGTACAAAAAACGTAAAATAAAAAAATGCGATTTTGCGGAAGTCACTGATGTTGCCGCCACCCGGTCATTTTGGGTCAACTTCCCGCCGCTGTATCTCGGTAAGTACTGATCAGAATTTTTTTTTTGTTTTATTACCTTCACAAAAATATTATCTTTAATTCTGTAAGAAAATTTTTTTTTGTTTTTTTTCAAAATTTCGTGGACACTGGGGCACCACTTCAAATTTTGGCCTTGGACCCTGAAAGGGTTAATAAGGCAATGACAAATTTAGTGGTTTTATATATAAAGTCTCTTAGGTGGTTGTAAATACAGTGGACCCCCGGTTAACGATATTTTTTCACTCCAGAAGTATATTCAGGTGCCAGTACTGACCGAATTTGTTCCCATAAGAAATATTGTGAAGTAGATTAGTCAATTTCAGACCCCCAAACATACACATACACACACACTTACATAAATACACTTACATAATTGGTTGCATTCGGAGGTAATCGTTATGCGGGGGTCCACTGTATAAATTCAGGAGTTACAATGAATCTCTTTCTTCTTTCAACACACCGGCCGTATCCCACCGAGGCAGGGTGGCCCAAAAGGAAAAACAAAAGTTTCTCCTTTTACATTTAGTAATATATACAGGAGAAGGGGTTACTAGCCCCTTGCTCCCGGCATTTTAGTCACCTCTTACAACACGCATGGCTTACAGAGGAAAAATTCTGTTCCACTTCCCCATGGAGATAAGAGGAAATAAACAAGAACAAGAACTAAAGAAAATAGAAGAAAACTCAGAGGGGTATGTATATATATGCTTGTACATGTATATGTAGTGTGACCTAAGTGTAAGTAGAAGTAGCAAGATGTACCTGAAATCTTGCATGTTTATGAGACAGAGAAAAGAAACCAGCAATCCTACCATCATGTAAAACAATTACAGGCTTCTGTTCTACACTCACTTGGCAGGACAGTAGTACCTCCCTGGGCGGTTGCTGTCTACAGGGAGTTACAATGAATATAAGAACTAAATATCCTATGATAGCTCTAAAGTGATTGGTAGACAGGGGGCCTTTTGATGATTTAGGTAATGAATTCCAGATCTTAGGGCCTTTTATGTGCATAGGCTGAGGCAGACACAGGGAATGTCCAAGAGAGTTTTGTGTCTTGTGTTGTGCCTGTGTGTTCTGTTGCAGCTATCAAGAAAGAGTTTCAGAGGAGGGTTGGAGTAAAATAAAGGTTGGATGTGAAAAGTGGGTTATAGTAAGCATATATGCACCTGGAAAAGAGAGAAGTGTAGAGGAGAGAGAGAGATTTTGGGAAATGCTGAGTGAATGCGTGGGGAGTTTTGAACCAAATGTGAGGGTACTTGTGGTTGGGGATTTCAATGCTAAAGTGGGCAAAAATGTTGTGGAGGGAATAGTAGGTAAATTTAGGGTGCCAGGGGTAGATGAAAATGGGGAGCCTTTAATTGAACTATGTATAGAAAGAGGTTTGGTAATAAGTAATACATATTTTATGAAAAAAGAGGATAAATAAATATACAAGGTATGATATAGCACGTAATGAAAGTAGTTTGTTAGATTATATATTGGTGGATAAAAGGTTGATGGGTAGGCTCTAGGATGTACATGTTTACAGAAGGGCAGCTGATGTATCGGATCATTATTTAGTTGTAGCTACAGTTAGATTAAGAGGTAGATGGGACAAGAGGAAAATGGCAACAAGTGAAAGGTGAAAGTGCATAAACTAAGGAAAGAGGAAGTTTGGGTGAGATATAAACTATTGGCAGAAAGGTGGGCTAGTGCAAGTATGAGTAGTAGGGGAGTTGGAGAGGGTTGGAATAGTTTTAAAAATGCAGTTTTAGAATGTGGGGCAGAAGTTTGTGGTGATAGGAGGGTAGGTGCAGGAGGAAAGAAGAGTGATTGGTGGAATGATGAAGTAAAGGGTGTGATAAAAGAGAAAAAGGTAGCTTATGAGAGGTTTTTACAAAGCAGAAGTGTTATAAGAAGAGCAGAGTATGTGGAGAGTAAAAGAAGGGTGAAGAGAGTGCAAAAGGAGAGCAGATAGAGTGGGAGAGGCACTGTCAAGAAATTTCAGTGAAAATAAGAAAAAATTTTGGAGTGAGTTAAACAAGTTAAGAAAGCCTAGGGAAAGAATGGATTTGTCAGTTAAAAACAGAGTAGGAGAGTTAGTAGATGGGGAGATGGACGTGTTGGGTAGATGGCGGGAATATTTTGAGGAGCTTTTAGATGTCGACGAAGAAAGGGAAGCGGTAATTTCATGCACTGGCCAGGGAGGTATACCATCTTTTAGGAGTGAAGACGAACAGGATGTGAGTGTGGGGGAGGTGCGTGAGGCATTACGTAGAATGAAAGGAGGTAAAGCAGCTGGAACTGACGGGATCATGACAGAAATGTTAAAAGCAGTGGAGGATATAGTGTTGGAGTGGTTGGTATTATTGCTTAATAAATGTACGAAAGACGGGAAGGTACCTAGGGATTGGCAGAGAGCATGTATAGTTCCTCTATATAAAGGGAAGGGGGACAAAAGAGATTGTAAAAATTATAGAGGAATTAGTTTACTGAGTACACCAGGAAAAGTGTATGGTAGGGTTATTATTGAAAGAATTAGAGATAAGACAAATTGCAGATGAGCAAAGAGGTTTTAGAGTGGGTAGGGGATGTGTAGATCAAGTGTTTACATTGAAGCATATATGTGAACAGTATTTAGATAAAGGTAGGGAAGTTTTTATTGCATTTGTGGATTTAGAAAAGGCATATGATAGAGTGGAAAGGGAAGCAATGTGGCAGATGTTACAAGTACATATATGGAATAGGTGGTAAGTTACTAAATGCTGTAAAGAGTTCTTATGAGGATAGTGAGGCTCAGGTTAGGGTGTGTAGAAGAGAGGGAGACTACTTCCCAGTAAAAGTAGGTCTTAGACAGGGATGTGTAATGTCACCGTGGTTGTTTAATATATTTATAGATGGGGTTGTAAAAGAAGTAAATGCTAGGGTGTTCGGGAGAGGGGTGGGATTAAATTATGGGGAATCAAATACAAAATGGGAATTGACACAGTTACTTTTTGCTGATGATACTGCACTTATCGAAGATTCTAAAGAAAAACTGCGAACTTTAGTGGACGAATTTGGGTGTGTGTGTAAAGGTAGAAAGTTGAAAGTGAACATAGAAAAGAGTAAGGTGATGAGGTTATCAAATGATTTAGATAAAGAAAAATTGGATATCAAATTGGGGAGGAGGAGTATGGAAGGAGTGAATGTTTTCAGATACTTGGGAGTTGACGTGTCAGCGGATGGACTTATGAAGAATAAGCTTAATCACAGAATTGATGAAGGAAATAAGGTGAGTGGTGCATTGAGGTATATGTGGAGACAAAAACCATTATCTATGGGGACAAAGCAGGGCAAAGAAAATTAGACAGTTTAATTGAAAATAGTGATTGGACAAAGCATGCTAATGACAATTTTGTAATTAATTTATCAGATGCAGCGTTAGATAAAAATACAACGGCTGCTCTAGGTTTTGGTCTAAGTTTTGCAACTTCAAAAAAAACTTAATAATGTTGAAATTGCAAAAGCCTTTTGTAACTTTGAAAAATCTTCTGAGTTATCCACTGATGAAATTAATATTAGTAAAGGAATGGTATATAGCTCTATGTTAAAACCAAACATTCCCAACTGCCCTCAAAGATTCTTTAAGTCTTATGATACACTTAATAATAAAAAAAATTTGTGCCTTACCAAAGCAGATAAAATAAATGCAATTGTAATTATGAAAGAAAATGATTACCAAGAAAAAATGAATAATCTCTTAGATGATACTGAAACCTATTCTAAACTTAGAAAGAATCCCTTAGAAACCGTTAAGAGCAATTTCAATAAAACAATTATTATTATTATAATAATCAAGAGGGAAGCGCTAAACCCGGAGGATTATGCAGCGCCTGGGGGGGGGGATGTGGAAGGCATTCAGGCTTAATTCGGGGAACTGGAGCACAGATCCAATTCCCTAAATCAAGAGCCCCTCACCAACATCAAGGAACCTTCCTTGAGGGGCAATAAAACAATAAAACTTCTACTGATTTTTCGTAATCACAGTTGCACCTTTTGCAACAACAGCCTCCTTGATTGCCATTTTCCTGGTCACTATAGTAGAGATTATTGATTGGGGTTTTGTATACAACCTGGTCAGCTCTGACACACGCACTCCACTTTCGTACTTTGTAATTATCTCTTTCTTCATTTCAATAGTCATTAGCACCCTTTTTCTCGAAGGGTTGGCACTAGAAGCTTTCTTGGGGCCCATGGTGACTTATTTTGCAGAAAAAAGCACCAAAAACACTGTGATAATATGGAATGTACCGAATGTATCCTTAGATGCGAGCACACTGGCTGGCTTGTAAACACTGGCACACACGGGGCAGTTCAGGCCACACATGGACACGTCTCAGACGAATCGTGTATACCGGGTTTTTTAACGGGAACCGAGGCAAAATTTTTGCATTGAAATGTATCGAATACCGGATTTATCGGATACCGATGGCATCGCGAACCAGGGGTCCACTGTATCAGAACACAATTCACAAACACAGCTAGCTTGTAGCAGAGATGGACTGAACATGTATGAAATATGAATGCTGGGAGGGTGGGGTGGTGTTGGGAAATGGTAGGGATTGGCAGGAGGGCTCCCTTGCTTCTCCACAACAAGGCAGCCACTTCAGTAAAAGAGAACTTTTTTTTCCTTCCCACAAACTGAACCGTGTTAAATTAATTTTACGTGTTATATAAATTGTTCCGCAATTCTTCAATCGTGCAATACCCGAATTGTGCCAAATAAAATCTTGCTAAATGACAGTCTACTGTACTATTTTGTCATGCCTCCTGACAGCAGGAACAGATTAATTGGATTTACATTATTTCTTATGGGAAACATTACTTCGACTTTAGGACGTTTCAACTTCAGTTTAGCCTCTGGAACGGATTAAAGATGAAACTTGAGGTTCCACTGCAGTGTCATTTGGGGTACATAGTGTCGTATCTTGGAAAGGATGTAATGTTTTGGAGACATTCTTGGCTATGTGTTTTATGTGAGTATTAAATTTCAAGTTGTAGTCAAAGTATAAACCTTAAAATTTGCCCTCAGTATGTCTTGCTGTGGGAGAACCATTGATCAATATGTTAAGTTGAATATTTGGGCTTTGCTTAAACATTCCTTTAAAGTGTAGGTACTGAAGGGGCAGGATGTTGCAGTCTGGAGAGTTACTTGTGATGTCTGCACACCTATGGTACCATTACTACTAAATACAGGAGGGCCCTGCTTATACAGCAGGTTAGGTTCTGGGCTACTGCTATAAAGTGAAACATAGCCTTTTCTCACTTTCAAATGCATATAAAAGCCTGATAATATATTTACACTAACATATTAAGTAAGTAATAGAGCTAGGCCTAAAAAATGCATATACAGTGCACACATTATTTACCTTAAAATATTTTTGTCCTTTGCTCATAGTGAATGGTAAATATATTTACTGTAGGAAGTCTGAATAAAAGAAGAATGGATATAACTGAAAACTGCTTGACTTGTTTAACACTGTAAAGTGGGGTCCACCTGTAAACGATAATGAATGTGATCCCTTTTATGAGGTAACCTTAATGCGAGACACCCAGTAAATAAAAAGAGCACAACCAGAGAGGCCCCATTTTTTTTTTTTCAGTGTGAAGTTATTAACACTTGCTGATAAGTGAAAATCACCAGTAAGTGAAACAGTGGTTTTTCACCATCGAATACATATAAACTGGCTGATACCATGTTCACACTATCATATATTAAGTGTTCGATACAGCTAAGCATAAAAAAAAGATGCGAAAGTAAAACAAACATACGGTACATAAAATACTTACCTTATAAATATGGCCCCAGACAGCCTTCCCTGAAGCAACTGTTGTGCAAAAATGGCAGAATTGGAAAAAGAACTGAACATAATGAACAATGGCTCAATTGAAAACCACTGAAACAGCAGCACACCATATAGAGGAGCACTGCAATGCGGGGGCCCTCCTGAACTGTGCAGAATACAAGATGGTAATGTAAACAAAAGAATTACATCAGGCAAGACATTCAAGTTATTTACCTGATAATAAACGGTCCTCGGTCCTCTAAAAGGTTCCTCTCCGTAGCAAACAGGTGGAGAAGGTTTTGTAGAAACCTCGTGAAGTACTCATCAGCATGGATTTTCTCATCACCCTCTAACACTAGGAAAAAAATACTTTTATATAATCAGTTTAAACATAATAATATAAAACATTAACCTACCTTACAATCTTAAATATTACACAAACAAATTTTGCATTATTATTATTATTATTATTATAATGGGGAGAACTACTAAACCCATGGGGATTATATTGTGCTTGTGGAAAAGGGGCAATGGAAAGCATTCAGTCTTAATTCAGAAAAGTGGAGCACAGATCCAATTTCCTAGATCAAGAGCCCCTTGCTAGCATCAAGGAACCTCCCTTGATGGGATTTCATATTTATATAATCAATTAAAATGTAATACAGAACACTAATCTGCTTTACAATTTCAAATTACACAATGTGATTAGCTGGTGACCCTTTTAAAGAACAGAAAATTGCTTATGCTAGCCCTGGATACTGACCCACAGTACTCAGCATGAGGTTTTAGCCACTGGGTCCCGTTTCCTGGTGGTTGTGGCTCTCACTTCACATGGCAAGGGTAAGGATTCAATTCCCAGTGAGGGCAGAAACATTGGGAGTCTTTCTTTACACAGGTTGTCTATGTTCCTCATCAGTAAAATGGTTACCTGGGAGTTAGTCGACTGGTGTAGGTCGCATCCTGGGACAAAACTGACCTAATTTGCCTGAAATGCTCTGCATAACAAGTGGCTGTCTATATTACACATAGTAGTGTGTCACTGATGTCAGCTAGGCCTCTATACCTTGTACATGTACTCGTAGAAATAAAGATATATTTTTTTTTTTTCAACAAGTCGGCCGTCTCCCACCGAGGCAGGGTGACCCAAAAAAGAAAGAAAATCCCCAAAAAGAAAATACATTCATCATCATTCAACACTTTCACCACACTCACACATTATCACTGCTTTTGCAGAGGTGCTCAGAATACAACAGTTTAGAAGCATATACGTATAAAGATACACAACATATCCCTCCAAACTGCCAATATATATTATTATTATTAATTATTATTATTATTATAATAAGAGGAGCGATTGGTGGAATGATGATGTGAAGAGAGTAGTAAGGGAGAAAAAGTTAGCATATGAGAAGTTTTTACAAAGTAGAAGTGATGCAAGGAGGGAAGAGTATATGGAGAAAAAGAGAGGTTAAGAGAGTGGTGAAGCAATGTAAAAAGAGAGCAAATGAGAGAGTGGGTGAGATGTTATCAACAAATTTTGTTGAAAATAAGAAAAAGTTTTAGAGTGAGATTAACAAGTTAAGAAAGCCTAGAGAACAAATGGATTTGTCAGTTAAAAATAGGAGAGGAGAGTTATTAAATGGAGAGTTAGAGGTATTGGGAAGATGGAGGGAATATTTTGAGGAATTGTTAAATGTTGATGAACATAGGGAAGCTGTGATTTCGAGTATAGGGCAAAGAGGAACAACATCTTGTAGGAGTGAGGAAGAGCCAGTTGTGAGTGTGGGGGGAGTTCGTGAGGCAGTAGGTAAATGAAAGGGGGTAAGGCAGCCAGGATTGATGGGATAAAGATAGAAATGTTAAAAGCAGGTGGGGATATAGTTTTGGAGTGGTTGGTGCAATTATTTAATAAATGTATGGAAGAGGGTAAGGTACCTAGGGATTGGCAGAGAGCATGCATAGTTCCTTTGTATAAAGGCAAAGGGGACAAAAGAGAGTGCAAAAATTATAGGGGGATAAGTCTGTTGAGTATACCTGGCAAAGTGTATGGTAGAGTTATTATTGAAAGAATTAAGAGTAAGACGGAGAATAGGATAGCAGATGAACAAGGAGGCTTTAGGAAAGGTAGGGGGTGTGTGGACCAGGTGTTTACAGTGAAACATATAAGTGAACAGTATTTAGATAAGGCTAAAGAGGTCTTTGTGGCATTTATGGATTTGGAAAAGGCGTATGACAGGGTGGATAGGGGGGGCAATGTGGCAGATGTTGCAGGTGTATGGTGTAGGAGGTAGGTCACTGAAAGCAGTGAAGAGTTTTTACGAGGATAGTGAGGCTCAAGTTAGAGTATGTAGGAAAGAGGAAAAATTTTCCCAGTAAAAGTAGGCCTTAGACAAGGATGTGTGATGTCACCGTGGTTGTTTAATATATTTATAGATGGGGTTGTAAGAGAAGTAAATGCGAGGGTCTTGGCAAGAGGCGTGGAGTTAAAAGATAAAGAATCACACATAAAGTGGGAGTTGTCACAGTTGCTCTTTGCTGATGACACTGTGCTCTTGGGAGATTCTGAAGAGAAGTTGCAGAGATTGGTGGATGAATTTGGTAGGGTGTGCAAAAGAAGAAAATTGAAAGTGAATACAGGAAAGAGTAAGGTTATGAGGATAACAAAAAGATTAGGTGATGAAAGATTGGATATCAGATTGGAGGGAGAGAGTATGGAGGAGGTGAATGTATTCAGATATTTGGGAGTGGACGTGTCAGTGGATGGGTCTATGAAAGATGAGGTGAATCATAGAATTGATGAGGGGAAAAGGGTGAGTGGTGCACTTAGGAGTCTGTGGAGACAAAGAACTTTGTCCTTGGAGGCAAAGAGGGGAATGCATGAGAGTATAGTTTTACCAACGTTCTTATATGGGTGTGAAGCATGGGTGATGAATGTTGCAGCGAGAAGAAGGCTGGAGGCAGTGGAGATGTCATGTCTGAGAGCAATGTGTGGTGTGAATATAATGCAGTGGAATATAATGTAGTGGAAGGAAGGCGGGGTAGGGGTCGGCCTAGGAAAGGTTGGAGGGAGGGGGTAAAGGAGGTTTTGTGTGCGAGGGGCTTGGACTTCCAGCAGGCGTGCGTGAGCGTGTTTGATAGGAGTGAATGGAGACGAATGGTTTTTAATACTTGACGTGCTGTTGGAGTGTGAGCAAAGTAACATTTATGAAGGGGTTCAGGGAAACCGGCAGGCCGGACTTGAGTCCTGGAGATGGGAAGTACAGTGCCTGCAGTCTGAAGGAGGGGTGTTAATGTTGCAGTTTAAAAACTGTAGTGTAAAGCACCCTTCTGGCAAGACAGTGATGAAGTGAATGATGGTGAAAGTTTTTCTTTTTCGGGCCACCCTGCCTTGGTGGGAATCGGCCAGTGTGATAATAATAATAAAAAAATATAATAATAATAATAATAGTTTATTTCAGCATGATACAATGTTTGTACAAAGGTGAATGACATTTGGGTATACATGCAGAAAGCCCTTAAATATGCAGAGCATTTCTGGCAAACTTAATTAAGACTAACTTAAGATTAATAAGACAATAAGAGTAATTTTATACATAGAGTCGCTTGGGTGAGTAAGTATAAATTTAGGAATTACAATGAATACAAGAGAACTGAATATCACACTAGTTCATGCTATATGGCTTTCGTGATGTTCACAAACTTCTAACAATACAGCTAATAAATAAATGAGTGAAAGTATTTCCTTCTTTGGATCACCTATTGAAGTGAAAAAAATTTTTTAATTAATCACTAATTAAGAGGTACCTATGTGTTTCTTCATCAAGAAAGTACGGTACAAACAAGTGAGGTGTTACATATAAATGGTATACAAACCTGACAGGTAAACAACTAAGACATGTGCAACACCTGGATATCTCTATTGTAGAAATAAAGAAATCCACAATAAAGATATCCAAGTGAAACAAAACACAGTATAAGTGAGGTTAGAACTCATGGCAAGTGATTCATAAAACTTCAGGCAAGTGTGTAGCCCACTGGCCTGGTGTTTTATGACTCACTTGTGAGGTTAGAACTCATGGCAAGTGATTCATAAAACTTCAGGCAAGTGTGTAGCCCACTGGCCTGGTGTTTTATGACTCACTTGTGAGGTTAGAACTCATGGCAAGTGATTCATAAAACTTCAGGCAAGTGTGTAGCCCACTGGTCTGGTGTTTTATGACTCACTTGTGAGGTTAGAACTCATGGCAAGTGAGTCATAAAACTTCAGGCAAGTGTGTAGCCCACTGACCTGGTGTTTTATGACTCACTTGTGAGGTTAGAACTCATGGCAAGTGAGTCATAAAACTTCAGGCAAGTGTGTAGCCCACTGGCCTGGTGTTTTATGACTCACTTGCTGAGAGTTCTAACCCCCACCTGTACCGTGGCTTGTTTGCAATCGTGTCATTACAATTTTGTAAATCATATCCTAGTGACCCCGTGGCCTGGCCCCTGGCCTCGCTTCAGACACGGAGGGCCTGGGTTCGATTCCCAGTGAGGTAGAAACATATCGACGTGTTTCCTTACACCTGTTGTCCTGTTCACCTAGCAGCAAGTAGGTATGTGGGTGTTATTCGACTGGTGTGGATCACATCCTGGGGGACAAGATTGAGGACCCCAATGGAAATAAGACAGACAGTCGTCAATAACACACTGCCTTTCTTGGGTTATCCTAGGTGGCTAACCCTCCGGGGTTAAAAATCCAAACGAAATCTTCTCTTAAGTGTTGCGTATGCATCTTTTTCATCTACAAGGAAGGGAACTGACCTTGTGTAGATGCAGAGCTATGATGGTTGGTGGGAGAAGCAATCTGAGCCAGAACCTGAATTACCAGTAGCACAACCTCGTCAGCAGGGTCCGAGAGGGTCTTCAGCAGTGCATGGAATAACTCCTCTAGGTAACGGCACATCTGAAAAAAAAAAAAAAAAAATTGGCTTTTAAAAACTCAAGAAAATGTTATTTCGGTATCAGTTAAGTCCTCAAACACTGTACACATGCCTAAAACACAAAATGTTGTGAATGTTAACAATTTAAGGTATAGTAGTCATTCCTTGTAAGGGAAGTAGAACCTGACAAAGACACTAAAGCACTACAGGAAGATCTGAATATTGATGCAGTGATCAGAGAAGTGGCAGATGTAGTATAATGCAGGTAAGCCCCGCTTTACAGTGCTTTACGTTACAGCCTTTCATTAATACAGAGGTTTTTTCAATTACATATACCCATTCTTCATTTATTCAAGCTTCCTACAATAAGTATATTCACCACTCACTATAAGCTAAGGGTGAAAATATTTAAAGGTAGGGTGGTCCAAAAAAGAAAAACTTTCACCATCATTCACTCCACCACCATCTTGCCAGAGGTGTGCTTACACTACAGTTATAAAACTGCAACATTACACCCCTCCTTCAGAGTGCAGACACTGTATTTCTCATCTCTGGGACTCAAGTCCAGCCTGCCAGTTTCCCTGAAGGTATTTCTCAACACTCAGGCCAAACATTTCATTGACCCACTCAATGAAAATCTGCCTAGTGACCCATGCCTTATTGTTAGCCTTCCACATCACACAATTTACTCTTAATGACATTGTTTTTCTTAAACACTAGAGGATTTTCAGAGTGATACACCAGTAAAGGCTTCACATTGAAATCCCCACTAGCATTACCACAGAACAAAAAAGTTAGCCTATCCTTCATAGGCTTGTGCCCTGGCAGTGCTTTTTCCTCCTGTCCTCCTTGGCAGTTTCTTCCAAAAGAGGCCCGTTTTGTCACAAGTGAAGACTTGTTGGGGAAGGAATCTTTCAGCCTCTATGTACTCTTTGAATTCTCCGGCCCCACATTTGACCGAACTTGCAGCCTCACCATGCCTTACAACACTGTGTATGCCAGTTCACTTCTTGAATTTGTCGAACCAGCCTCTGCTTGCCTTAAATTCATTAACAGCAGCACTTGTTCCAGGCATTTTCTTTGCGAGATCCGCATGCAACTACCTTGCCTTTTCACAAATTATCACCTCCAAAACACTACCTCCCACTAACTGTTTTTCATTAATCCACACCAACAACTTCTCAACATCTTTGATTCATTGCAATCTCTGTTTCGTTAGCACATTTACCCCTTTCTCAACATCACCTTCCTTGACTGCTTTTTTCTTCGCCAGGATGGAATTGATCGTTGATGGGACTTCCCATACATCCTGGCAAGATCGGCCATGCATACGCCACTTTCATACTTTGCTACGAGTTCTTTCTTGAATTCTATCATGTTTCTCGCCGTCCTTATCAAAGGACTGACACTTGGAACTTTCTTTGGCCCCATGGTGGCTTATTTAGCAGTCACACTCAAACAAGCATGAACAACAATGGATTATTACAAAATGCTTCGGATGAATGTGCGGAGTGATGCTCACTCAACGAGAAACACAGGCAGACCTGAGTCACGAACACATGGGATGCTTTGTGTGAGCGCTTGAGTGGCCGAGTCACACGGATGCGTTTGGTACGGACCATTTTCAACTGGCCACAAAATAGAGCGAAACACCAACGTCAAAGACCTGGGAGTGATCATGTCGGAGGATCTCACCTTCAAGGACCATAACATTGTATCAATCGCATCTGCTAGAAAAATGACAGGATGGATAATGAGAACCTTCAAAACTAGGGAGGCCAAGCCCATGATGACACTCTTCAGGTCACTTGTTCTATCTAGGCTGGAATATTGCTGCACACTAACAGCACCTTTCAAGGCAGGTGAAATTGCCGACCTAGAAAATGTACAGAGAACTTTCACGGCGCGCATAACGGAGATAAAACACCTCAATTACTGGGAGCGCTTGAGGTTCCTAAACCTGTATTCCCTGGAACGCAGGAGGGAGAGATACATGATTATATACACCTGGAAAATCCTAGAGGGACTAGTACCGAACTTGCACACGAAAATCACTCATTACGAAAGCAAAAGACTTGGCAGACGATGCACCATCCCCCCAATGAAAAGCAGGGGTGTCACTAGCACGTTAAGAGACCATACAATAAGTGTCAGGGGCCCGAGACTGTTCAACTGCCTCCCAGCACACATAAGGGGGATTACCAACAGACCCCTGGCAGTCTTCAAGCTGGCACTGGACAAGCACCTAAAGTCAGTTCCGGATCAGCCGGGCTGTGGCTCGTATGTTGGTTTGCGTGCAGCCAGCAGCAACAGCCTGGTTGATCAGGCTCTGATCCACCAGGAGGCCTGGTCTCAGACCGGGCCGCGGGGGCGTTGACCCCCGGAACTCTCTCCAGGTAAACTCCAGGTATGAAAACTGAGTGTATTTATGAAAACTGGGACAAAATTTTGATGAAAAAATTGTTGAACACCAAATCCTACAAAACTGGGGCATACAAAAACTGAGGTTCCACTGTACTATGAAATTCTTTCCATGTTTTATTAAATTTTGAAAATATTTTCAATTGCATTTATGAAAAATATCACTATGTAGAGGAGCCACATTGAAGAGCTTTCACCAAAACTAACTTACTAACCTTATTGGGAATTTTGTTGTGAAGGTGGTAAATCCACTTGAGGACGGCGGTCTTACAAGGCACGGGAGTGTTGCGCAGCTGGTTCCTCAGTACCTCCATCACCGAGCCCAGGTCCAGCTCCATGTTACCCGGCTCTGTCAAGAATAACATACTCTTGCTGCACACACTTCTTACCACTGCAGAGTGACCCAAAAAAGAAACACTTTTACCATCATTCACACTATCACTGTCTTGCCAGAGGCATGCAAATACAACAGTTTAGATGTCCCTCTAAACAGCAAGCATCCCCAACCCCTCCTTTAAAGTGCAGCTACTGTACTTTCCACTTTCAGGACTCAAGTCCATTCACAGTATAAGGAAAGTTATATACATTATTCTGATAAATTAGACACATGTGTAACACTTGGGTATCTTTACTGAATTAACATTTTGTCACACTGTCAATCTTGAAAAGATTAATGGACTGATTACACTGACTCCCGAATGAGGGACCAATTACCTCAAACTCCTTCTGATCTTCATCTTTCTTCTTTGTATAGGACTGATGAAGCCACTGTGTGGCAAAACATTTCCATAATAAAGATATCCAAGTGTTGCACATGTGTTTAATTTATCGACCTGTCGGTTCTCTGAACCATTCATCTACATTCATTTTTTTTAACACTGAGTCTCCCAGCAAGGGAGGGTAAAAAAAAAAAATCATCATCACTTATTCAATCACTGTTTTGGCAAAGGTTCACCTACATCACAATGCAAATGCCCCTCTAAACTGCAACATCCTTGCCCCTCCTTCAAAGTGTGGGTACTATGTTTTTCCACTTCCAGGATTCAAGTCAAAGTAACTGATTTCCCTGAATCCCTTCATAAATGTTACCTATCTTGTAATCCAGTTGCATGTTACATCACAAAAACTGCCCACCTTCACTCACTCTGATCTAACACACTCACAAGTCTGTTGGGTGTTGAAGCCACTAGCACTCAAAGCCTCATTTACCCAGTCCCTTTAACCTCTCCTGGAACAATCACTACCTATCCTTCCCTCCACCCCTGATTTATATACTTTCCTAGCTATCTTTTTTTGCTCCAACTTGTCTCAATGCCCACACCTCAACAACCCCTCCTCAGCCCTCTGAATTAAACTTTTGTTAACCCCACACGAAGCTCCATATTCTCTGCATAATATTTACACCACACAATGCCCTCAAACATGACATTACCACTGTCTCCAGCCTCATTCTCTTTAAAACATTTAAAACCCATGCTTCACACCCACTTAACAGTATTGTTACCACTATACTCTAGCACAATCCCCATTTTGCCTCCACGGGTAAAGTTGTTTGTCTCCCCAGATGCCTCAATGCACCACCCACCAGATGCCTCAATGCACCACCCACTCACCCTTCTGCCCTTGTCTATCCTGTAGTTTACCTCTTTTTCATAAACACATTTGCCAACAAGTTTACTCCCAAATATCAGAATGCATTTACTTCCTCTTGAAAAAATCTTTTCTCTGTAAGCCGTGTGTGTCATAGGAGGCAACTAAAATGCCAGGAGCAAAGGGGTAGTAACCCATTCTCCTGTATAAATTATTACATGCCAATAGAAGATGAACTTTTCAATTTTCTTCTTTTTCAGGTCACCCTACCTTGGTGGGTGACAGCTGGTATGTCGAAAAAAAAAATTACTTCCTCCATGCTTCCAATCTACAGTCTTATCTTACCTTTGATATACCTTTGAAGAATTTCGAGAGTATATCTACTCTCTGAGCCCAGCCATGGGCCAGGCTCGTCTGGTGCTCGCCTGGTCAACCAGGCTGTTGCTGCTGGAGGCCCGCTGCCCCACATATCCATCACAGCCTGGTTAATCTGGCACCTGGTGAAGATACTTGTCTAATTTCCTCTTGAAAGCTTCAACACTTGTTCCAGCAGTGTTTCTGATATCTTCTGGTAAGATGTTGAAAAGTCTGGGACCCCAGATGTTGATACAGTGTTCCCTTATTGTCCCCACCACACCCCTGCTCCTCACTGGGTTTATTTTACACTTCCTCCCATATCTCACTCCAGTATGTTGTTATGGCAGTGTGCAGATTTGGGACCAAGCCCTCGAGTACCTTCCAGGTATATATCATCATGTGCCTCTCTCTCCTCCGCTCCAATGAGTACATGTTCAAGACTTACAGGCGTTCCCAGTAGTTTAGGTGCTTTACTGGCTCAATGTGAGCCGTAAACGATCTCTGTATTTGTTCCAGCTCCGATATTTCTCCTGCCCTGAACGGGGCCGTCAGCACTGAGTAATATTCTAAGTGAGGGAGCACTAGCGATTTGAAGAGTGTCACCATCGGCATTGTTTCCCTTGTTTTGAAAGTTCTCAATACCCACCAAGTCATCTTCCTGGCTGTCGTGATCTTTGTCTTGTTATGGCCTTTAACCCTTTCAGGGTCCGTCCCGTAGATCTACGGCTTTACGTTCAGGGTCCAAACCGTAGATCTACGTCATGAGCTCAGCTCACTCTGATAAACTGTGAGTGGTAAATTTGGGCCTAGATATGAGAGAATACATCTATGTGGTATGTGTGCACCACATAAAACAAATCCTGCAGCACACTGTGTATAATGAGAGGAAAAAAACTGAGACCGTGATTTTCGTTTAAAACAGCGACTTTGCAGTGTTTTTTCCTATGTTTTTTATAGTTGTATTTGTGATTTCTTGGTCTCATTTGATAGAATGGAAGACATATTACAGAAATGGAGATAATTTTGATTGGTTTTAGCACTGGAAATGGCTTGAAACTGAGCTCAAAGTGGCGGAAATGTTAAATTTTTGCCGATGTTCAAGAGTAAACAAACGACCTCACACGTCTAATACACACCAGCGGGTGGGTCTAATATACATTCATAAATGTGGTGATGATATTTATACAATTATTACAATATTGCATAACAGTAAATCTTTATTTTTTGGTGTGAATAAAAATTCATTATGTGAATAAAAAATCAAAATGAAATTTATTTGTAAAGCCTCAAAACGTAACTAATGAACAGAGGAAATGTTAGTTTAGTGCCAGGAATACCTACATTGTTTATTCTGGATCCTATTTTGAAATTGGAATATTTTGAACTTTGTGTTAAATTGGCCAAATTACCAATTTCCGGTCACTTTATTTTGTAGTTGAAACAGTTGACTTGGCGATTTCTTGTGCTCAATCGATAGAATAGAAGTAATCCTAGTGAAATAGCTAAGAATTTGGTCGACTGGAATAATGTAATTGGCCTAAAATGGGAGTCAAAGTCGGCAAAATCGCCGATTCGTAAATATCGCTGACACATCAAAATTCACGAGAACATAATTTCGTCAATTTCCCATCAAATTTCGTACTTTTTGTTTTATTACATTCACAAAAAGATTCTCTACCATTTCATAAGAAAAAAATAAAAATTTTTTTTTTTTTTAAATTCTTGGACACTGGGGCACCACTTCAGATTTTGGCCTTGGACCCTGAAAGGGTTAAAAGAAATGTCCGCTGACATAATTATTCCTAGGTCTTTTACGTGTTCCTTACATTCTATTTGGTGACCCTCTTGAGTTTTGTATATAGTGTTCCTTTTCAGTTCTTCATTCTTTCCATACCTAAGCAGCTGGAACTTATCACCATTGAACGTCATGTTCTTTTCCACTGTCCACTGGAAAACCCTGTTTATGTCTTCCTCTACTTTTTCAGTGTCCTCTACTGTACTGACTTTCATGCTTATTTTAGTGTCATCTGCAAATGATGATACAAAAGTGTGCCGGGTGTTTTTGTCTATGTCTGCTATGAGAATGAGGAACAGCAGAGGTGCCAGGACAGTGCCTTGGGGCACTGAGCTTTTGACCTCACTGATGCTGGATCTTGCCCTGTTCACTACTACTTTTTGTGTGTTAGGAAACTGAAAATCCATCTGCCTACCTTCCCCGTAATGCCCATGGCCTTCATTTTGTGCGCTATCACTCCATGATCGCATTTGTCAAACGCCTTTTCAAAATCTGTGTAAATCACATCTGCGTTTTGGTCATCTTCCAGTGCCTCTGTAATTCTGTCATAATGGTTCAGCAGCTGTGACAGACATGATCTTCCTGCTCTAAAACCATGCTGGTTCGGGTTATGTTGGTTGTGCTGGTCCATGAAATTTGTAACCTGCCGTCTCATCACTCTTTCGAAGATTTTTATGATGTGAGAGGTTAGGGCTACTGGTCTGTAATTTTAAGCTAGTGCTCTACTGCCTCCCTTGTGCAAAGGAGCTACGTCTGCACTCTTTAACCCTTTGACTGCTTACGCCGTATAAATACATCTTACGCGCCACTGTTTCTGATGTATATATACTCATAAATTCTAGCGGCTTCAAATCAAGCAGGAGAAACCTGGCAGGCCCACATGTGAGAGAATGGGTCTGTGTGGTCAGTGTGCACCACATAAAATAAATCCTGCAGCACACAGTGCATAATGAGAAAAAAAAAACTGACCTTTTTTTGGATTAAAATGCCAACTTTGAGGTGTATTTTCGTATAGTATTTATCGTTGTATTCTCGTATTCATGGTCTTAGGTGATAAAATGAAAAACATATTACAGAAATGGAGATGGTTTTCATTACTTTCGCGATGAAAACGACCTTGAAACTGAGCTCAATCTAGCAGAAATGTTCGATTTTTACCAATGTTCAGGAGTAAGTAAATCACACCACACGTCCAATACACGTCAAATGGGGAGTCTAATATTCTTTCACTAGTGCACTGATATTATTTATACCATTTTTAAAATAATGCAGTAGTCTGCATACCAGTAAATTTTGCATTTTTTGTATGAATAAAAAATCAAAATAGAAAGCAATAGTAATACACAAGGGGCTTAGAGATGTGACTAATGAACAGAGGATATGTTATTTTAGTGCCAAGAATGTCTACCTTGTTAATTCTGGACCCTATTTTGAAATTGGCATCGTTTTTGATTTGCGTGAAATTGGCCAAATTGCCAATTTCTGACCACTTTATTGGGTAGTTCAAATCGGTAAATGGGCGGTTTCTTCTACTCAACTGATGGATAAAATGGAGTCCTAAAGAAATAGCTATGAGTTTGGTCAACCGGAACAACGGAATTGGCTAAAAACAGGGCTCAAAGTTGGCGAAATCGCCAATACGCTTATGTCGCCGAGACCGCTAACTTCGCGGTAGTGTAATTCCGTGAGTTTTCGACCAAATTTCGAACTTTTGGTGTCATTACCATCAGGAAAAGATTCTCTATCATTTCATAAGAAAAAATTTTTTTTTTTTTTTACAAAACTTTTGCGACACAGAATGACAGTTTCAGGAAGGGGCCTGCGACAGTCAAAGGGTTAAGGCCTCCGGTATCTTATAACTAATCTTCCCTATCTTCACTTTTAATTAGTACATCCTCCTGCATACCCTCTCAAACTCATCCACTAACCTTTGCAACTTCTCTTCAATATCTTCAAAAAGAACTGTCATCGGTAAAAAATCAACTAAGTTTATTTAGGTACACATAAGTACAATTATTGAAGGTAGTAGGTTGGTAGACAGCAACCACCCAGGGAGGTACTACCGTCCTGCCAAGTGAGTGTAAAACGAAAGCCTGTAATTGTTTTACATGATGGTAGGATTGCTGGTGTCCTTTTTTCTGTCTCATGAACATGCAAGATTTCAGGTACCCGTCTTGCTACTTCTACTTACGCTTAGGTCACACTACACATACATGTACAAGCACATATATACACACCCCTCTGGGTTTTCTTCTATTTTCTTTCTAGTTCTTATTCTTGTTTATTTCCTATCTCCATGGGGAAGTGGAACAGAATACTTCCTCCGTAAGCCATGCGTGTTGTAAGAGGCGACTAAAATGCCAGGGGCAAGGAGGTAGTAATCCCTTCTCTTGTATAAATTACTAAATTTAAAAAGAAAAACTTTGGCTTTTCTTTTTGGGCCACCCTGCCTTGGTGGGATACGGCCGGTTTGTTGAAAAAAAAAAAAGTACAATTATTCCCCATGGGGAAGTGGAACAGAATTCTTCCTCTGTAAGCCATGCGTGTCGTAAGAGGCGACTAAAATGCCGGGAGCAAGGGGCTAGTAACCCTTTCTCCTGTATATACAGTAGACCATCATTTAACACGGTTTTGTTTGGCACATTTTGGTTATAGCACTATTGAAGAATTGTGGTATATTTTTGTATAACACTTCGTAAAATTAACTTAACCCTTTCAGGGTCTGTGCCGTACATCTACGGCTTTACATTCAGGGTCCAAACCGTATATCTATGCCATGAGCTCAGCTCACTCTGATAAGCTGTGAGTGGTAAATTTGGGCCTAGATATGAGAGAATACATCTATGTGGTATGTGTGCACCACATAAAACAAATCCTGCAGCACACTGTGTATAATGAGAGGAAAAAAACTGAGACCGTGATTTTCGATTAAAACAGCGACTTTGCAGTGTTTTTTCCTATGTTTTTTATAGTTGTATTTGTGATTTCTTGGTCTCATTTGATAGAATGGAAGACATATTACAAAAATAGAGATGATTTTGATTGGTTTTAGCACTGGAAATGGCTTGAAGCTGAGCTCAAAGTAGCGGAAATGTTAAATTTTTGCCGATGTTCAAGAGTAAATAAACAACCTCACACGTCTAATACATGCCAGCTGGTGGGTCTAATATACATTCACAAATGTGGTGATGATATTTAAACAATTATTACAATATTGCATAACAGTAAATCTTCTATTTTTTGGTTTGAATAAAAATTCATTATGTGAATAAAAAATCAAAATGAAATTCATTTGTAAAGCCTCAAAACGTAACTAATGAACAGAGGAAATGTTAGTTTAGTGCCAGGAATACCTACATTGTTTATTCTGGACTCTATTTTGAAATTGGAATATTTTGAACTTTGTGTTAAATTGGCCAAATTACCAATTTCCGATCACTATTTTGTAGTTGAAACATTTGACTTGGTGATTTCTTGTGCTCAATCGATAGAATAGAAGTAATACTAGTGAAATAGCTAAAGAATTTGGTCGACTGGAATAATGTAATTGGTCTAAAATGGGAGTCAAAGTCCGCAAAATCTTCGATTCGTAAATATAGCTGACACATCAAAATTCGCGAGAGCATAATTTCATCAATTTTCCATCAAATTTCGTACTTTTTGTTTTATTACCTTCAGAAAAAGACACTCTACCATTTCATAAGAAAAAATAATTTTTTTTTTTTAAATTCTTGGACCCTGGTGCGCCCTTTGAAATTTGGCCTCTAGACCCTGAAAGGGTTAACACTGTTCAGTTTGCAGGAGGGGAAAAAATTTTGAGTACGCATCACCTGCGGGATGCACACTGCTTGGCTGTTGGTTAGACCAATGAGTCAATGGGGGAGACCTAACACCACCCTCTGCCACCCCCACCAACCTTGTCCCAGTCCTTGGTTCATATGTGTAGTACATTCCATCCTCTACTAGGAGTTTATATCTTTTAATTGCCATATCTTAAATCTGCCAAGCAATCATGGCACCCAATAGCCATACAAGTGTTGCTGAAAGTGGCAAGGAAAGGTTTAAGCATGTAAGTCTTAGAATTAACAAAGAAAATAGAGATATTAGACAAGAGGTAGACTGTGGCCGTAATGAAGCGTCACTTTGTGCACATAAAAACAATGAAGTAAATATGAGTTTGTGTGATGACTGAATTACTGACATGACTGACTGACTGACTTAAAGTTAGACTTTTTCACTGAAGAGGACCCTGAAACAGTGTCTAGAGCAGCTGATGCCTTACTGTCAATTGTATAATGTCGTGCAGGGTAAAACAGAAAAGAAATCCATTACAGAATCTATGCACACTTCAGTACAACCATCGACTTCAATACCAGTACCTCTACCATCTACCTCAGCCCAGTAGGGCCACAGCATAATGCTCCACTCTCCACAATCATCTACAAACTCCAGCACCCACAACTTAAGGTAAGAAATACTATTATTTCTGTTGCATTTGTAATCTTAAAAAGTAAAACCAACATAATACATCAAGACAATGAACTACAATTACATATTCACTTTTATTTTTGTAAGATCTGGAGGTCTAAAAAAAAGTTGTTTGGCTTTTTTGGGGCTCTCAGGAACATAACCCTATTTTTCCCACAAGTTCTTCAGTTTGTCTAACACAGTTTTAACTAAAACGGCATTTTCAGGAGCATAACTACAGCATTAAATGACGGTCTACTGTATTACTAAATGTAAAAGGAGAAACTTTTGTTTTTCCTTTTGGGACTTTTGTGCTCTCTAGGCTGGAATACTGCTGTACACTAACAGCCCCCTTCAAGGCTGGCAACATTGCAGACCTGGAGAGTGTACAAAGAACTTTCACTGCACACATAAGTGCGATAAGGCACCTAAACTACTGGGAACGGTTGAAGGTCCTTGATCTGAATTCCCTCGAACACAGGAGAGAGAGATACATGATAATATACACTTGGAAGGTCCTGGAGGGATTCGTACCAAACTTGCACACGAAAATCACTCCACATGAAAGCAAAAGACTTGGCAGGAGATGCAACATTCCCCTGACGAAAAGCAGGGGTGCCACGAGTACACTGAGAGACAACACAATATGCGTCTGGATGAACAATAGTTTAAAACATCTCGTTGGTCAAAAGAGAGGCATATCAAAAGAGGGGATGGGCAGTTAAGAAATCAATATACATGTATTCAATTAAAGAGAGTAATAAAGAAAGGAATAAGAATAGCAAAAAGGGGCTATGAGGCTAAGGTCGCAAGGGATTCAAAGACTAACCCAAAAGGGTTCTTTCAGGTATACAGAAGTAAGACTAGGGACAAGATTGGCCCACTTAAGAGTAACTCAGGTCAGATCACTGACGGTGATAAGGATGTGTGTGAAATTCTCAGTACCTACTTCCTCTGTTTTCACCAAGGAAAATACTCGCGATATTCCTAAAATAATAGATTATGTAGAACAGGATAATAAACTATGTATGATTGTGGTAACTAGTGACATGGTCCTCAGACAAATAGAGAAACTAAAACCTAACAAATCCCCAGGCCCTGATGAACTGTTTGCAAGGGTGTTACAAGAATGTAAAGAGGAACTTAGCAATTTTTTTTTTTTTTTTTTTTTTTTTTTTCAACAAGTCGGCCGTCTCCCACCGAGGCAGGGTGACCCAAAAAAGAAAGAAAGTCCCCAAAAAGAAAATACTTTCATCATCATTCAATACTTTCACCACACTCGCACATTACCACTGTTTTTGCAGAGGTGCTCAGAATACAACATTCTAGAAGCATACACATATAAAGATACACAACATATCCCTCCAAACTGCCAATATCCCAAACCCCTCCTTTAAAGTGCAGGCATTGTACTTCCCATTTCCAGGACTCAAGTCCGACTATATGAAAATAACCGGTTTCCCTGAATCCCTTCACTAAATATTACCCTGCTCACACTCCAACAGATCGTCAGGTCCCAAGTACCATTCGTCTCCATTCACTCCTATCTAACACGCTCACGCACGCTTGCATACCTTTGGCTAATCCTTTTAACGTATCACTACAAACTGGCATAGTGCCTGATAAGTGGAAAATGGCAAATGTAATACCTATTTACAAGGCAGGTGACAGGTCCTTGGCTTCGAACTAGAGGCCAATAATTCTTACCTCCATAGCAGGAAAATTTATGGAATCAATAATTGCCGAAGCAATTCATAGCCATCTTGATAGGCACAGATTGATTAATGAATCTCAACACGGTTTTACAAAGGGGCATTCCTGTCTTACGAATTTACTAACTTTTTTCACTAAGGTGTTTGAGGAGGTAGATCATGGTAATGAATATGATATTATGTATATGGACTTCAATAAGGCTTTCGATAGAGTTCCACACCAGAGGCTATTGAGGAAACATAAGGCACACGGAATACGAGGAGAAATTTTTTCCTGGGTAGAGGCATGGCTGACAAATAGGCAGCAGAGAGTTTGCATAAATGGGGAGAAATCAGAATGGGGGCACGTCACAAGCGGTGTTCCTCAGGGGTCAGTGTTGGGCCCATTGTTGTTCACAATTTACATAAACGACATAGATGAGGGAATAAATAGCGACATAAGCAAATTTGCTGATGACACCAAATTAGGCCGTCCAATTCATTCTTATGAGGACACTAGAGCACTCCAGGATGATTTAAATAGACTGATGCAATGGTTGGAGAAGTGGCAGATACAGTTTAATATTGACAAATGCAAAGTTCTAAATGTTGGACAGTTAAATAACCATGCAACATAAAAAGTAAATAATGTAGATCTTAATACTACTGATTGCAAAAAGGATTTAGGAGTTCTGGTTAGCAGTAATCTAAAACCAAGACAACAGTGCATTAGTGTTAGCAATAAAGCTAACAGAAGTATAAATAATAGAAGTCCTCAGGTTGTTCTTCAACTCTATATATCCTTGGTTAGGCCTCATTTAGACTATGCTGCTCAGTTCTGGTCACCGTATTACAGAATGGATATAAATGCTCTGGAAAACATACAGAGGAGGATGACAAAGATGGTCCCATGTATCAAAAATCTTCCCTATGAGGATAGACTGAGGGCCCTGAATCTGCACTCTCTCGAAAGGCGTAGAATTAGGGGGGATATGATTGAGGTGTATAAATGGAAAACAGGAATAAATAAAGGGGATGTAAATAGCGTGCTGAAAATTTCCAGCCAAGACAGGACTTGCAGCAATGGTTTCAAGTTGGAAAAATTCAAATTCAGGAAGGATATAGAAAAGCACTGGTTTAGTAATAGAGTCGTGGATGAGTGGAACAAACTCCCGAGTATAGTTATTCAGGCTAAAACGTCGTGTAGTTTTAAAAATAGGTTAGATAAATACAGTGGACCCCCGCATACCGTTGCCATCACATAACGTTCAATCCGCACACCGCTCGCTTTTATCGCAAAAATTTTGCTCGCATACCGCTCAAAAACCCGCTCACCGCTCTTCATCCGAGACGCATCCCATGTGCGCCCTTAGCCAGCCTCACATGTGCCGCTGGTGGCATTGTTTACCAGCCTGCCTCCGCGGTAACATCCAAGCATACAATCGGAACATTTCGTATTATTACAGTGTTTTTGGTGATTTTATCTGCCAAATAAGTGACCATGGGCCCCAAGAAAGCTTTTAGTGCCAACCCTACAGCAATAAGGGTGAGAATTACAATAGAGATGAAGAAAGAGATCATTGATAAGTATGAAAGTGGAGTGCGTGTCGCCGACCTGGCCAGGTTGTACAAGAAACCCAAATCAACCATCGCTACTATTGTGGGCAACAGAAAGGCAATCAAGGAAGCTGTTCTTGCCAAAGGTTTAACTGTGTTTTCGAAACAGAGATCGCAAGTGATGGAAGATGTTGAGAGACTCTTATTGGTGTGGATAAATGAAAAACAGCTAGCAGGAGATAGTGTTTCTCAAGCGATCATAAGCGAAAAGGCTAGGAAGTTGCATGAGGATTTAATTAAAAAAATGCCTGCAACTAGTGATGATGTGAGTGAATTTAAGGCCAGCAAAGGTTGGTTTGAGAGATTTAAGAAGCGTAGTGGCATACATAGTGTGATAAGGCATGGTGAGGCTGCCAGTTCGGACCACAAAGCAGCTGAAAAATATGTGCAGGAATTCAAGGAGTACATAGACAGTGAAGGACTGAAACCTGAACAAGTGTTTAATTGTGATGAAACAGGCCTGTTTTGGAAGAAAATGCCAAGCAGGACCTACATTACTCAGGAGGAAAAGGCACTCCCAGGACATAAGCCTATGAAAGACAGGCTTACTTTGTTGATGTGTTCCAATGCTACTGGTGATTGCATAGTGAAGCCTTTATTAGTGTATCACTCTGGAACTCCCAGACCGTTCAGGCAAAAGAATGTCCTCAAGGAGAATTTGTGTGTGCTGTGGAGGGCAAACAGTAAGGCATGGGTCACTAGGGACTTTTTCTATGACTGGTTACACCATGCATTTGCCCCCAATGTGAAAGATTACCTAACTGAAAAGAAATTAGAACTTAAGTGCCTCCTGGTGTTAGACAATGCCCCTGGTCATCCTACAGACGTGGCAGAGCGACTTTATGGGGACATGAAATTCATTAAGGTGAAGTTTTTGCCTCCTAATACCACTCCTCTCCTGCAGCCCATGGACCAGCAGGTTATTGCAAACTTCAAAAAACTGTACACAAAAGCTCTGTTTGAAAGGTGCTTTGTAGTGACCTCAGAAACTCAACTGACTCTAAGAGACTTTTGGAGAGATCACTTTAATATCCTCAATTGTGTAAACCTTATAGGTAAGGCTTGGGAGGGAGTGACTAAGAAGACCTTGAACTCTGCTTGGAAGAAACTGTGGCCAGAATGTGTAGACAAAAGGGATTTTGAAGGGTTTGAGGCTAACCCTGAGAGGATTATGCCAGTTGAGGAATCCATTGTGGCACTGGGAAAGTCCTTAGGGTTGGAGGTTAGTGGGGAGGATGTGGAAGAGTTGGTGGAGGAGGACAATGAAGAACTAACCACTGATGAGCTGATAGATCAACTTCATAAGAACATAAGAGCATAAGAAAGGAGGAACACTGCAGCAGGCCTGTTGGCCCATACTAGGCAGGTCCTTTACAATTCATCCCACTAACAAACATTTGACCAAATAAGAACATAAGAAAGGAGGATAAGAACATAAGAAAGGAGGATAAGAACATAAGAAAGGAGGACAGAACATAAGAAAGGAGGACAGAACATAAGAAAGGAGGAAAGAACATAAGAAAGGAGGAAAGAACATAAGAAAGGAGGAAAGAACATAAGAAAGGAGGAAAGAACATAAGAAAGGAGGACAAGAACATAAGAAAGGAGGAAAGAGGCCAGACCTGAGGAAACTGGTTCAGAGGAGGGGAGAGAGAAATTGAAGAAGTTGCCTACTACAAAGATTAAGGAAATCTGTGCAAAGTGGCTTGAAGTGCAAACCTTCATGGATGAAAATCACCCTCACACAGCTATTGCAAGCCGTGTTGGCAACCTGTACACTGGCAATGTTGTGAAACACTTTAGGGAAGTCATAAAGGAACGAGAGGTACAGGCCACTATGGACAGATATGTTGTGCGAAAGAAGTCCAGTGACTCTGAAGCTGGTCCTAGTGGCATTAAAAGAAGAAGGGAAGTAACCCCAGAAAAGGACTCGACACCTCAAGTCTTAATGGAAGGGGATTCCCCTTCTAAACACTAACACTCTCTCTCCCCTCCTCCCATCCCATCAATCATCACCAGATCTTCAATAAAAGTAAGTGTCATGTAATTGTGCATGCCTTTTTCAGTTTGTGTGTATTAAAATTAACATTTCATGTGGTAAAATTTTTTTTTCATACTTTTGGGTAGCTTGCACGGATTAATTTGATTTCCATTATTTCTTATGGGGAAAATTCATTCGCATACCGATCATTTCGCATAACAAAGAGCCCTCTTGCACGGATTAAAGTCGCTATGTGGGGGTCCACTGTACATGAGTAGGTGTGGGTGGGTGTGAGATGGACCTGACTAGCTTGTGCTGCTGGGTCTGGTACCGTGCTCCATCCTTGAGTGGAGGTGACCAGACTGGGTGGGCCATTGGGCTAATCTGGGGGGGGGGGGTCATTGGGCTAATCTGGGGGGGGGGTCATTGGGCTAATCTGGGGGGGGGGGACATGGACCTGCTCCACATGGGTCAGTAGGCCTTTTGCAGTGTTCCTTCTTTCTTATGTTCTTATGTGTCCGGGGCCCAAGACTGTTCAATTGCCTCCCAGCATACATAAGGGGGATTATCAATAGACCCCTGGCTGTCTTCAAGAAGGCACTGGACAGGCACCTAAAGTCAGTACCTGACCAACCTGGCTGTGGTTCGTATGTCAGCTTGCGTGTGGCCAGAAGTAACAGCCTGGTTGATCAGACCCTGATCCACCATGAGGCCTGATCTCAAACCGGGCCATGGGGGCATTGAACCCCGAAACCCTCTCCGGGTAAACTCCAAGTAAACAGGAGTTTTAAAAGAGAGGTGAGTATATGTTAAATACCCAAATATCCCTCTCTAATGAATACTTTTACTGAAAAGTAATTCCTCCTCTCTCTTGCAAACTCTAATCTGTAAACCCTGTATAATTGATATATATACACAAAGAAAACTTGATACATACCATTAGGGCCGGAAGATGAGTTGTGATCAATGATGGTGTCTGCCGACCCTTCTGGTCCATCTCTATCATCCTCGACAGTAATGAGGTCCATCAACCCGGAGCTGACATCTTCTGCTAATCCTCGTGTCTCTTAAAGAAAATAATCGAAACATAAAAAAAAAATGTGCTTGAATCTGAAACAATTTATTTCTGCACTGCATTTCATTTACTAGGAAAAATCTGTTATCCCGTGTATTTATGAGACACAACACACACACCAAAACACACACACACACACACACCCCACACACACACACACACACACACCACACACACACAAAACACACACACACACCACACACAAAAAAAAAAAAAAAAAAAAAAAAAAAAAAAAAAAAAGACACCAGTAATCCTAAACCCTTAAATAAACAATTTCTGGTTTCCATTTCACATTCACCTGGCAGGACGGCAGTACCTCCCTGGGTGGTTTTACCCGATATATAGGTAGTAGGTTGGTAGACAGCAACCACCCAGGGAAGTACTACCGTCCTGCCAGATGACTGTGAAACAAAAACCTGTAACTGTTTTTGCATGATGGTAGGATTGCTGGTTTCTTTTTCTGTCTCATAAACACGCTAAGATAACAGGGATATCTTGCTACTCCTACTTACACTTTGGTCACACTTCACAGACACGCACATGCATATATATATATATACATACATCTAGGTTTTTCTCCTTTTTCTAAATAGCTCTTGTTCTTTTTTATTTCTCTATTGCCATGGGGAAGTGGAAAAGAATCTTTCCTCCGTAAGCCATGCGTGTCGTATGAGGCGACTAAAATGCCGGGAGCAATGGGCTAGTAACCCCTTCTCCTGTATACAATTACTAAAAAAGAGAAGAAGAAAAACTTATAAAACTGGTTGCTTAAATGTGCGTGGATGTAGTGCGGATGACAAGAAACAGATGATTGCTGATGTTATGAATGAAAAGAAGTTGGATGTCCTGGCCCTAAGCGAAACAAAGCTGAAGGGGGTAGGAGAGTTTCAGTGGGGGGAAAAAAATGGGATTAAAATCTGGAGTATCTGAGAGAGTTAAGCAAAGGAAGGGGTAGCAGTAATGTTAAATGATCAGTTATGGAAGGAGAAAGAGAATATGAATGTGTAAATTCAAGAATTATGTGGATTAAAGTAAAGGTTGGATGCGAGAAGTGGGTCATAATAAGCGTGTATGCACACTGGAGAAGAGAGGAATGCAGAGGAGAGAGAGAGATTTTGGGAGATGTTTAAGTGAATGTATAGGAGCCTTTGAACCAAGTGAGAGAGTAATTGTGGTAGGGGACTTGAATGCTAAAGTAGGAGAACTTTTAGAGAGGGTGTGGTAGGTAAGTTTGGGGTGCCAGGTGTAAATGATAATGGGAGCCCTTTGATTGAACTTTGTATAGAAAGGGGTTTAGTTATAGGTAATACATATTTTAAGAAAAAAGGATAAATAAGTATACACGATATGATGTAGGCGAAATGACAGTAGTTTGTTGGATTATGTATTGGTAGATAAAAGACTGTTGAGTAGACTTCAGGATGTACATGTTTATAGAGGGGCCACAGATATATCAGATCACTTTCTAGTTGTAGCTACACTGAGAGTAAAAGGTAGATGGGATACAAGGAGAATAGAAGCATCAGGAAGAGAGAGGTGAAGGTTTATAAACTAAAAGAGAGGCAGTTAGGGTAAGATATAAACAGCTATTGGAGGATAGATGGGCTAATGAGAGCATAGGCAATGGGTCGAAGAGGTATGGGGTAGGTTTAAAAATGTAGTGTTAGAGTGTTCAGCAGAAGTTTGTGGTTACAGGAAAGTGGGTGCAGGAGGGAAGAGGAGCGATTGGTGGAATGATGATGTAAAGAGAGTAGTAAGGGAGAAAAAGTTAGCATATGAGAAGTTTTTACAAAGTAGAAGTGATGCAAGGAGGGAAGAGTATATGGAGAAAAAGAGAGAAGTTAAGAGAGTGGTGAAGCAATGTAAAAAGAGAGCAAATGAGAGAGTGGGTGAGATGTTATCAACAAATTTTGTTGAAAATAAGAAAAAGTTTTGGAGTGAGATTAACAAGTTAAGAAAGCCTAGAGAACAAATGGATTTGTCAGTTAAAAATAGGAGAGGAGAGTTATTAAATGGAGAGGTAGAGGTATTGGGAAGATGGAAGGAATATTTTGAGGAATTGTTAAATGTTGATGAAGATAGGGAAGCTGTGATTCGTGTATAAGGGCAAGGAGGAATAACATCTTGTAGGAGTGAGGAAGAGCCAGTTGTGAGTGTGGGGGAAGTTCGTGAGGCAGTAGGTAAAATGAAAGGGGGTAAGGCAGCCGGGATTGATGGGATAAAGATAGAAATGTTAAAAGCAGGTGGGGATATAGTTTTGGAGTGGTTGGTGCAATTATTTAATAAATGTATGGAAGAGGGTAAGGTACCTAGGGATTGGCAGAGAGCATGCATAGTTCCCTTTGTATAAAGGCAAAGGGGATAAAAGAGAGTGCAAAAATTATAGGGATAAGTCTGTTGAGTGTACCTGGTAAAGTGTATGGTAGAGTTATAATTGAAAGAATTAAGAGTAAGACGGAGAATAGGATAGCAGATGAACAAGGAGGCTTTAGGAAAGGTAGGGGGTGTGTGGACCAGGTGTTTACAGTGAAACATATAAGTGAACAGTATTTAGATAAGGCTAAAGAGGTCTTTGTGGCATTTATGGATTGGAAAAGGCGTATGACAGGGTGGATAGGGGGGCAATGTGGCAGATGTTGCAAGTGTATGGTGTAGAGGTAGGTTACTGAAAGCAGTGAAGAGTTTTTACGAGGATAGTGAGGCTCAAGTTAGAGTATGTAGGAAAGAGGGAAATTTTTCCCAGTAAAAGTAGGCCTTAGACAAGGATGTGTGATGTCACACCGTGGTTGTTTAATATATTTATAGATGGGGTTGTAAGAGAAGTAAATGCGAGGGTCTTGGCAAGAGGCGTGGAGTTAAAAGATAAAGAATCACACACAAAGTGGGAGTTGTCACAGCTGCTCTTTGCCGATGACACTGTGCTCTTGGGAGATTCTGAAGAGAAGTTGCAGAGATTGGTGGATGAATTTGGTAGGGTGTGCAAAAGAAGAAAATTAAAGGTGAATACAGGAAAGAGTAAGGTTATGAGGATAACAAAAAGATTAGGTGATGAAAGATTGAATATCAGATTGGAGGGAGAGAGTATGGAGGAGGTGAACGTATTCAGATATTTGGGAGTGGACGTGTCAGCGGATGGTCTATGAAAGATGAGGTGAATCATAGAATTGATGAGGGAAAAAGAGTGAGTGGTGCACTTAGGAGTCTGTGGAGACAAAGAACTTTGTCCTTGGAGGCAAAGAGGGAATGTATGAGAGTATTAGTTTTACCAACACTCTTATATGGGTGTGAAGCGTGGGTGATGAATGTTGCAGCGAGGAGAAGGCTGGAGGCAGTGGAGATGTCATGTCTGAGGGCAATGTGTGGTGTGAATATAATGCAGAGAATTCGTAGTATTGGAAGTTAGGAGGAGGTGCGGGATTACCAAAACTGTGTCCAGAGGGCTGAGGAAGGGTTGTTGAGGTGGTTCGGACATGTAGAGAGAATGGAGCGAAACAGAATGACTTCAAGAGTGTATCAGTCTGTAGTGGAAGGAAGGCGGGGTAGGGGTCGGCCTAGGAAGGGTTTGGAGGGAGGGGGTAAAGGAGGTTTTGTGTGCGAGGGGCTTGGACTTCCAGCAGGCATGCGTGAGCGTGTTTGATAGGAGTGAATGGAGACAAATGGTTTTTAATACTTGACGTGCTGTTGGAGTGTGAGCAAAGTAACATTTATGAAGGGATTCAGGGAAACCGGCAGGCCGGACTTGAGTCCTGGAGATGGGAAGTACAGTGCCTGCACTCTGAAGGAGGGGTGTTAATGTTGCAGTTTAAAAACTGTAGTGTAAAGCACCCTTCTGGCAAGACAGTGATGGAGTGAATGATGGTGAAAGTTTTTCTTTTTCGGGCCACCCTGCCTTGGTGGGAATCGGCCGGTGTGATAATAATAATAAAAATAATTGTCGATAATTATTCTTTTATTTTTATACAGGCAGGCCTTATTTATATCTTCATTTTCTCTACGAGTACATGTACAAGGTATACAGGCCTACCTGACATCAATGACATACTACTACATACAAAGTCACAAACAACAAAAAGGCACAATATCGTAGCTGGAACAATACACAAATAACCCGCACATAGGAGAGAAGAGCTTACGATGGGGATGGGGGGGAAAGACACCAGTAATCCTACCATTAACCCTTTGAGGGTTTCGGCTGTACTAGTACGGCTTACGACCCAGGGTTTTTGACATACTAGTACGCCTAAATTCTAGTGCCCTCAAATCTAGTAGGAGAAAGCTGGTAGGCCTACATATGAAAGAGTGGGTCTATGTGGTCAGTGTGCACAGTATAAAAAAAATACTGCAGCACACAGTGCATAATGAAAAAAAAACACTGACCATTTTTTTGGAATAAAACAGCAACTTTGCACTGTATTTTCGTATGGTATTTATTGTTGTATTCTAGTTTTCTTGGTCTCATTTTATAGAATGGAAGACATATTACAGAAATTGAGATGATTTTGACTGGTTTTACAATGAAAAGTTTCCTTTAAATTGAGCCAAAGTAGCAGAAATGTTCGATTTTTACCAAAGTTCAAAAGTAAACAAATCATGCCAAGCGTCCAATACACGTCAACTGGTGAGTAATATTCTTTCACAAGTGTGCCAATATTATTTATACCATTTTTTACACTAATGCAGTAGTCTGCATAACAGTAAATCTTCTATTTTTTGTGAGAATAAAAATTCAAAGTGGAAAGCAAAAGAATATAAGAGGGGCCTTGAGACGTTACTAATGAACATGGGAAATGTCATTTTAGTGCCAGGAATGTCTTTCTTGTTTATTCTGGACCCTATTCAGAAATTGGCATCTTTTGAAATTTGTGTGAAATTGGCAAAATTGCAAAATTCTGACCACTGTACTGGATAGTTGAAATTGATAAATGGGTGGTTTCTTGCACTCATTCGATAGAAAAAATGGAGTTCTAGCGAAATATTCCTGTTTTTTGTCGACTAGTACAGCGGAATTGGCTGAAAATGGGGCTCAAAGTGATCAAAATCGCTTATGCGTAAACATCGCCGAGACCGCTAACTTCACGAGAGCATAATTCCGTAAGTTTTCTATCAAATTTCAAACTTTTGGTGTCATTATGATCGGGAAAAGATTCTCTATCTTTTCATAGGATAAAATTACTTTTTTTCTTTTAAATTTGGCCGACCCTGAGAACGAGTCTCGGAGAGGGTCTGTCGACCCTCAAAGGGTTAAGTAAAACAATTACTGGTTTCCATTTCACATTCACCTGGCAGGACAGCAGTACCTCCCTGGGTGGTTTTACCCGATATATTGTCGATAATTATTCTTTTATTTTTATACAGGCAGGCCTTATTTATATCTTCATTTTCTCTACAAGTACATGTACAAGGTATACAGGCCTACCTGACATCAATGACATACTACTACATACAAAGTCACAAACAACAAAAAGGCACAATATCGTAACTGGAACAATACACAAATAACCCGCACATAGGAGAGAAGAGCTTACGATGTGGTGACATGTACTTAGCTCAGTGAGGACGTTTGTGTGCTCTCCTTGAACTGAACCAAGATGCCCTCCATCGAGCAACTTTACCAGCAGCTTAAGGAAGAATTGAGGGTAGCGAAGTTGGAGATACGGCAATTGACTGAGGAAAACAAGAGGATTCGTAGTAGTCCTCCTGTTCTGAGTCCTCAGGTCAAGAAGGGAACCTGGACAGTGGCTGGACAGCATGGAACGAAGTTGACGATCAAGAAGAATGGAAAGACAGAAACGATGAAGAAAGAGATTGCTGTGGAAAGTGTTGTGGAAACATCTAATGCATTCTCTGTGCTACCCGACGAATGCGAGTCGACCACTGGGAACGTCACGACGAACGACACCAAGGAAGGTAAGAATATTGTTGTTGTTGGGGATAGCCAGGTTAGATACACGGACAGGGCCTTCTGTTTGAAGGACAGGAGTAGGAGACAGAGGGTTTGCTTTCCTGCGGCTGGGATGGAGAACATTGTTAGCCGGCTTGACAACATCATGAACGGTAATGGGATCAATCCTATTATTTGCCTCAGTGCTGGAGGCAATGATGTAGGCAAGCGTAGAAGTGAGGATTTAGTTAGAAAGTTCAGGACAGCTATAGACATAATTAGGAAGAAGGGGGGGGGGCACCCTGTTGTATGTGGCATTTTGCCAAGAAGGGGTGTTGGAAATGAATGGTTGTCCAGAGCAAGTGGTATTAATTGTTGGCTGGATAAACATTGTAAGGATAATGCAGTACCATTCATTGACAACTGGGACAACTTCTATGGCCGAAATGACATGTATGCCAGGGATGGGGTTCACTTATCCAGGGCAGGTGTGGGTTTTCTTGCTAGCTCAGTTGAGGAGGTTGTTAGGTCTTTAAACTAGGATTAGTTAGAGGTATGGGTTTAGAAATGATAAATAATGAGTATGGATATATTGACTTATGCACTGATATTAAGAATCTTAATACAGTGGACCCCCGGTTAACGATATTTTTTTCACTCCAGAAGTATGTTCAGGTGCCAGTACTGACCGAATTTGTTCCCATAAGGAATATTGTGAAGTAGATTAGTCCATTTCAGACCCCCAAACATACACATACAAACGCACTTACATAAATACACTTACATAATTGGTTGCATTCGGAGGTGATCGTTATGCGGGGGTCCACTGTAGTAACTGTCATGGAGTATCTCTGGGTAATGATAATTTCAGAAATTGTGTAAAAACAAAGATGAATAGGAAAAATGTGCAGAAGAAAAAACATATGATGGTATTTTATTCTAACAGTAGAAGTGCAAGAAATAAAATTAATGAACTATGTTTGGTAGCATGTGCTGGGAACTTTGATGTCATTGCATTAACTGAAACATGGTATGACTTAAAGAGTCAGGATATGATTGCTGAGTGTAATATTCAAGGGTTTAAGTTGTTCCATGTGGATAGATGTAATGGGAAGGGGGGAGGAGTTGCATTATATGTTCGAGAAAATATTAACTGTTGCATAAAAACAGGTATAAAAATAGATGGAACAGTAAGAGAATCTGTTTGGGTAGAGTTTGTAGAGGGTCAAGAAAAACTAATTCTAGGTGTAATATACCGACCTCCAGGCTTGGATCACGATAGAGGGAGACTTCTTTGGGACGAAATTGTTAGGGCTTCTAGACACAATAACAGTGATAATAGAGGATTTTAACCTTATTCAAATTGACTGGAATTCTTTGACCGGTAATCTGGAGTCCAGTGACTTTATGGAAACAGTTCAGGACTGTTTTCTGAAGCAGTGTGTAACAGAGCCTACCAAGGGTAATAATTTGCTAGACCTATAGTCTTGTCAAATAAGGAAACACTCGTAAATAATCTGGAGATCACTGAAGAGCTTGGCGCAAGTGATCACAAATCCATCACTTTTAGCATTAACTGGGAATACAAGAATAATGATATTGTGGTAAAAATTACTGATTTTCGTTCTGCCGATTATAATGGGCTAAGGGAACACCTGTCAAATCTCGATAGGGGTTATCTAGCAAATGATTCTACTAACGATGATCATACTTATGATTACGAAGGGATTTCTATGAGTTTTCTTAATGTACACCGTGCTCAGAGTATATACATTCCCCAGAGAGTAATCAGGTCTAATAATAACAATCCCAAATGGGTTAACAGGAGGCTAAAGCATTTATTAGGGGAAAAAAGGGGAATTTATAGGAACATCAGAAGAGGAGAGGTTAACCTTACTGACCAATATGTTCAGCTTAAAAGAGAAGTAAAAAATGGGATTAGAAAGGCTAAACATGACTACGAAATTAGAGTTGCTAATGAATCAAAGACTAATCCAAAAGCATTCTTTCAAGTGTACAGGACGAAGGTTAAGGAAAAAGTAGGACCTCTGAAAATTGGGAATGGACAGCTGACGGATAACGAACTGGAAATGTGTTCCATATTTAATGGCTATTTTTTGTCAGTTTTTACACAGGAAGACATAAATGAGATTCCAGAAATTAACAATTATTCAGTTCCTGATGAATTCAAATTGATTAATATTACTGTCACAAGGAACATGGTTATCAAACAGATAGACAAACTGAAGCAAAATAAATCCCCGGGGCCCGACGAGTTGCTTTCCAGGGTACTTAAGGAATGCAAGATGGAACTTAGTCAGTCATTAACGAGTGTGTTTAATGCATCCATCCTTACCGGTGTTGTGCCAGAATTGTGGAAGCTGGCTAATGTGGTTCCCATATTCAAATCAGGGGATAAGTCTGTTCCTTCAAATTACCGTCCAATAAGCCTGAGATCTATAGTGGGCAAGTTACTAGAATCAATTATAGCTGACATTATTAGAAGTTCTCCAAGGGGAAGTGGAACAGAATTCTTCCTCCGTGAGCCATGCGTGTCGTAAGAGGCGACTAAAATGCCGGGAGCAAGGGGCTAGTAACCCCTTCTCCTGTATGAATTACTAAATTTAAAAAGAGAAACTTTTGTTTTTCTTTTTGGGTCACCCTGCCTTGGTGGGATACGGCTGGTTTGTTGGAGAGAGAAAAAAAAAAAATTAGACGTCACCTTGAAGAGCA
Source organism: Cherax quadricarinatus (assembly GCF_026875155.1). Taxonomy (NCBI): domain Eukaryota; kingdom Metazoa; phylum Arthropoda; class Malacostraca; order Decapoda; family Parastacidae; genus Cherax; species Cherax quadricarinatus. The sequence goes on along the minus strand of NC_069464.1, from coordinate 18,732,370 downwards.
CAACTTGATAAATGAATCTCAGCATGGGTTCACGAGAGGTCGTTCCTGTCTGACAAATTTACTGACATTCTTCAATAGAACATTTGAGGCAGAAGACAGTGATAAAGAATATGATATTGTTTATTTGGATTTTAGTAAAGCCTTCGACAGAGTACCTCACAAGAAACTCTTAACAAAAGTAGCAGCTCATGGTATAGGAGGTAAAGTTCTAGCATGGATAAAGGCATGGCTTACCAATAGAAAGCAGAGAGTTTTGATTAATGGGGTCAAATCTGAATGGGGATTAGTCACTAGTGGCGTTCCACAAGGATCAGTTTTAGGCCCTCTCTTGTTCATAATTTACATTAATGACTTTGATGAAGGGATTATGAGCAACATGAGTAAATTTGCTGATGATACAAAGATAGGCCGTATGATTCATTCTGAGGAGGATAGCAATGAACTCTAGGAGGATTTGGACAAATTAATGTCTTGGTCTGAAAAATAGCAGATGAAGTTCAATGTGGATAAGTGTAAGGTACTTGCCCTTGGTAATGAAAATAACCCTCGAAGCTATAAACTAGGTGAAGTAGAGCTTGATCATACAGAATGTGAAAAAGACTTGGGAGTCATGGTAAGTAGAAATCTAAAGCCAAGACAGCAGTGCCTAAGTGTGTGCAACAAGGCTAACAGATTACTTGGATTTATCTCAAGAAGTATTAGTCTCAGTAGTAGTAACCAGTTACCAGTAACCACTGTGCCAGTTGACTCACGACCAACCGTCTCTGCCTGAGTCACTGTATATTCATATTGTGCTGACCTGGCATTATTCAAAGACCCTCTCACATATGGGTACTGTGGGCGGCCAGTCAGTCAGTGATACGAGAGAGAGCAGAGAGATAGGTACGGCTGTAAGAGCGTTACACACATTATCTGTAATTATACGTACTACCAGCCTACGTGAGTATTTCTTTACCCAAGTCCACGTGTTCGAACTCCCACATGATAAATGGTGGCACCGGTGTGGAGCGTGGATTAAGCTTTTACGGGTAATTCAAGACGTTAGAACACTGTTTGTGAGTAGCCGGCGGGTCAAAGGTGAACCTCCAGCCAGCCGCTTACCCTCCCTGACAACCTCCAACCTTCAAGCCTGTTGTAGCCGTTTCAAGCTTCCTGGCTTAGTTCGTGTGCTAATTGCTTCAATCTCCGAGGGGTTGACCCGGATTTTGCAATTAAGCCAGTCAGTAAGCCAGACTGTGGAAGTGAACGCCAGTCAGCCTATCATCCAGCCTGTCTCCTGTCATCCAACTGCTCCTCCGTGCTTTGTGCATCGTTACACGTCTTCCAGCCAGCCATTCTTGTGGGTTAAGCCAGTCAGCCAACCCAGCTTCTAACCCAGCTGAGAGAGAGAAGTAAGCCACGCAGTAAGAAGTAAGCCAAGTTCCTCTGAAGTATTGTCTATATCGCTTTGTGCTCCCTGTTGGATGCTAAGAGTGGTTTTCACCATTCCTGTGGCATAGAGTGGCTTATCAAGCCACCTTCGTGGGTAGAGTGGCGGGCGTTGCGCGCCAGCGAGTCCTCACCCACCACACTCTACCTCCACCACTATCCACCCAACACCAGCCATCCACCCTATCTACCTGTGGTTGTTTGCACCCTTGTACCGGGTCTTACTCCTGTTTTGGCTCACATAATTGGTCAAGAGATTGTAGGTGAGCGCCAACGATAAAACCCAATTATGGGAGTTCACCGAGAGAGCGCATTGACTGTACTTTTACAGCTCTATACCTCAGTAGTGAGGCCTCATTTGGATTATGCCACTCAGTTTTGGTCTCCTTACTACAGGATGGATATAGATTCATTGGAGAACATACAGAGAAGGATGATTAAAATGATTAACTGTGTAAGGAATATCCCGTATGAAGACAGATTTAAAGCCTTAAATCTCCACTCTGGAGAGATGTAGAATGAGGGGAGATATTGTTGAAGTGTATAAGTGGACGGCGGGCAAAAACAAAGGCGATATTAACAAAGTACTGAGGGCGTCGAACCAGGTAAGAACCAGAAATAATGGATTTAAGTTCGATAAATTTAGATTTAGAAAGGACATAAGTAAGTACTAGTTCTCTAACAGAGTTGTGGATGCGTGGAACAATCTTCCCAGTAGGGTGACAGAGGTTAGGACCTTGGGTAGCTTTAAAAAGAGATTGGACAAATATATGAGTTGGAGGGGCTGGGTTTGACTGGTGTCATTGGGTACGGGAGTTAATTCTTGGGTAGCTTTGGGTAGAGGTTGTTTTGATAAGTACCTGCCTTGCATGGGCCAGTAGGCCTTCTGCAGTGTTCCTCCATTCTTACGTTCTTATGTTCTTATGTGTGACTTCGTAAATGATCCAAGTCGGACCGAAACATCGTTGTAAGCTCCTCTCTCCTATATGCGGATTATTTGTGTCTATAGAAAGCCCCTTGTTATGCAGAGCATTCTGGGTAAATTAGGTCAATTTTGTCCCAGGATGTGACCCACAATAGTCGATTAACACCCAGGTACTTATTTTACTGATGGGTGAACATGGACAACAGGCGTAAGGAAACACGTCCAATGTTTCCGCCCTTGCCAGGAATTGAGCCTGGGCCTTCAGCATGTGAAGCCTTGCCTACCAGACCACAAGCCACCCCAATATAGCACCCTATATAACAGGTTAGGTTCCAGGTTACTGCTGTAGTCTGGAGCGAGATTAATAAGTTTAGAAAGTCTAGGGAAAGAATGGATTTGTTAGTTAAAAATAGGAGAGGAGAGTTATTAAATGGAGAGTTAGAGGTATTGGGAAGATGGAGGGAATATTTTGAGGAATTGTTAAATGTTGATGAAGATAGGGAAGCTGTGATTTCATGTATAGGGCAAGGAGGAATAACATCTTACAGGAGTGAGGAGGAGAGACTTGTGAGTGTGGGGGAGGTGCGTGGGGCAGTGGCTAGAATGAAAGGGGGTAAAGCAGCTGGGATTAATGGGATAAAGATAGAAATGTTAAAAGCAGGTGGGGATATAGTTTTGGAGTGGGTAGTGTTTTTATTTAATAAATGTATGGAAGAGGGTAAGGTATATAGGGACTGGCAGAGAGCATGCATAGCTCCTTTGTATAAAGGCAAAGGGGACAAAAGAGAGAGTAAAAATTATAGGGGAATATGTTTACTGAGTATACCTGGTAAAGAATATGGTAGAGTTATTATTAAAAGAATTAAGAGTAAGATGGAGAGCAGGATAGCAAATGAACAAGGAGGCTTGAGGAAAAGTAGGGGGTGTGTAGACCAAGTGTTTGCAGTGAAACACATTGATGAAAAGTATTTAGATAAGAGTAAAGAGGTTTTTGTGGCATTTATGGATTTCGAAAAGGCATATGACAGGGTGGATACAGGGGCAACGTGGCACATATTGCAAATGTATGGAATAAGATGTAGGTTATTGTAAGCAGTGAAAAGATTTTACAAGGATAGTGAGGCTCAGGTTAGAGTATGTAGGCGAGATGGAGATTATTTCCCAGTAAAAGTAGGCCTTAGACAGGGATGTGTGATGTCACCATAGTTGTTCAATATATTTATAGATGGGATAGTAAGAGAAGTGAATGCTCGGGGGTTGGCAAGAGGTGTGGGGTTACAATATAAATAATCTAACATAAAGTGGGAGTTGTCACAGTTTCTCTTTGCTGATGACACTGCTTTTGGGAGATTCTGGCAAGAAGTTGCAAAGGTTGGTTGATGAGTTTGGTAGGATATGTAAAAGAAGGAAATTAAAAGTGAATATAGGAAAGAGTAAGGTGATGAGGATAACAAAAAAATTAGGTAATGGAAGATTGAATATCAGATTGAAGGGAGAGAGTATGGCGGAGGTAAACGTGTTCAGATACGTATTTGGGAGTGGACGTGTCAGCAGATGGGTCTATGAAGGATGAAGTGAATCAAAGAATTGACTAGGAAAAAAAGGTGAGTGGTGCACTGAGGAGTCTGTGGAGATAAAGAACTTTATCCATGAAAGCAAAGAGGGGAATGTATGAGAGTATAGTTATACCAATGCTCTTGTATGGGTGTGAGGCATAGGTGGTGAATGTTGCAACAAGAAGGCTGGAGACAGTGGAGATGTCATGTCTGAAGGCAATGTGTGGTGTGAATATAACGCAAAGAATCTGTAGTTTGGAGATTAGGAGGTGTGGGATTACCAAAACTATTATCCAGAGGGGTGAGGAGGGGTTATTGAGATGGTTTGGACATGTAGAGAGGGTGAAAGGAATTAGAATGACTTTGAGAGTATACAAATCTGTAGTGGAGGGAAGGCAGGGTAGGGGTGGGCCTAGGAAAGGTTGGAGGGAGAGGGTAAAGGGGGTTTTGTGGGTGAGGGTCTTGGACTTCCAGCAAGCATGCATGAGCGTGTTAGACAGGAGCGAATGGAGACAAATGGGTTTTTAATACTTAACATGCTGTTGGAGTGTAAGCAAGGTAATATTTATGAGGGGATTCAGGGAAACCAGCAGGGCAGACTTGATTCCTGGAGATGGGAAGTACAGTGCCGGCACTCTGAAGGAGGGGTGTTAATGTTGCAGTTTTATAACTGTAGTGTAAGTATGCCTCTGGCAAGACAGTGATGGAGTGAATGATGATGATGAAAGTTTTCCTTTTTCGGGCCACCCTGCCTTGGTGGGAATCAGCCAATGTGTTAATAATAAAATAACACATAAAAGCCTGATAATATATTTAAACTAGCATATATTAACCCTTTGATGGTCCAAGCCATAGTTCTACATCATGAGCTCAGCTCACTCAGATAAGCTGTGTGAGGTAAATTTAGGCCAAGATATAAGAGAATGGATCTATGTGGTAAGTGTGCACCACATAAAACAAATCCTGCAGCATACACTGCATGATGACACACCGAATTTGTGGCATATTTTTGTATGGCTTTCGCTTTTTGCAGTTTTTTTTGTCTAATTTTATAGAATGGAAGATATATCACAGAAACTTTGATTGGTTTTAGTACTGAAAATAGCTTGAAATTGATCTCAAATTAGTGGAAATGTTTGATCTTTGCCAATGTTGAAGAGTAAACAAATGTCATGATTCCAATACACGTCAACTGGTGGGTATAATATAAAGTGGACCCTGGATATTGTAGTTGTCGGATTTCTTAACATTCGGAAATTGTACCATTTTTTCGTCAAAATATTGGCTCGGTGATCATCACTGTGCTCAGTAAGTCATTCATCCCGAATGCGTCCATTCGGCAACAGCGGCCCGACGCATTCATACAATACATTTCATATTATTCCATTCTTTTTAGTGCTTGCAAATGCTAAATAAGCCACTATGGACACAAAGAAAGTTCCTAGTGCCAGCCAGCCCTTTGGTAAAGGACAGAGAGGGGAGAATGTGCCTTTCAGTGATTTTGCAATATGTACGATACTCAAGCAACAGAAGTCAATAAAGGCTATAGCACCAGCCAGTGATAAAGTGTAGCATTAACAGTGTAGGAAGTAAGTTAGGTGATTAATTGATAGAAAAAGGACAACATGAAACTGACTTGTCCAATGTTGTTGGAGGTATATAGAGTGACTGACAACACCGCCGTCTCTGCTGCCGCCATCACCACCACCATGTAAGGCTTATCTTTCATTGGCCCTTATACACCCAACAACAAACACAACAACACTAGTCAGTTAGGGAGAGAGACATACGACATACTATTTTATTCATTCTAGAGTATATATCATGTTTCTATGTTATTAATATTGTTTATTATGTCATATTAGATGAACTTTGCTAGATAAATAAGTCACAGAGTTGACATTAGTGTCATATTGAAGGACTATCTGGTCCTGTCTCCCAACACACTCGCCTGCTACTGCCACAATTCCTAACATACGCCAGGTACAGACCTCTCTGGAACACTTTTTAGAGTGACAGGAGTCCAATGAGATTCAAGCTGGTCCTAGTGGCATTAAAAAACAAAGAAGGGAAGTATCCCCGGAAAAGGACTTCGTACCTGAAGTCTTTATGGAAGGGGATTCCTCTTCCAAACAGTAATTTCTCCAACCTCTCTCCTCCTCCCGTCTTCAATATACTAAGAAGAGTCTTCAATAAAGGTAAGTGTCATGTTAATATTGTTTTATTCTTCATTTCTCACTGTTTTCTATGTAGGTAAATGTATATTTCATGTAAAAAAAATTATGTTTTTTTAAATACCTTTGAGTGTAATAATGTTGGTAGAATTACCGACAATATGTAAAAGGACACAGGTGCAACTAATGTGACATTTTATTGTGGCAACGTTTCGCTCTCCAGGAGCTTTGTCGAGCCGTATCGGCTTGACAAAACTCCTGGAGAGCGAAACGTTGCCACAGTATAATGTCACATTAGTTGCACTTGTGTCCTTTTACTTTACAATACCTTTGAGTGTCTTATAAGTATGTTTATGGATCAACTTGCAATGTGAACAGATTGACTGATGTTGTAGTGGCCAGGCTTAGGCTTGGTTACAAGTACTTCTGGCAGTTTGGGAGACGCACAGATGATGATCAAACTAAATGTAAATTATGTGATCAGGCAGATGGTCACTGTCTTGAACACTATGTGCTTAATTGTCCACTTATTGAGGAATACAGAGACAGACAGTATAATAACCTATGTGACATGTCAAGATATCTTATTAATGAAAATAAGATACCAGATATACTAAGCAAATTTCCTAAATTTGCTTGTAACAGATAAGTGAACTATAGATCTGTAGATATAAATCCATATGTATTCCTGTTAACAATTTGGGGCCTAGTTCCTAGGCCTTTTGTGTATACATATGCTCTTGCGCTAATGTCCACAGGATGGATATGGGGTGCACAATAAACTAGCCACCTCGGTGGCAAAATCTAAATCTGGAATGGATTAATTGGATCATCATTATTTCTTAAGGGTAAAATGAATTCAGAAATCGTCAAATTTGGCTTTAGTCACACTCTCCGGAATGGATTAATTACGATACCCGAGGGTCCACTGTACATTCACAAATGCCCTGATATTATTTATACACCTAGTTAGTAGGCTGGTAAACAGCAACCGCCCAGGGAGGTACTACCGTCCTGCCAAGTGAGTGTACAACGAAAACCTGTAATTGTTTTACATGATGGTAGGATTGCTGGTGTCTTTTGTCTGTCTCATAAACATGCAAGATTTCAGGTATGTCTTGCTACTTCTACTTACACTTAGGTCACACTACACATACATGTACAAGCATATATATATATATATACACACCCCACTGGGTATTCTTCTATTTCCTTTATAGTTATTGTTCTTGTTTATTTCCTCTTATCTCCATGGGGAAGTGGAACAGAATTCTTCCTCTGTAAGCCATGCGTGTTGTAAGAGGCGACTAAAATGCTGGAAGCAAGGGGCTAGTAACCCCTTCTCCCGTATAAATTACTAAATTTAAAAGAGAAACTTTCGTTTTTCTTTTTGGGTCACCCTGCCTTGGTGGGATATGGCCGGTGTGTTGAAAGAAAGATTATTTATACCATTATTACAATATTGCATAACAGTAAATCTTCTATTTTTTGGTGTGAAAAAAATTCTTTATGTAAATAAAACATCAAAATGGAATTCATCTGTAAAGTCTGGAAAAAATCCTCTACCATTTCATAACAAAAAACTTATTTTTTTTTAAATTCTTGGACCCTCAAAGGGTTAAGTACACAACAGAGCTAGGCATACAAAATGCATGTACAGTACACATATTATTGCCCTTAAAATATTTTTGTCCTTAACTTACAGTGGTGAATATATTTATTATAAGAACTCTGAATAAATAAAGAATGGATAAAATTGCTACATTAGTGAAATGCCATAAAGTAGAGCGCTTTAACCCTTAAACTGTTCAAATGTATATGTACATTTGCTCACGTAGTATTCTGAACGTAGATCAATGTTCTATTTTTCATTCCTTCAAAATTGGGGCAATAGGCCTGAGTCACCTAGACACAAGAGAATGGGTCTTAACACTCAGTGTGCACAGTATTAAAAAAATCTGGGACCACTTGGTAACTTGTGGGAGCACCAGTTTAATTGAGCGCCAGCTAGAGCAAATAGCATGGCAAGCACCAGGGATTCACTGATATCATGTCGTATTAATACTCCCCTTTTAAGAGGAAAGTAAAAATAGGTTAGATAAATACATGAGTGGGTGTGAGTTGGGCCTGACTATCTTGTGCTACTAGGTCTGATGCCATGCTCCTTCCTTCAGTGGATGTGACCTGACTAGGTGGGTCATTGGTCCAAGATGGGGGTTGACATACACCTGCCTTGCATGGGCCAGTAGGCCTGCTGTAGTGTTCTTTCTTTCTTATGTTCTTATGAATTTGGCAGGCTGGCCGGCTGGCTGACTTTGGCTGTATTTGGCCGTCTCTCTGTCTATAACTCTCTCTCACATATACACATAGGTATAGTTATTATACATAATGTAACTTACCTAGGATAACCCAAAAATTCCAAGCAAAGTGCTATACTACTGTGCTTGTAGATCTAAGACATAAATAACCATGATGCAATATGCATTTTCACTTGTTCCCTGATACAGAGACAAGCAGACAGAAAGACACACACACACACACAGGCAGACAGAAAGACAGATAAGCAGAGCTAGACAGACAGATAAGCAGAGCTAGACACAGTGTAACAGTGAAAACAAATAAAGCGAGGGTTCCTTGAGTGCACATTCATCAAGTGTCACTGCCTGTCAGCAGTTTACTGACACTTAGTCATAACACCATGCTTCTAGGTATACTCCAGCATATCTAAAACATTGCTGGGACCTATAAATACTTTGCATATATTTCTAGACAATAGTAAATGACCCAGGCAGGTGAAAATGTTCACCTGTCAGTGTGACTGACTATTTGAGTACAATTTCAGTACCTAATGTTAGTGTCAGAATGAAGACTGACTATGAGATCACAAGAACTATTATAAATTGTAATTATCAGAACATAATTTTTTTTTTTTTTTTTTTTTCAACAAGTCGGCCGTCTCCCACCGAGGCAGGGTGACCCAAAAAAAAAAAAGAAAGAAAATCCCCAAAAAAGAAAATACTTTCATCATTCAACACTTTCACTACACTCGCACATTATCACTGTTTTTGCAGAGGTGCTCAGAATACAACAGTTTATAAGCATACACATATAAAGATACACAACATATCCCTCCAAACTGCCAATATATAAATTAAAATAAATTAAATTAAAATAAAAACGAGAAAAAAAGGTATATAGACAACACTTCTGCAAGCGGCAGTAGTCGATGTTGCCGTCAGGTGAGCATCCAGCGCCAACTTCATGGGCTTGTATCTCAGTAAGTACTGGTCCTAAATTTTTTTTATCCTATAACATGCAAAAAAATGCACTCTTCATTTAAAATTTTTTTTTTTTTTTTTCCAAATACAGTGGACCCTCGGCTAACGAATGCATCGCATAACGTTAAATCCACCCAACAAAGTGTCTGAGCGTAAAAATTTTGGCCTGGCTAACGACAAAAAACTCGCCCAACGTGATTCGTCCGGAACGCGTCCACATGTGGCTTGAGCGCACCTCAGCTACCCTATGTGTACCAGTGTTTACAAGCCAGCCAGTGCAGTCGCATCTATGCATACATTCGGTACATTTCATATTATCACAGAGTTTTTAGTGCTTGTAACTACAAAATAAGTCAACATGGGCCCCAAGAAAGCTTCTAGTGCCAACCCTGATATTAACCCTCCCCTCAAACATCTCCTTGCCAACCTCAACAGAACACATGACCATAACACAAGGCACAGATCATTCTTTGATGTTCCTCGTGTCCATCTCACGCTATGCAAAAACTCAATGCACATAAAAGGCCCTAAAATCTGGAATTCATTACCTGTAAATATAAAGGAAACACTACCTGTTTATAAATTCAAGTCTCTTCTCAAAGATCACTTACTCACCCAAAACCAAATAAATACTGAATAACTGAACCTTATAAATTGTATATCTTAAATGTTTCTCACAATTATATCAAATAAATGTTAAACTTAAAACCCAATCTAACAGAATACTCCTTTCGACTGAATGTACAGCAATGCATGCAACCATATGACCTGTCTTTGTAATACTCATTTGTGCTTTATAGTTATCTGTTTACAATAATGTCTTATCACTGATTTCATCATTGCTTAGTTAATCTTAAGTTAATTTTAAGCCAGCCCGTAATGCTATGCATATAAGTGGCTTTGGCATGCTGCTCTTACCTGTATTTGTTTGTACCTCTGTATGTATGCTCAAATTACTAAATAAATAAATAAATAAATAAATAAATAAATAAAAAAGGGTGAGAATTAGTATGGAAATGAAGAAAGGGATAATTGCAAAGTACGGAAGTGGAGTGCATGTCTCGGAGCTGGCCAGGTTGTATATCAAACCCCAATCAACCATAGCTACTATCTTGGCCAACAAAATGGCAATCAAGGAAGCTGTTCTTGCAAAAGGTGCAAGTTTCTTTTCGAAACAGAGATTGCAAGAACTTGATGTTGAGAGACTGTTATTGGTGTGGATAAACGAAAAACAGATATCAGGAGATAGCATCCCTCAAGCGATCATATGTGAAAAGGCTGGGAAGTTGCATGACAATTTAATTAAAAAAATGCCTGCAACTAGTGGTGATGCAAGTGAATTTAAGGCCAGCAAAGGTTGGTTTGAGAGATTTAAGAATCCTAGTGGCATACACAGTGTGATAAGGCATGGTGAGGCTGCCAGTTCGGACCAAAAAGCGGCTGAAAAATATGTGCAGGAATTCAAGGAGTACACAGAGGCTGAACGATTGAAACTCCAACAAGTGTTTAAATGTGACAAAACAGGCCTGTTTTGGAAGAAAATGCCAAACAGGACCTATATTACTCAGGAGGAAAAGGTACTCCCAGGACATAAGCCTATGAAAGACAGGCTTACTCTTTTGTTGTGTGGTAATGCTAGTGGTGATTGCAAAGTTAAGCCTTTATTAGTGTATCACTCTGAAACTCCCAGAGTGTTCAGGAAAAACAATGTCCTCAAGGCTAATTTGTGTGTGATGTGGAGGGCAAACAATAAGGCATGGGTCACTAGGGACTTTTTCTATGACTGGTTTCACCATGTGTTTGCCTCCACTGTGAAAAATTACCTCCTGGAAAATAAATTGGACTTTAAGTGCCTCCTGGTATTAGACAATGCTCCTGGTCATCCTTCAGACTTGGCAGAGTGAATCTCTGGGGATATGAGCTATATCAAAGTGAAGTTTTTGCCTCCTAATACCACTCCTCTCCTGCAGCCCATGGACCAGCATGTCTTTTAAAACTTAAAAAAAACCAACCAAAAGCTAGTTTAAAAAGTGTTTTGAAGTGCCCAACATTTCTTGCCCAAGATTTTTGCAAAGTTCACTTTAACATCCCAGTTTGTGTAAACCTTATAGGTAAGGCTTGGGGGGGGAGTGACAAAAGGGCCCTTGAACTTGTTGGGGAAATTGTGGCCAAAATGTTAGAAGAAGGGTTTTTTAAAGGGGTTTAGGGCTAACCCTGAGAGGCCTAGCCATTGGGGAACTTTGTGGCATTGGGGAAGTTTTTGGGTTTTGGAGGTTAGTCTAATTTTAAACCCCAAGGGGGACGAAAAATGAAGAATAACCATGATGAGCTGCAAGGATCTGCAAAGCAAGAGGCCAACCGGGGAAACTGCTTCGAGGAGGGGAGAGGAAATTGAAGAAGTTGCCTACTTCAAAAAAAGGGTAATTGTAAAATTGGGTTGAACTGCAAAGCTTATAGATAAAATCCCCCAAACAAGCTATTGCAAGTCATGCTGGTGACTTTACAAACAAGTTGTACCCTTTTTTAGGAAAAAAATTTTAAAAGGGGAAACACGAGGTACAAGCTCTATGGACAGATCTGTTGTGCGACAGAGGTCCAGGCTCTCAAGCGGGGCCGTGCATTAAAAGAAGGGAAGAAGCCAAAAAGGACTTGCTACCCCAAGTCCTAAAGGAAGGGGGTTCCCCCCAAACAATAACAACTTCCACCAATCCCCCCCCCACCCATCAATCTCACCAATCTTTTTAAAGGTAAGTGTCAGTAGTCTTATTTAGTATAGTAGTAATTGTGCAGTCTTTTTTCTTTTTTTGTGTAGGAAGAATTATATTTTTTTGTGGTAATTTTTTTTTCATACTTTGGGATGTCGGAATGGTTAATTTGATTTTCATTATTTCTATGGGGGAAATTTAAATTTAGTAACGAATTTCTTAACGATGAGCTCTCAAAGGGTTAATTCTTTTGCCGAGGGTCCACTGATTCGGAGCCACCTGAGTGAATGTAATTACATTTGGACATTTAAAGGGTTAAGGGGGGGCACCTGTATAAAGGGCTTTATTTTGGTTCTGGTGCATTCCAACGAGCCAGCAAGGCTCCACAGAAAACCCCCCAAGTGAAGGATTGAAATTTGAAGGAATAAGACCATTTTTGTTTAAAAACATTTAATTATTTTAGCATCTCTAAACCAATCACTTACAGGGTAGGGGTCGCCCCGCGCCAGACAAGGGATTGTAGCACCAGGATTCCGAATGGTGGCAGCTAAAACGACCAGATAAAATTCACAAACTCTTTTAAACCAAGTCAGGGATATCCTCTGCAAACAAAAAAAAGCAAAACAAAAATGTTTATTAAATAACAAAAATTTTACAAGGGGTGATTAAGATGCATAATTGTGGGCGTTAAAATGAAAAGGTTTTTAAAAAAAAAATTTCAGTCCCAAAGCCAAAATAAAAGTTTTAAAAAAAAATCAGTCAATGCCAAAAAAAAATTTTAAAAAAAGTACAGTCAATGCCCAAAAAAGAATTTTTTTAAAAAAAAATAAGTCAATGCCAAAATAAGAAATTTTTAAAAAAAAATCGCAAGCCAAAAAAGAAGTTAAAAAAAAAAATTTAGTCAATGCCAAAAAAGAAGTTTAAAAAAAAAAAGATGGTCGAACCCCTTAACCCTTTCAGTGTGGGGCCCCTGTATCACGGCTTTGAAGCCTTTTTTTGGTCCCGTATAACACCAAAGCTCAGCTCATCAGAAAAAGCTGGAGTATTTTAATCTGGGCTTAGATATGAGAGAATAAATCTGTGTGGTAAGTGTCACCATATAAAAAAACCCCGCAACAAGCAGGTTG
>NC_069464.1:18691964-18718677 GCF_026875155.1 Cherax quadricarinatus | reverse complement strand
CTTTATTTTTGGGTCCCCCAAACCTCAGTGGGAGACGGCCCCGACTTGTAAAAAAAAAAAAAAAAAAAAAAAAAATAAAAAGTTTGATTTACAAAGTACAAAGAAAGCCGTATCTGGGGGGCTTTCGGGAGACTAAACCTAATGCTTAACGTTTACTTAATCAGTAAAACCTCGGTTTGCGACCTTAATTATTCCCAGAAGGTTCTGGTGCAGCTCCGCTTGATATCGAACAAGTTTTTTCCCAACCAACTTTTTTTGGTTGGCTGTTTCATAATCGTTGCAGGCCCCCATGGTGATTTTTATACAAGAAATTAAAAAACCCCAAAATGGGGAAGAAATTTAAAAATAGCTTACAGCAAATTTTTTGGCAGGTTGCTTTTGTTTGGTAAGTGCTGAGCTTTGGCGAGTGGGGGTTGGTGTATACCGGGGTTTCCACTGTACTAGGCATATATATATAGCTTTTTTGAACTTAAACATTGTTTTTTTTTTCAACAAAAGTATTGTGGTTTAAAAGCGGTAATAAATTTAAACTAGTTACAGTATTATAATTTGGCACATATTACATAAGGAGACCATCTTAGTTTTGGGGTCAAACCCCATAATAAGCTTCAAAAAAAGTACAGTAGTCCCCTTAAAAAAGTTTTAAAAAAGCAAAGTAAACCCCCTTAAAATGAAAAGTTAATAAAAAAAAAGTAGAGCGGTCCCTTGTAAGTTTTAAAAAACTCAGTCGACCCCTTTAATAAGTTAAAAATGTAGTGACCATCAGACGATGGAGCAAACACATAAACTCAGGCAAAGGGACTGATTACATATCCCTCAAATCCCCCCTTGTTTCCCCCATTTTTCCCGAAATGGAGAAAAACACTGATGGCAGTGTTTATGAAAAAAGGGTTAAAAATTTTTGTACAAGTCTCATTTTCAACTAAAAATTTCTTCCCCTGGTGAAAAAATTTTTTCCCAAAAAAATCCATAAACCTCATACTGTCTTGTATTAACATTGATTATGTCAGAAGACACTGCACTACCCGTGACAGGTGGGCCCCACTTTACAGTGCTTTGCTTTTTGGCATTTTTGTTAATGCGCAGTTTCAATTATACTTTGGGCTTCATTTATTTAGATTTCCCCAATAAAACATTTCCCCTTTGGTAGTAGGTGGTAGACAGAATGCCCCGGGGGAATACTATCCTGCCAAGGAGTGTAAAACAAAAGCCTGTAATTGTTTTACATGTTTGGTTTAAGGGTTGCTGGTGTCTTTTGTCTGTCTCAAAAAACATGAAAAGATTTCAGGTACATCTTGCTATTTTTTATTTACACTTAGGTCCCTACCAAAACCTGTACAAGCATATATAAAAACACACCCTCGGGGTTTTCTTCTATTTTTTTTTTGTTCTTGTTCTTTTTATTTCCTTTTTCTCCAGGGGGGGAAAGGGAACAGAAATTCTTCCTCCGAAAAGCCATCCCTTTGTTGCAAGCGGAAAACCAAAAATCCCGGGTGGGCCAAGGGGCTAGAAAACCCCTTTTCCCTGTATATTTAAAATGAAAAAAGGAAAAAAAACTTGTTTTACCTTTTGGGGTCCCCTGCCTCAGGGGGAAATAGGGGTGTTTTTGAAAAGAAAGAGAAATACATTAAACCACCGCTAAAAAGCTAAGGATAAAAAATTTTTTAAAGGGAAACCCCAATGTTTCCTAGGTATTTAGGTTGGTAGACAGAAACCCCCCGGGGGGAAAAGGTTTTATTCCCGTCTGCCAATTGAGTGAAAAAACAAAAGCCTTTTAATTGTTTTACATGATGGTGGATTGCGGGATTGTCTTTTTTCTGTTTATAAACATGAAAGATTTCAGGTACGTTTGCAAATTCTATTTTAACACTTGGGTTTCACATTTAAAAACATGTAAAGCAAAATATATAAAACACAAAACCCCTCTAGGTTTTTTCTTTTTTTCTTTTTGTTCTTGTTTTTTTTCCCTCTTCCCTTCATGGGGAAGTGGAACGGGAATTCCCCCTCCAAAACCCCATGCATGTTGAAAGAGGCGTTTAAAAATCCCGGGGAAAAAGGAAGGGGGCTAGAAAACTCTTCTCCTGTATATATTATTAAATTTTAAAAGGGGGAAACTTGTTTTTTTTTTGGGGGTCACCCGGCCTCGTGGGTATGGCTGGTGTTTTGACAGAAAAAGAAGAAAAAACATGTAAGATTTCAGGTACTTCTTGTATTCTACTTACCTTAGGTCACTTTCCCTTGCATGCCCAAGCATGAAATTATACACACCCCTCGGGGTTTTTTCTTCTATTTTTTTAAATGGGTTTTCCGTGTTTATCCCCTCTTATCCCCCTTTGGGAGAAGGGAACAGAATTCTTCCCCCGTAACCCCATGTATGTCATAAGAAGGCTAACATGCCGGAAGCAAGGGAAAGTAACTCTTTCCTGTTTAACATCATTTAAATTTAAAAAAAAAAATTTTTTGTTTTTTTTTTTTTGGGCCCCCCCTGCCTTTTTTGGGTTTAGGCCCCAGTTTGTTGATAGAAAAAATGTGTGTACTATAAAAATCAATTTTTAGGCCAACCTCTTTTGGTCATTTAAAAATATTTTTAGGGGAAAATTTTGGGTTATCAGGCTTTTTATGTATTTAAAAAGGGGGAAAAAAGGTTATTTTTTAAATTTTACAACGTTCTCGCTTTACAACAGTACCCTTGGAACCTAACCAGCTGTATAAGCGGGGGCCCTCCGGGTACAGCAGTAGCCGGGAAAACCCAAACCGCCTGTATAAGCAGGGGCCCTCCTGTCAGATTAGCCTGGAACCAAACCCAAGCGTAAAAAGCAGGGGCCCTCCTGTCAGCAGTACCCGGGGAACCAAACCCTCCCTGTAAAAGCAGGGGCCCCCCTTGTCCCAGCAGTAGCCGGGAAACCCCTAACCGGGCTTTTATAAGCGGGGGCCCCCCTGTACCCAGTAGCCGGGAAAAACCTAACCTGCTGTATAAGCGGGGGCCCTCCTGTACAGCAGTAGCCTGGAACCTAACCTGCTGTTTTAAGCGGGGGCCCCTCTGACGCAGAAAAGGGGAAAACCCCAAAAACCTCCCGGGTAAAAGGGCAGGGGCCCTCCTGTACGGGGCCAGTACCCCGGGAAAACCCTAACCAGTGAAAATAAGCGGGGCCCCTCCTTTTACAGCAGTAGCCAGGAACCAAAACCTGCTGTAAAAAAGGGGAAAGGGGCCCCTCCTTTTCGCAGTAGCCGGGAAAACCAAACCTGCTTTAACCCAGGGGCCCCCCTGTACAGCAGAAAGCCGGGAAAACCAAACCAGCTGAAAAACAGGGGCCCTCCTGTAACCCAGTAGCCAGGAACCTAACCTGCTTTTAAGCAGGGGCCCTCCGTCAGCGTAGCCTGGAAAACCTAACCGGGCTGTATAAGCAGGGGCCCCCCTGTACAGCAGTACCCAGGAACCAAACCAGAGTATAAGGGGGCCCTCCTGTACAGCAGTACCCGGGAAACCCCTAACCAGTGTTAAGCGGGGGGCCCCCCTTTGTAAAAGCATTAGAAAGGAAACCCAAACCCAAAAAACTGTAATTAAGCAGGGGCCCCTCCTGTACAGCAAGTAGCCCGGGAAAACCTAACCAGCTGTTTTTAAGCGGGGCCCCCCCTGTAAGCAGTAGCCGGGGAAACCCTAACAGTTTTAAAAGCAGGGGCCCCCCTGTACACCCAGTAGCCGGGAAAACCTTAACCAGCGTAAAAGGGCGGGGGGCCCTCCTTTTAAGCAGAAAGCCGGGAAAACCTAACCTGCTTTTTTTAAAGCGGGGGCCCCTCCTGTACAGCAGTACCCAAAAAAACCCTAAACCAGCGGGTTTTAAGCGGGGGGGCCCTCCCTGTCATCAGAAACCCCAAAAAACCCTAACCTGCTGTAAAAAGCGGGGCCCTCCTGTACAGCAGTACCTGGAACCAAAACCTGCTGTAAAAGCAGGGGCCCTCCTTTTACAGCAGAAAGCCGGGAAAACCTAACCAGTGTATAAGCAGGGGCCCTCCTGTACAGCAGTACCGGGAAAAACCAAACCCCGCTGTATAAGCGGGGGCCCCCCTGTACAGCAGTACCCAAAGGAAAACCCCTAACCAGCGAAATAAGCGGGGGCCCCTCCTGTACACCCAGTGCCGGGAACCTAACCTGCTTTTATAAGCGGGGGCCCCCTCCTGTACAACAGTAGCCGGGAAAACCCTTAACCAGCTGTAAAAAACGGGGGGGGCCCCCCTTTGTACAGCAGTACCCGGGAACCAAACCAGCTGAATAAGGGGGGGCCCCCCCTGTACAGGCAGACCCAAAGGAAAACCAAACCCAGCGGTTAAGCGGGGGGCCCTCCTGTACACCCAGTAGCCAGGAACCAAACCCTGCTGTATAAGCAGGGGCCCCTTGTACAGCAGTACCCTGGAACCTAACCTGCTTATAAGCGGGGGGGCCCTCCGTCCCGCATTAGCCGGGAAAACAAAACCTCCCTGTTTTAAGCAGGGGCCCCCCTTTGTACAGCAGTAGTTTGGAACCTAAACCCTCCCTGTTTTAAGCAGGGGCCCTCCTGTACAGCAGTAGCCTGGGAAAACCAAAAACCTTCCCTTTTATAAGCGGGGCCCTCCTGAAACAGCAGTACCCTGGAACCAAAACCGCTGATAAGGGGGGGCCCCCCTGTACACCCAGAAAGCCTGGAACCAAACCCTGCTGTATAAGCGGGGGCCCCCCCTGTACAGCATTTAGCCTAAAAACTTAATCAGCTGTATAAGCAGGGGGCCCTCCTGTCAGCAGTAGCCGGGAAACCCCTTAACCTACTGTAAAGAAAGGGCCCCTTACAGAAACCCCGGGAACCCCCCACGGGTATAAAGGGTTGTTTACATCAGCCTGGAACCAAAAACCTCCCTAAAAAATTTGGAAGGGGGGCCCTTTACGCACCCCAAACCCAAAACCTGGTGTATAAGCGGGGACCTACGCAGCCGGGAATTTTCCAAAGCGGGGCTTAATTTGGGGCCCCTACGCAGCCGGGAAACCCCAAACCCCTGCGTATCCCAAAGCTGTAAAAGCGGGGCCCTGCCTGTACTGTAAAAACATAATCGATTTTCCCATTACAATGACCAGCCTTTGTAAAAAAGCTGATCAAAAATGACTGTTATAAAGAAAAAAACTGACCTGTACCAGTTGATGAGATGACTGCTATGAAAAAACCCACACTGACCTGTCCCAGTTGATCAGATGATGGGCGTGAGTAATGAAATGGGTTTATCTTTTCAGCAAAAATTTAATTTCCCGGAGCCTTTTTGATACTGGCCCAAAAATTCTCCCACACTGCTTCACACCTATAGTATTTTTTTTATGATTATTTTTATTTGGTTTTGTACCATTATTTTTACCATTATTTTATTTTTATTATTATTATTTTTTAACATTTTGGCTGTCTCCCCTGAGGGGGAGGGCGACCCAAAAAAAAAAAAAAACTTTTCACCACCCTTTACACACAATCACGTCTTTGCTTGGGTGCCTAGATACAAATTTTTGATATCACTCCCAAAAAGGCAATAAACCCAAAAAACCTCCTTTTTAAAATGCAGGGATTTTACTCCCCATTTCCCGGGGTCAAGTCCTGCTAACCAAGGTTTTCCCCGAAACCCTTCACAAAAATTCCCCTGCTCACATTTCCCAAAAGCTGTCGGTCCCAAAAAAATTTGTATCCATTTACTCATATCTAAACCCTGCTTAAAAAAAACCTGCATTATGTCCCGGCCCCTTGCACAAAAACCTCTTTTACCCCCCCCCTTCATCCTCTCCTAGGATGTCCCTACCCCTTTCCCCTTTCCCCTACAGATTTTTTACATCCTCCAAGTCTCCTTTAATTTTTTTCCATTCTTCTAAATAACCAAAACCCCCTCAACAAACCCCCCTTCGGCCCCCTTTAAAAAAAACTTTTAGTAACTCCAAACTTCTCCTTATTCCACACTAAACCCAATTTTTTGCTAATACCCCCCCCCATATTGCCCTTTTGACCCGGGGATCTCCACTGCCCACGCCTCCTCCTCGCTTTCAGCATTTTCAAAAACCCAAATTCCAAACCCCTGTATGTTGATACCCCTTTACTCTTTATATAAGAAATAAAAATGGAGGAACACTTTCAGAAAAAGGCCCCCCTGGCCCATGCGAGGCAGGCCCTTTTCAAAAAAAAAACCCCTACCCTTTTGCTTTTTCCCAAGAAAAACTCCCGTACCCAATGACACCAATTTAAACCCAGCCCCCAAATCATATTTTTTGTCCAGTTCTTCTTTAAAAACTACACAAGGGCCCCAGCCTCTATCACCCCCGGGGAAAACTGTTCCACGCTCTACAACTCGTTAGAAACCCCAAATACTTACCTAAAATCCTTTCCCAAATCTAAATTTTTTCCAACTTAAAAAACCTTTTTTTCTGGTTCTTACTTGGTTCGACACCCGCAGTTTCTTTATTAATATCTCCCTTGTTTTTTGGGCCCCTCTCCACTTTTAACCTCAATTTATATTTTCCCCTTTATTCTACGCCCCCCAGAGGAGTGGAAATTTAAGGCTTTAAGTCTATCTTTATAAGGAGGGTTTCCCTTTCACAGTTTAAACATTTTGGTCATTCTTTTTGTATGTTCTCTAATGAGTTAAAATCCATCCCGTAGTAAAGGGGGCCAAAAATGAGCAGCATAAACTAAATGAGGCCCTAGTGATTTTATAGAGCTGTTAAAATAACTTTTTTTAAATTTGTTTTTATACTTCTTGAGATAAATCCCAAATAATTTTGTTGGCCTTGTTTCGCACATAAGGCACTGCTTTTCTTGGCTTTAGATTTCTTTCTTACCATTTTTCCCAAAATCTTTCAAAATTTTGTATGATCAAGCTCTACTTTCCCTTTTAAATTCAAGTTTATTCTCTAAAAAAAGGATTTCCCAAAGCTGGGGTTTACAGAAATTTTTGGGTTTTTGTTTGGTTTTTCTTTTAGTTTTAAAAAAGTGTTAAGAGTTGTACCCCCTTTGAAAAGCTTAGCATGGCTAGGCAATTTTTGGGCTTTCTTAAATTTTTTCTTAATTGTAAAAAAATTAAAAAATTATGAGGGAAGTTGGTATTATGGTAAGTGAACCCAAATATATTTATGAGTTTTGCCCAAAGTGAAAAGCTTTTGTTTTTGGGACGTATATAGTTTTTAGTAAATTTGGGGTTTTCACAGGATTTTTTATTTTAAAACTGGATTAATATTTTGTTTATGGTCAAGGGGAGTGAGGGGAGTGTAAGTGTGAAAACCACCAGGTGGTATTCGTGTAGTTAGTTGGGCGGGGGTATTTAGGGGGGGGATAAGATGTTTTCTAATGGAGTTTTGAAGGTGATGAATGTGTCTTTCAGTTCTAGAGTTCTTTAGGTAGGGATTTCCAGAATTTTTGGGCCTTTGACATACAATTGAATTATAGCCCTTTGAGGGTTTATTTTCATTACCCAAAGGGGGATTTATCCCTTATCCCACATTTAAAATTCATCTTTCCCCCTTTTCAGACCCCAAAACATTTTAAATTTTTCCAAAAAACCTCTTGGAGTTTATTGTTCCTCCTCACAGTGAATTTGCGGCCCCATCTTTGATTCATTTAGCAAACTTATTTATGTCCCTTTTTAATCCCTTCCCTCACAGTCTTAGTGCCCCTTTTTTTTGATCCCCCGGTCCTTCAAGGTGCATCAGGTTTTTACTCATGCTATATTTAAATTGGGTCACCTGAACAATGAGCACCTTAAAAGGAAACTCTTTCTAGGCACCATTTCGGGGAAGACGTTTGGGCTGTTGGGCCATCCGGGGGAGGTTCATTCCTTTGAAAGTACTCACTCTCTGTTTATGAGCACCCCTTTTTCCGAGGCCTTCCCCAAAAGGGAGGTCCTCGTTTTCCTCAAGAAAAATTCCATGGAGTTGGGGAAGAGGTCTCAGTGTTGGTCGGGGAGGTGTTTTATCCCTTAAATTGGAGAGTCAACAAAAACAATAAAAGTAAAATGCTTTGGCTGGGGTAATTTTCATTCAGGTGCCCAACAAAAAAGTTCTCGAAGATCGATTGGTTACCGAAGGCTGTTCCCTTTAAGGGGGTCCCTTGACCTAAGAAGAATTTGAAAAAACGAAATTTTAAATAAGTCTTTTTTTATAAAACCCCACACGGGGCCAAGGGCCTCCGTTCCGGGGGCCCCGGTTTTCCTTGCCCTCCCAGGGGCCTGATTCCCCTTGGCCTGGCAATTTTTCCCCCCTTTAAACTCTTTAAAAAAAAAAAAAAATTTTGGAGACCTTTTTGGGACCGTCCATCATTGTGGCCTTCCAAAACTTTTTCGAATTGGGATTTTTTTTAGATAGGATAAATTATCTCATGGTGGACCCAGGAGGAGGTTCATCATTCCCCCTCGGGGGGTCTATTTGAATCTCCGGAATTTCATCTGGTGGCCTAAAAGGGGTCTAGGGGTGACCTAGGGAGATCTCTGTTTCCCCTTGCTTTTTTCCGGGCCCCCCTGTTGGGGGGGAAAGCTACATTACCGGTAGACAAAAAAAACCACACAACGCATTCGAAGATCACTTGGTTACCACGTGGCTGTTCCTTACCAGGCTCACTTGCCCTGAGAAGATTTAAGAAAAACGTAAATTTTAAAATAGTTGGTCTGTTTTAAAAAGGGCACAGCATGGGGCAGGGTCTCAGCTTCGGCGAAGTGGAAAGGGGTCTCAGATCACTAACTCAAGGGAACTGACTTCCAGTAGAGACTCTCCCAAAATGTTTTGTCGTCCTTAAACTTTGTTGATGATCAAAAAAAAGTATGTGACCTCATCACATTAAATTAAGTTGGTAGCCAAGTCCATCAATTGTACAGCGCTTTCCAAAAGCTTTTTCGAGTATTGATTTTTTTCATTGCTATAGGATCAACCTTGAGGTCTCAGTGGTGACCTTAGGAGGGGTTCAGTGGTGGCTCAGGAGAGGGTATGGAGAGGTCTCGGCAGAGAGGTCTCAGTGGTGGCCTGAGGAGAGAGGTCATCGTGGTGGCCCTCGCACAGAGCTGGCTGTGGGCCTTAGCATGGAGGTTCCCCCTGAAGTCGGGGGAAGACCCAAGGGGTCCTTTTAAATGTCGGCCACAGCAGAACGAGCTGTTCCCCTTCTATTGGTCATGGGTTCCTGGCCTTGAGGTACTACTGTAAGGGGGTTTTAACAACATGGTTGGGTACTGAACCTCTGAGAAATGCAGTCCCGGGGTCTATCCCATTTTTGGGGGTTTTTCCCCAACCACTAAAAAGCTACGTAGACGGTTTACCCCTCGGAGGATTTAAAATGCCCAGCAGGAGATAGGCAAGGGTTTGTAGAGAGAAAGGACTATGTCCCCCGCAGGAGCCCTGCACCAGCTCAAGTAGCCTGTGGGAGGTCCTTGGACAGGGGGCCCTCAGCTGGCAAGCCTCTTTAGGGTGATGCACGTTGACCCTGTCCGGAGGGGCCCAGCTCAGTGGCTGGGTAGCCTGCCTAAGGCAGTGCCTTGTCCGGTCATCCCAAGTACCTCCGAAGGGTTGAGCGGGCCGCCCTGACAATAATTTTTTGGGGATGGAACCCTGTTAAAGGATGTCCTAGAGGACAACCATCTAGACTCCAATGCGTGTGAGGCACCACGGAGTCTTTTCGTGTTACCCCCAGAGTACAAATGAAAAGTTTAAAATTTCATTTTTTTCGTTCATTACATAAAAATTCTAATTGTTGATGTCTATTATGATCAGCTGCCTCATAAGTATTAAAAAAAAAAGTCTTTTAAAATAGTTAGGTAGGATCACCCTCTGGAGACAATCTGATGAAAAACAAGATCAAACCCGTGTTTTTTTGCAGAAAATCCATTTATTGTCCATCACAAGAGGTGTGAAAAGCTCTTGGCCCAGGGTAGAGGGGACCTAGTAACAACCAGTAAAGAGATGGGGCCAGGAACTAGAATCAATCTCTGAACCCCAGTAGGTGAGACAAATTAATAAAAATAATGAAAAAATGAAAACAAAATAATAAAGATTAATAGTGCTAATAGTAAAATAATAATAGTAATAGGAACAATAAAAATATAAAATGTAATGTTAAAAACAATAAAGTAATAAATTACAAAATAATTTAATAGTAATAGAGTAAAAATTTTGTAAAAATAATATCAAAAAAAAGAATATAATAATAATAAAGTAATAATATTAATAAAAATAAAAATAAAAATAATAAATAAGTAAGGGAAAAATAAAAACGAAAAAAATAGAATGATAAAGAATGATAATAGAATGGGTTTTATTAAAATAATAAAAAATAATAATAAAGTGTAATAATTTCCTGAGGAAAGTGGAAAAGAATTTTCCCTCCTAAGTATGGTGTATAAGTAATGAGTGTCGTAAGTTTGGTGTTTTAATTTATGAGTGTCATAATTCATGAGTGTCGTAAGCCATGAGTGTCTAATTCAGGGTGTGTAAGCCATGAGTGTCGAAACCCATGAGTTCGAAACCCATGAGTGTCGTAAGCCTGGTTCAAATTCTGGTGTCGAAAGCATGAGTGTCATAACCCATGAGTGTCATAATTCATGGTGTCTAATTCTGAGTGTCGTAAACCCATGGTGTGTAACCCATGAGTGTCGTAAGCCATGAGTGTCGTAAGCCATGAGTGTGTAAGCCATGAGTGCGTAAGCCATGAGTGTCGTAAGCCAGAGTGTCGTAAGCCATGAGTGTTAATTCAGAGTGTGTATGCCATGGTGTCTAATTCATGAGTGTTTTAAGCCATGGTGTCGTAACCCTGGGGTTTTTTTAAGCCATGAGTGTGTAACCCATGAGTGTCGTAAGCCAGGTGTCTAATTCATGAGTGTCATAAGCCATGAGTGTCAAACCCTGGTGTCATAAGTTTTGATGTATAATTCATGAGTTCGATCCCTTTTGGGAGTGTCGTAAGTCATGGTGTCAAAGTCATGAGTGTCATAATTCAAGTGTCAAAGCATGATGTCTAAGATGAGTGTCGTAAGTCATGAGTGTCTTAATCTTTGAAGTAGGAAACTTCTTCAATTCTCTATCCCCTTTCCGAACCAGTTTCCTAGGTCTGGCCTCTTGCTTTTTTTGAAGTTGATCTAGCGTCATCAGTGGTTTTTTAAATGTCCTCCTCCCCACTCTTCCACATCCTCCCACAAACCCCCAAACCCCGGGATTTCCCCCAATCCCAAAATGGTTTCCTAAAATGGCATATGTTTCGGGTTAGCCCAAATTCTTCAAAAATTTCCTTTTGTCTACACATTCTGGCCACGTTTTTCCAAGAAAGGGGTTTAAGGTTTCTTAGTCACTCCCTCCCAAGCCTTACCTATAAGGTTTTTTTAAAAATTGAGGATATTAAAGTGATCTCTCCAAAAACTCTTTGTCAATTGAGTTTTTGGGGCACTACAAAGCATCTTTCAAACGAGTTTTGTGTACAGTTTTTTGAAGTTTTCAAAGACCCGTGGCCTGGGCAGCAGGAGAGGGTGGGATTAGGAGGCCAAAAAATTTACCTTAATGAAGCTCATGTCTGCCGAAAGTCGCTTGCCACGTCTGGGATGACCCGGAGCATTGTCTAATACAGTGGACCCCCGGTTAACGATTTTAAACCAAGCGGGGGGCTCGTTATGCGAAAAAATCGTTTGGAAAGAATTTTCCCCTAAAAAAATAAAGGAAAAAAAATTAATCGTGCAAGAGCCCAAAAGTATGAAAAAAAAATTTTTTTTACCAATGAAATGTTTTTTTTTAAAACACAAATGAAAAAGGCATGCAAATTTAAAAGACCTTATTTTATTGAAAATTGGTGATGATTGATGGATGGGAGGAGGGGAGAGAGGTGTTGTGTTTAGAAGGGGAATCCCCCTTCCATTAGGGCTTGGGTGTAATTTTTTTTGGGGTTACTTTTCCCCCCTTTTTTTTAATCCCTAGGGGGAGCTTCAGAGTCCGGATTCTTTCCACAATATCTGTCCATAGTGGCCTGTACCTTCGTTTCCTTTTTGATTGCCTAAAGTGTTTCACAAAATTGTCAGGTAATAATCACCAGCCGGTTGCAATAGCTGTGTGAGGGTGTTTTCATCCATGAAGGTTTGCACTTTAAGCCACTTTGCACAGATTCCCTTTAAACTTTGAAGTAGGAACTTCTTCATTTTTTTTTCCCCTCCTCCGAAGCAATTTCCTCAGGTGTGGCCCTTTTTGTTGAGTTACTGCAGCTCATCAGTGGTTAGTTCTTCATGTCCTCCCCCACAACTCTTCCACATCCTCCCCCCTAAACCTCCACCCCCAAGGGGCTTTCCCCAAAAAGCCCCAAAAGGGTTCCTAACTGGCCAGGATTCTCAGGGTTAGCCTAAACCCTTTTAAAATCCCCTTTTTTTAACATTTGCCACAGTTTTTCCAAAAAAAGAGTTTAAAGGGCCTCTTTTTCACTTCCCCCCAAACCTTACCTATAAGGTTTACCAATTTAGGTATTAAAAAGATCTCTCCAAAACTCTCTTGAGTCAGTTGGTTTTGAGGTCATTTCAAAACACCTTTTAAACAGAGCTTTTTGTGTACAGTTTTGAAGTTGGAAATAACCTGTGGTCCATGGGCTGCAGGGAGGATGGGATTAGGGGGCAAAAACTTACCTTAATGAAGTCATGTCCCCCAAAGTCGCTCTGCCCCGTCTGTGGAGACCAGGGGCATTGTCTAACACCAGGGGCCTTTTGTTTAATTTCTTTTCGTTAGGTAATTTTTTTACTTGGGGGGAAAATGCATGGTTTTAACCAGTTTTTAAAAAAAAATTCCTAGTGACCCCTGCCTTTCTGTTTGCCCTCCCAAAACACACACAAATTATCCCCTTTAGGACATTCTTTGCCCCGAAAGCTCTGGGGTTTCAGGTGATACACTAATAAAGGCTTCACTTTTCAATCACCAGTAGCATTGGCACACATCAACAAAGGGAAGCCTGTCTTTCTAGGCTTATGTCCTGGGGTGCCTTTTCTCCTGGTAAAGTAGGTCCTTTCTTGCATTTTTTCCCCGAAAGGCCTGTTTCATCACAATTAAACACTTGTTCAGGTTTCCAGTCCCTTTATTTCTATGTACTCCTTGAATTCCTGCACTATTTTTCAGCCGCTTTGTGGTCCCCACGGCCGCCCCCCCATGCCTTTCACATAGGTGCCATTCGCTTCTTAAAACTCAAAACCAACCTTTGCTGGCCTTAAATTTTTCCCCAAAATCACCCAGTTGCGGCATTTTTTTTAATTAAATCCTCATGAATTCCTAGCCCTTTTTACTTGATCGCTTGAGAGACGTATCTCGCTATTGTTTTTTATTTATCCACACCTAAAGAGTCTCTCAACATCTTCCATCAATTGCGATCTTTGTTTCGAAAAACGTTGAACCTTGGAAGAACAGTTCCTTGATTTTCTTTCTGGTGCCCCAATGTGCGTGGTTGATTGGGGTTTTTGACGCTTGACTAGGTCGGTATACGCATCCACTTTTTATACTTATCAATTATTTTTTTCTTCACTTTTGTAATTCTTACCCTTTGAGGGGGTAGGGTTGGCATAGAAGTTTCTTGGGGCCCATGGTCATTATTTTCAGAAACAGCACCGAAAAACGTATAAAACGAAATTTCCGAGTGTTTGCGGATGTTACCGCGGAGGCTGGCTGGGAAACATGGGAAAAATTTTTTAAAATTCCTCTAAAAATTATTTTTTTAATTTTAAAATTTTTCAAAAATTAGATGCGGGCCCGTCCACCCCCCCGGGGGGGCCCTTCCGGAGGCACCGGCCTTTTTTCCCCCCCTTTTTTTCCGGGGGGGGGGCAGGGCCCCCCCTAAAAAAAACCCCCCTTGGACCCCCCCCCCCCCCCCCGCCACCAAATTGCCTTGGGAATTTTTTTTGCCGAATGTTGGGATTAGAGTATCACCAAAAAGGCTTCACTTTGCCCCACTACATTGGCCAATAACGGAAAATTTTTCATATTTATGTTGGGTGTGTTTTCCCCTGGAAAATTGTCCTGTTTTACCCAAAACACCTGTTTCGCCAAACACTTGTTAGGTTTCATTTGCCTTGATCCTTTGGGGTTTTTTATGCAATATTTTTTTCACTGTTTTGGGTCCGAAACTGGCAGCCTCCTGCCTTTCCCAAAGGGAGCCAAAATTTTTTAAATTTTTTCAAAACCCCAACTTGCGGTTAAATTCATCCCAAAACCCTGTTCAGGCATTTTTTTTTAAATCTTTTCAACTCCTAGCCCTTTTTTTCCCTTTTGTTGCTTAAATCTATTCTCATTTTTTGGTTATCCCACACCCCCAATAAACCCTTCTAAATTTCATCACTTCAACTTGTTTTAAAAAAAAGTTGCCCCCTTGGAGAAAAGCTTCTTGTTCCGTTTTTTGGCCACAATAGTAGCAATGGTTGATTGGGGTTTTGTGTACAACCTGGCCAGCTCGGAGACACACACTCCACTTTCATACTTAGCAATGATCTCTTTCTTCATATCCATAGTAATTCTCACCCTTTTTGCTGTAGGGTTGGCACTAGAAGCTTTCTTGGGGCCCATGGTGACTTATTTTGCAGGTGAAATCTCTAAAAACGCTGTGATAATACGAAATGTTCCGACTGTATGCTTGGATGTGACTGCGGAGGCTGGTTTGTAAACACTGCCACCCACGGAACAAGTGAGGCTGGCTCAGTCTGCACGTGGACGCGTCTCGGACGAATCGCGTTGAGCGAGTTTTTTAGTGCTAGGCGAGGCAAAATTTTTGCATTAAAATGTATCGCTAGGCAGATTTAACGTTATGCGATGCCATCGTTAGGCGAGGGTCCACTGTACAGTGGTCCCTCGTTTATCGTCCTTAATCCGTTCCTGGAAGTGGGACGATTATTGAAATAGACGATTTTCGAATCAATTTTCCCCATAAGAAATAATGTAAATACAATTAATCCATTCCTGACATCCAGAAGTATTAAAACAAAAATTTTTTTACATGAAATATAGATGTAGTACATAAACAATACAATGGGACATGATGAATGAAGCATTAACAGCATAACACTTACCTTTATTGGTGATTCTTCTTAGTGTATGGAAGACTGGAGGAGGATAGAGATTGAATTAATGTTTGGAAGGGGATTCCCCTTCCAGCAACACCTCAGGTACCAAGTGCTTTTCTGGGGTTACTTCTCTTCTCTGTTTCTTAATGCCACTAGGACCAGCTTGAGAGTCACTGGAGTCCTGTCTCACAAAATAACTGTCCAGAGAGCTCTGTTTCTGGCATCTCTTTAAAACCTCCCTAAAATGGGCCAAGACTCTGTCACTGTACAAGTTGCCGATATGGCTTGCAACATCCTTCTCAGGGTGATGTTTCTCCATAAATCTTTCCATCCTGCCCCACATTTCAAAAATCTCTTTAATTTCTGAAGAAGGCACCTTCTTCCATCTCTCTTCCTCCTCCTCTGCAGCAAGATTCTGAGCTGCGATCTGTTGCTGTTCCTGCTGAAGTTCTTGCAGCTCCTCAGTGGTTAGCTCTTTGTTGTGGTCCTCCACCAACTCTTCCACATCCTCCAAACTCACATCCAACCCCATGGAACTCCCCAATGCCACAATAGAGTTCACAACTGACATAGGCTCATCAGGGGCTTCCTCAAACCCTTCAAAATCCCTCTTGTGGACACAATCTGGCCACAATTTTCTCCAAGCAGATTTCAAAGTCCTGGTAGTCACTCCCTCCCAAGCCTTACCTATAAGGCTTTCATATTGTTCAATGATGTTTTTCTTAAATTCAATCGTATTTCCCACCTACTTTACCAAAGGCTTGGCACTAGGAGCTTTCTTTGGAGCCATGGTAGCTTATTTAGCACTTTCAAGCACTAAAATAAATGGAATATTACGAAATATTTCGTATGAACAAGTGAGGGGACCGTCGCTCACTGGTAAACCATGGCACACTGGCTGGGAAGGGAGGCCGAGCCGTGAGTACGCGTCCGTGATGAAAGACGATTAGCGAGTCAACAGACCATTTGTGAGCCAATGTTTGGACGAAATAATGCAACTATTTCCGAAAAGGATGACTATCGAGCTGAACGATTATCGAGGGACCACTGTACATACATACATATACATACATACACACACATGCATTTTCTTAGTTTTCTCTGTATTAGGACTTGAAGAATCCACTCATGGCAAAACATTTCCTTTAATAAATGTCCTGAACTGTACTTAAGTGTCTTATCTTATTCCACATATATCTACTGCTGGTACCAAGCTATACAGGGACAACTGACAAGAGCTCTAAGTTTAGGGTCTTAATTACAAGAACCTTATATCAGTCTCAGGACCTCTGACAATTAGTCTGATGAATCCGAGGTCTCAAGATACAAGACCACTAAGATCTACTTATATCAGATCCCAGACCTCAGAAGTGAACCTTGAGACTCAAGCTGGATGGGAAGTCCCACTTGTAGCTAGAGGGGAGGTACTGCTTGCAGCTGAATGGGAAGATCCACTTGTGGCTGGAAGAGAGGTACTGCTTGAAGCTGGATGGGAAGTTCTACATGTGGCTGGAGGGGAGGCACTGCTTGCAGCTGGAGGGGAGGTACTGCTTGCAGCTGGAGGGGAGGTACTGCTTGCAGCTGGAGGGGAAGTTCCACATGTGGCTGGAGGGGAGGTACTCCATACAGCTGGATAGGAAGCTCCACTTGTAGCTGGAGAGAAGGTACCACTCGCAGCTGGAGGGGAACTTGTGGCTGGAGGTGTGGTACCACTTGTGGCTGTAGAGGAAGTACAGCTTGCGGATGGAGGGAAGGTGCCGCTTGTGGCTGGATGGGAAGTTCCACTCACGGCTGAGAGGATGTACCACTTGTAGCTGGAGGGAAGGTGCCACTTGCAGCTGGAGGGGAGGTTCCGCTTAGGGCTGGAGGGGAGGTACCACTTGTGGATGGCGGGGAGGTACCGCTTGTGGCTGAAGGGAATTTACTGCTTGTGGCAGGAGGGGAAGTACCGCTTGTGGCTGGAGAGGAAGTACTGCTTGGAGTTGGAGGGGAGGTACTGCTTGTGGCTGGAGGGGAAGTACCATTTGCGGTTGGAGGCGAGGTACCCTTTGGGGCGGAGGGGGGTCCACTTGGTGGGGGGGGTATGTTTGGACCCGTTTTGATTTACCCCTTTAAAATGGTAACTCTCTTCTTTCTTTTGGAAGCCATGCCTCATCCATGCTAGAATTTTCCCATGAGCTGCCTCTTTTCTTAAGAGTCTCTTGTGAGGTACTCTATCGAAGGCTTTACTAAAATCCAAATAAACAATATCATATTCTTTCCCCTGTCAACTGCTAAAATGTTCTATTGAAAAATGTCAGTAAATTTGTCAGGCGGGGAACGCCCTTCGTGAATCCATGCTGAGATTATTTATAAAGTTATGCTCTTCAGGTGACTTCTAATAATGTCAGTATAATTGATTCTAATAATTTTCCCCATATAGATCTCAGGCTTTTTGGAGGGTTAATTTTGAAGGAACATAAGAACTAAAAGGAGGAACCTGCAGGGGGCCTGTTGGCCCACCCTAGGAGGCCTTTACAATTCTCCCATAACAAAACTTTCCCCAACCCAAATTTTTCAATGCCCCCAAGAAATAAGTCTGATGTAAAAAGTCCCACTCAAATCAACCCCTCCACTCATGTACTTACCCAACCCTAGATTTGAAATCCCCAAAGTCCCAGCCTCAAAAAACCCAATAGTAGACGGTTCCATCTCAACTACCCTATTTCCAACCAATATTTTCCTAGTCCTTTCAAAAATCAAAATTTATCAAATTTTAAATCCTTATGCGGGTTCTCTCTTGGGAGAATCTAAAGCCCTTTTTTAAATCCCCTTTTTTTAAACTATTTCCCTTTACATTTCGATCATTTCCCCCCTCATTCTTTTTAAAAAGTGAATGAAACTTAAGATTTTCAATCTTTCTTCAAAAGGGAAAGTTTTTCTAATGTATGTTTTAAATTTAGTCATCCTAGTGAATTTTTTTAAAACAAATTTATGTCCTTTTGAATATGGAGACCAGAACTGGCTGCAAAAATTAGGTGGGGCCCTTACTAATGATGACAAAGCTGCAGTATGCCCTCTGGATTCTGTTGTTTTCATTCTTGATATAAATCCAGAAAATTTTTTGCCTTATTATGTAGTTGGGATTGCTGTCTTGGTTTAAGGTTGTGCTTACCATAACCCCCAAGCCCTTTTTCGAATCTGTATGGCTAAGTTTAAATCATTTTTTATAAGTAAGGGGTTATGGGCCTCCCAAGCTTCAGAACCCTTGCTTTTCTACATTGAATGCTCCCCATTTTTTGCCAAGAATAGAGTTTTTTTTTTAAATCCCCCTAAATTCCATAACTCTACGTTTGAATCAATTATCCACCTATCTTTGTGTCATGGGGGAATTTGCTCATATCACTGTAATTTCCCCTCATCAAGATCATTGATATATATTTAAACAAAAAAACAGGCCAAGACTGATCCCTGTGGAACGCCTTTTTGTTACAGCCCCCATGGTTTTTAACCCCATTTTGGCCCACTTCTGTTTCCTGTCGTGAGCATGCTGATCCACGAGAGCATTTTTCCCCCAATCCCCATGAGCTCCCATTTTGGGTGCAGAACTTATCAAAACCCTTTACTAAATCTAAGAAATATATAAAATTTCTTTATGTGGTCAACAGCCTCAAAAGCTTTTACTGAAGAAAGTTAATAAAATTGTTAGAAAAGCCCGGGCCTCTTGTGAATCCATGTGAGTACTTAATCAAGCAGTTTCGATAGGCTTTTATAATCTCGCTATAATTGACTTAGAAATTTGCCTAAATTGAGGTCAGGCTTTTTGGGCGGAATTTGCGGAAAGACTTGCCCCTGTTTTAAAAACAGGTTTTAGCCTTTCCACTATCAGACCTACACGTTTGAAGAGATAAATTAAAAATATTAGTTTTGGTTCACTGAGTCCATTTTCACCTTTAAAGAACCCTTTTAAAAAAAACCTATCGGGCCCCGGGACTTATTTTGCTTCGTCTGTCTATTGCTTCACAACTATTCACTGTGGACTTGATGTTACTAATTTATCTTCTTCTAGCCCACGTAAAAATTTTAAATTACGGAATTTGTTAGTGTCTTCTGTGTAAAAAACTGAGAGAAAAAAATTTTTTAAAAATCAACCCCAATTTCATTCTCTTTGTCAAAAGGGCCCTTTGTTATTTTTAAGGGGACCTATCTATCTCTAACTTTTTTTCTATGCCCGGAAAAAAAACTTTTTGGGTTTTTTTTAGAATCCCTAGCAACTTTTAATTTTATAGTCCCTTTTAGTTTTCTTATCCCCTTTTTATGTCCTCTTAATGTCAATATATGATTTAAAATGACCCTCCCTCTTTTTTACGCCTTAAATTCCTTTCTTTTGCCCCCGTAGATATTTGAGCCTATTTTTCATCCCTTTTGGGCTTTTTTATTTGATCTAATTTCTTTATATGGGAAAAAACGCTTTTTTAGCGAAAGTATATGTTCAGAAAAAAAATCATATTGATAGTCTTTCTTACCCCCGTCAACGATGATAGTGTTTTAAGCCATCGTAATCTGCTAAGCGAAAATCTGGGACTGTTTTCGAGTTATCGCTACTATTGTCTTCCATTAATGCTAAAAAAGTAATTGTTTGTGGCGTGACCGTTTCTCTGAAATTTCTAATTATTAACAAAAGGGGTTCATTGTTTGCCATAACTAAGCAAGCGGTTTTTCCCCCCGAGGTTCGTCACAAACGCTTCAAAAAAAAATCCTGAATATTTAAGAAGTCGTTGATTCTAAAATTTCCCCGTCAAGAAAAATTCCAATCAACAAGACTAAAATTAAAATCTCCTAGAATTATACATTTTCATGCCTGTGGCCCTTAACAATTTCCTCCCTAGTGTTTTTTTTGGCCCTTCTAAGTTTGGGGGACGGTATATCACTCCAAAATCGTTTTTCATGCCCCCCTGAAAAAAATTTTTCCAAAGAAAAATCTGTTGTGTTATTCAGATTATTAAAACCCCTTTTATGCAACAGTTCAGCGATCTGGACATACAATGCCACCCCCCCCCCCTCCCCAATATTTATCTTCTTGGGAACAATTTAAAAAACCCCGAATTTTTCCGCAGGGATGTCCCGACTTTTTGAAATTAAACCAGTTCAGTTAAGGGAAATACATCAATGTTACCTACATGCAACTAATCTCAATCGTCCCTCTTATTCCCAGCATACGGCAATTAGATAATAAACATTGAAAGCTCCCTTTCTCTTTTTCCCTTTCCGCTATTTTATTTTTTTACTAAACCCATTAGTCCCTTTTCACCCAAGGTCCCTTTCTTTTCAATCTATCTCGTTCTTATTATTATAGTTCCCTGAACTCGTAAAATTACTACACTGGGACTTCATGTTTTTTTCCCGTCAAAAAACCCATACCCCTAACTATTCCCGTTTAAAGTCCTAAATGCTCCCTCCTTGCAGTTGCCCGTGCTCCCACCCCCCACCTAGATAAATGAACCCCATCCCCGGGATACATGTCATTTCTGCCATAGAAGAGGTCCCCCGTTGTCAATGAATGTTACCCCATTTTTTTTACGTATTTTTCCCGCGAAATTTAACCAATTTTCCGGACAAAAATTCATTTCCCAACCCCTCCCTGGCAAAATACCACTATGACAGGGTTCCCACCTTCCTCCTAAATTTTTCTTTGCTGACATACCCGAATCAGGTCCTCACTCCTACGTCGCCAACATCGTTGCCTCCAGATAGAAGTAAAAGGATTTTCTCCCATTTCCCCTTTATGTGTCATCCAGACGGAACAATATCCCCCATCCCAGCCCAGGAAAAAAAACTCTCTGTCTCCTTCTCCTGTCCTTCAGCAGAACGCCCTTCCTATACCAACTGGCTATCCCCAACAAAAAAATTTCTTCCCTTTTTAATGTCTTTCGTTGTGTCGTTCCCGTAGTCGACTACTTCATCGGGTAGCATCAGAATGTATTGGATGTTTCCACAAAACAGTTTCCACGGCAGTCTTTTCTTCTTCATCGTTTTTTCCTTTCCATTCGTTCTCTTAAATCGTCAACTTCTTCCCTGTGCCCAGCCACTGACCAGTTTCCCTTCTTGACCTGAGGACTCAAACGGAGGGACTATCGAATCTTTTTGTTTTCCTCGGTCAGTCGCGAATTTCAATATTCGCCAACCTCATTTTCCTTAAGCTGTTGGTAAATTTGCTCGATGGAGGGCATCTTGGCTTCAATTCTAGAGAGCGCGCAACAGGTTTTTTCAACAGACCCAAGTACACTCAACACTGGCATAAAGCCAACTAATCTGGAAAAAGGCTACTGAGGCAGCACGTCACACGGCCATAGCGTGCGAAAAAAAACTGTTTTTGTCCCTTTTGATATGGGAAACCCACATTAGCCATTTCCACACTCTGCACTACACTGGTTAAGATGGCACGTTAAAACAACTGTTAATGGCTGACTAAGTCCATCTTGCATTTCCTTAAGTACCCTGGAAAAAATAAAATTGGGTCCCGGGGACTTATTTTGCTTCAGTTTGTCTATCTGTTTAATAACCATTGTCCCTCTTTGGACAGTAATATTGTTTATTTAAATTCATCAGGAACAAAAATTGTTAATTATGGAATCTCATTTACATCTTCCTTGTTATAAAATGACAAAAAATAGTCATTAACCCTTTGACTGTTTCCCGACGTATAAATACGTCTTACAAAGCCAATGTTTCTGAGTATTTATACGCATAATTTAGCAGTTTTCAAATCAAGCGGAAAAAGGGTGGTAGGCCAATGTGAGAGAAGGGTCTCCATGGTCAGTGTGAACCATAAAAAAAAATCGGGGGGGGCAGTGGTGGCATTGTGGGAAATGCATTTCAGTTGTCCTTTTTAGTGTCTAGCGGTAAAAAATATGGGGATTCCCTAGCAAATCTGGGACTTTCTCTCCCAAGTGAGGGCTCTAACACAGATGGAAGGTCAGTGAAGATCAATTCATGATTGGAGGAGGTTGAGACAAAAGCAAATGGAGGAGGAGGAGGGGAGGAGGGGAGGAAGAGGAGGGAGGGGAGGGGGGAGGGGGAGGGGAGGGGGGAGGAAGAGGAGGAGGAAGAGGAGGAGGAGAGGAGGAGGAGGAGGAGAAGAGGAGGAGGAGGAGGAGAGAGGAGGAGGGAGGGGGAAGAGGAGGAGGAGGAAAAAAGAGGAGGAGGAGGAGGAGGAGAAGAGGAAGGAGGAGGGGGAGGAGGGGAGAGAGGGGGGAGGGAGGAGGAGGAGGAGGAGGAGGAGGAGAAGAGGGGAGGAGGAGGAGGAGGAGGAGGAGGAGGAGGAGGAGGAGGAGGGGAGGGGAGGAGAAGAGGAGGAGGAGGAGGAGGGGAGGAGGGGAGGAGGAGGAAGAAGATGAAAATAATATTGTTCCCTTGAAGCAAGAAAAAAAAGTCCACCCATGGACGTGACAAGATAAGGGGAGATAAACATCTAAGAGCTGACTTTGATGAGCGGTAAACGAGGGTGAGCTGTTTAAGGAAATATTAGATGACCATCGCCCTCCCTTTGTTTTTGCTGGTACACAAACATTTCTGTCTGTCTTTTTTGTCTGTCTGTCAAGCTCCCTGTCTGCCCATCTAGCTCTCTGTCTCAGAGCCACGAGACTGTGTCATCACGTTTACTCACATCTTCAAGCAGAGTATGCACTTTGTCTGGATTTCTTGGTTATCCTAGGTAATTTACACTATGTATACTTGTATTTATGTGTACCTGTGAGACAGAGATAGGCGACAGATAGAAAGAGAGACAGATTGAAAGATATAGAATGAGGGAAAAAGATAATTAGATAGAATGGAGGAGGGGAAGCAGCATCCGACCCATTGTTTTGACAGGCGGTAGGGGTAGTGACTAACGAGACAATTGTCATTTTGGGACAGCTGCCGACTTCTGACTCAAAAAATTATAAGCCACACCTTGCACACAAGCGACGACGACGACGAGGGGAGGAGGGAGGAGGGGAGGGGGAGGAGGGAGGAGGGAGGAGGGAGGAGGGAGGAGGGAGGAGGGAGGAGGGAGGAGGGGGAGGGAGGAGGGAGGGGGGAGGGGGGAGGAGGGAGGAGGGAGGAGGGGGAGGGGAGGAGGGAGGAGGGTGGAGGGAGGAGGGGGGGAGGGAGGAGGGAGGAGGAGGAGGAGGAGGAGGAGGGAGGAGGGGGGAGGAGGGGAGGAGGAGGAGGAGGAGGGGAGGAGGAGGAGGGGGGAGGAGGAGGAGGAGGGGAGGAGGAGGGGAGGAGGAGGAGGAGGAGGAGGAGGAGGAGGAGGGGAGGAGGAGGAGGAGGGGATTGTTTGTTAGTTTGTTTTTGTAAACAAGTTTTGAAAAACATATATTGTAATTATGTTTGTGTGCTTATTGTGTTGTATACAACGAGTGTATATATGTACATTGCACCTTACTTTGGTCTCAAAGGCCACATAAGTCATGTGAAAAATAAAAAAGTGAAAAAAACAAAAACCTTCAAATACAAATAAACTAAAGTTTACCGGGTGAGCGGCAGTCGCCGCTGTTGCCATACACGGCTCATTTTCTGCAAACTTCACGGCTCTGTATCTCGGTAAGTACTGATGGCAAATTTTTTTTTTTTTGACTAAAACACTCAGAAAAAAAAATTTTAACATTTTCATAAGAAAAAAATAATTTTTTTTTTTTTTTTGAATATTTGGCGACAGAATGACAGTTTCAGAGAGGGGCCTGAAACAGTCAAAGGGTTAACCCTTTCAGGGTCCGTCCCGTAGATCTACGGCTTTATGTTCAGGGTCCAAACCCTAGATCTACGCATGAGCTCAGCTCACTTGATAAACTGTGAGTGGTACATTTGGGCCTAGATATGAGAGAATACTCTATGTGGTATGTGTGCACCACATAAAACGATCCCGCAGCACATGTGTATAATGAGAGAAAAAAATGAAATCATGATTTTTTGATTAAAACAGCACTTTGCAGTGTTTTTTCGTATGTTTTTTATGTTGTATTTGCGATTTCTTGGTCTCATTTGATAGAATGGAAGACATATTACAGAAATAGAGATGATTTTGATTGGTTTTAGCACTGGGGAAAAGGCTTGAAACTGAGCTCAAAGTAGCGAAATGTTAAATTTTTTTTCCGATATTCAAAGGGGAAACAAACGACTCACACGTCTATATACAGTCAGCTGGTGGGTCTAATATACATTCACAAATATGGTGATGATATTTATACAATTATTACAGTATTGCATACAGTAAAACTTCTATTTTTTGGTGTGAATAAAAATTCATTATGTGAATAAAAAATCAAAATGGAATTTATTTGTAAAGCCTCAAAAAAATAACTAATGAACAGAGGAAATGTTAGTTTAGTGCCAGGAATGCCTACATTGTTCATTCTGGGCCCTATTTTGAAATTGGAATATTTGAATTTGTGTTAAATTGGCCAAATTAACAATTTCCCATCACTTTATTTTGTAGTTGGAACAGTTGACTTGGCGATTTCTTGTGCTCCCTGATAGAATAGAAGTAATACTAGTGAAAAAAAGCTAAGAATTTGGTTGATTGGAATAATGTAATTGGCCTAAAATGGGAGTCAAAGTCGGCAAAATCGCCGATTCGTAAATATCGCTGACACATCAAAATTCGCGAGAGCATAATTTCGTCAATTTTCCATCAAATTTCGTTTCTTTTTGTTTTATACCTTCACAAAAGATTTCTACGATTTTTATAAGAAAAAATTAAAAAATTTTTTTTTTGGAAAATTCTTGGACTGGTGCGTGGCTCCAGATTTTGGGGCCCTTTGGGCCCTGAAAAGGGTTAAAAAAGGAACACATTTCCAGTTCGTTATCAGTCAGCTGTCCATTACCAATTTTCAGAGGTCTACTTTTTCCTTCACCTTCGTCTATACACTTGAAAGAACCCCTTTGGATTTGTCTTTTATTCATTAGCAACTCTAATTTCTAGTCACGTTTAGCCCTTTTTAATCACTTTTTTTATTCTCTTTTAAAACCCCTTTTAGGTCCAAGGCCCAAATCTGAAATGGTGCCCAGTGTCCAAGAATTTTCAAAAAAAAATTTGTTATTTTTTTTTTGAAATTGTAGAGAATCCTTTTGTGAAGGTTAATAAAAACAAAAAAAAACGAAAAATTTTGGGGGAAAATTGACGAAAAATTATGCTCTCGCGAATTTTGATGTGTCAGCGATATTTACGAATCGGCGATTTTGCCGACTTTGACTCCCATTTTAGGCCAATTACGTTATTCCAATCAACCAAATTCTTAGCTATTTCACTAGTATTACTTCTATTCTATCGATTGGGCACAAGAAATCGCCAAGTCAACTGTTTCAACTACAAAATAAAGTGATCGGAAATGTTTAATTTGGCCAATTTAACACAAGTTCAAAATATTCCAATTTCAAAATAGGCTCCAGAATAAACAATGTAGGTATTCCTGGAACTAAACTAACATTTCCTCTGTTCATTAGTTACATTTTGAGGCTTTACAAATAAATTCCATTTTGATTTTTTATTCACATAATGAATTTTTATTCACACCAAAAAATAGAAGATTTACTGTTATGCAATACTGTAATAATTGTATAAATATCATCACCATATTTGTGAATTTATATTAGACCCACCAGCTGACGTGTATTAGATGTTTGAGGTCGTTTGTTTACTCTTAAATATCGGCAAAAATTTAACATTTCCGCTACTTTGAGCTCAGTTTCAAGCCATTTCCAGTGCTAAAACCAATCAAAATCATCTCTATTTCTGTAATATGTCTTCCATTCTATCAAATGAGACCAAGAAAATTGCAAAATAAACTATAAAAAACATACGAAAAAACACTGCAAAGTCGCTGTTTAATCGAAAAATCATGATTTCAGTTTTTTTCTCTCATTATACACAGTGTGCTGCAGGATCTGTTTTATGTGGTGCACACATACCACATAGATGTATTTCTTCATATCTAGGCCCAAATGTACCACTCACAGTTTATCAGAGTGAGCTGAGCTCATGGCGTAGATCTACGGTTTGGACCCTGAACGTAAAGCCGTAGATCTACGGGACGGACCCTGAAAGGGTTAAGCTGAACATATTGGTCAGTAAGGTTAACCTCTCCTCTTCTGATGTGCCTATAAATTCCCCTTTTCTCCCCTAATAGATGCTTTAGCCTACTGTTAACCCATTTCGGATCGTTATTATTAGACCTAAATTTCTCTCTGGGGAATGTATATACTCTGAGCATGTTGCACATTATTAAACCCCTTCAGGGTCCAAAGCCCAAATCTGAAGTGGTGCCCCAGTGTCCAAGAATTTTCAAAAAAAAAAAATTTGTTATTTTTTCTTATGAAATGGTAGAGAATCTTTTTGTGAAGGTAATAAACAAAAAGTACGAAATTTGATGGAAATTTGACGAAATTATGCCCTCGCGAATTTTGATGTGTCAGCGATATTTACAAATCGGCGATTTTGCCGACTTTGACTCCCCATTTTAGGCCAATTACATTATTCCAGTCAACCAAATTCTTAGCTATTTCACTAGTATTACTTCTATTCTATCGATTGAGCACAAGAAATCGCCAAGTCACTGTTTCAACTACAAATTAAAGTGATCGGAAATTGTTAATTTGGCCAATTTAACACAAAGTTCAAAATATTCAATTTCTAAATAGGCTCAGAATAAACAAT
>NC_069464.1:18666329-18691464 GCF_026875155.1 Cherax quadricarinatus | reverse complement strand
CATTTTAATAAATTTTTGAATTTCCCACATTCATATTCTCTTTTCTCCTTCCATAACTGATCATTCAACATTACTGCTACCCCTTCCTTTGCTCTAACTCTCTCAGATACTCCAGATTTAATCCCCTTTATTTCCCCCACCGAAACTCCCCTACCCTTTTCAGCTTTGTTTCGCTTAGGGCCAGGACATCCAACTTCTTTTCATTCATAACATCAGCAATCATCCGTTTCTTGTCATCCGCACTACATCCACGCACATTCAAACATCCCAGTTTTATAAAGGTTTTCTTCTTCTCTTTTTTAGTAAATGTCTACAGGAGAAGGGGTTACTAGCCCATTGCTCCCGGCATTTTAGTCGCCTCATACGACACGCATGGCTCACGGAGGAAAGATTATTTTCCTCTTCCCCATGGCCAATAGAAGAAATAAAGAAGAACAAGAGCTATTTAGAAAAAGGAGAAAAGCCTAGATGTATGTATATATATTTTATATAATAAGATGTATGTATATATTGTATATATATGTATATATATATATATATTATATATATATATATATATATATATATATAATATATATATATATATATATATATATATATATATATATATATATTATGCATGTGTGTGTCTGTGAAGTGGTGACCAAAGTGTAAGTAGGAGTAGCAAGATATCTCTGTTATCTAGCGTGTTTATGAGACAGAAAAAGAAACCAGCAATCCTACCATCATGCAAAACAGTCAGTTTTCTGTTTCACAGTCATCTGGCAGGACGGTAGTACTTCCCTGGGTGGTTGCTGTCTACCAACCTACTACCTATTATATATATATATATATATTTTTTTTTGGGGGGGGGGGGGGGGAAAGTCTTCAACCATGAGAAAAAGTATTATTGAAAGAGTTAAAAAAAAAAAAGTGTGGTTTAAATATTGTGCAGAAAATTCGGAGTGTGGAAATTAGGAGAAGGTGTGGGGTTAATAAAAGTATTAGTCAGAGGGCTGAAGAGGGGCTGTTGAGGTGTCTTGATCATTTAGAGAGAATGGATCAAAGTAGAATGACATGGAGAGCATATAAATCTGTACGGGTAAGAAGGCGGGGTAGGGGTCGTCCTCGAAAGGGTTGGAGGGAGGGGGTAAAGGAGGTTTTGTGGGAGAGGGGCTTGCACTTCCAGCAAGCGTGTGCGAGTGTGTTAGATAGGAGTGAATGGAGACGAATGGTATTTGGGACCTGACAAGCTGTTGGAGTGTGAGCAGGGTAATATTTAATGAAGGGATTCAGGGAAACCAGTTATTTTATATAGCCGGACATGAGTCCTGGAAATGTGAAGTACAATGCCTGCACTTTAAAGGAGGGGTTTGGGATATTGGCAGTTTGGAGGGATATTTTGTGTATCTTTATATGTACAGTGGACCCCCGCATACTGTTGGCCTTGCATAACGTTAAATCCGCATACCGATAGATTTTATCGCTAAGATTTTGCCTCGCATACCGCTAAAAAACTCGCTCAACGCTGTTCGTCCGAGACGCATCCAATGTGCGGCCTTAGCCAGCCTCACATGTTCCGCCGGTGGCATTGTTTACCAGCCAGCCTCCGCGGTAACATCCAAGCATACAATCGGAACATTTCGTATTATTACAGTGTTTTTGGTGATTTTATCTGCAAAATAAGTGACCATGGGCCCCAAGAAAGCTTCTAGTGC
This sequence comes from Cherax quadricarinatus, assembly GCF_026875155.1. NCBI lineage: Eukaryota > Metazoa > Arthropoda > Malacostraca > Decapoda > Parastacidae > Cherax > Cherax quadricarinatus. Next base: position 18,689,767 of record NC_069464.1, on the reverse strand, counting down.
CAACCCTACAGGAATAAGGGTGAGAATTACTATAGAGATGAAGAAAGAGATCATTGATAAGTATGAAAGTGGAGTGCGTGTCTCCGAGCTGGCCAGGTTGTATAATAAACCCCAGTCAATCATCGCTACTATTGTGGGCAACAAAAAGGCAATCAAGGAAGCTGTTCTTGCCAAAGGTTCAACTGTGTTTTCGAAACAGAGATCGCAAGTGATGGAAGATGTGGAGAGACTCTTATTGGTGTGGATAAATGAAAAACAGATAGCAGGAGATAGCATCTCTCAAGTGATCATAAGTGAAAAGGCTAGGAAGTTGCATCAGGATTTAATTAAAAAAAATGCCTGCAACTAGTGATGATGCGAGTGAATTTAAGGCCAGCAAAGGTTGGTTTGAGAGATTTAAGAAGCGTAGTGGCATACATAGTGTGATAAGGCATGATGAGGCTGCCAGTTCGGACCACAAAGCAGCTGAAAAATATGTGCATGAATTCAAGGAGTACATAGACAGTGAAGGACTGAAACCTGAACAAGTGTTTAATTGTGATGAAACAGGCCTGTTTTGGAAGAAAATGCCAAGCAGGACCTACATTACTCAAGAGGAAAAGGCACTCCCAGGACATAAGCCTATGAAAGACAGGCTTACTCTGTTGATGTGTTCCAATGCTACTGGTGATTGCAAAGTGAAGCCTTTATTAGTGTATCACTCAGAAACTCCCAGAGCGTTCAGGCAAAAGAATATCCTTAAGGCTAATTTGTGTGTGCTGTGGAGGGCAAACAGTAAGGCATGGGTCACTAGGGACTTTTTCATTGACTGGTTACACCATGCATTTGCCCCCAATGTGAAAGATTACCTAACTGAAAAGAAATTAGACCTTAAGTGCCTCCTGGTGTTAGACAATGCCCCTGGTCATCCTACAGACGTGACAGAGCGACTTTATGGGGACATGAGGTTCATTAAGGTAAAGTTTTTGCCTCCTAATACCACTCCTCTCCTGCAGCCCATGGACCAGCAGGTTATTGCAAACTTCAAAAAACTGTACACAAAAGCTCTGTTTGAAAGGTGCTTTGTAGTGACCTCAGAAACTCAACTGACTCTAAGAGAGTTTTGGAGAGATCACTTTAATATCCTCAATTGTGTAAACCTTATAGGTAAGGCTTGGGAGGGAGTGACTAAGAGGACCTTGAACTCTGCTTGGAAGAAACTGTGGCCAGAATGTGTAGACCAAAGGGATTTTGAAGGGTTTCAGGCTAACCCTGAGAGGAGTATGCCAGTTGAGGAATCCATTGTGGCATTGGGAAAGTCCTTGGGGTTGGAGGTTAGTGGGGATGATGTGGAAGAGTTGGTGGAGGAGGACAATGAAGAACTAACCACTGATGAGCTGCTAGATCAACTTCAACAGCAAGAGGCCAGACCTGAGGAAAACTGGTTCGGAGGAGGGGAGAGAGAAATTGAAGAAGTTGCCTACTACAAAGATTAAGGAAATCAGTGCCATGTGGCTGAAAGTGCAAACCTTTATGGATGAAAATCTCCCTCACACAGCTATTGCAAGCCGTGCTGGTGACTATTACACTGACAATGTTGTGAAACACTTTAGGGAAGTCATAAAGGAACGAGAGGTACAGGCCTCTATGGACAGATATGTTGTGTGACAGAAGTCCAGTGACTCTGAAGCTGGTCCTAGTGGCATTAAAAGAAGAAGGGAAGTAACCCCAGAAAAGGACTTGACACCTCAAGTCTTAATGGAAGGGGATTCCCCTTCTAAACATTAAGACTCTGTCCTCCTCCCATCCCATCAATCATCACCAGATCTTCAATAAAGGTAAGTGTCATGTCTCAAGAAATCGTAATGACACGATTGCAAATAAACCATACCCCCGGCCGGGATTGAACCCGCGGTCATAGAGTCTCAAAACTCCAGCCCGTCGCGTTAGCCACTAGACCAGCTAGCCACAATAAGATTCATCCAACTAGGTATATTTCTACACCATAGGAAAGTTAGCACAGGCACCTCTGTGACCACAAATGCAAGTTTTTACAGACTAATCTCCAGCTAGCGTGGCCGTGACGAACTCTAGCTCAAGTCCCTTCACTGCCGTCAACATGACTCAAGAAATCGTAATGACTTGAGCTAGAGTTCGTCACGGCCACGCTAGCTGGAGATTCGTCTGTAAAAACTTGCATTTGTGGTCACAGAGGTGCCTGTGCTAACTTTCCTATGGTGTAGAAATATACCTAGTTGGATGAATCTTATTGTGGCTAGCTGGTCTAGTGGCTAACGCGACGGGCTGGAGTTTTGAGACTCTATGACCGCGGGTTCAATCCCGGCCGGGGGTATGGTTTGTAAGTGTCATGTAATTGTGCATGCCTTTTTCAGTTTGTGTGTATTAAAATTAATATTTCATGTGGTAAAAATATTTTTTTTTCATACTTTGGGGTGTCTTGCACGGATTAATTTGATTTCCATTATTTCTTATGGGGAAAATTCATTCGCATAACGATAATTTTGCATAAAAATGAGCTCTCATGAACGGATTAATATCGTTATGCGGGGGTCCACTGTATATGCTTCTAAGCTGTTGTATTCTGAGCACCTCTGCAAAAACAGTGATTATGTGTGAGTGATTTGAAAGTGTTGAATGATGATGAAAGTATTTTCTTTTTAGGGATTTTCTTTATTTTTGGGTCACCCAACCTCAGTGGGAGACGGCCGACTTGTAAAAAAAAAAAATACAAGTTTGATTTACTAAGTACAAAGAAAGCCGCTATCATGCCGGGACATTTCGGGCAGACTAAACCTAATGCTTAACAGATTACTTAATACAGTGGAACCTCAGTTTGCGACCTTAATTCATTCCAGAAGGCTGTCTGAGTGCAGCTCCGCTTGAGTATCGAACAAGTTCTTTCCAACCAACTTTCTGTTTGGTTGGCTGTTATCACTAATCGTTGCAGGCCCCATGGTGACTTATTTATACAAGCAATACAAAAAACACCAAAATGCGAAGAAACATTAAATAGCTTACAGCGAAGTTCTGGCAGGTTGCATTTGTTTGGTCAAGTGCTGAGCTTTGGTCGAGTAGGGAGCTGGTCGTATACCGAGGTTCCACTGTACTAGGCATATATATCATAGCTGTTTGAACTTAACATTGTTTTCTTATACAGTGGACCCCCGCATAACGATGGCATCACATAGCGATTTTTCCGCATAACGATTACTTTTATCGCAAAATTTTTGCCGCGCATACCGATTAAAAACCCGCTTACCGATTTTCGTCCGAGACGCGTCCAATGTGCCCTCAGCCAGCCTCACATGTGCCGGCCGTCCCATTGTTTACCAGCCAGCCTCCGCGGTAACATCCAAGCATACACTCGGAATATTTCGTATTATTACAGTGTTTTCGGTGCTGTTTCTGGAAAATAAGTGACCATGGGCCCAAGAAAGCTTCTAGTGCCAACCCTGTGGTAAAAAGGGTGAGAATTAGTATGGAAATTAAGAAAGATTTTGAAGGGTTTGGGGCTAACCCTGAGAAGCCTATGCCAGTTGTGGAATCCATTGTGCCTACTTCAAAGATTAAGGAAATGTGTGCACAGTGGGTTGAACTGCAAACCTTTATAGATGAAAATCACCCTGACACAGCTGTTGCAAGCCGTGCTGGTGACTATTTCAATGACAATGTTGTGGCCCATTTTAGACAAATCGTAAAGGAACGGGAGGTACAGAGCTCTATGGACAGATTTGTTGTGCGACAGAGGTCCAGTGACTCTCAAGCTGGTCCTAGTGGCATTAAAAGAAGAAGGGAAGTAACCCCGGAAAAGGACTTGCTACCTCAAGTCGTAATGGAAGGGGATTCCCCTTCTAAACAGTAAGAAGATAATGCTCTCCCCTCCTCCCATCCCATCAATCATCACCAGATCTTCAATAAAAGTAAGTGTCATTTAATTGTGCATGCCTTTTTCAGTTTGTGTGTATTAAAATTAACATTTCATGTGGTAAAAAAAAAAATTTTTTCATACTTTTGGGCGTCTTGCACGGATTAATTTTATTTCCATTATTTCTTATGGGGAAAATTCATTCGCATAACGATTATTTCGCATAACGATGAGCCCTCTTGCACGGATTAAAATCGTTAACCGGGGGTCCACTGTATTTCAACAGAAGTAGTTAGTGGTTTAGCAGAAACTGAATTAACTAGTTACAGTATTATAATTTGGCACATACAGTGGACCCCCGGTTAACGATATTTTTTCACTCCATAAGTATGTTCAGGTGCCAGTACTGACCGAATTTTTTCCCATAAGAAATATTGTGAAGTAGATTAGTCCATTTCAGACCCCCAAACATACACGTACAAATGCACTTACATAAATACACTTACATAATTGGTCACATTCGGAGGTAATCGTTATGCGGGGTTCCACTGTATTACATAAGGAGACCATTTTAGTTTTGTAGGGTCAACCCCATAATAAGCTTCAAAAAAGTACCGTAGATCCCCTTAATAAGTTTTAAAAAAGTCAGTCAACCCCTTAATGAGAAGTTAAATAAAAAAAAGTAGAGTCGGCTGCTTAGTAAGTTTTAAAAAGTACAGTCGACCCCTTTAATAAGTTAAAAATAGTAGCTGACCAATCAAGACCATCAATCAAGACTGATGGAGCAAACACATCAACTCCAGGCTAAGGGACTGATTACATGTACCTCAAACTCCTCCTCGGTTTCCACCATTTTTCTCCGTAATGGACTGAAAATACCACTGACTGGCAGTGTTTATGTAATAAAGGTTCCAAAATGTTGTACAAGTCTCATTCTTCAACTATACTACTTCCCTGGTGAACAAAACGTTTTCTCAATAAAATGCCATAAACCTCATACTGTCTCGTATTAACATATGACTTATGTCAGAAGACACTGCACTACCACAGTGACAGGTGGGCCCCACTTTACAGTGCTTTGCTTTATGGCATTTTGTTAATGCAGCAGTTCTCAATTATACATGGTCTTCATTTATTTAGATTTCCCACAATAAATACATTCATTCTAGGTAGTAGGTTGGTAGACAGCAACTGCCCAGGGAGGTACTACTATCCTGCCAAGTGAGTGTAAAACAAAAGCCTGTAATTGTTTTACATGATGGTAGGATTGCTGGTGTCTTTTGTCTGTCTCATAAACATGCAAGATTTCAGGTACATCTTGCTACTTCTACTTACACTTAGGTCACACTACACATACATGTACAAGCATATATATACACACCCTCTGGGTTTTCTTTTATTTTCTTTCTAGTTCATGTTCTTGTTTATTTCCTCTTATCTCCATGGGGAAGTGGAACAGAATTCTTCCTCCGTAAGCCATGCATGTTGCAAGCGGCAACTAAAATGCCGGTAGCAAGGGGCTAGTAACCCCTTCTCCTGTATATATTACTAAATGTAAAAGGAGAAACTTGTTTTACCTTTTGGGTCACCCCGCCTCAGTGGGATATGGCCGGTGTGTTGAAAGAAGAAGAGAAATACATTCACCACTCGCTATAAGCTAAGGATGAAAATATTTTAAGGTAACCAATGTGTCCTAGGTAGTAGGTGGTAGACAGCAACCACCCAGGGAGGTACTACTATCCTGCCATGTGAGTGTAAAACAAAAGCCTGTAATTGTTTTACATGATGGTAGGATTGCTGGTGTCCTTTTTCTGTTTCATAAACATGCAAGATTTCAGGTACGTCTTGCTACTTCTACTTACACTTAGGTCACACTACACATACATGTACAAGCATATATATATACACACACACCCCTCTAGGTTTTCTTCTATTTTCTTTCTAGTTCTTTTTTATTTCCTCTTACCTCCATGGGGAAGTGGAACAGAATTCTTCCTCCGTAACCCATGCATGTTGTAAGAGGCGACTAAAATGCCGGGAGCAAGGGGCTAGTAACCTCTTCTCCTGTATATATTATTAAATGTAAAAGGAGAAACTTGTTTTTCCTTTTGGGTCACCCTGCCTCAGTGGGATATGGCTGGTGTGTTGACAGAAGAAGAAGAAGAAGAAACATGTAAGATTTCCGGTACATCTTGCTACTTCTACTTACACTTAGGTCACATTACACTTGCATGTACAAGCATGTATATACACATCCCTCTGGGTTTTCTTCTATTTTCTACAAGTTCTTCTTTTGTTTATTCCCTTTATCTCCATGGGAGAAGTGGAAACAGAAATTCTTCCTCCAACCATGTATGTCATAAGAAGCGACTAACATGCCGGAAGCAAGGGAATAGTAACCTCTTCTCCTGTATACATCACTAAAGTTAAAAGAAAAAACTTTTGTTTTTCTTTTTGGGCCACCCTGCCTTGGTTGGATATGGCCAGTTTGTTGATAGTAGAAATGTGTGTACTATATAATCATTTTTTAGGCCAACCTCTATTGCTCATTTAATATATTATAGTGTAAATATGTTATCAGGCTTTTATATGTATTTGAAAGTGAAAAAAAGGTTATGTTTTACTATACAACGATTCTCGCTTTACAGCAGTAGCCTGGAACCTAACCAGCTGTATAAGCAGGGGCCCTCCTGTACAGCAGTAGCCTGGAACCTAACCTGCTGTATAAGCAGGGGCCCTCCTGTACAGCAGTAGCCTGGAACCTAACCTGCTGTATAAGCAGGGGCCCTCCTGTACAGCAGTAGCCTGGAACCTAACCTGCTGTATAAGCAGGGGCCCTCCTGTACAGCAGTAGCCTGGAACCTAACCTGCTGTATAAGCAGGGGCCCTCCTGTACAGCAGTACCTGGAACCTAACCTGCTGTATAAGCAGGGGCCCTCCTGTACAGCAGTAGCCAGGAACCTAACCAGCTGTATAAGCAGGGGCCCTCCTGTACAGCAGTAGCCAGGAACCTAACCTGCTGTATAAGCAGGGGCCCTCCGTACAGCAGTAGCCTGGAACCTAACCTGCTGTATAAGCAGGGGCCCTCCTGTACAGCAGTAGCCAGGAACCTAACCAGCTGTATAAGCAGGGGCCCTCCTGTACATCAGTAGCCAGGAACCTAACCTGCTGTATAAGCAGGGGCCCTCCTGTACAGCAGTAGCCTGGAACCTAACCTGCTGTATAAGCAGTGGCCCTCCTGTACAGCAGTAGCCAGGAACCTAACCAGCTGTATAAGCAGGGGCCCTCCTGTACAGCATAGCCAGGAACCTAACCAGCTGTATAAGCAGGGGCCCTCCTGTACAGCAGTAGCCAGGAACCTAACCAGCTGTATAAGCAGGGGCCCTCCTGTACAGCAGTAGCCAGGAACCTAACCAGCTGTATAAGCAGGGGCCCTCCTGTACAGCAGTAGCCAGGAACCTAACCAGCTGTATAAGCGGGGGGCCCTCCTGTACAGCAGTAGCCAGGAACCTAACCAGCTGTATAAGCAGGGGCCCTCCTGTACAGCAGTAGCCTGGAACCTAACCTGCTGTATAAGCAGGGGCCCTCCTGTACAGCAGTAGCCAGGAACCTAACCTGCTGTATAAGCAGGGGCCCTCCTGTACAGCAGTAGCCTGGAACCTAACCTGCTGTATAAGCAGGGGCCCTCCTGTACAGCAGTAGCCAGGAACCTAACCAGCTGTATAAGCAGGGGCCCTCCTGTACAGCAGTAGCCAGGAACCTAACCAGCTGTATAAGCAGGGGCCCTCCTGTACAGCAGTAGCCAGGAACCTAACCAGCTGAAATAAGCAGGGGCCCCCTGTACAGCAGTAGCCAGGAACCTAACCAGCTGTATAAGCAGGGGCCCTCCTGTACAGCAGTAGCCAGGAACCTAACCAGCTGTATAAGCAGGGGCCCTCCTGTACAGCAGTAGCCAGGAACCTAACCTGCTGTATAAGCAGGGGCCCTCCTGTACAGCAGTAGCCTGGAACCTAACCTGCTGTATAAGCAGGGGCCCTCCTGTACAGCAGTAGCCTGGAACCTAACCTGCTGTATAAGCAGGGGCCCTCCTGTACAGCAGTAGCCTGGAACCTAACCTGCTGTATAAGCAGGGGCCTGGAACCTAACCTGCTGTATAAGCAGGGGCCCTCCTGTACAGCAGTAGCCTGGAACCTAACCTGCTGTATAAGCAGGGGCCCTCCTGTACAGCAGTAGCCTGGAACCTAACCTGCTGTATAAGCAGGGGCCCTCCTGTACAGCAGTAGCCTGGAAACTTAATCAGCTGTATAAGCAGGGGCCCTCCTGTACAGCAGTAGCCAGGAACCTAACCTACTGTATAAGCAAGGCCTTACAGCAACCCAGAACCTATCCCACTGTATAAATGGTGCCTTACATCAGCCTGGAACCTAACCTGCTAAATAAGTGGAGCCCTACAGCAGCCCAGAACCTAACCTGGTGTATAAGCGGGGACCTACAGCAGCCGGGAACCTAACCAGCTGTATACCAGCTGTATAAGCAGGGCCTGCCTGTACTGTATAACATAATCGAGTCCCATTACAATGACCAGCCTGTAACAGCTGATCGAATGACTGTTATGAAGAACAAACTGACCTGTACCAGTTGATGAGATGACTGCTATGAAGAACACACTGACCTGTACCAGTTGATCAGATGACTGGGCGTGAGTAATGAGAATGTTGATCATGTCAGCAAACTTTACTTTCTCCGGAGCCTTTTTGATACTGGCCAAGAATTCTCCCACTACTGCTTCACACCTATAGTATTATTATTATGATTATTATTAGTAGTAGTACCATTATTATTATTACCATTGTTATTACCATTATTATTATTATTATTATTATTATTATTCAACATGTTGGCTGTCTCCCACTGAGGCAGGGCGACCCAAAAAAAGAAACACTTTCACCACCATTTACACACAATCACTGTCTTTGCTTAGGTGCCTAGATACAACAGTTTAGATATCACTCCAAATAGCCAATATCCCAAACACCTCCTTTAAAGTGCAGGCATTGTACTCCCCATTTCCAGGACTCAAGTCCTGCTAACCAGTTTCCCTGAATCCCTTCACAAAACATTACCCTGCTCACACTCCAACAGCTCGTCAGGTCCCAAAACAACATTAGTATCCATTCACTCATATCTAACATGCTTACAAATACCTGCATTATGTCCAGGCCCCTTGCACACAAAACCTCTTTTACCCCCTCCCTTCATCCTCTCCTAGGATGATCCCTACCTCTCTTCCCCTCCACTACAGATTTATACATCCTCCAAGTCTCCTAATTTGCTCCATTCTCTCTAAATAACCAAACCACCTCAACAACCCCTCTTCAGCCCTCTAAATAAAACTTTTAGTAACTCCAAACTTCCTCCTTATTTCCACACTACCAATTCTCTGCATAATACTCACACCACATATTGCCCTTAGACAGGGCATCTCCACTGCCTACAGCCTCCTCCTCGCTGCAGCATTTACAAACCAAGCTTCACACCCATGTAAGTGTGTTGATACCACTATACTCTCATATAAGAACATAAGAATGGAGGAACACTGCAGAAGGCCTACTGGCCCATGCGAGGCAGGTCCTTATCAAAACGACCCCTACCTTATGCTACCCAAGAAATAACTCCCAGTACCCAATGACACCAATCAAACCCAGCCCCTCCCACTCGTATATTTGTCCAGTCTCTTCTTAAAGCTACACAAGGTCCTAGCCTCTATCACCCCACTGGGAAGACTGTTCCATGCATCTACAACTCTGTTAGAAAACCAGTACTTACCTATATCCTTTCTAAATCTAAATTTGTCCAACTTAAATCCATTATTTCTGGTTCTTACTTGGTTCGACACCCGCAGTACTTTATTAATATCTCCCTTGTTTATGCCCGTCATCCACTTATACACCTCAATGATATCTCCCCTCATTCTACGCCTCTCCAGAGAGTGGAGATTTAAGGCTTTAAGTCTATCTTCATACAGGAGGTTCCTTACACAGTAAATCATTTTAGTCATTCTTCTCTGTATGTTCTCTAATGAGTCTATATCCATCCTGTAGTAAGGGGACCAAAACTGAGCAGCATAATCTAAATGAGGCCTCACTAGTGATGTATAGAGCTGTAAAATAACTTTTTGACTTCTGTTTTCTTATACTTCTTGAGATAAATCCAAGTAATCTGTTGGCCTTGTTGCGCACACTAAGGCACTGCTGTCTTGGCTTTAGATTTCTGCTTACCATTATTCCCAAGTCTTTTTCACATTCTGTATGATCAAGCTCTACTTCACCAAGATTATAGCTTCGAGGGTTATTTTCATTACCAAGGGCGATTTATCCACTTATCCACATTGAACTTCATCTGCCATTTTTCAGACCAAGACATTAATTTGTCCAAATCCTCCTGGAGTTCATTGCTATCCTCCTCACAGTGAATTATGCGGCCTATCTTTGTATCATCAGCAAACTTACTCATGTCACTTGTAATCCCTTCATCACAGTCTTAGTGCCCTTATTTGATCCCCAGGTCCTTCAAGGTGCATCAGGTGACTCATGCTATATAACTTGGGTCACCTGACAATGAGCACCTTGAAAGGAACTCGTCTTCTAAGGTCTGATCCATTTCTGAGGTTAGAGCGACTAGGGCTGCTAGGGCCACGTCGGCTGGAGTGTTCAGTTCCTTGAACAGTGACCTCACTCTCTCTATTATGAAGTTCACTGCCATTTTCCTGAGGTCAATGTCAACCTCTGAACAGAGGTCACTGGCGATGGCCTCGGAAGAAAGGTCAACAGTGGCAGTGTCGGGAGAGAGGTCGTCAGTGGTGGCCTCAGGAGAGAGGTCGTCTGTGATGACCTTAGAACTTGGAGAGTCAACTAATAACAGTGAAGTCACCTGCATGAGCTGGGTGAAGCTACATTACACGGTAGACAACAACCCACACAACGCATCTCGAAGATCGACTTGGCTTACCACGTAGGCTGCTTCCCTTACCAGAGGCTCACTTGACCTGAGAAGATTTAATGAAAAACGTACAATTTTCAATAGGTCGATCTCGTTTTTAAGGAGGGACAGCTGGCGCAGAGGTCCTCAGCTTCGGCGAAGTGGCAAGGGTCCTCAGCATCACTCAACTCAAGGGAACCTGACTTCCCCAGTAGAGACTCTGCCAATGTTTCTAGTCGTCCTTCAACTTCTGTTGATAGATCAAATAAAAGTATGTGAGCTCATCACGTAATTAAGTTGGTAGCCCAAGTCCATCATGTGTACAGCGCATTCCAAAACTTTTCGAAGTATTGATTTTTTCATTGCTATAGACACAACCTTGAGGTCATCAGTGGTGACCTTAGAAGAGGTCGTACAGTGGTGGCCTCAGGAAGATCATGAGTAGAGGTCTCGGCAAGAGGTCATCAGTGGTGGCCTGAGGAGAGAGGTCATCCTGGCGGCCTCAGCACATAGCTCGGCTGTGGCAGCCTTAGCATGGAAAGGTTTCTCCCCTGAAGTAAGGGAGAAATCCAATGGGGTCCTTTATAAATGTCGGCCACAGCAGAGACTGAGCTGTTCCACCTTCTATTGGTCATAGGTTCCTGGACCTCTGAGGTACACTGTAAAGTGGGTTTAACAAACAATGGTTAGGGTACTCGAACCTCGAGAACATGCCAGTACCTGGGTCTATCCACAGTTTTGGGGGTTTACCCAACCCTAACAACACAGTAGACAGATTACTCCTCGGCAGACTAAAGTGACCAGCAGGAGATAGGCATGGTGTAGAAAAGCAAGGACTATGTCCACCAGATAGCCCCTGCACCACATCAAGTAGCCTGTAGGGGGATCCTTGGGACAGAGGGACCTCAGCTGGGCAACCTCTTAAAGGGGGATGACACAGTTGACCTGTCCCAGGAAGGGCACTCAGTAGGCTGGTAGCTCTGCCTCAGGCAGTGCCTTGTCCTAGGTCATCACCAAGTACCTCACGAAGGGTATGTAGCTGGCCGCCCTGACAATAATATTGGGGATGGAATCCTGTTCAGAGGATTCCTAGAGGACAACCATCTCAGACTCCATATGACGTGTGAGGCACCACGAGAGTACGTTCAGTGTTACTCCACAGAGTACAAATGTAAAGTATTAAAATTTCATTTTTTTCTGTTCATTACATAAACAATTCTAATTGTTGATAGTCTATTATGATCAGCTGCCTCATAAGTATTAATATAGAAAGTCTGTAAAATAGTTAGGTAGGATCAGCCTCTGGAGACAATGCTGATGAAAACAAGATTCAAATCCGGTATTTAATTGCAGAAAATCCAATTTATTGTTCCCATCACAAGAGGTGTGATAAAGCTCTTGGACCAGGGATAGAGTGGACCTAGTAACAACCAGTGAAGAGATGGGGCCAGGAACTATGACTCAAACTCTGCAACCACCAGTAGGTGAGTACAAATAATAATAACAATAATGAAATAATGAAAACAAAAATAATAAAGATCATAATAGTGCTAATAGTAATAATAATAATAGTAATAGGAACAATAATAATATAAAACGTAATGATAATAACAATAATAGTAATAAATTATAGAAATAATATTAATAGTAATAAGAGTAAAAATAGTAATAATAGTAGTAATAATAATATCAATAAAAGAATAGTACATAATAATAATAGTAATAATATTAATATTATAATAATAATAATAATAATAATAATAATAAAGTAATGGAAATAATAACAGAATAATAGTAAATGATAAGAGTAATGATAAAGTAATAGGAAGTAATAATAATAATAATAAATAATAATAATAATAATAATAATAATAAAAAAAAATAATAATAATATAAAGTAGTAATAACTCTCCTGAGGAAGTGGAACAGAAATAATCTTCCTCCTAAGTCATGAGTGATACATAAAGTAATGAGATCGTAAGTTATGAGTGTCATAATTATGAGTGTACGTTTAAGCCACGAGATGTCATAATTCATGAGTGTCGTTTTAAGCAAAAGTGTCATAATTCATGATGTCGTAATAGCCATGAGTGTCGTAAGCAATGAGTGTCGTAAGCCATGAGTGTCGTAAGCCCTGAGTTTCATAAGCCATGAGTTTTCATAATCATGAGTGTCGTAAGCCATGAGTGTCATAATTCATGAGTGTCGTAAGCCATGAGTGTCGTAAGCCATGAGTGTCATAAGCCATGAGTGTCGTAAGCCATGAGTGTCATAATTCATGAGTGTCGTATGCCATGAGTGTCATAATTCATGAGTGTCGTAAGCCATGAGTGTCGTAAGCCATGAGTGTCGTAAGCCATGAGTGTCGTAATTCATGAGTGTCGTAAGCCATGAGTGTCATAAGCCATGAGTGTCATAAGCCGTGAGTGTCATAAGTCATGAATGTCATAATTCATGAGTGTCGTATGCCATGAGTGTCGTAAGTCATGAGTGTCATAAGTCATGAGTGTCATAATTCATAAGTGTCGTAAGCAATGAGTGTCATAAGCCATGAGTGTCGTAAGTCATGAGTGTCTTAATCTTTGAAGTAGGCAACTTCTTCAATTTCTCTATCCCCTTCTCCGAACCAGTTTCCTCAGGTCTGGCCTCTTGCTGTTGAAGTTGATCTAGCAGCTCATCAGTGGTTAGTTCTTCATTGTCCTCCTCCACCAACTCTTCCACATCCTCCCCACTAACCTCCAACCCCAAGGACTTCCCCAATGCCACAATGGATTCCTCAACTGGCATACGCTTCTCAGGGTTAGCCTCAAATCCTTCAAAATCCCTTTTGTCTACACATTCTGGCCACAGTTTCTTCCAAGAAGAGTTCAAGGTTCTCTTAGTCACTCCCTCCCAAGCCTTACCTATAAGGTTTACACAATTGAGGATATTAAAGTGATCTCTCCAAAACTCTCTTAGTCAATTGAGTTTCTGAGGGCACTACAAAGCATCTTTCAAACAGAGCTTTTGTGTACAGTTTTTTGAAGTTTGCAATGACCTGCTGGTCCATGGGCTGCAGGAGAGGAGTGGTATTAGGAGGCAAAAACTTGACCTTAATGAAGCTCATGTCTGCCGAAAGTCGCTCTGCCACGTCTGAAGGATGACCAGGAGCATTGTCTAATACCAGGAGGCACTTACGGCCAAATTTATTTTCAATTAGGTAATTTTTCACAGTGGGGGCAAATGCATGGTGTAACCAGCCATAGAAAAAGTCCTTAGTGACCCATGCCTTACTGTTTGCCCTCCACAGCACACACAAATTAGCCTTGAGGATATTCTTTTGCCTGAATGCTCTGGGAGTTTCAGAGTGATACACCAATAAAGGCTTCACTTTGCAATCACCACTAGCATTGGCACACATCAACAGAGTAAGCCTGTCTTTCATAAGCTTATGTCCTGGGATGCCTTTTCCTCCTGAGTAATGTAGGCCCCTTTTTTGGCATTTTCTTTCCCAAAAACAGCCTTTTCTCAAAAACACTTGTTCAGGTTTCAATCCTTCCCTCTATGTACCCTTTTGAATTCATCCCAATATTTTTCGCTGCTTTTGCCCCAAAAGGGCAGCCTCACCATCCCTTACCACTATGATGCCACTACAATTTTTAAAAATCTCTAAAACCCAACCCTTCGCGGGCCCTTTAAAATTCACTCACATCCCCACTTTTTGCAGGCTTTTTTTCAAATTTAAAATCTTATGCAACTTCCTACCTTTTCACTTGTTTGCTTGAAAAATGCTATCTCCGCTCCCTTTTTTTTTTTTGTGTACCCACCCAAATAACATCCTCAACATCTTCTACACTTCAACCCTCTGTTTTGAAAACAAATTGCCCCTTTGGCAAAAACAGTTCCTTGATTGCCTTTTTTTGGGCCCCAAAATAGTAAATTTTTGTTTGGGGGTTTTGTGACAACCGGGCCACTCGGAGACACACAACTTTCATATTTTTAGCAATATCTCTTTCTTCATACCATAGAATTCTCCCCCTTTTTGCTGTAGGGTTGGCACAAAGCTTTTTTGGGGCCCAGGGACTATTTTGCAGGTGAAATCTCAAAAAACGCTGTGATAATCGAAATGTTCCGACTGTATGCTTGGTGTGATGCGGAGGCTGGTTTGTAAACACTGCCCCCCACGGAAAAATGGGGCGGGCTCAGGCTGCACGTGGACGCGTCTGGGACGAATGCGTTGAGCGAGTTTTTTAGGCTAGGCGAGAAAATTTTGCATTAAAATGTATCGCTAGGCAATTTAACGTTATCATGCCACGTTAGGCGAGGGCCCACTGTACAGGGGCCCCTCGTTTATCGCCAACCCGTTCCGGGAAAGTGGGACGATTTTTTGAAATAACGATTTTGAATCAATTTTTCCCCATAAAAATAATGTAAATACAATTAACCCTTCCTGACACCCCGAAGTATTAAAAAAAAAATTTTTTTTTACATGAAATAAATGTATTTACAAAAAAATAAAAAGGGACATGATAATAAAAATAACGCAAAACCTTCCCCTTTTTGGGATTTTTTTTGTGTATGGAAGATGGAGGGGGATAGAGATTGAATTAATGTTTGGGAAGGGGGACCCCCCTTTCCAGCAACACCTCAGGTACAAGGCTTTCTGGGGTTACTTCTCTCTCTGTTTCTTAATGCCACAGGACCAGTTGAGAGTCACTGGAGTCCTGCTCACAAAATAACGTCCAGAGACTCTGTTTTCGGCATCTCTTTAAAACCTCCCTTGCCCAAATTGTATGTGTTGGTTTTGGTTAAATTTTAGGGGATGTTTCTCCATAAAATTTTTTTCCATCCTGCCCACATTTCAAAAACTTTTTAATTTTGAAGAAGGGCCCTTCTTTTTCCTCTCTCTTTCCCCCTCCTCTGCAGCAAGATTCTGAGTGGATCTGTTGCGTTTCCGCTGAATTTTTGCAGCTCCCCAGTGGTTGCTCTTTTTTGTGGTCCTCCCCCAACTCTTTCCCCATCCTCCAAACCAAAATCCAACCCCATGGAAAATCCCCAAAAGCCACAATAGAGTTCACAACTGACATAGGCTCATCGGGGGTTCCTCAAACCTTCAAAATCCCTCTTGGACACCCAAACGGCCACAATTTTTTTTCCAAACAGATTTCAAAGTCCTGGTAGTCACTCCCCCCCAAGCCTTACCTATAAGGCTTTCATATTTTTTCCAAGTGTTTTTTTTAAAATTCAATCGTTTTTCCCAAACCAAACTTTCCCAAAAGGTTTTGGCACTGGGAAAGCTTTTTTGGAGCCATGGTAGCTTATTTACCCATTTTCAAGACTAAAATAAAGGGAAAATTTACGAAATTTTTCCCGTATAAAAAAGGGGGGGACCGTCGGCCTCACGGGTAAACCAGGCACACGGGCCCGGGGAAGGGACCCCGGACCCCTTTAGTACGCTCCGTGTTTTGAAAGACGATTAGCAAAGTCAACAACCATTTTGAGCCAATGTTTGGCCCAAAATAATGAAAACTTTTTCCGAAAAAGGGCCCGGACAAACACGGGAAACGTTTTATCGAGGACCCCCTGAAACATACAACATATACATACATAAACACACATGAAATTTTTCTTAGTTTTCTTTTGTATTAGGATTTGGAAAACCCCACTCATGGCAAAACTTTTCCTTTAATAAATGTCCTAAACTGTAAAATAAAGTGTCTTATCTTATTCCACAAAATATCTACTGCTGGGTCCCAAAAGCTATACAGGGCCCAACTGACAAGAGCTCAAGTTTAGGGGCTTTTAAATTTCAAGAACCTTTTTATCAGTCCAGGACCCCCGACAATTAGTCTGATGAATCCGAGGGGCCCCCGATACAAGACCCTAAGATCAAATTATTTTTAATCCCCAGACCTCAAAGTGAACCTTGAGACTCAAGCTGGAAAGGGGGAAATCCCACTTGTAGCTACAAAGGGGGGTTCTTGCAGCTGAATGGGAAGATTCCCCTTTTTGGGTGGGAAAAGAGGGGACTGCTTGAAAATGGGTGGGAAAATTCCCATGTGGCTGGAGGGGGGGCACTGCTTGCAGCTGGAGGGGAGGTACTGGGTTGCAGCTGGGGGGGAGGTTTTCCTTTTTCTTGCAGCAGAGGGGAAGGGTTTCCCCAGTGGCTGGGGGGGGGGGGAGGTACTCCATAAAGCTGGGATGGAAGCTCCACTTTTAGTGGGAGGAAAAAGGTACCACTCGCAGCTGGAGGGGGGCTTGTGGGTGGGGGGTGTGGTACCACTTGTTGGCTGTAAAGGAAGTACAGCTTGCGGAAGGAGGGAAGGGGCCGCTTGTGGCTGGGTGGGAAGTTCCCCTCACGGGTGAAGAGGATTACCCCCTTGTAGCTTTTGGGGGGAAAAGGGGCCCCCCCTTTCAGCTGGGGGGGGAGGTTCCGCCCTTTGGGGTGGGGGAAAGGGGGGTACCCCCTTGCGGATGGCGGGGGTACCGCTTTTTGGCTGGGAAGGGGAATTTACGCTTGTGGCAGGAGGGGAAATACCCCCTTGTTTGGGTGGAGAGGGGAAATACTGCTTTTTGGCGGAGGGGAAGTACCATTGGGGGTTGGAGGCGAGGTTTCCCTTTTGGGCGGAGGGGGGACCCCCCGCGCCTGGGGGAGGTTTCTGTTGGAAACCGCCTAAAAATTTCCTCCCTTTAAAAGGTAACTCTCTTCTTTCTATTGGAAAGCCATTTCCCTATCCATTTCTAGAATTTTACCATGAGCTGCCAAAATTTTCTTAAGATTTTCCTTTTGAGGTACTCTATCGAAGGCCTTTTCTAAAATCCCAAAAAACAATATCAATTCTTTAAAAAAATGTCAACTGCCTCCCAAAAGTTTCTATTGAAGAATGTCCCCGGGAAATTTTTCAGGGCAAGGAAACGGGCCTCTCGTAATCCATGCTGAGAAATTTATTTATAAAATTTTTGGGTCTTCCCAAGGGGGGTTCTAATAAGGCCCGCTTTAATTGATTCTAAAAAACTTGGGCCCCCTATGATCTCAGGCTTATTTGGGCGGTTAAATTTAAAAGGGAAAATAAGAAAAAAAGAAAGGAGGAACACTGCAGGAGGCCCTGTTGGCCCCCCTAGGCGGGCCCTTTTCAATTCACCCCATAAAAAACATTTGAAAAACCCAAATTTTCAATGCCCCCAAGAAAAAAGCCTGAGTGAAAGTCCCACTCAAACCAAACCCCTCCCATCTTACTTTACCCAACCTAGTTTAAAAACTCCCCAAAAGTCCCAGCCCAAAAAAACCCAACGGGTTTAGATGTTCCATCTCAACTACCCAATTTCCCAAAACCAATCTTTCCATGCCTTTCTAAATCTAAACTTATCAATTTAAATCCATTATGGGGTTCTCTTTTGGAGAGACATCCTCAAGCCCTTTTTAAATTTTCCCTTTATTAAACCTATCTTCCACTTATACACTTCGATCAGGTTCCCCCATTCTTGCTAACAAGTAAATGAACTTAAGAGTCTTCAATTTTTTTTCATAAGGAAGATTTCTAATGTATGTATTAATTTAGTCCCCTACGCTGAATGTTTTTCTAACGAATTTATGTCTTTTTTGAAATAGGAACCAGAACGGCTGCAAATTGGTGAGGCCTTTAAAATGATGTACAAAGCTGCATTTAAAACCTTTGGATTTGTTGCTTAACTTTTGATATAAACCCCCATAATTTTTCCCCCTTTTTATCCCTTGGGCATTGCTTTTTGGGTTTAAGGTTGCTGTCCCAAAACCCCCAAGTCCTTTTCGCAAATTTGTATGGCTAAGTTCTACATCATTTTTAAATTTTAATACTAGGGGTTATGGGCACTCCCCAACTTCAGAACCTTGCATTTATTACATTGAATGATCTGCCCTTTTTGACCAAGAATAGAGTTGTTTAAATCCTCCTGAAGTTCTAAATCAGTTTGAATCAATTATCCACCTATCTTTTTTCATCGGCGAAATTTTCTCATTCATGAATTTCCCCCCATCAAGATATTGAAAAAATTTTAAACAACAACAGGCCAAACTATCCCTGTGGAACGCCAATTTTTTAAGTCCCCACTCGGATTTAACCCCATTTTGGACATCTCTTCTTCCGTCGTGAGCCATGACTCGATCCACAAAACACCCCTTTTTCCCCCAATGCCCGAGCTGCCCATTTTTTGTTTTGCGGGGCTCTATCAAAACCTTTCAAAAACTAAATAATAATATCAAATTCTTTTTGTGGTCAACAGCCCCAAAAGCTTTATGAAGAAAATTAATAAATTAGTTTGACAAGACCCGGGCCCCTTGTGAAAACCATGCTGAATCATTAATTTAAGCTATGCTTATCGATTAAAGGCTTCTTTTAATTAGCTATAATTGACTAGCAATTTGCCTACAAATTTAGGGCAGGCTTATTGGGCGGTAATTTTTTCGGTTTTAAGACTTTTCCCCCGTTTTAAAAACGGAGTTACTTACCTCTTCCCCTATCGACACTACCCTGTTTGAAGAGATAAATTAAAAATTTAGTTAATGGTTCATTTAGTTCCATTTTCCATTCCCTTTAAAAACCCTTTAAAAAACCTCATCAGGACCGGGCGACTTATATTTGCTTCAGTCTGGTCTATCTGTTCACAAAACTATCTCACTAGTGACTGATGTTGTTTCTTAATTTATCTTTTCTAGCCCACTGTAAAAATTATTTAATGGAATTTGTTAGTGTCTTCTGTGTAAAAACTGAGAGAAAATAATTATTTTAAAATCATGCACATTTCATTCTCTTTGTCAGTAAGGTGCCCATAGTTATTTTTAAGGGGACCTTCTTATCTCTAACTTTTGTTCTATAGACCTGGAACAAAACTTTTTGGGGTTAGTTTTAGATTCCCTAGAACTTTAATTCATAGTCCCTTTTTGCTTTTCTTATCAACTTTTTTAATGTCCCTCTTAATGTGCATATACTGATCTCATAAGATGACCCTCACCTCTTTTGATACGCCTATTAAATTCCTTTTTTTGCCCCTAGTAGATATTTGAGCCTATTATCATCCATTTTGGGTCATTTCTTTTTGATCTAATTTCTTTATATGGGATAAACGCTTTTTGAGCAGATGTATAGTGTTCAGAAAACTATCAATTGATAGCTCTCTTCATTACCCAGTCAACAGATGATAAGTGTTCCTAAGCCCATCGTAATCTGCTAAGCGAAAATCTGGGACTGTTACTGAGTTATCGCTACTATTGTACTTCCTTTTCAATGCTAAATGTAATTGATTTGTGGTCGCTAGCACCCAGTTCCTCTGAAATTTCTAAATTATTAACAAACGGATTCATTGTTTGCCATAACTAAGTCAAGCAGGTTTTTTCCCCCTTGTAGGTTCTGTCACAAACTGCTTAAAAAAAGAATCCTAAAATACTTTAAGAAGTCGTATGATTCTAAATTCCCAGTCAAGAAATTCCAATCAACAAGACTAAATTTAAAAGTCTCCTAGAATACTACATTATCATGCCTTGTGGCCTTAACAATTTTCCCCCCATAGTAGTTTTCCTTGGTCCCTTTTCTAATTTGGGGGACGGTATATCACTCCTAAAATCAGTTTTTCATGCCCTCTGAAAATTCTATCCAAAGAGGACTCTGTATGTTTTAAATTCAGACTTAATACCCGTTTTATGCAACAGTTCAAGCGATCTCGGACATACAATGCCACCCACCCCCCCTCCCAATACTTCTATCTTCTTGGAACAATTTAAAACCCTGAATATGACATTCCGCAGGCATGTCCCGACTTTTTGAATTAAACCACGTCTCAGTTAAGGCAAATACATCAATGTTACCTACACAGCAACTAATCTCAACTCGTCCATCTTATTCCTAGCACTACGGCAATTAGCATAATAAACATTGAAAGACTCTCCTTTCTCTTTACCCTTCCTGCTCATTTCTTTTTTTTCTACTAAACCTATTACGTCCTTATCACCCAAGGCCCCTGTCTTTTCAATATCTATCTCGTTCTTATTATTACTAGTTCCCCTAGAACTCGTAATATTACTACACTGGGACTTCACTGTTTTCCTGTCAAAAACCCATACCACTAACTATTCCCAGTTTAAAGTCCTAACTGCTCCCTCCTTGCAGTTTTCCAGTGCTCCCACCCCACACCTAGATAAATGAACCCCATCCCTAGCATCATGTCATTTCTGCCATAGAAAAAGGTCCCAGTTGTCAATGAATGTTACCCGCATTTTCCTTACGTATTTGTCCAGCCCGCAATTGACACCAATTTTCCCTGACAACCCTTCATTTCCAACTCCCCTCCCTGGCAAAATACCACATATTGACAGGGTTCCCACCCTTCCTCCTAAATTTTTTCTATTGCTGACCTATACCTGCTAATCAGGTCCTCACTCCTACGTCTGCCAACACGTTGCCTCCAGCACTGAGACAGATAATAGGATTTCTCCCATTACCTCTCATGATGTCATCCAGACGGTAACAAATCCTCCATCCCAGCCCCAGGAAAGCAAACTCTCTGTCTCCCTTTTCCTGTCCTTCAAGCAGAACGCCCTATCCATATACCTAACTTGGCTATCCCCAACAACAACAATATTCTTACCTTCCTTAATGTCTTTCGTCGTGTCCCTTCCCAGTAGTTTGACTCAATTCATCGGGTAGCACTCAGAATGTATTGGATGTTTCCACCAACAGTTTCCCACGGCAGTCTCTTTCTTCTTCATCGTTTCTACCTTTCCATTCGTCTTTTTGAATCGTCAAAATTCTTTCCCTGCTGTCCAGCCACTGACCAGTTTCCCTTCTTGACCTGAGGACTCAAAACAGGAGGACTACTCCGAATCTTTTTGTTTTCCTCGGTCAGTCGCCGAATTTCCATATTCGCCAACCTCAATTCTTCCTTAAGCTGTTGGTAAAGTTGCTCGATGGAGGGCATCTTGCTTCAATTCTAGAGAGCGCGCAAACAGGTCTTCACAGAGCCAAGTACACGTCAACACTGCGCAAAAGCCAACTCAATCTGGAGCTACTGAGCAGCACGTCCACACGGCCCAATAGCGATGCGAACACTGATTTATCCCCTGATTTGAATATAGGAACCACATTAGCCATCTTCCACAACTCTGGCACTACACTGGTAACGATGGACACGTTAAACACACTCGTTAATGGCTGACTAAGCTCCATCTTGCATTCCTTAAGTACCCTGGAAAACAACTCATTGGGTCCCGGGGACTTATTTTGCTTCAGTTTGTCTATCTGTTTAATAACCATGTCCCTCGTGACAGTAATATTAGTTTATTTAAATTCATCAGGAACCAAATAATTGTTAATTACTGGAATCTCATTTACATCTTCCTGTGTAAAAACTGACAAAAAATAGTCATTAACCCTTTGACTGTTTCCGACGTATAAATACGTCTTACGAGCCAATGTTTCTGACGTATTTATACGCATAAATTCTAGCAGCTTCAAATCAAGCAGGAGAAAGCTGGTAGGCCCACATGTGAGAGAATGGGTCTCCATGGTCAGTGTGCACCATATAAAAAAAATCGGGGAGCCAGTGGTGCATTGTGGGAATGCCATTTCAGTTGTCCTTTTTCAGCATGTCTAGCGGTAAGAAATATGTGATTCCCTAGCAAATCTGGGACTCTTCTCTTCCAAGTGATGCTCTAACACAGATGGAAGTGTCAGTGAAGATCAATTTCATGATTTGGAGGAGTTTGAGACCAAAAGCAATGGAGGAGGAGGAGGGAGGAGGGGAGAAGAGGAGAGGAGAGAGGAGGAGGAGGGAGAGGGGAGGAAGAGGAGGAGAAGAGGAGGAGGAGAGGAGGAGGAGGAGGAGAAGAGGAGGAGGAGAGAGAGAAGGAGGAGGAGGAGAAGAGAGGAGGAGGAGAAGAGAGGAGGAGGAGGGAGAGAGAGGAGGAAGAGGAGGAAGGAGGAGAAGAGGAGGAGGAGAGGAGGAGGAGGAGGAGGAGGAATGAGGAGGAGGAGGAGGTAGGAGAGGAGGAGGAGGAGGAGGAAGGAGGAGGAGGAAAGAGGAGGAGGAGGAGAGGAGTGGAGGAGGAGGAGGAGGACGGAAGAAGATGTAATAATATTGTTCCCTGAAGCAAGAAAAAAAAAAGTCCCCCCATGACAGTGACAAGATAAGGGGAGATAACATCTAAGAGCTGACTTGATGAGCGTTAAACGAGGGTAGAGCTATAAGGAAATATTAGATGACCATCGCCCTCCCTTTGTTTTTGCTGGTACACAAACATTTCTGTCTGTCTATTTTGTCTGTCTGTCAAGCTCCCTGTCTGTCCATCTAGCTCTCTGTCTCAGAGCCACGAGACTGTGTCATCACGTTTACTCACATCTTCAAGCAGAGTAATGCACTTTGTCTGGATTTCTTGGTATATCCTAGGTAATTTACACTATGTATACTTGTTATTATGTGTACCTGTGAGACAGAGATAGGCAGACAGATAGAAAGAGAGACAGATTGAAAGATATAGAATGAGGGAGAAAGATAATTAGATAGAATGGAGAGGGGAAAGCAGCATCCGACCCCATTGTTTGACAGGCGGTAGGGGTGAGTGACTACGAGACTATGTCACTTTCACGCC
>NC_069464.1:18636912-18665829 GCF_026875155.1 Cherax quadricarinatus | reverse complement strand
CTATCAAGAAGCTTTTTAGGTAAGGTTAATATTGGAATTTAAGGTCCTGTAGATGTAGATTGCACAGTAGTAAGTGTGGATGTACTGAACAGGGAGTAAGTTTAGATCTATGAAGAGTGAGGGGGTGTGTTGCCAGGGATGGGATTTAGTGATTATTCTTACTGCGGCTTTTTGTTGGGTTATTATTGGCTTTAGGTGTGTTGCTGCAGTTGAACCCCAAGCACAGATAGCATAGGTGAGGTATGGATATATAAGTGAATGGTATAGTGTGAGAAGGGCAGTTTGCGGCACGTAGTATTGTATCTTGGAGAGGATCCCAACCATTTTGGATACTTTTTTGGTTATGTGTTAGATATCTGGAAACTTTCCAAAATTTCAAGTGTTTTAAATTATTATTATAATCAAAAAGAAGCGCTAAACCACAAGGGCTATACAGCTCAAGTGTTCTAAAGTTACTGCATATTTTATATCTGCGCTGATAATTATACTTATATGTACCTGTACCTAAATATACTTACACACTGTGCTGGTGTGCAGGTACACATTAAAACTGCTAAGAGCCTCTCTACTCATGACGCCAATACTACGTAATAATAATCACTCTTGGGCACACTAAATGTTTTATTTTACATTAATATAGGCATTTTCATTAATCCATCTATGATAATTTCCTCAAAATTATATGTGAAACCCGTTACATAGCATATAAACATGATACACTCACACAATAGAAATTGATGTAAATATGAGATTTGTTTACAAAGCAGCTGTGTAGGTAGTGTCAGAAGAAATACGTTTTTTCTAGTCAAACTGGGGGATAACTGTAGAAAAATATTCTTTTCGTATGCCTTCACTCTATATATAGCAATTCGTGACCCTTATGGGTTTAGTGCTTTTTATTATGATACAGGTCCTCCATCACAAATCCGGCATCATTGGGACCTGTAGCGTGCCGGATTACTGAGTTTGCCAGATTACAGATTGGTTAGGTTAGAATACACTTAATAAAATTAACCAACTTGACTTACACAAAGCTCATTGAACATCGGCAAAAATCAAACATTTCCACTACTTTGAGCTCAATTTCAAGGTACTTTTCATCATGAAAGCAATCAGAATCATGTCTATTTTTGTAATATATCTTCCATTCTATCAAATGAGTCCAAAAAAATGAGAATACAACCATAAAAAAACCATACGAAAATATACGCGAAGAGGTGGCTAATGGCTGAGAAGTGAACTCCCTTATCGTCCATCTTTTTTATTTTTGGTGTACGTTAAGAAGCATCTTTCCATCATACATTGCCCAAGTTTCAGTGAGATAGCCTAACAAACAACCGAGTAAAAAAAAATATTTACCAAAAATTATATATGGGAGCCCAGCCAGGTACTGGAAATAAGTCACTTTGTCTGACTTTTCTGGGTTATCCCAGGTTTCTCTATACATACACTGCTATGTATGTAATCTATGTAACTGTATTTGTGTATACCTGAATAAACTTATTTACTTCTAGTCTGTCAACTGAGTACAGACACAGCCATTCACTTATTTCAACTACTCAATAAATTTGTCAGAAATTGGCAGTTTGGCCGATTTCACACAAATTTCAACAGATGCCAATTTCAAAGTAGGGTCCAGAATAAACAATGCAGACATTCCTGGCACTAAAATAACATTTTCTCTGTTCATTAGTCACTGCTACAGGCCCCTCTTATATTACTCTTGCTTACCATTTGGAATTTTTATTCACAAAAAAATAGAAGATTTACTGTTATGCAGACTACTGCATTATTGTAATAATTGTATAAATAATGTCAACCCATTCATGACTGTGTACTGGAATTTGGACTGGCAGGCGCACATGTATTGGACAGTGACATCATTTGTTTACTCTTGAGCTTCGCTAAAGCATAGAACATTTTCGCTACTGTGAGCGCAATTTCAAGGTACTTTTCATCATGAAAGCAATCAAAATCATATCCATTTCCGTAATATATCTTTCATTCTCGGCAATCTAAATTTCGCCAATCATAGGGGTATTTTCGTATAAAACATGGACTCGCTTTTCATAGGTTGACTCGCGAATAGTGTTCGTTCGGGATGCGTACGCACGGTGTGAGCTGGGGCGGCCTCCCTACCCAGCCAGTCTGGCATTGTTTACAGTGAGTGAAGGTCCCTCAAGTGCTCCTACAAAATATTTCATAATATTCCACTCATTGTAGTGCTTGCAAGTACTAAATAAGCTACCATGGCTCCAAAGAAAGCTAGTGCCAAGCCTGTGGTAAAGAAGGTGAGAAGTATGTACAGTGACAAAGTCTTGGGCCATTTTAGGGAAGTGTTAAAGAGACGCCAGAAACAGAGCTCTCTCCACAGTTACTTTGCGAGACAGGACTAGAGTGACTCTCAAGGTGGTCCTAGTGGCATTAAGAAACAGAGAAGAGAAGCAACCCCAGAGAAGCAATTGGTACCTGAGGTGTTGCTGAAGGGGATTCCCCTTCCAAACTGTAAAACAATCCAATCTCTCTCCTCCTCCAGTCTCCCATACACTAAGAAAATCTCCAATAAAGGTAAGTGTTATGCTGTTAATGTTTCATTCATCATTTCCCATTGTTTTGTTTATGTACTACATGTATATTTCATGTAAAAAAAATTTTTGTTTTAATATTTCTGGGTGTCAGGAACGGATTAATTGTATTTACATTATTTCTTATGGGGAAAATTGATTCGCAAATCGTAAATTTCGTTTATAGTAGCTCCTCCAGCAACGGATTTATTACGAAAAACGAGGGACCACTGTATAACCATAAAAACATACAAAAATATACCACTAAGCGGCCGCTAATGGCTGAGAAGTGAACTCCGCTATTTATGGTCTGATTTCTTTCATTTTTGGTGTACATTAAGAAGTATCTTTCCATTATACATTGCCCGAGTTTGAATAAGATAACCCAACAAACAACTGATAAAATAATAATAATAATATAATAATAATAATAATAATAATAATAATAATAATAATATCTTTATTTACTACACGTACATGTACAAGGTATACAGGCCTAGCTGACATCAATGACATACTACTGTATAGAAAGCCGCTTGTTATGCAGAGTATTTCAAGAAAATTAGTTTAGTGTCCCAGGATAACACCCACACTAGTTGGCTAACACCCAGGTACCCATTTACTGATGGGTAAACATAGACAACAGGTGTAAAGAAACATGCCTAATGTTTCTACCCTGGCTGGGAATTGAATATTTACCAAAAATCATATATGGCTAACCCAAACCAGGTACTAAAAATAAGCCAGGCTGACTTTTTGGGGTTATCCTAGGTTCTCTACACATATGCTGCTATGTGTGATAATCTATATAGAGAAAATAACTTTTGTTTCATGTTTATGGTGCAGTACAAGTGTATATGACAGTTAGCCCTGTGCTGTACTCCGTTTTCTCTAATACACGTATAAGCCACCAAGACATGGTATTTGTATACCATATCCTCTTCATATCTCCATCGAACTGCTTGGTGTTATGCCAAATATTATTTATTCTGGAGTATTTAATATGTTTTGTTATTTATATTGTTTTTTTATTTTTTTTTTATTATCACACTGGCCGATTCCCACCAAGGCAGGGTGGCCCGAAAAAGAAAAACTTTCACCATCATTCACTCCATCACTGTCTTGCCAGAAGGGTGCTTTACACTACAGTTTTTAAACTGCAACATTAACACCTCTCCTTCAGAGTGCAGGCACTGTACTTCCCATCTCCAGGACTCAAGTCCGGGCTGCCGGTTTCCCTGAATCCCTTCATAAATGTTACTTTGCTCACACTCCAACAGCACGTCAAGTATTAAAAACCATTTGTCTCCATTCACTCTATCAAACACGCTCACGCATGCCTGCTGGAAGTCCAAGCCCCTCGCACACAAAACCTCCTTTACCCCCTCCCTCCAACCCTTCCTAGGCCGACCCCTACCCCGCCTTCTTCCACTACAGACTGATACACTCTTGAAGTCATTCTGTTTCGCTCCATTCTCTCTACATGTCCGAACCACCTCAACAACCCTTCCTCAGCCCTCTGGACAACAGTTTTGGTAATCCCGCACCTCCTCCTAACTTCCAAACTACGAATTCTTTGCATTATATTCACACCACACATTGCCCTCAGACATGACATCTCCACTGCCTCCAGCCTTCTCCTCGCTGCAACATTCATCACCCACGCTTCACACCCATATAAGAGCGTTGGTAAAACTATACTCTCATACATTCCCCTCTATGCCTCCAAGGACAAAGTTCTTTGTCATATTTGATCAATTGTGATAGGCAAATAAGCTGTAGTGTTGATATTAGCGTAATAATAAAGCATATTCTCCTGCATCACGAGACTGAGTTCATGGCAACTGACAGTGGCTTCAAAGTCACCTTATCTTTAATGGGTAATGTATTGTGTAGGTGCTTTACATAATGAGAAGCATTTCTTTTATTCATTGGAACCATGGCTAGGGCTAAAAGTAAGCAGGTTAAAACAATAAATGGAGAAAAAGAAATTGGAATGACTTATGCAGCAAGTAGCTGTCAGCGTGCCTCGTTGTGCTCCCGGTTTTCTGGTGTTTTCACGGTCGCTCTTACGTGCTAGAACTTTAATTTGTGTCATCAATCCTATACGATACATCCCTCTAGCGCCTGGAACCAATCTTGGGCGGAAAACATTATATACTGAGTCAAAAAAGGAGAATTAGTGTGCATTACCTAGCAGAGTTTACTGCCAGAGGGGAATCATAGGCCTGTTTTCCGTGTGAAAATAATAATAATTGAACTTTGTGTCAGAGGAAAGAAAGTCTCCCTGAAAGCATTGAGTATACATAGTGTATAGTGTATACTACAGTGGCTCCCTAGTATATTGATGATAAAGGCTAAAGTGTCATTTGAAAACAGGTGAATTTGTAAATGAAGTGATAAGCCTATAGAGGCAGGTGCCAGAAGTCGCCAGAAACTTACCACAGGTCAGCTGTTTTTAATAATCTTCCTGGCCTGCTAGTGTACTCGCATATAATCTAGTGATACCAGTGAATAGCAGAATACAGTGTTGTAGTAGCAACTAACCAGTATTATAATGGTACTTAGTGGAGTGGAGTGACTTTCATTAGTTTCTTTTTTTGAAATACGAGACGTTACTGTGAATTTCATATAACCTGTAGTTACCAGCGGTCGCAATATACACAACGAGAAGCAATTATTACTACAGAAAAAGCGTCCTTCCTCCAAAATTTGCACCAGTCAACTATAGTGATAATATAGCATTTATTGTGGTGGAGATGGAAAAAACAAAAATAGAAAAGCCAGATACAGCGATTGATAAACAAAGAGGTCGACTGTACGTCATTGTACGAGCTGCCAGATATCACCGGCTCTTCAACACGCAAGTTATACTTTTGTATCAGTCAAATCACATATTACTCGGGTAGATAATTTCCAGTAGATCCTTCATGTGTTAGCTCAAATCACCGACCAGTATGTTTTAAATAAGTGACCCACTGATCAGAGCCAGATCGACTGGTCCGAACCTTGACTGGTCCAAACCCTTGACTGGTCCGAACTCGGGACTGGTTTCAAACAGTTTCGTTGGACAATAAAGCAGACTGTAAACGGATGGGTTTGTAGGCGCCCTTATAAACACAAACATTAAAAATCAGGAACGTGACGGTAAGCTGTCCAATATACAAAAAAGAGTTAGAAACAGAAATACAAATAGCTAGAGCTTCATTTAAGGAGGTTATTAATATAATATTCAAGAGGTTGCTAGTAGAATTGCAGTAAATCAACCATTCAAATCATTATGAAGCTGTGTGTAGTCTGTGGTCAGTCAAACAAACGGGCTTCCACATGGATAAATTGTCATTTTTTGTGGAAATTGGTGTTCACGCCCCTTGTGCAGATATCCCAGAACTAGCTACAAGCAGTATTAAAACAGAGAAGTGTTTTTGGGTATGCCCAAATGAGGAAAAATCTGTGGACTAAAATCACAAGGGTATTAAAGAGGATAACATCAAAGCTGCTTTCATAGAAAAACCTGGAAGCTTTCTACAACAGATGGGAACATAAAAAGGCTGGGCCTGAATGGTACTGCCCTTGATACTGGCCATGTAGTCACAAAACTGTAAGGCTGGAGGTGATGTCCTGGTAGTCAGTAAATGTGGGGCTGATAGTGCTGTCTGGGAGACAGAAATGGTGAAGCTGGAGGTGCTGTCCTGGGAGACAGAAATGGTGAAGCTGGAGATACTGTCCTGGGAGACAGTAATGGTGAAGCTGGAGATTTTGTCCAGTAAGTCGGGAATTATACGCAGGAAGGATACATATAAATGACCTCATAGAGGACAGGAGCCATAGTAGGGAAACAAGTGTAGTCAAAGATAAGATAAAACCAATATTGCAACTAGAAATACCGCAGGAAATAGCAAACAAGAGGACTCCAATAGCAATAGTGAGGATAAATTACCAAAAACAACTGGTGGGAGCTCCATTGTTGGTGCTAGGGAGGATAGGAGTAAGACAGGGAACATGCACCAACAGGGAATTCAGTCACAGAAAACCCAAGGCAAACGGAAACCAAGCCTGTGCTCATACTATGCACTTGGTATCTGCTGGCATGGGAATCTGGAAAAAACAGATGGTGACATGCAACTATGACCACCCTAGAAAATGTTCATGCCCATATGCAAACAGAAAATGCAAACTCCCTTCCTGTAGCTTTTTCACCCTGAAATGTGTACCTCTTCAGTACAGGAAAGACTGTGCTATAACTTAAATTTGCCAGGCATACCATTAAAGGGGACAAAAAGATACAAAACATCCAGGCCATGGGAAAACCGGGTAGCCACAGCACTCAAGAGGGAGAGGTTTTTTAGTGCCAGGAAGGAAAAAAAACTGGCAGGAAATGGCAGAAATCGTACACCAAATCCAGTCATTCTGGAGTGGAACCACAGTCGATGGCTCCACTCCAAACCAACAGATACAGATACTAATGCCGGAAAAAAATCCCCCCCCAGTACCAACAATACCACCAGTCCGATAACATTCTTCTTTGCAAATATACAGGGTCTAAGCCAGCAACAAACAACAAAATACCTTTCATCGGTGGACTGCTTGCAGAGGCAAAGGCAATGTTCGCGGCTTTCACTGGCCCCAATAAAGGATCACTTGGACAACGAAATATGGACCCCAGGTTACAACCTATACAAGTGACAGAGTGAACAGGCAAAAGGGGGGGGGTTGGCCTGTACATTGCAGAGTCACTTGTTTGCACAGAACTGTTAATCCCTCAAATGACGTAGGGGAAAAGTTTTAGCAGTAAAGGTCGAGAACCCAAAAAACCTAGTCATTGTGGTAGTCTACAAGCCTCCGGATGCAACCCCCAGCAATTCCAGGAACAGCTTTTAAAAAATTGACACTTTTGGGAAAAATTTTCCCGGGCCCTGCCCCCCAACATCTTGCTCCGGGGGATTTCAACTTAAGGCACCTAAAAGGAGGAATTAGCAAATAATATTTTTGCAGTAATAACCCCGGAGGCAGCTTGATGAAAACTCACATACACGGCTTTTAAATCTCTGCACAAAATTCAATTTAAACCCAGCAAAAAATAGACCCTACTGGGACTGGAGAATCACTAGACCTCATATTCACTAACAATGATGATCTGTAAGAAATGTCACCATATCAAAAAAAAATATACCAGACCCAAAAACAAAATTTGAGGTTAACTGTATGCGAGGAGCCCCAGACCGACAAAATGAGATGTCACGAGGGAGCATTCCCAAAATTCAACTTCAAAAACAAAAACAAAAAAGTGGGCAAGTAAAACCAATCCAAACCGTATAAGCTGGGAAGATATATAAGAACACAGCCCCAAACTTTGCCTAGAAAAGATTAATCGGTGGCCTCGTGTATGCAAAGGCTTTTTCCTCTAAAAAAGGAGGGGTAGAGAAAAATTGAAAGGACAGGTGCTCCTTTAAGGCGACAGAAAGAAAAACAGAGCGGCTAAAAAAAGGTCAAATATCGAAATGCGCAGGGAGACACTGGTCGAGAAAAGCAGCATCGAATTTAAAAGCTAAAGAACCCTTTTAGGAGCAGGAATCGCGGGAAGAACTAAAAGCCATAAATAAAATGAAAAAAAACCCAAAGTATTTCTTCCCCTATGCCAAACAAAACGGAACAAGCCCAGTATTGGGCCCCTATTAAACAAGATGGGTCCTACACGATGACAGCAAGGAAATGAGTGAGCTACTAAAGTCCCAATATGACTCATTTTTTGAAAGCTGAAAACCAGACTGAGGTCGAAGATCAAAAATGAAATTTTTTTATGAGGGCCCAAAAAAATTTGATTAACACAAGCCTTTCCGTGTTATCCTGACCCCAAATGACTTCGAACAGGCGATAAATGACACCCCCTGCACTTCCCCCAGGGCCAGATCATGGAATCTGTGTTCATCAGAACTGCAAGAAAACCCCTATCACGAGCCTTTTCCATTTTGGAGAGGGAGCATGGGGGCACGGGGGCGTCCCTCAGTTACTAAAAACAAAAGACATAGCCCCCCCTCCACAAAAGGGGGAGTAAAACAACACAAAGAACTACAGACCAATAGCACTAACTCCCCTATCATAAAAATCTTTAAAAGGGGGCCCAAGAAACAAGATCACCACCCATTAGAAAAAACCCTCGTTACCAAACCCAGGGCAACATGGGTTTAGAACAGGTCGCTCCTGTCTGTCTCAACTATGGTCACACGACAAGGTCCTAAATGCACTAGAAGACAAAAAGAATGCAGATGTAATATACGACTTTGCCAAAAACCCCGACAAGTGTGCCATGGCGTAATGCGCACAAAATGCGCGTAAAGGAAATAACAGGAAAAGTCGGTCGATGGATCTATAATTTCCTCATAACAGAACCAGAGGAAGTCGTCAAAAAGAGTAAAGTCGAGGCAGCTACGGTGAAAAGCTCTGTTCCACAAGGCACAGTACTAGCTCCCCTCTTTTTGTTCCTCATTTATCCGAATAGACAAAGGGTGTCAGCCCCAGCAGTTTCCTTTGCAGATGACACCCGAATCTGCATGCGTGTCTTCCTTGCAGACCTGAAGGCTCCGGGGGGACATCAACCAAATCTTTCAGTGGGTGCAGAAAACAAAATGAAGTTCAACGATGAGAAATTTCAATTACTCAGTATGGTAAACATGAGGAAAATTAAAATTTTCAGAGTACAAAAAAAATTTGGCCACAAAATAGAGCGAAACACCAACATCAAAGACCGGGGAGTATTATGTCGGAGGGGTTCACCTTCAAGGCCATAACATTGTATCAAGCATTGCTAGAAAAATGACAGGATGGATAAAGGAACTTCAAAATAGGGAGGCCAAGCCCAGATGACACTCTTCAGGTCCTTGTTCTATCTAGGCGGGAATATTGCTGCACTCTAACAGCCCCTTTTAAAGGCAGGTGAAATTCCCGACCTAAAAAATGTACAGAGAATTTTCCCACGGCGCGATAAGGAGAAAAAAACCCCTCAATTACGGGGAGCGCTTGAGGTTTCAAAAACCTGTATTCCTGGAACGCAGGAGGGAAGATCATGTTTTAAATACCCCGGGAAAAAACCCTAGAGGACTGTACCGAACTTGCACACAAAAAATCCCCCCACTACGAAAGCAAAAGACTTGGCGCGAGACCATCCCCCAATGAAAAGCGGGGTGTCACTAGCACGTTAGAGACCTAAAATAAGTGTCGGGGGCCCCGAGCTTT
This sequence comes from Cherax quadricarinatus, assembly GCF_026875155.1. Lineage (NCBI taxonomy): Eukaryota > Metazoa > Arthropoda > Malacostraca > Decapoda > Parastacidae > Cherax > Cherax quadricarinatus. The sequence continues at coordinate 18,656,032 of NC_069464.1, read as the reverse complement.
TTCAACTGCCTCCCGACACATAAGGGGGTTTTACCAACAGCCCTGGCAGTCTTAAGCTGGCACTGGACAACACCTAAATCGTTCCTGATCGGGGCTGTGGCTCTACTTTGGGTTTGGTGACCCCAGCGAACAGCCTGGTTGATCAGGCGTGATCCCCCGGAGGCCTGGTCACGCCCGGGGGCCGCGGGGGCGTTGACCCCAAAAATCTCTCCAGGTAAACTCAGGTAAAAAAAACGCACAAGCGGGTTTGGGGGGCGACCTGGAAAATTTTAATTATGCTAGCAAAAATTTGTGCCCAATAACTGAAAGGAACTGAATAATGATTTCCGGATTTGTGATGGTGGACCGTAATTAAAAATAATAAAAATAATAAAATAAAAATAATAATAATAAAATAATAAAAATAATAATAATAATATCTTCATTCACTCTAAAAATGGGGTGTTGCTGTTTTTTTATTCTGTACTAACTTGTACAACCTGTACACAATGTAAGAGTTTTTTGTATTGTGAGGTAATTATTATTATATTAAAAAAATATTGAGGTACATGTAAATGTTTTACAAACTCTTACAAATGTACGTGAATGAACTAAAAGTAGACACTTTAATTAATACGCATTTATTTCACCTGACCAAGTGGTCACCCACTCCCTGCTCAGTTTGTGTTCTTACATTGTCTGAACTCTGTATCTCGTTCTCTCTCTCGTTTACTTTTTCGTTTAGCTAGTTGGCTCTCATTGACGATGGTTCAAAGCTTAGCTGTGATAAAGAGAGGGTTCGTAAGCCTCTTGCTTCAAGTGCCAAGTTAGAGATGATGGTGTGCCATTCTGATTTTATTAAATAAACACCCTTGCCACTCACCTTCACACATTAATATTAATATTTTAAGGTGAGTAATAAGTGTACTCTGAGTGTGTATCTTACCTTTTATGTGTTTTTAATGTCTATTTCAATTGCTAACTTAATATAAATTAGTGTAAACTTGTTGCCTGGCATTTATTGCATATTTTATATGTGCTCTGATAATAATACTTGTGGCCCTGTGTGGTAGCCAGCGGAAGGACAACATTACGTTTTCTCGGGTTTCAGGCACCAGAGAAAACGTGTATAAATTACATTTGGCCCAGCCACTCCTCCACTCCTCTTTTGTTTACAATTTTCAGCATGAATTATTCATTACTTCCCCTTCGTTTATGAGGGCATCTAAAGGCAGTTGTTAGAAACAATTAAATTCAGTGAACAAGGAAATTTTGATGCTAATAATATGGCTCTGGGCCACAGTGTAGGTAGCAGGTAGGTGTAGCCCAGGCGGGTTTATACCTACAGGCTACCTACACTGACTTCCTACAAATAAATACTACTGCCTCTCTTCCTATATTAAGACTACACATATTTTAACTCTTTGGGGGTTTTGGCCATACTAGTAGGGTTTTACGACCCAGGGTTTTTGACATATAGTATGCCTAAATTCTAGCGCCCTCAAATCTAGTGGAGAAAGCTGGTAGGCCCTACATATGAAAGAATGGGTCTATGTGGTTTTGCACAGTATAAAAAAATCCGCAGCACACAGTGCATAATGAGAAAAAAAAAAAACTTTGAGTGTGTTTTTGGAATAAAACAGCGACTTTGCACTGTATTTTCGTATGGTATTTATTGTTGTATTCTAGTTTTCTTGGCCTCATTTTATAGAATGAAAGACATATTACAGAAATTGAGATGATTTTGACTGGTTTTACAATGAAAAGTACCTTGAAATTGAGCTCAAATTAGCAGAAATATTTGATTTTTACCAAAGTTCAAAAGTAAACAAATCACGCCAAGCGTCCAATACACATCAACTGGTGAGTCTAATATTCTTTCACAAGTGCGCTGATATTATTTATACCATTTCTACACTAATGAAGTAGTCTGCATAACAGTAAATCTTCTATTTTTTGTAAGAATAAAAATTGAAAGTGGAAAGCCAAAGAATATAAGAGGGGCCTGGGGATGTGACAACGAACAGAGAACTTGTTTTTTTTAGTGCCAGGAATATCTTTCTTGTTTATTCGGACCCTATTCGGAAATTGGCATCTTTGAAATTTGTGTGAAATTGGCAAAATTGCTAAATTCTGACCATTTTATTGGATAGTTGAAATGGGTAAAGGGGTGGTTTCTTGTACTTATTCGATACAAAAAACAGATTTTCTAGCAAAATAGTTATGATTTTTGTTGACTAGTACTTTGAATTGGCCAAAAATAGAGCTCAAAGTGGGCAAAATCGCCGATGCATAACATCGTTGAGACCACTAACTTCGCGAGAGCATAATTCCGTAAGCTGTCCATCAAATTTCATAATTTTGGTATCATTATGATCAGGAAAAGATTCTCTATTTTTTCATAAAAATTTTTTTTTTTTTTTTTTTTTGAAATTTGGCCGACCCTGAGAACAAGTCTTGGAGGGGGCCTGTCGACCCTCAAAGGGTTAAGGTGAGTGAGGTACAAAGTGTACTGTATTGTATTTTAACTCTCTGGGATGTTTTAAAATATCGATATAAAGTATGAGACGGGGAGCCGGGGCTACCTACACCTGGGCTACCTACCCCTGACTTCCTACAAATAAGTACAGTGGAACCTCTACTTGCGAGTTTAATCCGTTCCATGACCTTGCCTGCAACTGGATTTGCTCGTTTGCAGAATCAATTTTCCTCATTTAAATTAATTGAAATGCAATTTAATCCGTTCCAGTGGAATTCTGTACTTCAATAATTTCGCTCTACAGTTATTATCTATCTCAATTCATCTAATATGACATAACAAACAATATAAATAACATAGAAACCTGATATATACTCTAAAATGAATAAAATATGTCTTTTCATGTAGTGGTATGGGCGGTGTCGGCGGTGGACGAGAGTTTGTCTGGAGACCGGGCAAAATTCTTCATGAATAATTTTAGCTAATATCATCTTTACTGCTTATTTATCTATCACGTTTATCTAGTATGACATAAAAACCATATAAAATAACATAGAAACATGATATATACTCTAGAATGAATAAAATATGTCTTTCATGTAGTGGTATGGGGGGTGTCAGCGGTGGACGAGAGAGTGTCTGGACACCGGGCAAAATTCTTCATGAATAATTTCGCTAATATCATCTATACGGCTTATTTATTATCACAGTTCATCTAATATGACATAACAGACAATATAAATAACATAGAAACACGACATATACTCTAAAAATGAATAAATATGTCATTAGTAACAGGTGGAGGCGGCCACAATCCTCCCTTTTTTGTGTGGTAAACACTGTCATCTAGTGACGGCCTTTTGAAGCCGTCTATTATTAAAAATTATTATATGTATTTACATTATTTTTAAATATTGTATTATTATTATACATATATATTATTATTATTATTATTATTATTATTATTATTGTATTAACTATTACGTATTATTATTATATGTATTGTTATTATTCATATTACAGTGGACCCCAACCAGCGATTTTAAATCCGTTCCTGAGAGCTCATCGTTAGTCAAAATAATGTTAGTCAATTTAAATTTTTCCCCCATAAGAAATAATGGAAATCAAATTAATCCATGCAAGACACCCAAAAGTATTGAAAAAAAAAAATTTTACCAATGAAATATTAATTTTAATACACAAAAACTGAAGATTACATGCACAGTTACTTTGACACTTACCTTTATTGAAGATCTGGTGATGATTGATGGGATGGGAGGAGGGGAGGAGCGTTATCTTCTTACTGTTTAGAAGGGGAATCCCCTTCCATTAGCACTTGAGGCAGCAAGTCTTTTTCTGGGGTTACTTCCCTTGTTCTTTTAATGCCACTAGGACCAGCTTCAGAGTCACTGGACTTCTGTCGCACAACATATCTGTCCATAGAGACCTGTACCTCTTGTTCCTTTATGACTTTCCTAAAGTGGTTCACAACATTGTCCAGTGTACGGGTTTTGCCAACACGGCTTGCAGTAGCTGTGTCAGGGTGATTATCATCCATAAAGCTTTGCACTTTAAGCCACATTGCACAGATTTCCTTAATCTTAGAAGTAGGCAACTTCTTCTTTTCTCAAATCCCCTCCCCCAAGCAGTTTCCTCAGGTCTGCCCTCTTGCTGTTCAAGATGATCTAGCATTTTATCAGTGGTTAGTTCTTCACTGTCCTCCCCCACCAACTCTTCCATCCTCCCCACTAACCTCCAACCCCAAGGATTTTCCCCAATGCCACAATGGATTCCTCAATGGCATAGGATTCTCAGGGTTAGCCTCAAACCCTCAAAATCCCTTTTGTTACACATTCTGGCCACAGTTTTTTCCACCCGAGTTCAATGTCCTCTTAGTCACTTCCTCCCAACCCTTCCCTATAATGTTTAACAATTGAGGATGGTAAAATGATCTTTCCAAAACTCTCTTAGAGTCAGTTGAGTTTCTGAGGTCACTACAAAGCACCTTTCAAACATAGCTTTTGTGTACAGTTTCTTGAAGTTGGAAATAACCTCTGGTCCATGGGCTGCAGGAGAGGAGTGGTATTAGGTGGCAAAAATTCACCTTAATGAAGCTCATGTCCCTAGAAGTCGCTCTTGCCACATCTGTAGGATGACCAGGGGCATTGTCTAATACCAGGAGGCACTTAAGGTCTAATTTCCTTTCAATTAGGTAATTGTTCACATCGGGGGCAAATGCATGGTGTAACCATCATAGAAAAGTCCCTAGTGACCCATGCCTTACTTTTTTGCCCTCCACAGACACACAAATTAGCCTTGAGGACATTGTTTTTCCTGAACACCTTGGGGTTTCGGGAGTGATACACCAATAAAGGCTTCACTTTGCAATCACCACTACATTGGACACATCAACAAAGTAAGCCTGTCTTTAATAGGCTTATGTCCTGGGAGTCCCTTTTTTCCTCCTGAGTAATGTACGTCCTGCTTGGCATTTTCTTCCAAAACAGCCTGTTTCGTCACAATTAAACACTTGTTCAGGTTTCAGTCCTTCACTATCTATGTACTCCTTGAAGTCCTGCACATATTTTCAGCCGCTTTGTGGTCCGAATGGCAGCCTCACCATGCCATATCACACTATGAATGCCACTACGCTTCTTAAATCTCTCAAACCAACCTTTGCTGGCCTTAAATTCACTCACATCACTAGTTGCTGGCATTTTTATAATTAAATCGTCATGCAACTTCCTAGCCTTTTCAATATGATCGCTTGAGAGATGCTGTCTCCTGCAATCTGTTTCTCGTTTATCCACACCAATAACAGTCTCTCAACATCTTCGAGTACTTGCATCTCAGTTTAAAAAATTTAGTTGCACCTTTGGCAAGAACAGCTTTCTTGATAGCCGTTTTCTTGGACACAATAGTAGCGATGGTTGATTGGGGTTTTTTTATACAACCTGACCAGCTCAGAGATCGCACTCCACTTCATATTATCAATGATCTCTTTCTTCATCTCCAAGTAATTCTCACCTTTTTTGCTGTAGGGCTGCACTAGAAGCTTTCTTGGGGCCCAAAGGTGACTTATTTTTGCAGGTGCAATCACTAAAAAGGCTGTGATAATATGAAATGTTCCAGTTGTATGTTTGGAAGCGACCCCCCGGTGGCTGGCTGGCTTGTAAACACTGGCACCAAAGGGACAAGTGAGGTGCGCTCAGGCCAAAGTGGATGCGTATGGTACAGAACGAATAGCGTGGTTGGGTTTTAAGCGCTAGTCGAGGCAAAAATTTTGCGTTTAAATGAATCGCTAGTCAGATTTATCGTTAACGATGCCACGCTGGTTGGGGGGTCCACTGTATTTTATTTCATATTACTATTATTATTATTTTTATTTTTATTAATATTATTTTATTATTATTATTATATAAATTATTTGTAATTTTATTCCCCAAAAAAAAATATAAGATTTACTGTAATTCCTAATTGCAATAATTGTATAAAATGTCAACCCAATTCACGACTCATATTGGAATGGACAGTGACGTCATTTTTTTACACTGAAACAGCCAAGCAATGGACCATTTTTTCCTAGGTTTGAGCTCATTTCAAGGCACTTTTTGTCATGAAAGCAATCAAAATCATATCTATTTCTGTAATATATCTTACATTCTATCAAATGAGACCATAAAGCGAGAATACAAACCCTAAAAACCATACAAAAATACCACTAAGGGGGGCTAATTGCTGAGAAGTGAACTCCAATTATTTATGCTTTGATTTTTTTCATTAAATTATTATTATTATTATTATTATTATTATTATTATATATTATTATTATTATATAAATAATTTGTAATTTTTTCACAAAAAATATAAGATTTAAAATTTGTTTACACTGAAATAGCCAAGCAATGGACCATTTCTCCTAGGGTTGAGCTCTATTTCAAAGTACTTTTCATTGTGAAAACAATCAAAATCATATCTATTTCTGTAATTTATCTTTCCCTTCTATCAAATGAGACGAAAAAAAACGAGAATCAACCATAAAAAACCATTCAAAATTACCACTAGGGGTGGCTAAATTTCTGATGAAGTGAACTCCATTATTTATGCTTAGATTTCTTTCATTTTTGGTGTACAATTTAAAAAGCATCTTTCCATCATACATTGCCCAAGTTTCAATAAGATAGTCAACAAACAAATGAGATACAATTCCCGGATCAAGAGCAAGAGCCCCTCACCAGTGGTCTGCTCCCCTTGTGGAAATTTTGCTCGTGTATGGAAGCAAAAATCGACCCATCGACTGTCGTATTTGGAAAACTTGCAAGTGGACACGCTCGCAAGTAGAGGTTCCACTGTACTACTCACCTCTCTCCCTACATAAGATTACAAAAACTTAAAGATAAGTAAATGAAGTACTGTTAAGTATTTATTTGTGTGTTTTAATGCCTAGTTCTATTACTAACTTAATATAATTTACTATAAACTTGTTTTTCTGGCATTTATATGCATTTATAAATGGAAAAAAATGGCGTTCTGCCTTCTGGCGATGTCTGCTTTCCGGCGACAGCCTGGAACCCAACCCCCCAAATAAGTGGAGCCCTACTTATTAGGATTAGTTTGCCTGAAATGCAACAGCATGATACTGGTTTCTTTGTACTTGGCAAATAATAATTTTAATCACACATAACCTTTACAAAGAAATTTAAACCCTTACTTTACATGGCTTCCGACACTCGTGATTATGACACTCATGATTTACGACCCTGCTTTACAATACTCATAACTCATGACACATGACTTAAGACACACATGACTTATTGACACTCATCACTTATGACACATGACTTAAAGCAAATCATGACTTAAAACACTCATGACTTACAAAACACATGAATTACAACACTCATTACTTACGACAATCAGAATCACGACACTCATGACTTACAACACTCATAACTTACGACAGTCATGACTTTCAACACTCATGACTTATGATACTCATGACTTATGATACCATGACTTACAACACTCAAGACTTATGACACTCATGATTTACAACACTCATGACTTGTGATACTCATGATTTAAAAAAACTCATGACTTACAACACTCATGACTTACGATACTCATGGGCTTACAACACCATGACTTATGACAATCATGACTTATGATTTCTCATGACTTACAACACTCATGACTTACGATACTCATGACTTACGGCACTCATTGACTTACGATACTCATGACTCACAACACTCATGACTTACGACACTCATGACTTACGACACTCATGACTTACGACACTCATGACTTACGACACTCATGATTACCACTCATGACTTTCGACACTCATGACTTATGACACTCATGACTTACAACACTCATGACTTACGACACTAACGACTAACGACTCATGACTTACCACACTCATGTCTTAAGACACTCATGACTTACGACACTCATGACTTACGACACTCATGGCTTTCGACTTCATGGCTTACGACACTCATGAATTACGACACTCATGACTTACAACAATCATGTCTTAAGACACTCATGATTACGACACTCATGGCTTATGACACTCATGACTTAGGACACTCATGACTTAGGACACTCATGACTTATGACACTCATGGATTATGACATTCATGACTTATGACACTCATGGCTTACGACACTCATGGCTTACAACACTCATGGCTTACGACACTCATGGCTTACGACACTCATGAATTACGACACTCATGACTTATGACTCTCATGACTTACGACTCTCATGACTTACGACACTCCTGAATCATGACACTCATGGCTTACAACACTCATTACTTATGACACTCATGACTTAGGGAGGAAGAATTCTGTTCCACTTCCTCAGGAGAATTATTACAACTCTATTATTATTATTATTATAATTACTCCTATTACTATTATCATTACTCTTATCATTACTATTATTTCTGTTATTATTTCCATTACTTATTATTATTATTATTATTATTATTAATATTATTACTATTATTGCTATTATTATTATGTACTATTATTTTATTAATATTTTTATTACTACTATTATTACTATTTTTACTCTTATTACTATTAATATTATTTCTATAATATTTTATTACTATTATTGTTATTATCATTACTTTTTATATTATTATTATTGTTCCTATTACTATTATTATTATTACTATTAGCACTATGTAAGTGTTAGATATTTATATTTTTTTTTCATTATTTCATTATTGTTATTATTATTTGTACTCACCTACTGGTGGTTGCAGAGTTTGAGTCATAGTTCCTGGCCCCATCTCTTCACTGGTTGTTACTAGGTCCACTCTATTCCTGGTCCAAGAGCTTTATCACACCTCTTGTGATGGACAATAAATGGATTTTCTGCAATAAAACACGGATTTGCATCTTGTTATTCATCAGCATTGTCTCCAGAGGCTGATCCTACCTAACTATTTTACAGACTTTCTATATTAATACTTATGAGGCAGTTGATCATAATAAGAAATATCACAATTAGAAAATTGTTTATGTAATGAACAGAAAAAAAATGAAATTTTAATACTTTACATTTGTACTCTGTGGAGTAACACTGAACATACTCTCATGGTGCCTCACACGTCGTATGGAGTCCGAGATGGTTGTCCTCTAGGACATCCTTGAACAGGATTCCATCCCCAATATTATTGTCAGGGCGGCCAGCTACATACCCTTCGTGAGGTACTTGGTGATGACCTAGGACAAGGCACTGCCTGAGGCAGAGCTACCCAGCCTACTGAGCTGGCCTCTCCTGGACAGGGTCAACTGTGTCATCACCCTACAGAGGCTTGCCCAGCTGAGGTCCCTCCTGTCCAAGGATCCTCCTACAGGCTACCTGATGCTGGTGCAGGGGCACCTGCTGGGGTACATTGTCCTTGCTCTCTACATCATTGCCTATCTCCTGCTGGTCACTTTAGTCCTGCCGAGGAGTAAACCTGTCTACTGTAGCTTGTTAGTGGTTGGGAAAACCCCCAAAATGTGGGATAGACCCAGGTACTTGGGATGTTCTCAGGGGTTCGAGTACCATAACCAGTTAGTTTAAACCCCCTTACAGTAAGTACCTCAGAGGCTCAGGAACCTATGACCAATGAAGGGGGAACAGCTCAGTCTCTGCTGTGGCCGACATTTATAAGGACCCCATTGGATCTTCTCCGAAATTCAGGGAGAACCTCCATGCTAAGGCTGCCACAGCGAGCTCTGTGCTGAGGCCGCCACAGATGAAACCCCTCTCCTCAGGCCACCACTGATGACCTCTCTGCCGAGACCTCTACTCATGACCTCTCTCCTGAGGCCACCACTGACGACCCTTTTCTCCTGAGGCCACCCCTGATGACCTCAAGGTTGATCCTTATAGCAATGAAAAAAATCAATACTTCGAAAAAGCTTTTGGAATGCACTGTCCTATTGATGGACTTGGCTACCAACTTAATTAACTGTGATGAGGCTCACATACTTTTATTTGATCTATCAACAGAAGTTGAAGGACGACTGGAAACATTGGCAGAGTCTCTAATGGGGAAATCAGGTTCCCTCAAGTTGAGTGATGCTGAGGACCCTTGCCTCTTCGCCGAAGCTGAGGACCTCTGCGCCCATGCTGTGCTCCTTTATAACAAGACCGACTATTTGAAAATTATACGTTTTTCATTAATTCTTCTTAGGTCAAGTGAGCCTCTGGTGAGGGAAGCAGCCTACGTGGTAAGCCAAGTCGATCTTCGAGATGCGTTGTGTGGGTTGTTGTGTACCGTGTAATGTAGCTTCATCAAGGTCATGCAGGCGACTTCATTGTTATTAGTTGACTCTCTAAGTTCTAAGGTCATCTCAGACGACCTCTGTCTTGAGGCCACCACTGACGACCTCTCTCCTGAGGCCACCACTGATGACCTCTCTCCCGACACTGCCACTGATGACCTTTCTTCAGAGGCCATCACTAGTGACCTCTGTTCAGAGGTTGACATTGACCTCAGGAAAATGGCAGTGAACTTCATAATAGAGAGAGTTGAGGTCACTGTTCAAGGAACGAACACTCCAGCCGACGTGGCCCTAGCAGCCCAGTCGCTCTAACCTCAGAAAAGGATCAGACCTTAGAAGACGAGTTCTTTTCAAGGTGCTCATTGTTTAGGTGACCCAAGTTATATAGCATGAGTCACCTGACTCACTTGAAGGACCTGGGGATCAAAATAAGGGCACTAAGACCCAGGTCTGAAGTCACCTGACTCACCTTGAAGGACCTTGGGGTCAAATAAGGGCACTAAGACCCAGGTCTGACTCACTTTAAAGGTCACCTGACTCACTTTGATAGACCCAGGGGTCCAATAATGGCACTAATTATTATAATCAAAAAGAAGTGCTAAACCAATAAGGGCACTAAGACCCAGGTCTGACGTCTTGGGCCACATAATGATATTATTATTACTACTATTATTACTATTTTTACTCTTATTACTATTAATATTATTTCTATAATATTTTATTACTATTATTGTTATTATCATTACTTTTTATATTATTATTATTGTTCCTATTAAGTTAGCAATAGAACCAGGCATCAAAAAACAATAAAAAGTACAATACACACACAGTGCACTCATTACTTACCTTAAAATATTTATAGTCTTAATCTAGGGTGAGACAAGTAGTATTTATTGTAAGAAATCAAGTGTGGTATGTATGGTAGTCAGCCAGGCTACCATACCAGGCCACCCCACCCACACATACAATTCTATGATATTTAAGCATCCCAGAGCGATAAAATGTATATACAGTTCACTCATTACTTACCTTAAAATATTTGTAGTCTTAATGTAGGGTCAGGAGTAAGTAAATGAGATAAAACGAATAAATGAGAGAGAGAAAGAATGAGTGCATGAGAGAGGACAGGCGCAGAGTTATGTAAACAAACCAGGCGAAGGTAAGTTTTGTAAACGAAGTGTACACGTCTGGTTTGTGTACAAGTTACATTGTGTACAGGTTGTCTCTACATTGATACGGTAGAATAAATAAAGAAGAACACTCCCATTCTCATGTAACATCATTTTGAGAAGAAATGATGCTCTGAGTGAAGGCAATGGAAATAAGTCACTCTGACTTTTTTGGGTTATCCTAGGTTCTCTACACATATGTTGTTATGTATGATAATCTATGTAACTGTATTTGTGTATACCTGAATAAACTTACTTACATACATACGAAAGGAATAATTTTCTACAGTTACCCCCAGTAACACATTTTCTCTTATGTTAGATTAGAGAAAATGTTATTCTTGGCATCACTTGTACAAGTTATCTGGCTATGACATCTCATATTTGTTTATTTATTCTATTGTAGGGTGTATTTATCATCTTTTTATGTTATGTATCGTGTTTATTATATAATTTTGAAAAAAATATCATGGATGGATTAATGAAAATGTGTATATTAACGTAATATACAACATTTAATAAGACTCGTTGATTATTATTAGCATTATTATTAGCATTTCTAATATGGCGTCACTTGTGCAAGTCGTCTGCTACCACATCTCATATTTATGTTTATTTATTCTATTGTGGGGTGTATTTAACATCTTTTTATGTTATGTATCGTGTTTATTATATAATTTTGAAAAAAATATCATAGATGGATTAATGAAAATGTGTATTTAACGTAATATACGACATTTAAATGAGACGATGATTATTATCATTACTAATATGACGTCTGGAGACAAAACACTCTTACTGATTTTAATGTGTACCTGCATGCCAGCACAGTATGTAAGTTTATTTAAGTACAGGTATACATAAGTATAATTATCAGAGTATATATAAAATATGAAATAACTTTTAAAAACATTTGAAATTTTGGAGTTTCCAGACAAAATGGAGAGACTTAGTGCTTACTGAGCTCACGAAGAATGTAAACAAACAAGGTGGGGTGCGGTGACCGTATTAGAAAGTCAGGTGGGGGGGGCCGTATAGTGAGTTTTGGTCATAATTTGAAATGACCGTATTAGCAGAATGCCGTAAAGTGAAACGCCGTAAAGCGGGGCCTTCCTGTATATATATATAATATATATATATATATAAATATATATATATATATATATATTATATATATATATATATTATATATATAATGTATATATATATACATATTAATGTGTATATATATATATATATATATATATATATATATATAATATATATATATATATATATATTATATATATATATATATACCAAACCAGCTTGGCTTTGGGGTCTCTCAAGGAAGTGAAGCAGCAGTTCATGCAACAAGGCGTATATCAACAACCTGCCTGAGGACAATGCAGTGGTAAAATTAATTTCAAAAAATCCCTTTCAATCCCTGAAAAAAAAACTTTGGTATTAGAAAGAGTACAAGAAAAATTTCCCTGGCCCTTTTCCCCTTTTTTTTTTCACCCGGGTTTATAGAAAAGGAACAATGCTTCTCTTTGGGAGCTTAAAATTTAAACATCTCGGAGGGCCCCCAACAAGGAGACCCTCTTGCACCATTTCTCTTCGTAAATTTTTTTAGGGAAAATTACGTCAGACTGCCCAGCGAGTTTAAACATTCTGGTTCCTAGATGGGGCCCACACAAGAGGTAAAAAAGAGCCCCCCTACATCCCTTTTCACATTTTAATGACACGGGGCGGGAAAATGGGTCTCATCCTAAATCCACCCAAAATGTAAATCATCCAGTCATTTTAAACAAGTGAAAAATGCGGGTTAGATAAAATACAAGCACGTCTTTGCCCCCACAAATATTTTCCCTTGTTTAAGGGCACCCCCGGGGAAGCAAAGGCCATTGACAAAATTCTCAGGAAAAAATTTGGGAAGGTTAAGGGAAGGAACAAGGGAATAGGCAATCGGGGCCACCCAGGGAGGCCTTGTCCTTTTTCCAAAAAGTGCTTGAGTCTGCCCGGGTTGACTTTTTTTCCCCTAAGATGCCCCCAACCTTCTTTATGAAAAACCCTAATGCCGAATTGACAGTATTCGAGGCAGTTTTTTAAAACAAAAGTACTTTTTTTTAAAAAACTCTAAAAGAGGGGCCCAGAGGAACCAAGCTACCCCCCTTCAGTCAGACTAGGGGGGCTTTGGGTGTCCCCCAAGTCATCACAGTTGCTTCCCCTCTTTTCTGTCCTGTGTATTGCATCCAAAAAGCTTTTTAGCAGCGATTCCCCCTGAACATTTTTTAGGGACAAGATAGGAGTCCGGACCAAAAATTCTTTGGGACGGAGCAAGGGATCTGGGAAAATTTAAATTTGGGTTTCTGGAGCCAGACCTGCTCCCCCCAACAACTACAAAAAAATCGCATGGGGGGGTCCATTAGTGGGGAAAAATTGCCTCAACAATGCTTTAGGTGTGTCAGGGAAGGATAGAGCCCCCCCCTGGCAGTGAGAGCCCCTTTTTGCTGGGGGGGTTTCTTTGGCTGTTCCCAACTCCACCTTGGGCCCCCGTCCCCCAAACCCACAGACCATCTGCATCGGGGGTTGCCCTTCGACTTGGCCCCCCCTATTCTCGCCGGAAAAAACCCGGTTTTATTTTGGGGAGTGAAGGGAGCAGGGCCGATTTGGGTACCATGGTCCTTTTGTGCCGTAAAACCCAGGGGAAAAATTTTAAAACATGAAAGGGGGGTTAAAAACATTATCAAGAGGAGCCCCCACAACAGCTGGATGGGCCCCCAGTAAAAAGGGGGGGGCCCCCCCCAACAAAGCAGATCTGATGGCAGCCGAAACATCCGATGGTATCACCCCTTTAAAACCTGGGGCAGAGGGAAGCGGTGGTGTGGGACTATCTTTTGCATCTACCTTTGGGTTTATCCTATCTCCAATACACCAAAGGGGGGAAGGAGGGGGGAAACTGCCCCGCTTCAGGGGGTCCCAAAAGTCTAGAAAAAATGGAAAAATTTGCCCCATTTATGTTTTTCCCAAGGCTCGGGAAAACCTTGGTCATTGGGAAAGAGGCATTAAATTCCTTAAGGAGGGGGAAAAAAAGACTATCGGGGTAACTAGGGATCCCGGGGGAGTAGTTTTCTTTTCCCCAGCGGCTCAGGGGGCCGTTCAAAGGGGAAAATGCCTGCTGATTTTGGGCACATGCCCCGCTTGAGGAGCTGGTGAGTTTTTCCCCTTATAATCGGTGTACACACGTAAAAAACATGTCCCGTATTTTCCCCTTTATCAATAAGTATCTCTTAATCTTCTATTAAATATATAATTATATATAATATTTATATATATATATATATATATATATATATATATAATATTTTTATATATATACAGGGGCCCCCCCGGGTTTAAAAGAACTTTTTCTTCCCAGAAGTATGTTCAGGTCCGTACTGCCCGGAATTTTTTCTCATAAGGAATATTGTGAAGTAGTTTAGTCTTTTTCGACCCCAAACATACACGTACAAAGACTCATAATACACTTCTAATTGGTCGCTTTTGGGAGGTGTCGTTATGCGGGGGCCCCTGTATTTTTTTTTTATATATAATATTTATATATATATATATATATATAATTATATATATTTATATTTATAAAATTTTTATAATAATTATAATTATAATACAGTGGACCCCAACCAGCGATATTAATCCGTTCTGGGAAGCTCATCGTTAATCGAAATAATCGTTAGTCAAGTTTTTTTTCCCCATAAAATTTAATGGAAATCAAATTAATCCGTGCAAGGGAACCCAAGTATTAAAAAAAAAAAATTTTACCACATAAATATTAATTTTAATACCCAAAATGAAGAAGACATGCACAGTTAATGACACTTACCTTGATTAAAGATTGGTGATGTTGATGGGAGGGGGGGGGGAGAGCATTGATCTTCTTAGTGTTTAGAAGGGAACCCCTTCCTTAGCACTTGGGTAGCAAGTTTTTTCTGGGGTTAGTTCCCTTGTTTTTTTTAATGCTACGGGGGACCGCTTCAGAGTCCGGACTTCTGTTGCAAAACAGTCTGTCCATCGATCCTTACCTTCTTTCCCTTTATGCTTTCCCAAAGTGGTTCCAACTTGTCGTGTACAGGTTTCCAACACGGCTTGCGTCTGTGTCGGGTGATTTTCACAATAAAGATTTGCACTTTAAGCCCTTTGCACATTCCTTAGTCTTAAAGTAGGCAACTTCTTCAATTTTTCTTCCCCTCCTCCCAAGCGTTTCCCCGGTTTGCCTCTTGCTGTCAAATGATCTAGAGTCATCAGTGGGTTAGTTCTTTATTGTCCTCCACCCCAAATCTTTTCCCCAAACCTCCCCCCTAACCCCCAACCCCCAAGGATTCCCCCCAAAGCCCAATTGATTCCTCAACTGGCATAGGGTTTCAGGTTGCCTCAAACCCTTTAAAATCCCCCTTTTTTCTACACATTTGGCCACGTTTTTTCCAAGCAGAGTTCAAGGTCCTCTTGTCACTTCCTCCCAAGCCCTTACCTATAAGTTTACACAATTTTAGGAGGTAAAGTGATTTTCCAAAACTCCTTAGAGTCAGTTTGGTTTTTGAGGTTTACTAAAAGCACCTTTCAAAATAGCATAGCTTTTGGTAACTTTCTTGAAGTTTGGAAAGACCGCTGGTCCATGGGCTGCAGAGAGGAGTGGTATTAGGAGGGAAAAATTCACCTTAATGAAGCTCATGTCCTAGAAAGTCGCTCTGCAAGTCTGAGGGTGCCCCGGAGCATTGTTAATACCGGAGGCACTTAAGGTCTAAATTTTTTTCAAATTTGGTTTTTTTTTCCCTTGGGGGCAAAGCTGGTGTAAAAAAGTTAGAAAAAGTCCCCCAGGACCCATGCCTTTGTTTTTCCTCCACAGCACCCAAAATTAGCCCTTTAAGACATTTTTTTTCCGAAAAACTCTGGGGGTGATACACCAATAATGGTTTCACTTTTCAATCACCACTACATTGGCAACCCTAAACAGTAAAACCCGTCTTTATGGGTTATGTCCTGGGAGTGCCTTTTCCTCCCGAGTAAAGTCGTCCTGCTTGGCCAGGGACAAGTGGGGCCCGTCAGGGCCCGTGGATGCGTCTTTAACGGAACGAATTGCGTTGGGCAGGCTTTTAAGCGCTAGTCGAGGCAAAATTTTTGCGTTAAAACGTATGCAGCAGATTTTTTTCGTTAATTTTATGCCATTGCTGGTTGAGGGTCCAGTGTATATATATATATTTATTATATTTAATATATATATATAATATTTTTATATAAGAAAATACTTCATATCTTCAAAAACTTTCCCAACTCAACATTTCCCTGCTTTTGCAGAGGTGCTCAGAAAACAACAGTTTTTAAGCTATACGTTAAGATACACAACAATCCTCCAAAAAATGCCCCTATCCCAAACCCCCCCTTTAAAGTGCAGGGATTTTTACTTCCCCTTTCCGGACTAAGTCCGACTATATAAAAAAAAACCCGGTTTTCCCCTGAACCCCTTCACTAAATTTTCCCCTGCTCACACTCCAACGTGTCGGGTCCCAAATCATTCGTCTCCTTCCCCAAAAACACCTCATGCACGCTTGCTGGAAGCCCAAGCCCCTCGCCCAAACCTCCTTTCCCCCCTCTTTCCCCCTTTGGGATGCCCCCTACCCCCTTTCCTTCCCATGATTTATATGCTTCCATTCATTCTACTTTATTCCTTTCTTTAAATGCCCAAACCCCACCTAAACAACCCCTTTCTCCTCGAACTTTTTTTATTAAAACTCCACCCCTTCTTTTAAATTTTTCCCCACATCCGATTTTCTGCATAATCTTTACACCACACATTGCCCTTAGACAGGCATCCCCACTGCCTCCAACCGTCTTTGCCCCCCATAGATAACGTTTTTTTGACTCCACAATACCTCAACAACCACTCACCTTTTTTCCCTCATAAATTTTTGATTAACCTCTCCTTCATAAATCCACCCGCCACAACGTAAACCCCCAAAAGTATAGAAAATTTTCATTCTTCCATATCCTCCCCCCCCAATTTGATATCCAATTTTTTTTTTCTAAAATCATTTTAT
The DNA here is from genome assembly GCF_026875155.1 of Cherax quadricarinatus. Taxonomy (NCBI): domain Eukaryota; kingdom Metazoa; phylum Arthropoda; class Malacostraca; order Decapoda; family Parastacidae; genus Cherax; species Cherax quadricarinatus. The sequence goes on along the minus strand of NC_069464.1, from coordinate 18,638,528 downwards.
CCCTCATCACCTTACTCTTTTTTGTTCACTTTAACTTTCTACCTTTACACAATTCTAAAAATTCCAAAAAAACCTTTGCAATTTTTCTTTAAAATTTCCCCCATAACAAGATCATCAGAAAAAAGTAACTGTGTAAATTTCCCCCTTTTTAAATTTTGATTTCCCCCATAATTTAATCCCACCCCTCCCCCGGGAACCCCCTAGATTTTACTTCTTTTAAACCCCCATCTTAAATATATTAACAACCTGGTGACTTAACATCCCTTGTAAGCCCACTTTCCCGGGAAGCATTCTCCCTCTCTTTAACACCCAAACCCCTGAGCCTCACTTCCTCAAAAAAGCTTTTTACAGCTTTTAGTAATTAAACCACCTTTTCCCATATATTGCAACTCTGCCACATTGCCCCTCTAACCACTCTTCAATGCCTTTTTAAATCCAAAAAATGCAATAAAAACTTCCCTACCTTTATTAAATACTGTTACATATTGTTTCAATGTAAACCTTGATTACACATTCCCTACCCACTCTGACCCTCCTTCCCCCCCAATCCTACTTCTGTCTTACCTCAAATTTTCTTTATTAAAAACCCTCCCGTATACTTTTCCTGGTATACTCAGTAAACTTTTCCCTCAAAATTTTTTACATCTTTTTGCCCCCCTTCCCTTTTAAAAAGGGACATACTCCCTTCTGCCAATCCCTGGTATTTCCCCTCTTTCTCATTTATTAAAACAAAAGTCCAACCCCACTCCAACACTAATCCCCCGTTTTTTTCTTTTGTCATGTTCCCATCAGTTCCGCTGCTTTACCCCCCTTTCATTCTACGAATGCCTCCTACCCCCCCAAACACTTACATTCTTCACTCCTTCACTCCTAAAAGTGGTATCCCTCTTGGCCTGCATGAAATTCCCGCCCCTTTTCTTCCTCAACTTTTTAAAATTTCCTCAAAATATTTTCGCCATCTACCCAATACCTCCCTCTCCCCCTCTATAAAACCCCTATCTGTTTTTTAACTGACAAATCCATATTTCCCTAGGCTTTTTAACTTGTTTAACTCACTTTAAAATTTTTTTTTTTTTCTTTAAAATTTTTTGACATGCCTCTCCCCCTCATCATTGCCTCCTTTTTCACTCTCTCACCACTAATAATAGTAATAAAATAATATAATGGAACAATAATAAAATAAAAAAAATGTTTTTAACAATATTGTAATAAAATATTATAGAAATAAATTTAATAGTAATAAAAGTAAAAAAAGTAAAAATAGTATAATAATAAATCAAAAAAAAAATAGTACTAATAATAATAGCAATAATTTGTAATAAATTAATAATAATAATAATTTTTAGTAATTTTTTTTTTTTTTTTGCTAATACAAGGTACAAAAAAAAACGGTAAGAGAGATGCCAAAGCCACTTTTTACATAGCATTACGGGCTGGCTTAAAATTAAAATTAAGTTAACTAAGCAATGATAAATCGTGATAAAACTTATGTAAACAGATAACTATAAAGCCAAATGGTATTACAAAAAACAGGTCATATGGTTTATGCATTTCTGTACATTCGTGAATGGAGTAAATTTTGTTAGGAGGTATTTTTAAAAAAAAAACAAAATTAG
>NC_069464.1:18609461-18636412 GCF_026875155.1 Cherax quadricarinatus | reverse complement strand
TCTTAGTCCCCTTTTTGGTTTAGCAATTCTTTTGATTATAATAATTAGTGCCATTATTGGACCCCTGGGTCCTTCAAAGTGAGTCAGGTGACCTTTAAAGTGAGTCAAGACCTGGGTCTTAGTCCCCTTTTTTTGACCCCAAGGCCCTTTCCCAAGGTGAGTCAGGTGACTTCGGGACCTCGGTCTTAGTGCCCTTATTTGACCCCAAGGTCCTTCAAGGTGAGTCAGGTGACTCATGCTATATAACTTGGGTCACCTGACAATGAGCACCTTGAAAGGAACTCGTCTTCTAAGGTCTGATCCATTTCTGAGTTTAGAGCGACTAGGGCTGCTAGGGCCACGTCGGCTGGAGTGTTCAGTTCCTTGAACAGTGACCTCACTCTCTCTATTATGAAGTTCACTGCCATTTTCCTGAGGTCAATGTCAACCTCTGAACAGAGGTCACTGGTGATGGCCTCGGAAGAAAGGTCATCAGTGGCAGTGTCGGGAGAGAGGTCGTCAGTGGTAGCCTCAGGAGAGAGGTCGTCAGTGGTGGCCTCAGGAGAGAGGTCGTCAGTGGTGGCCTCAAGAGAGAGGTCGTCTGTGATGACCTTAGAACTTAGAGAGTCAACTAATAACAATGAAGTCGCCTGCATGACCTTGATGAAGCTACGTTACACGGTTGTTACGTTGGTTGTCCCTTATTACTTTGATAGTAAGGTTCTCACTACATGTTCTAGTGTGGGGTAGCTTTTACTTAATGGCCTTATTTGTCTAAGGGTAATACTTACATCATGGCTGATCATCTTGAGTGTCTCTGATACCCTTTCACCAGCCCTCTTCACAGGTTATGTAAACTACTACTATAAAAATATAACTGTATTCTCAATAGATATGTACAGAATATACAATCACAGCCTCACATTTTAAAAACAAAGATCTACACACTCCATAGCTGTTCTCCCACATGGTGTACCTTATTAACTTTTGTCCTTCTCTCTTGACATAACTCTGGGCTAACCAGTGTTTTGACACACTTTAGTCACCCTGGGTATGGTGGTCACAACTTAAATTATAAAAAACTCACCCCTGGAGCACACTATGATGCCCCAAAAGTTAGGAGAAGGACCCGGGAGATCCTGCCAGGTTGAAGGTCAGCCACAGAGAGAGAGAGTCATGAGAGGGAGGAGAGAGAGAGAGCCTGGCTAAGCCCCTCCCACCAAAACAAAAGACTGTTGTCAAGCACAATTCTCCAGTTACCACAATTCTACCACACCTTAATTTACTTTTACAAAAAGATATACAACTTGATAAACTACTTATTTAAATTGTGTGTGTCTATGGATAACCTATTATATTGAGAAAAATAGGTTGACCCAGCTGCCTCTCGTCATAAGGTTGATCGTCCTTCTGACATTTAGGCAAAGTCCCCCTCAATTCAAATAATTGGGTATTCCAGAGTAATGTTACTTATAAATACATGTTGGTCCTATAGCCCCCATAACACCCCACCTCCAGACGAAGTCTCACAAAAGCTAGCCGTGTCCCCCAGGATACGGCTAGTAAAAGGTATATTACTTAAGTCTGAAGGCGGTAAACAAGACTACTAGGGAAAAGCTACATATTTCCCAGCCCATAACTACTCTTCCCCTTTACTGTTTTTCACAGATTGCAAAATTTTTTTTGAAAAGCATTTAACCATACCACACATACTCAAGGGGTATTAAATTTACAATTTTAGTGACTTTTTAAACAATACACATTACAATGCAAAAATTGCACACAATGCCCACTGTGAAAGCCCGCACCAACAGGCCTGTGCCTCTGCTGCGTAATCCAGCAAGCAACTGGTACTCCAGGGTGGCGTCTTCCCGATCAGGAGACGAGAGTAGAGCCAAACCCAGAGCAGTCAGGTGTACACCCGGCAGGAAACTTCACAAAACATGTCAAGGGGTCCTCTACTTGGTGGCCGAAACCAAACAGTGAGACTTCCAGTCAACACTCACGATCCTTAACATGATCAGGCACTCAAGCCCATCTTCCGAGGTCCCACTCCACACAGATCCTCCAAACTTATGAAGAGGAGGCTGACATAGAACATGGAGGGGTCCAGGGGACCACAAAGGCAAACCGTCGGGCCGTTTTGTATATAGAGCACACCAAGACACAACATACCTTCCTGAATGTCTCATGTTACCGAAGGTTGTCAACCACTGCCTCAACTCACATTTACATACACCCTGACCCTCGTCACACTTTTGGCTCTGACTCGATCCCTTCACAGTCAGATGGCTGGTAGAGAGTACTCAGGCTCGCCGAGAGTCCACCACTGCAAAAACAACAAGGTCAGCACAAGACAAACACTATGTACAAAGTACGCACCATGCATCTACATGAAACATCTAGAGAGAGCATCAGCAACCACATTCTCTGAGCCTTTTATATATTTGACTTCCAAATTAAAAGGCTGTAGGAACAAAGCCCATTTTAAGAGTCTGATTTTAGTCACTATACATAGGAACAGGATGAAGAGATCCTGAGACATGTACAAATGCTGAATAGCCAGCCCCAAACTGAAAATTTTCTTTCCTGTGGTAAAATGTTGACATTTAAACTTAGAAGGTTGTTTATAGACAGTAACAGTTCTGCAACCTCTCGCAGTGCAACAACAACACCAAAGACATCTCTTTGCACCCAGGTTGGATACATCAAGTTTACACAAATACCATCACGTTCCATCTCACACACAAATTTTAAGCACACAATGAACACAATTTGCATTACACACATTAAAATGGTACTGGAACACAGGCCATGGAAATCACATCTTCCTGCCTACATTCTTTTGCAAACCAACTGTGGACCTACTAGAAAATATACACATCCTGGGGTCTAGATCCAAAAGTTCCTCCTCACCTTGCCTTGAAGACCTAATGCAGGCAACTGGATGTATCTCTGCAGTTAGAGTCCTCTGGGGTGGTTCCTCCCTTTCCTGATCTCGCCGCCTTGACCAGCAAAACTTTTGTGTGTGTCCAGTTTTGTTACAGTAGTAACAGGCATAACTCTTAAAGGTATTTTTACCATTTGGTGTAGGACTGGTACTGTTTACTTGAGGACCTGAAAAATTATCTGATTGTCTAGGTAAACTTTGAACTCCAGCTGACTTACCTTTTCCTTCTATTTTAGAGGCACCTCAGCCTTCATTTGTCCTGAAATTCTTGTCCCACTTACCTTTATGACCATAGGACTTGGAATAAGGTTTTAGAATGAGGGGAAATTTCAGAAGCAGCATGATGTTTTTACTTACCAATTCCCTGCGAGCCAAGAATCGGTCACCTAGATCCAGTGCTTCTGAAAGGTTATCTGGGTTTTCGTCCTCCAGATACTCTCTGAGGTCAACAGGGATTGTATTGTACAATTCCTCATGAACCATCAGATCTACTAATTTGTTATAGTCTTTATTAACTCCTTTGGAACAAACCCATTTCTTAAAAAGGAACAGTTTCTCATTCCCAAACTCAGTTAAGGTCTGCCCATCCTGAAATTTTTGATTCCTGAACTTTTGTCTATATTTCTCAGGTATCATTTGGTAGGCAAGCAATACTTCCTCTTTAATCTTATCATAATCAGAAAAATCTTGCCCCTCCAGAGTCTCTACTCACTGGAATCCTTTACCCACAAGTTGTGTGCGAACTAGGGTAGTCCACTTCTGTTTGGGCCATCCTTGCTCCAAAGCAGTCTTCTCAAAAAAAGAAAAATATCTATCTGGGTCACTCTCTGTAAACTTAGGGACAAAATTTGCAGCTTTAGTTATGTTAAAGTACTGCTCAGGCTCTTGTTCAGAACCTCCTAATCTTTGACGTTCTTCCTCCTTAGCTTTCATTAATTTCATTTCAGCCTCTAGTACAGCTAATTTCAGTCTCATTCTCTCCATTTCCATATCCCCTGGAGTAGGTGATCCCTCATGTTCACTGTTAACAGGCATGTTTACTGATGAATTATTACCTTCTTCCCTGAAGCCTAAAAAATCTGAAGACTCATCTTCTGACATAGTTTTATCTTTAAACACTTGCTTCCCTCTTACAGTATCAGTGGACAAAGTTTTCCCACAGGCACATAAAATAACACAAATTGAATGTAAACTATGCACATAGCACTTACCTTAACCACAACAAAAATGTGTTACTCAACCTTTCTCCTACCTTAGGAGAAAAACAACCTGTAAACTAATATATGAAAACAACACTTCCACTGACCCACCTTGGTAAATCTTCTACCAGAAACATGCAACTGTTATTACCCCATACCAGCACATATAGTTCAAAGAATGTTTTGAGTTATTTTAGCAGTCAAATAACTATCCCGGACAGGCCCCCATGTTACGTTGGTTGTCCCTTATTACTTTGATAGTAAGGTTCTCACTACATGTTCTAGTGTGGGGTAGCTTTTACTTAATGGCCTTATTTGTCTAGGGGTAATACTTACATCATGGCTGATCATCTTGAGTGTCTCTGATACCCTTTCACCAGCCCCCTTCACAGGTTATGTAAACTACTACTATAAAAATATAACTGTATTCTCAATAGATATGTACAGAATATACAATCACAGCCCCACATTTTAAAAACAAAGATCTACACACTCCATAGCTGTTCTCCCACATGGTGTACCTTATTAACTTTTGTCCTTCTCTCTTGACATAACTCTGGGCTAACCAGTGTTTTGACACACTTTAGTCACCCTGGGTATGGTGGTCACAACTTAAATTATAAAAACTCACCTTTGGAGCACACACGATGCCCCAAAAGTTAGGAGAAGGACCCAGAGATCCTGCCAGGTTGAAGGTCAGCCACAGAGAGAGAGAGTCAGTGAGAGGGAGAGAGAGAGAGAGCCTGGCTAAGCTCCTCCCACCAAAACAAAAGGCTGTTGTCAAGCACAATTCTCCAGTTACCACAATTCTACCACACCTTAATTTACTTTTACAAAAAGATATACAACTTTATAAACTACTTATTTAAATTGTGTGTGTGTCTATAGGATAACCTATTATATTGAGAAAAATAGGCTTGACCCAGCTGCCTCTCAGTCATAAGGTTGATCAGTCCTTCTGACATTTAGAGCAAAGTCCCCATCAATTCAATATAATTGGGTATTCCAGAGTAACTGTTACTTATAAATACATGTTGGGTCCTATAGCCCCATAACAACGGTACACAACAACCCACACAACGCATCTCGAAGATCGACTTGGCTTACCACGTAGGCTGCTTCCCTCACCAGAGGCTCACTTGACCTAAGAAGAATTAATGAAAAACGTACAATTTTCAAATAGTCGGTCTTGTTATAAAGGAGCACAGATGGGCGCAGAGGTCCTCAGCTTCGGCGAAGAGGCAAGGGTCCTCAGCATCACTCAACTTGAGGGAACCTGACTTCCCCATTAGAGACTCTGCCAGTGTTTCCAGTCGTCCTTCAACTTCTGTTGATAGATCAAATAAAAGTATGTGAGCCTCATCACAGTTAATTAAGTTGGTAGCCAAGTCCATCAATTGTACAGCACATTCCAAAAGCTTTTTCGAAGTATTGATTTTTTTCATTGCTATAGGATCAACCTTGAGGTCATCAGTGGTGACCTTAGGAGAGAGGTCGTCAGTGGTGGCCTCAGGAGAGAGGTCATGAGTAGAGGTCTCGGCAGAGAGGTCATCAGTGGTGGCCTGAGGAGAGAGGTCATCCGTGGCGGCCTCAGCACAGAGCTCGGCTGTGGCAGCCTTAGCATGGAGGTTCTCCCTGAAGTTGGAGAAGATCCAATGGGGTCCTTTATAAATGTCGGCCACAGCAGAGACTGAGCTGTTCCACCTTCTATTGGTCATAGGTTCCTGAGCCTCTGAGGTACTACTGTAAGTGGGTTTAACTAACATGGTTATGGGTACTCGAACTTCTGAGAACATGCAGTACCTGGGTCTATCCCACATTTTGGGGGTTTTCCCAACCACTAACAAGCTACAGTAGACAGGTTTACTCCTCGGCAGGACTAAAGTGACCAGCAGGAGATAGGCAATGGTGTAGAGAGCAAGGACAATGTACCCCAGCAGGTGCCCCTGCACCAGCATCAGGTAGCCTGTAGGAGGATCCTTGGACAGGAGGGACCTCAGCTGGGCAAGCCTCTGTAGGGTGATGACACAGTTGACCCTGTCCAGGAGAGGCCAGCTCAGTAGGCTGGGTAGCTCTGCCTCAGGCAGTGCCTTGTCCTAGGTCATCACCAAGTACCTCACGAAGGGTATGTAGCTGGCCACCCTGACAATAATATTGGGGATAGAATCCTGTTCAAGGATGTCCTAGAGGACAACCATCTCAGACTCCATACGACGTGTGAGGCACCACGAGAGTATTTTTTCAGTGTTACCCCCCACAGATTTACAAATGTAAAGTATTAAAATTTCATTTTTTTTCTGTTCATTACATACACAATTCTAATTGTTGATAGTCCATTGTGATCAACTGCCTCATAAGTATTAATATAGAAAGTCTGTAAAATAGTTAGGTAGGAACAGCCTCTGGAGACTTAATGCTGATGAATAACAAGATGCAAATCCGTGTTTTATTGCAGAAAGTCCATTTATTGTCCATCACAAGAGGTGTGATAAAGCTCTTGGACCAGGGATAGAGTGGACCTAGTAACAACCAGTGAAGAGATGGAGCCAGGAACTATGACTCAAACTCTGCAACCACCAGTAGGTGAGTACAAATAATAACAATAATGAAATAATGAAAACAAAAATAATAAAGATCATAACACTTACAATAGTGCTAATGTAATAAAAATAATAAATGGGAACATTAATAATAATTAAAAAAAGTAATGATAATACATAATATTAATAAAATATTATGAAATAATTTTAATAGTAAAAGAGTAAAAATATTAATAGTAGTAATAATAAATCAATAAAATAATAGTACATAAAAATAAATACTAAATAGTTAATAAATAATAATAATATAAAAAAAAACATTTGGCCCCCGCTTCAAACCCTGCAAGCGAACAACCGCATAGCGAACCCTTTGTTCGAAAAATTTTGCCCGCTAGTGGACAAAAACCCCCCAGCGACCTTGTCCGACCCCGGTCCCAATGTGCGCCTCAGCCGCCTCACATGTCCCGCCGTCCCATTGTTTACCACCGCCTGGGGTAACATTCAAGCATAACCGGGAATATTTTCGATTATTACAGTTTTTCGGTGTGTTTGTGGAAAATAAGTGACCAGGGCCCCAAGAAAGCTTTTGCCAACCCTCACCTAAAAAGGGTAAGAATCCCCAATTGAAATGAAGAAAAGATCATTGATAAGTATGAAATGGAGTAGTTCCCCAAAAGGGTTTCGGGTTTTGTACAAAAAACCCAAATCAACCACGCTTTTTTGTGGGCAAGAAAACGGCAATAAAGGAAGCGTTGTTGCCAAAGGTTTAACTGTGTTTTCAAAAACAAAGATCGCAAGTGATGGAAGATGTTGAGAGATCTTATTGGTGTGGTAAATGAAAAACGCTAGAGGAGATAGCGTCTCTCAAGCATCAAAATTGAAAAGGCTGGGAAGTTCATGACTTTTTAATTAAAAAAATGCCTGCAACTAGTGATGATGGATTAATTTTAAGGGCCAGCAAAGGTTGGTTTGGGATTTAAGAAGCGTAGGGGACATGTGTGTAGGCAGGTGAGGCTGCCATTCGGACCACAAAGCGTGAAAAAATTGCATTGAATTAAGGATACATAGAAACTGAAGGACTGGAACCTGAACAAGGTTTTAAAATTTTGATGAAACAGGGTTTGGAAGAAAAAAGCCCAAAGGAATAATTACTCAGGAGGAAAAGGCACTCCAGGGCATAAGCCTAGAAAAACAGGGTTACTTTGTTGATTGGTTTTCCAATGCAGTGGTGATTGCAAAGTTAAGCCCTTTTTTAGTGTATCACTCGAAATCCCAGAGCGTTCAGGCAAAAAAATGTCCCCAAGGATAATTTTGGGGTGCTGTGGAGGGAAAAAGTAAGGATGGGTCACTAGGGAAATTTTCTATAATGTTACCCTGCATTTGCCCCCAAAGTGAAAGATTAACCCAACTGAAAAAAAATTAGAAACCTTAAAGTGCTCCTGGTGTTAGACAATGCCCCTGGTCATCCTACGAGTGGGAGAGCGACTTTATGGGGACATGAGTTCATTAAGGTGAAGTTTTTGCCCCCTAATCCCACTCCTCTCCTGAAAGCCCATGGACCAGCAGGTCATTTCCAACTTCAAGAAACTGTACACAAAAGCTCTTTTCAAAAGTGCTTTGAAGTGACCCAGACACTCGATTGACTCTAAAAGAGTTTGGAAGGATCACTTTAATTTTCCTCAATTGTGTAAACCTTATAGGTAAGGCTTGGGAGGGAGTGACTAAGAGAACCTTGAACTCTGCTTGGAAGAAACTGTGGCCAGAATGTGTAGACAAAAGGGATTTTGAAGGGTTTGAGGCAAACCCTGAGAGAGTAGTATACCAGTTGAGGAATCAATTGTGGAATTGGGGAAGTCCTTGGGGTTGGAGGTTAGGGGGAGGATTGTGGAAGAGTTGGTGGAGGAGGACAATGAAGAACTAACCACTGATGAGCTGATAGATCAACTTCAAGAGCAAGGGGCCCAAAGCCCTGGGAAACTGGTTCAAAGGAGGGGAGAGAGAAAATTAAAGGGAATTGTCCTACTTCAAAGTTTAAAGGAAATGTGTGCAAAATGGCTTAAAAGTGCAAACCTTTTTTGATAAAAATTTCACCCACACACAGCTATTGCAAGCCGTGCTGGTGACTGTTACAATGACACTGTTGTGAACCACTTTAGACAAATCATAAAGGAACGAGAGGTACAGGCCATTAGGACAGATATGTTGTGCGAAAGAAGTCCAGTGACTCTAAAAGCTGGTCCTAGTGGCATTAAAAAAGAAGAAGGGAAGTAACCCCAGAAAAGGACTTGCAAACCTCAAGTCCTAATGGAAGGGATTTCCCTTCTAAACACTAACACTCTCTCTCCCCTCCTCCCATCCATCAATCATCACCAGATCTTCCAATAAAAGTAAGTGTCATGTAATTGTGCATGCCTTTTTCAGTTTGGTGGTACTAAAATTAACATTTTTTTGGTGGAAAAAAAAAAATTTTTTTTCATACTTTTGGGTGTCTTGCACGGATTAATTTTATTTCCATTATTTCTTATGGGGAAAATTAATTCGCATAGCGAACATTTCGCATAACGACCAGCCTCTTGCACGGATTAAGTTCGCTATGCGGGGGTCCACTGTAATAATAAGTAATGGAATAATAACAGGAAATAATAGTAATGATAAGAGTAATGATAATAGTAATAGGAGTAATTATAATAAAAATAATAATAGAGTTGTAATAATTTCTCTGAGGAAGTGGAACAGAATTCTTCCTCCCCAAGTCATGGTGTCTAAGTAATGAGTGTTGTAAGCCATGAGTGTCATGATTCAGGAGTTTCGTAAGTCATGAGAGTCGTAAGTCATGAGAGTCGTAAGTCATGAGTGTCGTAATTCATGATGTCGTAAGCCATGAGTGTCGTAAGCCATGAGTGTTGTAAGCCATGGTGTGTTTAAACCATGAGTGTCATAAGTCATGAGTGTCCTAAGTCATGAGTGTCCTAAGTCATGAGTGTCATAAGCCATGGGGTGTCGTAAGTCATGAGTGTCTTAAGACACGATTGTTGTAAGTCATGAGTGTCGTAATTCATGAGTGTCGTAAGCCATGAGTGTCAAAAGCCCTGAGTGTCGTAAGTCTTGAGTTTTCGTAAGTCATGAGTGTCTTAAGACATGAGTGTGGTAAGTCATGAGTCGTTAGTCGTTAGTGTCGTAAGTCATGAGTGTTGTAAGTCATGAGTGTCATAAGTCATGAGTGTCCCAAAGTCATGAGTCATAAGTCATGAGTGTCGTTAAGTCATGAGTGTCGTAAGTCATGAGTGTCGTAAGTCATGAGTGTGTAAGTCATGAGTGTTGTAAGTATGAGTATCGTAAGTCATGGTGCCGTAAGTCATGAGTATCGTAAGTCATGAGTGTTGTAAGTCATGAGTATCATAAGTCATGATTGTCATAAGTCGTGAGTGTTGTAAGTCATGAGTGTTTGTAAGTCATGAGTTTTTTAAATCATGAGTATCACAAGTCATGAGTGTTGTAAATCATGGGGTGTCATAAGTCACGAGTGTTGTAAGTCATGAGTATCATAAGTCATGAGTATCATAAGTCAGAGTGTTGGTAAGTCATGACTGTCGTAAGTTTTTGAGTGTTGTAAGTCATGAGTTTTCGTGATTCATGATTTTCGTAAGTCATGAGTGTTGTAATCATGTGTGTTGTAAGTCATGAGTGTTTTTTAAATCATAAGTGTTGGGAAGCCATGTTAAGTCATGTGTGTTTTTAAGTCATGAATGTCGTAAGTCATGAGTGCTTTAAGTCGTGTGTCATAAGTGATGAGTGTCATAAGTCATGGGGTGTCATAAGTCATGTGTCATGAGTTATGAGTATTGTAGCATGTCGTAAATCATGAGTGTCATAAGTCACGAGTGTCGGAAGCCATGTAAAGTAAAGTTTAAAGGTTAATTTCTTTGTAAAGGTTATGTGTGATTACAATTATTATTTGCCAAGTACAAAGAAAGCCGTATCATGCTGTTGCATTTCAGGAGACTAAAACCTAATACAGTAGGGCTCCACTTATATGGCGGGTTAGGTTCCAGGCTGTCGCGGAAAGCAGACATCGCCAGAAGGCAGAACGCCATTTTTCCATTTATAAATGCATATAAATGCCAGACAACAAGTTTAAATAGAAAATTTATATTAAGTTATAATAAAAATAGGCATTAAAAAAAACAACGTAAAATCATTAACAGTACATTAAATTACTTATTTTTAAGTATTTGTAATCTTAATGTAGGGAAAAGAGGTGAGTAGTACAGTTTTAACCTCTACTTGCGAGGGGTTTTTTCCCCCCTTGCAATTTTTTTCAAATCCCGAGCAGCAGGGGGTCGTTTTTTTCCCTTCCATACACGAGCAAAATTTCCACAAGGGGAGCAGACCATGGTGGGGGCTTTTGCTTTTGATTCGGGGAATTGTTTTCTTTTTGTTTTTTGGGAAACATTTTTATTGAAATTTGGGGGAAAATGTATGATGGAAAGATGCTTTTAAGGGACCCAAAAATGAAAAAAATTTAAAGCATAAAAAAATGGGTTCACTTCTCGAAATTTTAAAAAACCCCCTAGTGGAAATTTTTGGGGGGGGGGGGGAAAGGGGGGTTTTTAGGGTTTGGGTTTTCCCCTCTTTTTTTTTCGTCTCATTTGATAAAAAAGGGAAGAAAAAATTTAAAAGGAAATAATATGTTTGATTTTTTTTCAAAAAATGAAAAGTCCCTTTAAAAAAGAGCTCAACCTAGGGAAATGGTCCATTGTTTGGCTATTTCAGTGTAAACAAATGTAAATCTTATATTTTTTGTGAATAAAAATTACAAATTATTTATATAATAATAAAAATTTAATTTAATAATAACAATAATAATAATAATAATAATAATGAAAGAAATCTAAGCAAAAATAAGGGGGAGTTCACTTTAAAGCAATTAGCCCCCCCCTTAGTGGTATTTTTGAAATTTTTTTAAATGGTTTTTTCCCTCGTCTTTTTGGTCTCATTTGATAGAATGTAAGATATATTACAAAAATTGATATGTTTTTTGATTCCCTTTCATGAAAAAAAGTCCTTTTTGGGAAATTGACTAAAACCTAGGGAAATGGTCCATTCTTGGCGGGTTTAAAGTTTTAAACAAATGACGTCATGTCCATTCCAATATGAGTCGGGGAATGGGTTGACATTTTTTTTAAAAAATTATTGAAATTTGGGAAATTACAGTAAATCTTAAATTTTTTTGGGGGAATAAAAATTACAAAAAATTTATTAATAATAAAAAATAATAATAATAATAATAATAAAAATAACAATAATAATAATAGTAATATTAAAATTTTTTTCAGTGGACCCCTAAAACCAGCGAGGGAAATCGTTTAAAACGAAAAAATTGACTGGGAAATTCTTTTAAAACGAAAAAAATTTTCCCTGACTAGCGTTTAAAAAACCCAAACCAGCACTTTTTTGTTCTGTACCAAAAACGCGTCCAAACTTTGGCTAGCGCCCCTTTAAATTGTCCCTTTGGTCCCAGTGTTTACAACCCAGCCAGCCACCGCTGTCGTTTTCCCTAACATAAAAACTGGAACATTTCATATTACCCACACCCCTTTTTAGTGATTGCCCCCTGCAAAATAAGTCCCAGGGGCCCCCAAAGAAAGCTTTATTTTCCCCACCCCAAACAGAAAAAAAGGGGAAAATTTACTATGGAGTAAAGAAAGAGATCATTGATAAATTTTAAAAGTGGAGTGCATATCCTGAGCTGGTCAGGTTGTATAAATAAACCCCAATCAACCATCGCTACTATTGGGTCCAAGAAAAGGGCAACCCAAGAAAGCTGTTTTCCCAAAGGGGCAACTATATTTTTAAAAATGAGATCGAAAGTACTAAAAGATTTTGGGAGAGACTGTTTTTTGGGGGGGGGTTAAACGAGAAACAGATAGCAGGAGGACAGAAATCTTAAAAGCGATCTATGTAAAAAAAGGGTTTTTGAAGTTGCTTGACGTTTTAAATTTAAAAAAAAAATGCCAGCAACATTGAGGGTTAGTAAAATTTTTAAGGCCAGAAAAAGGTTTTGGTTTTGAGAGATTTAAAAAAAGCGTAGGGGCCCTTCAAAGTGTGAAAAGGCATGGTGAGGCTCCCCAGTTCGGACCACAAAGCGGCTGAAAAAAAATGTGCGGGATTTCCCAAGGAGACATAGAAAGTAAAGGGGAATGAAACCTGAAAAAAATTTTTAATTGGGGCGAAACGGGGCCTTTTTTTGGAAGAAAAGCCAAGCAGGCCCAAAATTTGCTCGGGAAAGGAAAAGGAAACTCCCGGACAAAAACCCCTATGAAAGACAGGCTTACTTTGTTAAATTGTGTGCCAATGCTAGTGGGGGTTTGAAAAGTGAAGCCTTTTTTGGGTTTGGATCACTCTAAAAACCCCCAGAGTTCGGGGAAAAAAAATGTCCTCAAGGCAAATTTTTTTGTGTGCTGTGGAGGGAAAAACAGAAAGGCGTGGGGTCACTAGGGACTTTTTCCTATAAAGGGGGTTTACCCCCCCTTTAAAATTTGCCCCCGTGTGAACAATTCCCAAATTTAAAAGGAAAATTAGCCCTTTAAGTGCCCCCTGGTTTTTAAAGCCCAATGCCCCTGGTCACCCAAACAGGGGGGCAGAGCGATTTTAAAAAGGGACATGGCTTCTTTAAGGTGAATTTTTTGGGGCCTCCTAATACCATTTCCTTCCTGCGGGCCCATGGCCCAGCGGGTTTATTTCCAACTTCAAAAACTGTACACAAAAGCTATTTTTGGGAAAGGGCTTTGTAGTGACCTCAAAAAACTCAACTGACCTCTAAGAGATTTTTGGGAAAAGATTTTTTTCCCCATCCTAAATTTGTGTAAACTTTAATAGGAAAAGGGCCCTTGGGAGGAAGTACTAAGGGGGACATTGAACTCTCCCTTGGGAAAAAAACTGTGGCCAGAATGTGTAAAAAAAGGGGTTTTTTAAAGGGTTTGAGGCTAACCCTGAGAATCCCTAGGCCAGTTGAGGAACCCTTTGGGGCATTGGGGAAAAGGCCCTTTGGGGGTTTGGGGGTTTTAGTGGGGGTTTGGGGAAAAGAGTTGGTGGTGGGGAAGTAAAGAACTAACCACTATAAGCTGCAAAGCATCTTGAACAGCAAGAGGGCGACCTGAGGAAACTTTTTGGGAGGGGGGAAGAGAGAAATTGAAGAAGTTGCCTACTTCTAATTTTAAAGGGAAAATCTGTGCAATTGGCTTAAAGTGCAAAGTTTTTTAAGGGATATAATAAACCCTGCACAGCTACTGCAAGCCTTTGTTGGAAAACCTTTGAAAAACCTGCAATTTTTGTGAACCATTTTAGGAAAGTCTTTAAAGGACAAGAGGTACGGTTTTCTTGGCCCGATATGTTGGGGGCGACGAAGTCCAGTGACTCTGAAGCTGGCCCTTTGTGGCTTTTAAAAGAACAAGGGAAGTAACCCCAGAAAAAGACTTGCTCCCTTTCAAGGGGCTAATGGAAGGGGATTCCCTTCTAAACATAAGAAGATAAAAGCTCTCCCCTCCCCCATCCCATCAATCATCACCGATCTTCAATAAAAGGGAAGTGGGCATGTAAATGTGGGATGTAATTTTTCAGTTTGTGTTTTAAAATTAATATTTCATTGGTAAAATTTTTTTTTTTCAATACTTTTGGGTGTCTTGCATGGGGTTTAAATTTTAAATTTTCCAAATTTTTCTTTTTGGGGGGAAAAAAAACTTGGACTAACGTTTTTTTTGCTAACGATGAGCTCTCAGGGAAGGTTTTTTAAAATCGCTGGGTTTTTAGGGTCCACTTTTAATATGGGAAAAAATAAAATACATAAATTTAAAAATATTAAAAAGTATAAAAAAAATAATAATAATAATAATTAAAAAATTTTAAAAAATAATTAAAAATAAAAAATAATATGTTAATTTAAAAATTCTATATAAAAATAATGTACTACATATAAAAAATTATAATTAAAAGACGGTTCAAAAGGCCGTCACTAGATGACAGTGTTTACCACAACCCAAAAAGGGAGCGATTTTGTGGGGCCCCCCTCCCCTTTAAAAAAATGAATATTTTTTCAATTTTAGAGTATAAGTCGTGTTTTTCTATGTTTTTTATAAATTTTCTGTTTTTGTCATATTAGATGAACTGTGGAAAATAAATAACCCTATAGATGATATTAGCGAAATTTTTTCCTGAAGAATTTTTTCCCCCGGGGTCCAACCTCCCCCTCGTCCACCCCTGGGCACCGCCCCTAAAACCCCTACAAAGAAAGACAAAATTTTTTAAACCCTTCTAGAGTATATTTTCCTTTTCTATGTTATTCATATGGGTTTTTTATGTCATACTAGATAAAAATGTGATAGAAAAAATAAGCATTAAAGGGTGATATTTAAACTAAATTATTCTTGAAGAAATTTTTCCCGGTCTCCAGACAAACTCTCGTCCACCGCCGACACCCCCCATACCCCTACTTTAAAGACATATTTTTAAATTTATTTTAGAGTATAAATCAGGTTTTTTTTGTTATTTTTATTGTTTGTTATGTCATATTAAGATTAATTGGATAGATAAATAAGCTGTAGGGGCGAAATTATTGAAGACAGAATTCCACTGGAACCCGGGTTTTTTTTGCATTTTAATTTTAAATTAAAAAGAGGAAAAAATTTATTCTGCAAACGAGCAAATCCCGTTGCAGGCAAGGTCAGGGAAGGATTAAACCGCAATAGAGGTTTTCCCTGACTTATTTGTAGGGGGAAATCAGGTGTAGGTAAACCCAGGGGGTAAAGGGAGCCCTGGGCCCCCCCGTCTCATCTTAATAACGATATTTAAAACATCCCAGAGATTTTAAAAAAACATACCCTACATTAAAACTCACTCTTAAAACCCTTTAACCCCCTTTTAGGGTCGACAGGGCCCCCCTCCCAAAACTTTTTCTCAGGGTTGGGCCCAAAAAACAAAAAAAAAAAAAAAAAAAATTTTTTATGAAAAATTGGAAACCCTTTTCCCGACATAAATTTAAAACCAAAAATTTTGAAATTTTTATGGACAGCTTTTCGGGAAATTTTGCTCCCCGGGGAACTTATTTGGGCTCAACTATGTTTATGCATCGGCGGGTTTTGGGCCCCCTTTTAGTTTTATTTTTTTGGGCCCAAATTTCCCATGTACTTGTCAACAAAAAAAAAATAAAATTTTTTTGCTAGAACCTGTTTTTTGTATCGAATAAGTACAAAAAAAACCACCCCTTTACCGATTTCAACTATCCCAAAAAAATGGTCAGAATTTAGCAATTTTTTCCCCAAATTTTACCAAATTTTAAAAGAAAAAGGGCCCAAATTTTCCCAAAAGGGGCCAGAATAAACAAGAAAGGGTATTCCTGGCAAATAAAATAAAAAGTTCCCCTGTTCGTTAGTACATCCCCAAAGGGCCCCCTTATATTTCGGGGGGGGCCCAAATTTCAATTTTAAATTTTTAAAAAAAATAGAAGATTTACTGTTATGCGACTACTTCATTATGTAGAAATGGTTAAATTAAAATCTGCGCACTTGTGAAAGAAAAATTAGACTACCCAGTTGATGTGTATTGGAAAGCCCTTTGGGGTGATTTGTTTACTTTTTAACTTTGGGAAAAATCAAATATTTCTGCTATTTGAGCTCAATTTCAAGGTACTTTTTCATTTGGGAAAACCAGTCAAAAAACCCTCTCAATTTTTGTAATATGTCTTTCATTTTATAAAATGAGGCCAAGGGAAAAATATAATTTCAACAATTTAAAAACCATACGAAAATACAGGGGCAAAGTCGCTTTTTTTATTCCAAAAAACAAAACTCAAAAATTTTTTTTTTTCATTATGGGACTGGGTGCGGGAGGGGTTTTTTTTTTACGGGGCACAATAACCCCATAGACCCCTTCTTTTTTATAAGGGAAGGGCCTTTCCCCTTTCTCCCCAAAATAGATTTTAGGGGGGCTAGAATTTTTGGCATACTATATGTCAAAAAAACCCCGGGGCGTAAAACCTACTTGTATGGGGCCCAAAACCCCCCAAAAAGTTTTAAAAAATGTGTAGTCTTAATATAGGAAGAAAAGGCGATTTGTATTTTTGTAGGGAAATCCCGGTTTGGTAGCCTGTAGGTATAGCCCCCCGGGCTACCAACCCACCTGCTACCCACACTGGGCCCCGAAACCATATTATTAGCATCAACGTACCCTTTTTCCCCTGAATTTAATTTTTTTCTAAAAACCCGCCTTTTGATCCATCATAAACGAAAGGGGGAAGTAATGAATAATTCATGCTAAAATTTTAAACAAAAGAAGGAGTGGAGGAGTGGGGGTGGGCCCAAAATTTGATTTTTACACGTTTTCTCTGGTGGGCCCGACCAGGAAAATTTTTTGTTGTCCTTTCCCCCTGGGTACCACACAAGGGGCCCCGTATTATTTTTCCCGAAACACAAAAAAAATAAGCAATAAAAAGCCAGGCACAAAAAGTTTACACCCAATTTTTATTTAAAAATTTGCAATTGAAAAGAATTAAAAAAAAATAAAAGGTAAAAATACACACCAAAAGTAACTTATTACTCACCTTTAAAAAAAAATTTAAAATTAATGTTTTGAGAGGTGATGGGAGGGGGTTTATTTTAAAAAATCAGAATGGCCCCCACCATCTCCTCTAATTTTGGGACTTGAAGCAAGAGGCTTACGACCCCCTCTCTTTTTCACAGCTAAGCTTTGGACACCCCTCGTCAATGAGAGCCAACGCTAATGAAAGAGTAAACGAAGTGAGAACCCAGATACGGAAATTCAGACAATGTAAGAACACAAACTGAGCAGGTAGTGGGGGGGAACCCCTTGGTCAGGGGAAAATAAAAAGCGTATTAAAAATTTTTGGGCTACTTTTTGTTCATTCACGTACATTTGTTTAAAAGTTTGTTTAAAACCCTTTACAAAGTACCCCAATATTTTTTTTTAATTTTAATAATAATTACCCCACAATACAAATTCTTTTTTCAAATTTTTGTCAGGTTGTAAAGTTAGTTTCAAAATAAACCCAAAAAGCAACACACCATTTTTAGGTGAATGAAGATATTATTATTATTATTATTATTATTAAAATTTTTATTATTATTATTTTTATTAATTTTTAAATTTCGGTCCACCCAAACACAAATCCCGGGAATTAGTTTTTTCAGTTCCTTCAGTTTTTTCGGGCACTAATTTTTGGGTAGCATAATTTCAAATTTCCAAAGGGGCGGGCCCCACCAACCTGCTTGTGGGGTGTTTTTGGGTTTTCCCCGGAAATTTAACCCGGAGAGGGGTTTCGGGGGGCAACGCCCCCCTGGGGCCCCGGGCTGTGACCCGGCCTCCTGGTGGAACCCGCCTTTATCAAAACCCGGCTGTTTGGTGCCCGGCTGCAAAGCAAAAAACCAAAAAAAACGAGCCCCCAGCCCGGCCCGATCGGAACTGACTTTAGGTGCTTGTCCAGTGCCGCTTGAAGACTGCCCGGGGGGCTGTTGGTAACCCCCTTTTGTGTGCTGGGGGGGCACTTGAAAAGTCCCCCGACCCCTTTCACTTATTGTATGGGCTCTTAAAAAGTGGGTAGTGACACCCCCCTTTTCATTGGGGGGGTGGTTTCATCGTCTGCCAAATCTTTTTCTTTGTTTGTGGGGTGATTTTGTGTGCAAGTTCTACTAGCCCTCTAGGATTTTTTCCCGGGGTATATAAAACTTTTATCTCTCCCTCCGCGTTCCCGGGAAAACGGTTTAGAAAACCCTTTAAGCGCCCCAGTAATTTTAGGTGTTTAATCTCCCTTATGCGCGCCGTGAAAAATTCCGGGACATTTTCTAGGTCGGGAATTTCACCTGCCTTGAAAGGTGCTGTTAGAGTGCAGCAATATTCCAGCCTAGATAGAACAAGGGGACCTGAAGAGTGTCATCATGGGTTTGGGCTCCCTAGTTTTGAAGGTTCTCATTATCCATCCTGTCATTTTTCTAGCAGATGCGATTGATAAAATTTGTTATGGTCCTTGAAGGTGAGATCCTCCGACATAATCACTCCCAGGTCTTTGACGTTGGTGTTTGCTCTATTTTGTGGCCAGAAATTTGTTTGTACTCTGTTTGAAGATTTAATTTTCCTCATGTTTACCATATTGAGTAATTGAAATTTCTCATCGTTGAACTTCATATTGTTTTCTGCAGCCCACTGAAAGATTTGGTTGATGTCCGCCTGGAGCCTTGCAGTGTCTGCAATGGAAGACACTGTCATGCAGATTCGGGTGTCATCTGCAAAGGAAGACACGGTGCTGTGGCTGACATCCTTGTCTATGTCGGATATGAGGGGTGAGGAACAAGTTGGAGCTAGTTTCTGTGCCTTGTGGAAAAGAGCTTTTCACCGTAGCTGCCTCGGACTTTACTCTGTTGACGACTTCTCTCTTTTGTTTGTTAGGAGGAAATTTTAGATCCATCGACCGACTTTTCCTGTTATTCCTTTAGCGCGATTTTGTGCGCTATTATGCCATGGTCACACTTGTCGAAGGCTTTTTCAAAGTCTGATATATTACATCTGCATTCCTTTTTGTCTTCTAGTGCATTTAGGACCTTGTCGTAGTGATCCAGTAGTTGAGACAGACAGGAGTGACCTGTTCTAAACCCATGTTGCCCTGGGTTGTGTAACTGATGGGTTTCTAGATGGGTGGTGATCTTGCTTCTTAGGACCCTTTCAAAGATTTTTATGATATGGGATGTTAGTGCTATTGGTCTGTAGTTCTTTGCTGTTGCTTTACTGCCCCCTTTGTGGATTTGGGGCTATGTCTGTTGTTTTTAGTAACTGAGGGACGACCCCCGTGTCCATTGCTCCCTCTCCATAGGATGGAAAAGGCTCGTGATGGGGCTTCTTGCATTTTCTTGATGAACACAGAGTTCCATGAGTCTGGCCCTAAAGCAGATTTGCATGGGCATGTCATTTATCGCCTGTTCGAAGCCCATTTTGGCGTCAGGATAACATCGGATAGGCTTTGTTAATCAAATTTTGTGGCTCTCTCATAAAAAATTCATTTTGATCTTCGACTCTCAGTCTGGTTAGCAGCTTGCTAAAAACTGAGTCATATTGGGACTTGAGTAGCTCACTCATTTCCTTGTTGTCATCTGTGTAGGACCCATCTTGTTTAAGAGGGGCCCAATACTGGACGTTGTTCTTGATTTTGATTTGGCATAGGAGAAGAAATACTTTGGGTTTCTTTCGATTTCATTTATGGCTTTTAGTTCTTTCCCGCGATTCCTGACTCCTAAAGGATTCTTTAGCTTAAGTTCGATGCTTGCTATTTCTCTGACCAGTGTCTCCCCGCCATTTCAGATAAAATTGACCTCTTTTAGCCGCTCGTTATTCTTTTCCGTCGCCTGTAAAGGGAGCGCCTGTCTCTTTCTATTTTACATCTACTCCTCCTTTTTCTTTGAGGAATAAGCCTTGTGCATACATCGAGTGCCAACCGAAATTAATCTGTTCTAGGCATAAGTTTGGGTCTGTGTTGCTTAGTATATCTTCCCAGCTTTATCGGTTAGGACTTGGTTTACTTGGTCCCACTTTATGTTTTTGTTATTGAAGTTGAATTTGGTGAATGCTCCCTCGTGACTAGTCTCATTTTGTCGGTCTGGGGCCCCACGCATACATGTCTGAACCTCAATTATGTTGTGATCTGAGTATATTGTTTTTGATATGGTGACATTTCTTATCAGATCATCATTGTTAGTGAATATGAGGTCTAGTGGTATTCTCCAGTCTAGTAGGCTCATTATTTGCTGGTTTAAATGAATTTTGTGAAAGAGATTTAAAAGCTCGTGTGAGTGTGAGTTTTCATCAGAGCTGCCTCCTGGTGTTATTACTGCAACAATATTATTTGGCTATATTCCTCCATTTTAGGTGCCTTAAGTTGAAATCCCCAGGTGCAAGATGTGGGTGCAGGAGCTGGAAGATTTTCCAGACAGTGGTCAAATTTTTAACAGCTGTTCCTGGAATTGCTGGGATGTTGCATCGGAGGCTTGTAGACTACCACAATGACTGGGTTTTTGGTTCTCGACCTTTACTGCTAAAACTTCCACTACGTCATTTGAGGCATTAAGCATTCTGTGCAAACAAGTGACTCTGCAATGTATCAGGCCAACCCCCCCCTTTTGCCTGTTCCCCTCTGTCACATCTGTATAGGTTGTAACCTGGGATCCATATTTCGTTGTCCAAGTGATCCTTTATGTGGGTCTCAGTGAAAGCCGCGAACATTCCCTTTTTCCCTCTGCAAGCGGGTCCACGGATAAAAGGTATTTTGTTGTTGTTGCTGGCTTTAGCCCCTGTATATTTGCAAAGAAAAATTTGTTATCGGACTGGTGGTATTTTTGGGTTTACTGGGGGGGATTTTTTCCGGCATTAGTATCTGTATCTGTTGGTTTGGAGTGGAGGCCATCGACTGGGGTTCCACCCAGGAATGACGGGATTTGGTGTACGATTTCTGCCATTTCCTGCCAGTTTTTTATTCCTTCCTGGCACTAAAAACCTCTCCCTCTTGAGGGCTGTGGCTACCCAGGTTTTCCCATGGCCTGGATGTTTTGTATCTTTTTGTCCCTTTAGATGGTATGCCTGGCAATTTAAGTTATAGCACAGTCTTTCCTTTGTACTGAAGAGGTACACATTTCAGGGGGGAAAAAGCTTACAGGAAGGGAGTTTGCATTTTCCTGTTGTCATATGGGCATGACATTTTCTAGGGTGGTCATAGTTGCATGTCCCATCTGTTTTTCCAGATTTCCCATGCCAGCAGAACCAAGGTGCATAGTATGAGCACAGGTTTGGGTTTCCGTTTGCCTTGGGTTTCTGTGACTGTATTCCCCTGTTGGTGCATGTTTCCCTGTCTTACTCCTATCCTCCCTAGCACCAACAATGGAGCTCCCACCAGTTTTTTTTTGGTAATTTATCCTCACTATTGCTATTGGAGTCCTCTTGTTTGCTATTTCCTGCGGTATTTCTATTTTGCAATATTGGTTTTATCTTATCTTTGACTACACTTGTTTCCCTACTATGGTTTCCTGTCTCTTATGAGGTCATTTATATGTATTCCTTCCTGCGTAAAATTTTCCCGACTACCTGGACAAAATCTCAGCTTCACCTTTACTGTCTCCCAGGACGAAATCTCCAGCTTCAACCATTTTCTGTCTCCCAGGACAGAAACCTCCGCTTCACCATTTCTGTCTCCAGGACAGCACTATCAGCCCACATTTACTGACTCCCAGGACATCACCTCCAGCCTTACAGTTTGTGACTACATGGCCAGTATCAAGGGCAGTACCATTCAGCCCAGCCTTTTTATGTTCCCATCTGTTGTAGAAAGCTTCCCCGGTTTTTTTTTGAAAGCAGCTTTGATGTTATCCTCATTTAATACCCTTGTGATTTTTTGTCCACAGATTTTCCTCATTTGGGCATACCCAAAACACTTCTTGTTTAATACTGCTTGTAGCTAGTTCTGGGATATCTGCACAAGGGGCGTGACACCAATTTCCACAAAAATGACAATTTAATCCATGTGGAAGCCCGTTTGTTTGACTGACCACAGACTACACACAGCTTCATAATGATTTGAATGGTTGATTTACTGCAATTCTACTAGCAACCTCTTGAATATTATATTAATAACCTCCTTAAATGAAGCTCTAGCTATTTGTATTTCTGTTTCTAACTCTTTTTGTATATTGGACAGCTTACGTCACGTTCCTGATTTTTAATGTTTGTGTTTATAAGGGCGCCTACAAACCCATCCGTTACAGTCTGCTTTATTGTCCAACGAAACTGTTTGAAACAGTCCCGAGTTCGGACCAGTCAAGGGTTCGGACCAGTCAAGGGTTCGGACCAGTCATCTGCCCCTGATCAGTGGGTCACTTATTTAAAACATACTGGTCGGTGATTTGAGCTAACACAGAAGGATCTACTGGAAATTATCTACCCCAGTAATATGTGATTTGACTTTATACAAAAGTATAACTTGCGTGTTGAAGAGCCGGTGATATCTGGCAGCTCCTACAATGACGTACCCGTCGACCTCTTTGTTTATCAATCGCTGTATTGGCTTTTCTATTTTTGTTTTTTTCCGTCTCCACCACAATAAATGCTATATTATCACTATAGTTGACTGGTGCAAATTTTGGAGGAAAAGGGCGCTTTTTCTGTAGTAATAATTGCTTCTCGTTGTGTATATTGGGACCGCTGGTAACTACAGGGTTTTATGAAATTCACAGTAACGTCTCGTATTTCAAGAAAAAGAAACTAATGAAAGTCACTCCACTCCACTAAGTACCATTAAATACTGGTTAGTTGCTACTACAACACTGTATTCTGCTATTTACTGGTATCACTAGATTATATGCGAGTACACTAGCAGGCCAGGAAGATTATTAAAAACAGCTGACCTGTGGTAAGTTTCTGGCGACTTCTGGCACCTGCCTCTATAGGCTTATCACTTCATTTACAAATTCACCTGTTTTCAAATGACACTTTAGCCTTTATCATCATATACTAGGGAGCCACTGTAGTATACACTATAAAATATGTATATCAATGCTTTCAGGGAGACTTTCTTTCCTCTGACACAAAGTTCAATTATTATTATTTTAAACACGGAAAACAGGCCTATGATTCCCTCTGGCAGTAAACTCTGCTAGGTAATGCACACTAATTCTCCTTTTTTGACTCAGTATATAATTTTTTCCGCCTAAGATTGGTTCCAGGCGCTAGAGGGATGTATCGTATAGGATTGATGACACAAATTAAATTTTCTAGCACGTAAGAGCGACCGTGAAAACACCAGAAAACCGGAGCACAACGAGGCACGCTGACAGCTACTTGCTGCATAAGTCATTCCAATTTCTTTTTTTCCATTTATTGTTTTAACCTGCTTACTTTTAGCCCTAGCCATGGTTTCCAATGAATAAAAGAAATGCTTCTCTTATGTAAAGCACCTACAAAATACATTACCCATTAAAGATAAGGTGACTTTGAAGCCACTGTCAGTTGCCATAACTCAGTCTCGTGATGCAGGAGAATATGCTTTATTATTACGCTAATATCAACACTACAGCTTATTTGCCTATCACAATTGACCCAAATATGACAAAGAACTTTGTCCTTGGAGGCAAAGAGGGGAATGTATGAGAGTATAGTTTTTACCAACGCCCCTTTTTATGGGTGTGAAGCGTGGGTGATGAAAAGTTGCAGCGAGGAGAAGGCTGGAGGCAGTGGAGATGTCATGTCTGAGGGCAATGTGTGGTGTGAATATAATGCAGAGAATTCGTTTGTTTGGAAGTTAGGAGGAGGTGCGGGATTACCAAAACTGTTGTCCAGAGGGCTGAGGAAGGGTTGTTGAGGTGGTTCGGACATGTAGAGAGAATGGAGCGAAACAGAATGACTTCAAGAGTGTATCAGTCTGTAGTGGAAGGAAAAGGGGGGGTAGGGGTCGGCCTAGGGAAAGGGGTTTGGGGGGAGGGGGTAAAGGAGGTTTTGTGTGTGAGGGGCTTGGACTTCCAGCAGGCATGCGTGAGCGTGTTTGATAGGAGTGAATGGAGACAAATGGTTTTTAATACTTGACGTGCTGTTGGAGTGTGAGCAAAGTAACATTTATGAAGGGGTTCAGGGGAAAACCCGGGAGCCCGGACTTGAGTCCTGGAGATGGAAGTACAGTGCCTGCACTCTGAAGGAGAGGTGTTAATGTTGCAGTTTAAAAACTGTAGTGTAAAGCACCCTTCTGGCAAGACAGTGATGGATGGAATGATGGTGAAAGTTTTTCTTTTTCGGGCCACCCTGCCTTGGTGGGAATCGGCCAGTGTGATAATAAAAAAAAAAAATAAAAAAACAATATAAATAACAAAACATATTAAATACTCCAGAATAAATAATATTTGGCATAACACCAAGCAGTTCGATGGAGGTATGAAGAGGATATGGTATACAAATACCATGTCTTGGTGGCTTATACGTGTATTAGACAAAACGGAGTACAGCACAGGGCTAACTGTCATATACACTTGTACTGCACCATAAACATGAAACAAAAGTTATTTTCTCTATATAGATTATCACACATAGCAGCATATGTGTAGAGAGCCTAGGATAACCCCAAAAAGTCAGCCTGGCTTATTTTTAGTACCTGGTTTGGGTTAGCCATATATGATTTTTGGTAAATATTCAATTCCCAGCCAGGGTAGAAACATTAGGCATGTTTCTTTACACCTGTTGTTTTTGTTTACCCATCAGTAAATGGGTACCTGGGTGTTAGCCAACTAGTGTGGGTGTTATCCTGGGACACTAAACTAATTTTCTTGAAATACTCTGCATAACAACAGGGCTTTCTATACAGTAGTATGTCATTGATGTCAGCTAGGCCTGTATACCTTGTACATGTACGTGTAGTAAATAAAGATATTATTATTATTATTATTATTATTATTATTATTATTATTATTATTATTTATTATTATTATTTTATCAGTTGTTTGTTGGGTTATCTTATTCAAACTCGGGCAATGTATAATGGAAAGATACTTCTTAATGTACACCAAAAATGAAAGAAATCAGACCATAAATAGCGGAGTTCACTTCTCAGCCATTAGCGGCCGCTTAGTGGTATATTTTTGTATGTTTTTATGGTTATACAGTGGTCCCTCGTTTTTCGTAATAAATCCGTTGCTGGAGGAGCTACTATAAACGAAATTTACGATTTGCGAATCAATTTTCCCCATAAGAAATAATGTAAATACAATTAATCCGTTCCTGACACCCAGAAATATTAAAACAAAAATTTTTTTTACATGAAATATACATGTAGTACATAAACAATACAATGGGAAATGATGAATGAAACATTAACAGCATAACACTTACCTTTATTGGAGATTTTTCTTAGTGTATGGGAGACTGGAGGAGGAGAGAGATTGGATTGTTTACATTTTTGGAAGGGGAATCCCCTTCCAGCAACACCTCGGGTACCAATTGCTTCTCTGGGGTTGCTTCTCTTCTCTGTTTCTTAATGCCACTAGGACCACCTTGAGAGTCACTCTAGTCCTGTCTCGCAAAGTAACTGTGGAGAGAGCTCTGTTTCTGGCGTCTCTTTAACACTTCCCTAAAATGGCCCAAGACTTTGTCACTGTACATACTTCTCACCTTCTTTACCACAGGCTTGGCACTAGCTTTCTTTGGAGCCATGGTAGCTTATTTAGTACTTGCAAGCACTACAATGAGTGGAATATTATGAAATATTTTGTAGGAGCACTTGAGGGGACCTTCACTCACTGGTAAACAATGCCAGACTGGCTGGGTAGGGAGGCCGCCCCAGCTCACACCGTGCGTACGCATCCCGAACGAACTACTATTCGCGAGTCAACCTATGAAAAGCGAGTCCATGTTTATACGAAATACCCTATGATTGGCGAAATTTAGATTGCCGAGAATGAAAGATATATTACGGAAATGGATATGATTTTGATTGCTTTCATGATGAAAAGTACCTTGAAATTGCGCTCACAGTAGCGAAAATGTTCTATGCTTTAGCGAAGCTCAAGAGTAAACAAATGATGTCACTGTCCAATACATGTGCGCTGCCAGTCCAAATTCCAGTACACAGTCATGAATGGGTTGACATTATTTATACAATTATTACAATAATGCAGTAGTCTGCATAACAGTAAATCTTTTATTTTTTTGTGAATAAAAATTCCAAATGGTAAGCAAGAGTAATATAAGAGGGGCCTGTTTGCAGTGACTAATGAACAGAGAAAATGTTATTTTAGTGCCAGGAATGTCTGCATTGTTTATTCTGGACCCTACTTTGAAATTGGCATCTGTTGAAATTTGTGTGAAAACGGCCAAACTGCCAATTTCTGACAAATTTATTGAGTAGTTGAAATAAGTGAAAAGGCTGTGTCTTGTACTCAGTTGACAGACTAGAAGTAAATAAGTTTATTCAGGTATACACAAATACAGTTACATAGATTATCATACATAGCAGTGTATGTATAGAGAACCTGGGATAACCCAGAAAAGTCAGACAAAGTGACTTATTTCCAGTACCTGGCTTGGGCTTCCCATATATAATTTTTGGTAAATATTTTTTTTTACTCGGTTGTTTGTTAGGCTATCTCACTGAAACTTGGGCAATGTATGATGGAAAGATGCTTCTTAACGTACACCAAAAATAAAAAGGGTGGACGATAAGGGAGTTCACTTCTCAGCCATTAGCCACCTTTGCGTATA
>NC_069464.1:18582193-18608961 GCF_026875155.1 Cherax quadricarinatus | reverse complement strand
TTTGTTTTTCTTTTCCCCAAAAATTTGGCATTTTGAAATTTGGTGAAATTGGCCCCAAAAATTGCTAAATTCTGCCCCACTGTTTTTTTTCAAGCAAAATGTTATGATTTTTGTCGACTAGTACACCGAAATTGGCTGAAAATAGAGCTCAAAGTGGGCAAAATTGCCGATGCATAAACATCGTTGAGACCACTAACTTCGTGAGAGCATAATTCCGTAAGTTTTCCATCAAATTTCATACTTTTGGTGTCATTATAAACAGGAAAAGATTCTCTATCTTTTCACAAGAAAAATAATTTTTTTTTTAAATTTGGCCGACCCTGAAAACAAGTCTCGGAGAGGGCCTGTCGACCCTGAAAGAGTTAAGCAAACACTATGATGACCTCCTGGCCACTCCTTGAGTCGCTAAAGACACCCTTCTCCTGCATTGTTCTTACTGAGACCTGGCTTAAGCAGGACACAATAGATATCTACCCACTACCAGGATAAACAGCAATCCACAACTGCAGACCACACCAAATTGGGGGTGGTATTTCATTCTATTACTCTAACCAACTATCTTGTATTAGCACCACTTGCTTTAGTGATGAATGTGGGGAATACATTTTTTGCTAATTTTACTGTAAAAAAACTTAAGACGCTTATAACAATCGGTGCCATTTACCGGATACCCCACACAAACATCCCAAATTTCAGTGAGAAATTAAAGGCACTAATAACAAACAAACAAATGAGCAAGCACAACCTTCTCTTAGCTGGAGACTTCAATATCAACCTTGGCCTACTAGATGATCAGCCTGTAACTAATTTCATCAACAATATGAACAACACACTTCTCATACCGACAATGACTAAACCAACCAGGCTCACTGAGACAAGTGCAACCATAATAGACCACATATGGACCAATATACTAGCCCCCTTAAATCAGGGATAATCACAGACAGCGCTACTGACCACTACCCTACCTTCTTCCTAACAAACATTAGTAAACCACCACTGGAATACAACAAAGTTTCATTTAGACTCCATGACGAGGCCTCAATAAGGAATTTCACAGCAGACCTAGAGACTGTTGACTGGCCTACAGAATTCTCCAAGGCCAATGGTACTGATGATTGGACAAACATTTTTCTTAACAAATTACTTAGATTATACAACAAACATTGTCCTATAAAAATGAAACAGATCACGAATAAACGGCTCGGTTGCCCATGGCTAACCAGCAGCATTCTGAAATCCATTGATAAGAAACACCAATATGAAAAGCAATATAGACAGGGGTTAATGCACAAAGATATTCTTAAACACTATTCATCACTTCTCACCAAAGTAATAAAAAAGGCAAACAACTGTACTACTCCAGCAGAATTCACTGACACAAAAGGAGATACAGTGGACCCCCAAGTTTCGGCGGGCATTGACCTTCGTGAAATTCGACTTTTGGCAAGATTTTTTGGCAAAATTTGGTCTCGGTTTCGTGATTAGACTCATGATTCGGCGTCCGTCCGGTCCCCCATCCGCCCATCACCGAGCACACAAAGCCAGTCCCCATGCCTTTCATGCTTAGTTTTCCCATTGTTTACCAACACGTGACCCATCTCCCCGCTGGTTCAAAACGTAATAATCCATTGTTTATTGTGATTGCAACTGCTAATAAGTCACCATGGCCCCAAGGGAAAAGCTAGTGCAAGCCCTTTGGTAAAGAAAGCGAAGAACACGATCCAGAGGGATTTTAAAGGGTTTTGAGGCAGATCCTGACCCTGCCGACCCTCTGCTTGTTGTGGAAGTTTTTTGTGGCATTGGGCAAGTCCATGGGGTTTGAGGTGAGTGATGGGGTTGTGGAAGAGTTGGTGGAGGACCACAGGGAAGAGCAAAACCACTGACGAACTGCAAGACTTCAACTGGAACAGCTCAGACGACAGTGAGGAATTTGCTTCAGAGGAGGAGGAAAAGAGAGTGAAGGAGGTGCCTTCTTGGGTTTGATTAAGGACATGTGTTCAAAGTGGAATGAGTTGCAAAGTTTTGTTGAAAAGTATCACCCTGACCAAGCTGAAACAAGCCATATCTGCAACATGTTCAGTGACAAAACCTTGTCCCAACTTCAAGCAAATCATAAAAGAAAAGCCAGAAAAAAGACCTCTTTGGACAGATATTTGTGCAACAGGGGTCCATTTACTCTCAAGTTGTTTTCCCCGTGGGATTAAAAGAAGAAGGGAAGTAACCCCAGAAAAGGACTTGCTACCTGAAGTCCTAATGGAAGGGGATTCTCCTTCCAAACAATTTGTGTACACCTTCCTCCTATCCCCTCCTCCCCCTCTTCTATTCACCCAGAAGCTTCAGTAAAGGTAAGTGTATTGTTAATTTTTATTTTTTTTTGCATGTACTTAATTTCTGATTGGTTTTCAGTATGTAAATCTTTATTTAATTTGAAAAAAAAAATTGTTTTATTTTAATATTGGAGGGAGAGATATGGAGGAGGTGAATGTATTCAGATATTTGGGAGTGGTCTGTCAGCGGGGTGTCTATGAAAGATGAGGTCAGTCATAGAATTTATGAGGGGAAAAGGGTGAGCGGTGCACTTAGGAGTCTTTGGAGACAAAGAACTTTGTCCTTGGAGGCAAAGAGGGAAAGTATGAGAGTATAGTTTTACCAATGCTCTGATATGGGTGTGAACCATGGGTGATGAATGTTGCAGCGAGGAGAAGGCTGGAGGCAGTGGAGATGTCATGTCTGAGGGCAATGTGTGGTGTGAATATATTGCAGAGAATTCATAGTTTGGAAGTTAGGAGGAGGTGCGGGATTACCAAAACTGTTGTCCAGAGGGCTGAGGAAGGGTTGTTGAGGTGGTTCGGACATGTAGAGAGAATGGAGCGAAACAGAATGACTTCAAGAGCGTATCAGTCTGTAGTGGAAGGAAGCGGGGTAGGGGTCAGCCTAGGAAAGGTTGGAGGGAGGGGGTAAAGGACGGTTTGTGTGCGAGGGGCTTGGACTTCCAGCAGGCATGAGTGAGCGTGTTTGATAGGAGTGAATGGAGACAAATGATTTTTAATACTTGACGTGCTGTTGGAGTGTGAGCCAAGTAACATTTATGAAGGGATTCAGGGAAACCGGCAGGCCGGACTTGAGTCCTGGAGATGGGAAGTACAGTTCCTGCACTCTGAAGGAGGGGTGTTAATGTTGCAGTTTAACCCCTTGACTGTCGCAACCCCCAATCCTGAGGTGTCTCCTGGTGTCGCAAAATTTAAAAAAAAAAATATTTTTTCTTATGAAATGATAGAGAATCTTTTCCCAATTGTAATGACACCAAAAAAAACGAAATTTGATGGAAAACTGACGGAATTATGCTCTCGTGAAGTTAGCGACCTCGGCGCTGTTTACAAATCAGCGATTTCGCCCACTTTGAGCCCTATTTTCGGCTAATTCCGTTGTTCCAGTCGACCAAACTCATAGTATTTTTTTTGAAACTGCATTTTTTTTTTTCGATTGAATACAAGAATGCCTTTCCCGATTTCAACTCCCCAAAAATGTGGCAGAAATTTGAAATTTTGGGCCCAATTTCATAAAAATTTAAAAATATGAAATTTCAAAAAAAGGTCCAGAATGAACAATGAGACTTTCCCTGGCTCTAAATTAAAAACTTTTTTCTTTGTTCTCGTATGTTCCAGGCCCCTCTGTTTTTACTCTTGCTTTCTATTTTGTTTTTATTAAAATAAAAAATAGAAGACTTATATTATGCGGGGACAAAGCAATTTTAATAATTGCATAAATAATATCAACCCATTCATGCTGCATATTAGAATGGCTAGTTGGAAATTTATTGGAAAATGAATCACTTGTTTACTTTTGAAACTTGGAAAAAAATTAAAACTTTTCCCCTACTTTGAGCTCCATTACCAGGTTTCTTTTTACAGTAAAACAATCAAAATCACCTTTATTTCTATAATATGTTTTCCTTTATAAAATTGAGCCAAGGGGAAAACGAGTTACAACCAAAAAATACTATACGAAATAGACCAAAAAGTCGGATTTTAATTTAAAAAAAAAAAGGGTGGGAAAGTTTTTTTTTTTTCATTATGCACTGCGTGCTCCAGGATTTTTTTTATATGGTGCCCCCGACCACACGACCCATTTCTCAATTGGGCCTACCAGCTTTTCCTGCTTGTTTTAAAGCTGCTAGATTTATGAGAAATTATACGTCAAACACTACTCATAAAGTATATATGGCCCCGCGACAGTCAAAAGGGTTAAAAAACTGTATTTTAAAAGCCCCTTCTGGCAAGACGTTTGTGTGAATGATGGTTAAAAAGTTTTTCTTTTTCGGGCCCCCCCCCTGCCTTGGTGGGAAGGGCCAGTGTGTTAACAAAATAAAATTTTTTTTTGGGTGTTTGGAACGGATTAATTTTTTTTTCTTATTTCTTATGGGGAAAATTGTTTCGGTTTCGTAAATTTTCGACTTTGGGCGTTTTCTGGAAGGATTAATACAAAACTGGGGGGGTCCCTGTAAAAAAAAAAAGCCCGGGGAAAAACTTTCACGATTCTGGGCACCCAAAAACTGAAAAAAAAAAAAAATATTGTCCTAACTAAACCTAACAAAACCCACTACTCCATGACCAAAGCTAAAAAGATAAAGTTCTTCTCTACCTTTTGGATTTTTTTTCGCCTTAAAATCGAAACCCCAACCCCTTTGGGGGGACTACTGAGGGGAAATTTCCCAAACTCCTTCATCTTTACCAACTGGCCCACAAAAAGTCCCCGCAATTTAAAGTCACTTAAAAAAAATCAGGGAATCTTTTTTCACATCCCCCATTTTGTAAAAGCGAGCGGCCCTGCCCTTTTCCCAATGCTATTACATTACTTTTTAAAAAAAGTCCTAGAAATGCCTTTCCTGACACTCCCAAAAGACGCAAGGGTTACACCAATCAAAAAGGTGGGACTCTACAGGTGTAAAAAACTATCCAAAAATCTTTGAGAAATATGACAGGGATTATTCATTTAAAAGGGCCCCAATATAACCCCCTGCCATTTGGATTCAGGAAAAAAAAAGCATAATGATGCAATAGTAAAAATGTGATCTGTTTTACACAGATTGTAAAAAAAGGAATATCGTGGGAATCTTTATTGACCTAAGAAAGTTTTGACACAGTGACCATGCATCCTACCACAAATTTGCCTTTATGGTATAAAGGCCATGCGCTTGATTTTTCAAATCCTACCTTATAATGGTATCAGTATGTCCCCATTAACCATTTGAGGGCGACAGGCCTCTCAAAAATTTGGTTCTCAGGGTGGGCCCAAATTTTAAAAAAAAAAAAAATTTTTTTTCTTATGAAAAATAGTTTTTTTTAAACATTATACGAAAAAACAAAAATTTTTTACATCAATACTTCGGAGTGTGGGGGGAAAGTTTGCGAAAATGGCACCTTTTTATGGAACAGCGGCGACTGCCGCTACGGTAAACTTTGGTTTCTTGTATTTGAAGGTTTGTTTTTTTTTTCCCTATTTATTTTTTTAAATAATTAGTGGTCTGAGACCAAAGTAAGGTGAAATTAATATTACACTCTTTGTATCAACACAATAAGCCACAAACATAATTTAATATATTGTTTCAAAACTTGTTTACAAAAACAAACAATAAAAAAAATTTGGGTTTATTTATTGTTCATAATATAATAAATATCGTCACTAAACATTTTCCCTATTATTTCTGCAGTTTGGGGAAACTCTTTGAACATGGTTTTCATACACAAGGGGTGTTTTATTTTTTCCCCTCATTCTATCTTTTAAATCTGTTCTTCTTTTTTGTCTGTCTATCTCGTCTCCAGGTAACTAAATAAAAGTAACATAGTAAAATTTTACCTAGGAAACCCCAAAGAAATCCAGCAAAGTGTGTATCCGTTTAAAGACGTGGTAAAAGTGAGACGCAGTTTGTGGCTCTCGAGACAGAGAGCTAGTGGATAGACAGATAGACAGGGAGCTTGACAGACAGACAAATAACAGACAAAAATGTTATGTCCCAGCAGAAAAAAAAGGGAGGCGTTTTTCATCAAATCTTTTTTATCATTCCCCCTCGTTTCGCTCTCAAAAGTCATCTCTTATCAGATTTTATTCCCCTTATTTGTACTGTCATGGGGTGGCTTTTTTTTCTTGTTTTAAAGGGGAAAAATTTTATTACATCATTTCTTCCTCTTTTCCCCCTCCTCCTTTCCTCATCCTTTCCTTTTCTTCTCTTCCCCCTATCTTCCTCTCCCCTCCTTTTCCCTCTTCCTCCTATCTTCCTTTCCTCTTCTTACTCCTCCTCTTCCCCTCTCCCCCTCCTTTTGTCCCCCTCCTTTTCTTCCTCTTCCCCCTTTCCCCCTTCTTCCTCCTACTTTCCTCTTCCTCCTTTTCCCCCAAATTTTCTTCCCCTCCCTCTTTCCCCCTTCCTCTTCCTTTTCCCCTTCCTCCTTTCCTCCTACTCTTCCCTTCTCCTCTTCCTCCTCTTTCTCTTCCTCCCCCTCCTCTTTTTCCCCTTTTCCCTCCCCCCCTCCTCCTCTCCCCCTTTCCTCCCTCCTCGTCTTCCCCCTAATCTTCCTCCTACTTTCCTTTTCCTCTTCCCCCTCTTCTTCCTTTTCCTCCTACTTTTCCCTCTTCCTTTCCTCCTTTTTCTCCCCCTCCTCTTCTTTCCTTTTTTCCCTATCTTCCTCCTACTTTTCCTTTTCCCTCCTTTTTTTCCCTTTCCTCCTCCTCCTCCTCCTAGTGTAAATTACCGGAGTCAGCAGCTGTCAAGTGACAATTGTTCTTACTCACTCCCCCTCCCGCCTGTCAAAACAATGGGGCGGATGCTGTTTCCCCCTCTTCTATCTAATTTTCTTTCTCCTCATTTTATCTTTTAATCTGCTCTTTTTTATTGTCTGTCTATTCTGTCTCACGGTCCAATAAATGCAAGTATACATAGATAAATTACCCCGGATAAAACCCCAAGAAATCCAGACAAAGTGCTGTACTCCCCTTGAAGATGTGAGTAAAAGTATGGCCGTCTTGTGGCTCTCTGAGACAGAGAGTAGACGAATAGACAGATGACAGGGGCCCCTTGCAGACAGACAAATAGACAGAAATGTTAGTTTTACCCGCAAAAAAAAAAATGGAGAGCGATGTTCATTAATCTTTTGGTTCAGCTACCCTCATTTACCCCCATCAAAAAGTCAGCACTTTTCAGATGTTATTCCCCTTTTCTTGTTCTGTCATGGGTAAATTTTTTTTTACATATTATTATTATTTTTAGTTTTTTATTATTATTATTATTTTTTTGTATTATTTTTATTATTTTATTATTGTTATTATTTTTCGTATTTTTTTTCTTCATCCTCCCTTCTTCCTCCTCCCCCTCCTCCTCCCCTTCTTCCCCCTCCCCCTCCTCTTCTTCCTCCCCCTCTTCTTCCTCCCCCTCCCTTCCTTTTCCCCCCTCTCCCCCTCCTCCTGTTTTCCTCCTTCCTTTCCCCCTCCCCTGCCTCCCCTCCTCCCCCATTTTGGAACAAGTTTGAAAAGTTGTAGTTCATATCACTATCAAAACTCACCCAAAGCTCACATCTGAGTCTGGGTTTTTGGGGAAAAAGGGTTTCTCTTTGATTCGGTTCAAGAATGGAACAAGAGGCCCCGCACCGAGGTGGAAGGCTTGGGTTGTCTGGGTTTTTTCCCCCTATTACCCCCAAATTTTTTTTCCATTAGTTTCAGTCAAAACCCCACCAGAACTTTGAAACTCATCTTCACGTCACTTCCTCTTATTAGAAAAGTCCAGGGGAACAAAAAAGTGTCCCAATTCGCCCAGGGGTGAGGAAAATTCTTCCGCCAGGATGGTGGACATTTTTTACTATGAGGGGGTTCCCCCAATGCACCCCTGGGTCCCAGATTTTTTTCTACTGCGCACACCCCCAACAGGGCCCCCTTCTCTCACATCTAGGGCCCTTTAGCCCTTTTCCCGCGAGTTTGACGTGCTGAAATTTTTGCACTAGTCGTCAAAAAAACCCCCACGCGTTTAAGACGTATGTACGGCGAAAACCCCCAAAAGGGTTTAAAGACACACATCATCAACACGGGGTACTTGATTGGAGTGCTGAGGGAAGGTCTTTTGTCCCCCGCTCTTCTCATTTGCATCAATGATCTTCCAAAAATATCCAACCTGAAACCATTCTCTTTTCTGACGACAGATTTTCATCTCCCCCTAATCTTTCCCCCCTTCAACACCCTTTTACGAGGAGCTGCTCAAAAAATCGGGTTTAAATGAGAGCAATATATTACACTTTAAAATGACAAAAAACCTACTTATTTTGTTTGGTAGCAGGGAGGGTTGCACAACTTAACATTAAAATCGACAACATTTATTGCCAGACATAATGAGGGAAATTCTAGGCCTTATCTTGACAACAACCCGAATTTCAGCACCCATTCAAAACATAACAAAAAAAAATACCAAAACAGTTGGGATCCCTCCAAGAATGATACAACGTGCACAAATGCCTTCTCCACTATCCCTTCATCATTTATTTTTTACCCCCCTATGCTATTTTTGCTTGGGGTAAGTGCAGGAACACACCCCAAAGCCCCAAAATAACCCACAAAAAGCTGCAGTAAGAATAATCCCTAAAACCCATCCCCCGGCAACCCCCCCCCATCTTCTAGATCTAACTTTCTCCTGTTTTAGAACATCCCATTACTATGTGCATCTACATTTCAGGACCTTAAAACAGTATTAACCTTGCCCAAATGCTTTCTTGATGTTGTGACAGGACCCACAGCATAACCCAGACACAAACATATCTTGACATTCCCCCTGTTCCCACTAAAACCCTTTACAAAAATTCAAATGATGCAAAAGGCCAAAATTGGAAACCCTACCCAAAAATCTAGAACTGCAGAACATTCTCACTTTTTAAGACTTTTGTAAAATAGAATAGGAAATGAAAGAGACAGGCGCTCCCTTTTCAGGCGACGGAAAAAATAAAGAGCGGCCTAAAAAAAAGGTCAATTTCTGAAAAGCGCAGGGGGACCTGGTCAGAAAATAGCAAGCATCGAAACTTAAACTAAAAAAATCCCCTTTGGAGTAGGAACGCGGGAAAAAAACTAAAAAAAAAATGAAATGAAAGAAACCCAAAGTATTTTTTCCTATGCCAAATAAAATCGAAACAAACGTCCGTATGGGCCCCACTTAAAAAGATGGGTCCTCACAGATGCAGCAAGGAAATGAGTGAGTACTCAAGTCCCCTATGACTCAGTTTTTAGCAAGCCCCTAACCGCTGAGAGCGAAGATCAAATGAATTTTTTTATGAGAGAGCCCAAAATTTGATTAACACAAGCCTATCCGATGTTATCTGACGCCAATTTACTTGGGCAGGCGATAAAAGACATGCCATGCACTCTGCCCCCGGGCCAGACTCAGGAACTTGTGTTTATCAAAAACGCAAGAAGCCCTATCACGGCCTTTTCCTCCTATGGAGGGGGGAGCATGGACACGGGGGGGTTTTTCCCCAGTTTCTAAAAACAACAGACAAGCCCCACTCCACAAAGGGGGCAGTAAAAAACACAAAGAACTCAGAATAGCACTAACATCCCCCTTCATAAAAATCTTTGAAAGGGTCCTAAAAAGCAAGATCAACCCATCTGAAAAACCCCCCTAGTTAACAAACCCCGGGAACATGGGTTTAGAAAAGGTCGCCCCGTTGTCTCAAATACTGGTCACTCGACAAAGGTCCTAAATGCATAGAAGAAAAAGAAGCAGATGTAATATATACAGACTTTGCAAAAGCCTTCGAAGTGGACCCTGGCGTAATAGCGCACAAAAAAGGCGCCTAAAGGGAAAAAACAGGGAAAATTTGGTCGGGTCTTAATTTTCACTAACAGAACACAGAGAGAAAATCGTAACGAGTAAAATGAGGCAGCTACGGGAAAAGCTCTGTTCCACAAGGCACAGTACTAGCTCCCATCTTTTTCCCCATCCTTTTATCCCACATAGACAGGATGTCGCCCGCACCCTGTCTTTCCCTTTTAGATGACA
Organism: Cherax quadricarinatus; assembly: GCF_026875155.1. Taxonomy (NCBI): domain Eukaryota; kingdom Metazoa; phylum Arthropoda; class Malacostraca; order Decapoda; family Parastacidae; genus Cherax; species Cherax quadricarinatus. The sequence goes on along the minus strand of NC_069464.1, from coordinate 18,598,931 downwards.
CCGAATCTGCATGACAGTGTCTTCCATTGCAGGGGCACTGCAAGGCTCCAGGGGCATCAACCAAATCTTTCAGTGGGTGCAGAAAACATATGAAGTTCAACGATGAGAAAAATTTCAATTACTCAGATATGGGAAAAATGAGGAAAAATTTAAAACTTCATCAAGTACAAAACAAAAATTTTGGGCCCAAAAAAAGAGCGAAAAACCAAAAGTAAAAACCTGGGGGGGTGATTTTTTGCGGAGGATCTCACTTAAGGACCTAAATTGTATCAAACCTCTGCTAGAAAAATGCAGGATGGATAATGAGAACCCTTTAAAACTAGGGAGGCCAAGCCCTGATGACACTTTCAGGTACTTGTTCTTCTAGGTGGAATATTGCTGCACTCTAACAGCACCTTTCAAGGGCAGGTGAAATTGCCGACCCAAAAATGTACAGAGAATTTCACGGCACGTAACGGAGAAAAACACCCCAATTCTGGGAGCGTTGAGGTTTCTAAACCTGTATTCCCCTGGAATGCAGGGGGAGAGATACATGATTTTATACCCCCTGGAAAACCCTAGGGGGAAATTTTCCCAAACTTGCACACAAAAAATCATCACTACGAAAGAAAAAAGACTTGGCAACGAGCCCATCCCCCCAATGAAAAGCAGGGGTGTCACTAGACGTTAAGAGACCATAAAAAAGGGTCAGGGGCCCGGACTGTTCAACTGCCCCCGCACACATAAAAGGGGGGTTTTCCAACGACCCTGGCAGTCTTCAAGCTGGCCTGGACAAGCACCCAAGTCAGTTTCCCGATCAGCCGGGTGGGGTCGTACGTTGGTTTGCGTGAGGGGCCCGCAGAACGCCCCGGTTTATCAGGCGTGATCCACCGGAGGCCTGGTCACAGAGGGGGTCGGGGGGGTTTCCCCCCAACTCTCTCCCGGTTTAAAATCAGGTCCCTGTACTCCCGTCAAAACTACATGGAAAACCCCTGGTGGTTCAACTTCCTCACTCACCCCTTTGATTTAAAAAACGAAATACGAATTTAATCTTAAATAAGAAACCCAATCTCATAAGTTTGCCCGTGTACTTCAAATAGAAATGTTGTTTTCCAAAACAAAAGCATTTAATTGCTAAACTCAAAAATATAAAGTAGTACTTAGCTTAATACCAAATTACTCCATAATCTGTATAATTTTTGGGGTTAAAAATTAATCTATGTCTGCCCGAAATGCCTAGCCCTGCTAGGTGTCCTAGTGGCCCCCTCTGTAATTAGTATTATATAACTGTAAACCACACAATATCCAAAATCTGTAAACCCCGCATTGTAACCCTTATAGAGAATAAACTTGATTGATTGATTGATAGATGTGGGAGCCAGACAACTTGTACAAGTGATGGCAAAGAATAGTGTTTTCTCTAGTCCAATATAAGAGAAAATGTATTACTGGGCGTAACTGTAGAAAATTATTCCTTTTGTATGCCTTCACTCAGAGCGTCATTTCTTTTAAAAAATGGTGTTACATGAGAATGGGAGTGTTCCTCTTTATTTATTCTATCGTATCAACATGAGGACAACTTGTGCACAATGTAACTTGTACACAAACCAGACATGTACACTTTGTTCGCTTACATAACTCACGTTTGCCTGGTTTGTTTACATAACTCCACGAGTGTCCTCTCTCATGTACTCATTCTCTCTCTCTCTCTCATTTATTTGTTTTTATCTCGTTTACTCACCTTTGACCCTACATTAAAATTACATATATTTTAAGGTAAGTAATGAGTTAAAATGTATATGCATTATATCACTCTTGGATGCTTAACCCCTTAAACTGTCCAACGTAGATCTACGTTTTTTCAACATTTGAAAGTATGTAAAAAAATTTAGATCTTCTTTTCTTTTTTTTTACATTTGAAAACGTGTAAAAAACTTTGATCTATTTTTTTTTGTTATACAGTGGACCCTCGACATTCGATACTAATCCATTCCTGAGAGCTATCGAATGTCGAAAATATCGAAAGTCGAATTAATTTTCCCCATAAGAAATAATGGAAATCAATTAATCCGTGCAAGACACCCAAAAGTATGAAAAAAAAAATTTACCACATGAAATATTAAGTTTAATGCAATAGAATAATTACAATAACAACAATAACAATAGATTAATAACAATAGAATAAATGACACTTACCTTTAATGAAGATCTGGTGATGATTGATGGGATGTGAGGAGGGGAGAGTGGATGGTGTTAGTGTTTAGAAGGGGCATTCCTTCCATTAGGACTTGAACTGGCAGCCTCACCATGCCTTACCACACTGTGTATGCCACTACGATTCTTAAATCTTTCAAACCAACCTTTGCTGGCCTTAACTTCACTCATATCACCACTAGTTGCAGGCAATTTCTTTACCAAATCATCATGCACTCCGACACATGCACTCCACTTTCATACTTTGCAATTATAATATGGATAATATGGAATGTACCGAATGTATCCTTAGATGCGCGCACACTGGCTGGCTTGTAAACACTGGCACACATGGGGCAGTTCAGGCCACATGTGGACATGTCTCGTACGAATCGTATTGAATGTAGGGTTTTCCATCGAATGTCGAGGCGAAATTTTTGCATTAAAATGCATCGAATGTCGGATTTATCGAATGTCGATGCCATCGAATGTCGGGGTCCACTGTATTTGAAAATATGTAAAAAAAACGTAGATCTACTTTTGGAGCACTACACATGTGAACGTAAATTTGTTTGGACAGTTTAAGGGTTAAATGTTATAGAATATTATGTGTGGATGGGGTGGCCTGTTATGGTAGCCCGGCTTACTACCATACATACCACACTTGATTTCTTACAATAAATACTACATACTTGTCTCACCCTATGTGGCATGCAAAGAGTACGTAACCTTTATTCGGCGCATGTACACACCCTCATTTACAGGCTATTCCCCCAACCAGCGAACCAGGTTGCTAAGAGTTGATGATGGGCCCCGTCGTTCAACTAGTGACCAGGTTCTAGCCAATAAGAAGATGGTTTTGGCAATCGCAGAGGTTATGTGGGTACCGCTCTCCTGTCTGCCCTTGTCATTCCCATTCTAGAGCTGGTTGAAGCACGGTCTGCTATCTTGTGGCTTCTATTTCTGCCTTGCTTACCGTGGAGTGCACTATACTTATCACTGTACATAGTGTACATATTGCTGTTATAAATTGGTGAAGGATAATATAAGTCTAAACTTTTTCTACTGTGTTTATTTGCTCCCATTACACCCGGGGTAACAGGCCATTTGGAATCCTGGGTTGTAATATGGGGGCCTGTCCGGGATTTGAGCTGGACTTAGAGAAACGGTTGAGCTTAGGGTGAAGCTCGTAGCAGGAACATTGTGCAGCTTGCTGTCTGGCATTGCTTTACAATTTTGCGTGTCAGTTGTTACTAGCCTGTTCAGTGTGGAGAATTTTGCAGTCAGCTTTGCTTGTATGCGTATTCTGCAATCGTACTGTGCATAGCTAAGCGTGTTCTGCAAATTAATGTGTTACGTTGGGGTATTCTGCAATTGTACTGTGCATAGCGAATAATTTATGCCACCTAGACAAGTCAGACGTCTGGTGTCGGCATATACTTTGCATAACCTACCTAAATTGTCCCTACAGCGTTGTTGGCAAATTGCTCGTTCCATTGGCATTACATACAAACGCACTTTCACAGCTGCACAACTGCGTTCATGATTGCTGACAAACTTATAGAAGAAGAGATGGCACATCAGACTCCTCCCTCTACGGGAACTAGGGCAAAAAACTACTATGTTCTCGCAGGAGGAAGATGATACACCTACGGAGCAAAATGGTCAGTATAGTGCAGCTGGGTTGTCTCAGGGTGAATCAGCGTTGTTGGCACTTGAGCTGGCAAAAATCAATCTTGAGCAAACTAGGGAACAGAGAGCATTCGCAAGGGAAGAATTTGATAGGGAAAGTGAAAGGAGGCAGTTTTCGCATTCTGTAAATAATTTTAGTTTACAGAAAGCAGTACAGTTTGTTCCCCCTTCAATGAGGCCGAACCAGAGCAATTTTTCGAAAGCTTCGAAAATCAGGCTCGAGCCTTGAGATGGCCAGAACAGCATTGGGCATCGTTGGTTCATACAGCATTATTGGGTAAGGCACAAGAATTCCACGTCAGTATTAAATGACGTTGAATTTTCTGATTATCAAGTAGTGAAGACCACAGTGTTGGGAGCATATACGTGTATCCCAGCCAAATACCGCAAGAGTTTTAAATTGGGCAGAGACAGCTTGGTCAATCCCTAGTCGACTTTGCAAAACAGCAAACCAAAGCTTTTACCAGCTGGTATAAAGCAAGTGGTGTCTCTACCTTTGAGGAGCTGGTGCAGCTTATTCTGATTGATAACCTGTTGGAGTTGTGGGACCAGAGGTTCAAGTCTTTCTGCAGGATCGTGACTTATCCACTGCATTGGAGGCAGCCAGGTTGGCTGATACTTTCGAAACTAACCGCTCCTTGTCCGAGCGGTCCCGTCTCTCTTTTCAACAGCCTGGCATGAGCAGAGATCGTCAACCTTGGAGAATGAAGTGCCAGCCGGAGGGGAGAACGTCTACGTCAGCCAACCAAGTCACCTGGTGAGCCACGCTTCTCAACATATGGTCACCTGCGGAGAGGCAAACTACTCATGGTGCATCTCGACAACAGTATCCAGAGAGACACCAGCCAGAAACGACACCATTTGCAACGTCAACAGGGAGTAAAGGGCAAGCTGTCGTCTGCTTCAGGTGCAATAAAGTAGGTCACATCAGTCCAACTGCCCCCATAAACCTAACCCATTGGGAAAATCTCTAATATCCCTAGTAACATGTCCCCTAGAGAAGTAGAAAAAGGTATGGCCCCTTATTATTGCAAGTCTTATTTCCCTTCAGGAAACTCAGAAACACTAAAGTAAAGACCTTTAGAGATACTGGAGCATATTGCTCACTTGTAAGAGAGGGAATATTACCCCTTTCAGAGAATACTTCTTTGAATTCCTCTGTTTTATTGGAAGCATTTGGAGGAGCTATATATTCTGTTCCTTTGCATAAAATTTATGTACAGTGCAAATATTACACTGGGTACTTGACTGTAGGTGTCTCAAAAGGATTCCCCATGAAAGATGCATGTTATTACTGGGTAATAACATTACTACTGTTAGTTCGTGTCCTGAACCTATAATGATTAATTCTTCTCCGGTGCTGGCCATAACTCGGGCAACATCCCAAGGGTTGTCTGGAGAGAATGTTGACCTATCCTTGGACGACTCCGATCTCGGAATAGCCATGTTGTTTTATGAGGCACCCGGCCGGTAGCCTCGTAAATCAAGTGAACAGACCCCGATCAAGCCTTCCTATTCCCAGGTTGCAGGATTGCCAGATGTCTCTGTTTCCATGCCGAGGGACTGTCCTTCTGGGAGGAACAACGAAAGGACCCTTCTTTAAAATTTGCTTTTGAGGCAGCCATGGGTAAATCCTCTTTGGGTCATCCGGTCAAGTATGAAGTTAAAAACGATTATTTGATCTGCACTGAGACTGGTAAGGAGATAGAGGGTCGGCATTGTATGACAGGTTAGTGGTTCCAACAAAGTATAGACCTCAAATATTAAATATAGCTCATAATACGTCATTAGGAGGTCACTTAGGAATTACAAAAACCTTGTATAGAATCACAAAAGAATTTTATTGGCCAAAATTAAAGAAAGATGTGAAGAATCATATTAGGTGTTGCCGAGAATGTCAGCAAGTTGGAAAACCTGGACATTCCATTAAACCTGCACCTCTCCAACCTATACCTGCTGATGGAGAACCTTTTGCAGATTTAATTATAGATTGTGTAGGTCCACTACCTAGGTCAAAGTCTGGAAATCAATATTTATTTACGATTATGGATAAAGTAACCAGATATCCTGAAGCAATTCCCATGCGTAGTATTAATACTAAAGCTATTCTCAAAGCTTTAACAAAATTCATTTCTTGTTTTGGCATTCCTAAAACTATTCAAAGTGATCAAGGTACTAACTTCACTGCCAAAGCATTTAGGGAAGTATTAACTAGGTTAGGGATAATCCACAACTTATCCACTGCCTATCATCCTCAGTCCCAAGGCACCTTGGAAAGATTTCACCAGACATTAAAAACAATGATGAGAAGTTTTTGCATGCACTTTCCTACAGACTGGGATGAATCACTACCTTTGTTGCTGTTCTCAGTACGAGAAACGGTGCAAGAGTCTACAGGGTATAGTCCTTTTGAGCTTGATCTTTGGGCACAATGTACGAGGTCCTCTTCGGGTGCTCAAAGAGGATGGATGGGAGAAGACGTTAGCTCAACACTCTACAATCTGTCTTCAAGGTTGCAGGTGGCACGTCAGTTAGCCAAGGCTAACCTAAAGACAGCTCAAAGTAAGATGAAACAGAGGTATGACAGAAGTGCACAATTCGCTCCTTCCATCAGGAGACAAGGTGTTGGTGCAGGAACCTATACCTGGCCACACTTGAAAGCTAGATTTACGGGACCTATGCAGATTGTAAGTAGTTATCTGATGTAAATTATGTGGTAGCTCCCATTGATAAGACCTCAAAAACTAAACTTACCACATTAATCAATTAAATACTTCCATACACCAGATAAAGTCCCAGTAATGACTCTGTCCTCTACCTCTGAGGACAACTCTGACTCTTTGCACTCTATCTCTGAAATTAATATTAGACTTTCAAATTCTGTCCTCCTCAAGGATCCTAGCCCTTTAATGGAGGGATTATCTGAAATGCAAGCAACAAATTTAACTGAGCTTCTACAGTCATTCCTAATATTTTTTTCGGATGTGCCGAAAAAATGTACATTAGGTTATCATGATGTAGATGTGGGAAACTCTAAACCAATTAAACTCTCCCCTACAGAGCTAATCCTGAAAAGCAAAGGCTGCTTCAGCAGGAAGTAGAATTTTTGTTAAAGCATGGTTTAGTGGAGGAGTCATCTAGTCCATGGGCTTCACCGTGCATCCTTGTGAAGAAGGCTGATGGAGGGTTTCGTATGTGTACAGACTACCGTAAAGTGAACGAGGTCACAATTACAGATGCTTACCCTCTTCCTCGTCTGGATGACGTAATTGACTTTGTGGGTAAGGCTACTTTTGTGTCCAAATTAGATCTCCTTAAAGGCTACTATCAGGTACCTTTGACAGATAAGGCGAAGGAAATCTCTGCCTTCGTAATTCCAGGAGGTCATTATCAATACACAGTTACCCCCTTCGGAATGAAAAATTTCCCCTCTTCATTCCAGAAACTTATCCATCAGGCTATTAAAGGACTTGAAGGCACGGCAGCGTACCTAGATGATATTGTTGTGGTGTCTGATACTTGGGATCAACACCTACTTAGACTTAAGGCTCTTTTTGAGACCTTTAAGAGTTCCCATTTAACAGTTAATTTATCTAAATCTTCCTTTGGCCAGGCCACTGTCACTTTTCTAGGCCATGAAGTAGGTAGTGGTAAAGTTGCACCTAAACTTGCTAAAGTTCTTTCTATTAAAGATTATCCAGTTCCTCATGATAGGAAATCTCTTCAACGTTTCCTAGGCATGATAGGATTTTACAGAAGATTCTGTAAGAATTTCTCAGATATTGTAGCCCCTCTTACCTCTCTTACCAGTCATAAAGTTCCCTTTAATTGGACGTCAGACTGTAACACTGCTTTTAATAAAGCAAAAAGATTATTGTGTACTGCACCCATTCTCTTGTCTCCAGACTTCTCCAAACCTTTTTCATTACAGGTTGATTTTGTGAGTCTGGGGTTGGGGCAGTACTATTACAAATCGGGAACAAGGAGTTGCAGCCTGTAGCATACTTTTCAGCCAAGTTCCAGCCGCATCAGAGGGCTTATTCTACCATTGAAAAAGAAGCCCTCGCGCTGGTATGGCTTGGAGCATTTCGATGTTTATGTGGGGCCCGGGCATCTTTAGGTGGTCACAGTTACAGTGATTTACAATCCTCTAGTATATCTCCAAGCCATGAAGAACCACAAAACAAGGCTTATGCGCTGGACGTAAGGCTGCAGCCCTACAATATTTCTATTAAAATTTTTGCCGGCAAAGAAAATATGTTGGCAGACTCTTTATCTAGAGTCTAATAATATTATTATTTTTGGTTAGGATGTTATTTTTTGGTAACCCCTTTTCACGCTCTTTTTTTTTTATCCCCTGGTGTGGGTTTTTTTTTTAGTGGGGAGGGGTCTGTCCCCCCTGTATCTTGGACCTATGCAGCCCGTCTGGGCTGCTGTTCACCCAAGTTAGGGGTTTTCTTTTTTGGGCACAAGAAAAGCAGCTCTATCTAGGGGTTGGTGGTGGAGAGGAAGGCGGTCCCTTTTTTTGTGCCATGGCGGCAGGTTACCACTGGAGGGGGAGCCTAATCCTGAGCCCTTTTTCCCGGGGGGGGGTGGGGGATGCAAAGAGTACGTAACTTTATTCGGCGCATGTAACCCCTATTTACGGCTATCTCCCCCAACCAGCGAACCGGTTGTAAGAGTTGTGATGGGGCCCGTCGTTCAAATGTGCCCGGTTCTAGCCCAAAAAGAAAATGGGTTTTTGGGAATCGCAGGAGGTTATGTGGGTACCCCCTTTTCCGTTGCCTTGTCATTCCCCTTCTAGGTGGTTGAAGCCGGTCTGCTTCTTGTGGTTCTATTTCTGTTGTTACCGTGGAGGACTTAAAATTATCATGAATAGTGTAATTTTGTGTTAAAAATTGGGGTGAAGGTAATTAAGTCAAACTTTTTGCGGGTTTTTATTTTGCCCCCTTTACCCCCGGGGTAACAGGCCTTTGGTCCGGGTTGTAATCCCTTTTAAAGATACAAATTTTTTAAAGGTAAGTAATGAGTGACTTGTGTTTTTACCTTTTATTGTTTTTTAATCCCTAGTTCTATGCTCCCCCCAAGGAAAATAAGTCACACTGTTGACTTTTTTGGGTTACCCCGGGTATTTTACACAATGCTATGTACGATAATCTTTAACTGCATTTGTGTATATCGTTTTTAAACTTACTTTGTTACTTTTTAATATATGTTATAAAAACTTATTATTATTTTTGTAGCTTTTAAGTGGAAAAAAAAGGTTTTCCATTTTATGGTGGTTTCTGCTTTACGGCGGTAGCTGGAACCTACCCTGCTGTATAAGGGGGCCCCACGTACTGGAGAACCAGTGATGGAAGTTGGTTAATATAGACAAATATGTATTGGGACCCACAGTTATCTTTCTTTTGGGATGAAAAAAACTTATGTTTACTATTCATTTTTTCCTCTGCGTTTACAGGGTCAACAACCAAAAAGCTTAAAAGCCCAAAGGTAGCAATTTTCAACTTTTTTTGGCACTGATAAAAATATCATGGTTAAAATTTGTTTTTTAACTCTATTTTCGTATACACCAACATATCACAACAGGCCAACGGGCTTGCTGCATTGTGTTTTTTACTGCATTCACACTCTCCCCCCTTCTTATTGTTCCAGCAGTCGTAACGGGGGTTTTGCTGTGCAAGTTTATTTTTTAAGTTGAAAGGGAGATATTTTCTTTGCCAAAAAACTTTTTTTAAACCCAAAAAATGCGCTTTCATGTGAATGGGCAGCCGTCAAGGGTTCCCACTTTTAATCAGGGAGTGGCCTCTCGTCAGTCATTGGAGCCTTGTGGAAAATGTTCAACATCCCTGCTCATTGAACCAAAAAAAATTTTGTTCCCCATACACATAAAAATGGGGTCATAAGAACAAAAAAGAAAACACTGCAGCAGGCCCACTGACCCATGCAGAGCAGGTCCATATCCCCCCCCCTATTAAACCCAAGACCCCCCCCTGGATTAGCCCCTGCCCACCCGACTGGTCACTCCATCAAGGAGGGAGCACTGCACCCCCCTGCAGCCACAAGTAGCCAGGTCCAAAATCACCCCCCCACACACTCATGTATTTATCTAACCTATTTTTAAAACTACACAAAATTTTAGCCTGAAAAAACTGTACTTGGGGGAGTTTGTTCCATTCATCCACAACTTTTTTTCCACAATCTATTACCCAAAACCCGTGCTGCCTATATACTTCTGAATTTAATTTTTTCCAACTTGAAACCATTTCGTGAGTCCTGTTCTTGGCTGAAATTTTCAGGCACGTATTTTACATTTCCTTTATTTATTCCTGTTTTCCAATATAACTCGATCATTTCACCCCTAATTCTACCTTTCAAGGAGTGCAGATTTTGGCCTCAAGTAGCTATGAAGAATTTGTGATACATGGGCTCTTTGTCTTTCCTTCCTCTAATACGGTTTTTAGAGCCATCCTATATCACATTTGTAATACGGTACCGGAACCTGTTTACATCCATAGTCTAAAATGAGCCAACAAGGATCTCATTAGAGTTGGAAATCCAAACTTTAGTTACTTTTATATTTTTATTACTTTTGATATTAAGCTTATGATCCTGTACCTTTAATAAACACATAATGACGTTGTACTTGGTTTTAGTTTAAATTTTTTATAACCAGAATTTTCCTAAAATTTTTCCGCAGTCAGTAAATAAGTAAAAAAACCCTTTCAGGAAACTGACCATAATGTGACGGTGTTTGCAGGGTCCCAAACCGTGAATCTACGGTCATGACTCAGTTATTCGTAATAAACTTTTCATTATTTGGGCCAGATATCAGAAAATATATCATATACATTATGATTACACCACTAGATAAAACAAAGGGTCTCTGTAGCACACTTCTATAAGTGAAGCAAAATAAAATATCAGAGTTTTTGTCGTATATTTTTATCACATTTTCATTTATCGATTTCTTTCAATTATTATAGAAACGAGAAACATATTAAAAGAAATAGAGATGATTAAAATTGGTTTCGCAGCTTAAATGGCTTAAAAACTGAGCTCAAAGGTAGCAGATAATATAAATTTATTTGCCGATATTTTTTAAAATTTAAAAACACGACCTTTAAACGTGATAATACACCCACTGATGGATCAAATAAACATAAATCAAGATATGGGTGATGGTTTTTTACTTGTTCTTACATCTTCATGTAGTCATCTTTCTTCTATTTATTCGTGTTTTAATATTAATTATGTCATTAAGTAAAAAAAATCAAAATGAATTGTATTAATGTATCGCCCACAAAACATAAATATATGTGTGGGGGGGGATGGGGAATAGTTTATTCCATAATACCACACTTGCTTTATTCTTGGCACCCTAAATTTTAAAATTTTGGAATAATATTTTTGTAACTTTGTGGTTAATTGGCAAATTAAATTTGTTTCAAATTTTAATTTGTAGTTATAAGTGGATTGACTTTGGCGATTTCCGTTTACGGGGTAGCTGGAACTAAGCGTATAGTGGTCTTACCTAAGAATTTGGTTGACTGGAATAATGTAATTGGCCTAAAATGGGAGTCAAAGTCGAAAATTCCCCGATTCGAAATTCGCTGACACACAAAAAATTCGAGAGCAAATTTCGTAAATTTTCCATCAAATTTGTTTTTTTGTTTTTTACCTTCCAAAAAGATTCTTACTATTTATAAAAAAAAAATAAAAATTTTTTTTTTTTAAATTCTTGGGGCAGGGGGGCACCATTTCAGTTTTGGGCCTTGGCCCCTGGGGGGTTTAAGATTACTTATTTAGTTTATATGTGGCAGGGTTTTTTAATTGCCCAAACTTTTAGAACTTTGCTTTGTAAATATTAAACTGATCTCCCACTTCTCTGACCCTTGCATCATCTTTTTAAAAATCTGGAGTGCTTAGGGCTCTTAGAATGATTGGGCAGCCATTTTGGGGATATCAGCAATTTTCTTTGTCACTATTTATTTTCCCTCATCATGTCGTTTATGTAAATTTTGAACAAAATGGGCCCCAAATGACCCTGAGGAACACTGCTTGTGAGTGCCCCCCTTCTGATTTTCCCCCATTTTTGCAAACTCTTGCTGTCTATTTGTCAGCCATGCCTCTACCCCGGAAAAATTTCTCCTCTATTCCGTTGCTTAAGTTTCCTCAATAGCCTTGGTGTGGAAACTATCGAAAGCCTTTTGAAGTCCCTAACACAATATCATATTCATTACCCGTCTACCCCCTCAAACGCCTTAGTGAAAAAAGTTAGTAGATTCATAAGACAGGAACGCCCCTTTTTTAAAACCGTGTTGAGATTCATTAATCAATCTGTGCCTGTCAAGATGGCTACGAATTGCTTCGGCAATTATTGATTCCATAAATTTTCCCACTATGGAGGTAAGGCTTATTGGTCTATAGTTCGAAGCCATGGACCTGTCACCTGCCTTGTAAATAGGTATTACATTTGCCATTTTCCACTTATCAGGCACTATGCCAGTTTGTAGTGATATGTTAAAAAGATTAGCCAAAGGTATGCTAAGTTCCTCTTTACATTCCTTTAACACCCTTGCAAACAGTTCATCAGGGCCTGGGGATTTGTTAGGTTCTAGTTTCTCTATTTGTCTGAGGACCATGTCACTAGTTACTGCAATCATACATAGTTTATTATCATCCTGTTCTACATAATCTATTATTTCAGGAATATCGCTAGTATTTTCCTAGGTGAAAACTGAGAGGAAGTAGGTATTTAGAATTTCACACATATTCTTATCACTGTCAGTGATCTGACCAGTGTTACTCTTAAGAGGGCCAATCTTGTCCCTAATCTTACTTCTGTATACCTGAAAGAACCCTTTTGGGTTAGTCTTTGAATCCCTTGCGACCTTAGCCTCATAATTCCTTTTTGCTTTTCTTATTCCTTTCTTTATTTCTCTCTTTAATTGAATACAGTGGACCCCTGGTTCATGTTATTAATCAGTTTCTGAGAGCTCATCGTAAAGCAAAATTATCAGAAAGCGAATCAATTTTCCCCATAAGAAATAATGGAAATCAAATTAATCCGTGCAAGACACCCAAAAGTATGAAAAAAAAAAACTTTTACCACATGAAATATTAAGTTTAATGCAGTAGAATAATTACAATAACAATAATAACAATAGAATAATCACAATAGAATAATTGACACTTACCTTTAATGAAGATCTGGTGATGATTGATGGGATGGGAGGAGGGGGGAGTGTCGAAGTTTTTAATGTTTAGAAGGGGAATCGCTGTTTTGTAATCACAGTTGCACCTTTGGAAGAACAGCTTCCTTGATTGCCATTTTCCTGCTCACTATAAGAGATGGTTGGTTGGGATTTACTATACAACTTGGCCAGGTCCGACACACGCACTCCACTTTCATACCTTGCAATTATCTCTTTCTTCACTTCATTAGTCATTAGCACCCTTGGTCTCAATGGGTTGGCACTAGAAGCTTTCTTGGGGCCCATTGTGACTTATTTTGCAGAAACAAGCACCAAAAACAGTGATAATATGGATGTACCAAATGTATCCTTAGATGCGCGCACACTGGCTGGCTTGTAAACACTGGCACACACGGGGCACTTCAGGCCACACGTGGACACGTCTCGTACGAATCGTATCGGATACCGGATTTATCAGATACTGATGACTTCGCGAACTGGGGGTCCACTGTATATCGATTTCTTAACTGCCCATCTCCTCTTTTGATACGCCTATATATGCCTCTCTTTTGACCAATGAGATGTTTTAATCTATTGCTCATCCATTTGGGATCATTTTTGTTAGATCTAATTTCCCTTCTCGGAACAAAAGTTGTCTGGGCGGCTAGAACTATGCTCTGAAAAACGTCATATTGGCAACCAAGATCACCTACTGACCCATAGTCAGGACATCCCAATTTAGCCAACCCAGGTAATTTTTCAGTCTCATGAAGTCTGCCAAGCGAAAATCTGGGACAGAGATTTGATTGCAGTTATCTGGGTAATTCCATGATATATTGAAACTAAGTGATTTGTTATCACTTTCCCCAAGCTCATCATTAACCTCAAGATTATTAGTTAGTGAATCTTTGTTGGCGAGAACCAAGTCAAGCAGATTGTTTCCTCTAGTTGGTTCTGTCACAACCTGTTCTAAAAAGCAATCCTGAACCGTATCAAGAAAGTCACAAGACTCAAGATTTCCTATCATATTGTTCCACTCAATTTGTTTAAAGTTAAAATCTCCCATTATCACAACATTTTCATATCTAGATGCCTTATGAATTTCGTCCCATAAAAGCTTAATCCAGTCAGTAACAAATCCAGTCACTGAGTAACACTAAGATAAGAGAGGGAGCCTTCAATGGTCTTCAGATTGGAGAGCTTCTTAGCCCTTTGACTGTTTCAGTCTTATTTATTCATCTCACGAGCTTGTGTTTTTGACATATTTATACTTCAAAATTCTAGGAGCTTCAAATCAAGCAGGAGAAAGCTGTTAGGCCCACATGTGAGAGAGTGGGTCTGTGTGGTCAGTGTGCACCATATAAAAAAAATCCTGCAACACACAGTGTATAACGAGAAAAAAAATCTATGTTTTTGGATTAAAACATCGAATTTGAGGTGTATTTTCGTATAGTATTTATGCTTGTATTCTCATTTTCTTGGTCTCATTTGATAGAATGGAAGACATATTACAGAAATAGAGATGATTTTGACTGGTTTTGTGATGAAAAGGACCTTGAAATTGAGCTCAAATTAGAGGAAGTGTTCAATTTTTGCCATAGTTGAAGAGTAAACAAATGACATCAGTGTCCAATAAGTGTCAATTTAGCCATTTTAATATGCAATCATGAATGGGTTGACATTATTTATACAATTATTACAATAATGCAGTAGTCTGCATAACAGTAAATCTTCTATTTTTTGTGATAAAAATTCAAAACAGAAAGCAAGAATAATATAAGAGGAGCCTGAAAACGTGACTGATAACAGAGAAAATGTTATATTAGCGCCAGGAATATCTGCATTGTTCATTCTGGACCCAATTTTGAAATTGGCATCTTTTTTAATTTGTGTGAAATTGGACAAACTACCAATTTCTGACCACTTTATTGGGTAGTTGAAAATGGCAAATGGTGGTTTCTTGTACTCAGTCGATAGAACAAATGGAGTTCTAAAGAAAAAATCATTCTTTTTTTTCCAAAATTTTTAAGATTGGGGGTCACGACAGTCAAAGGGAAGGTGACTTTGAATCAGACTTTTATGGGGAGAAGAAAGCTGCTTGGGAAGCATTCAAGTCTGTGGCGAAGGGATTTCTCAGAAATAGAAGGGATGGCAACTATGAAGAATTGGTGGAAAGCCTCATCAAGGCTTACAAGAACATGGGATGTAACATGTCACTTAAAATCCACTCTTTGGACTCACATTTAGACTTTTTTTCCAGCGAACTGTGAAGCAGTTAGTGACAAACATGGTGAAAGCTTTCACCAAGATATTTCAACCATGGAAGAATGGTACCAAGGCAAAAGGGGCACAAGAATGCTTGCAGACTATTGCTGGACATTGGCAAAAGATGATTTTTCATCCTACTATAAGAATCAAGCAAAAAGTCAGAGAGTAGGTACGGATTAGAGTTTAAAACATACTGACACGTATGTTAAAATAATCAAATATTACATATCTTGTATCTTTTAACCTATAGCCAGTAAGTATTTTTCAAGGTGATATTTGGATTCAAGACATTAAAATACATAGGAATTAACTAATCTCATTTACGAAGCATACAACTTTTCAAAAATTGTTAACCAGTTATAATTGTAACAATAATTCTCATGATAAATGCACTCATGACGTTTAATCTAAATATCAGTTGGTGGTGGCAGCCTAAGACATCTTATCCCAAGCACATTGTTGTGGCCTATAAGCCAAACTCTAACTCCTATTATACCTCCCAGCATACATAAGGGGGATTACCAATAGACCCCTGGCTGTCTTCAAGAAGGCACTGGACAGGAACCTGAAGTCAGTACCTGACCAGCTGGGCTGTGGTTCATACGTCAGTTTGTGTGCGGCCAGCAGTAACAGCCTGGTTGATCAAACCTTGATCCACCACGAGGTCTGGTCTCAGACCGAGCCACAGGGGCAGTGACTCCCGAAACCCACTGCAGGTAAACCTTTATGACAGATCAACAGTGCCATATCTGGATCAAAGATAGTTTTTCTCCAGACTTTGTTCAGGCAGATGTTCCACAAGGGTGTGTTCCTAACACACCCTTGTTACTATTAGCTATTAATTATTTAATCTCAGAGCTACCTCAGGGACTTCAGTCCTCTTTATATGTGAATAATTTTATCTTTGCTTGTACTGGCACAAACATTCAGTAAGTGTCCACCTCCTCACAGAGTTCAGTTGGATATATGTCCAGCTAAGCTGTATCACACAACTTCATATTCTAAATATTCAAAATGTACTTGATTGTATTCACTCAGCACTTTGCCAATGACCATCTTGTACTCTCACTGCATGATTATCACTCATCACTCTGCCATTCATTATCTTGTACTCTCACTGCATGATTATCACTCATCACTCTGCCATTCACTATCTTGTACTCTCACTGCATGATTATCACTCATCACTCTGCCATTCATTATCTTGTACTCTCACTGCATGATTATCACTCATCACTCTGCCATTCACTATCTTGTACTCTCACTGCATGATTATCACTCATCACTCTGCCATTCACCATCTTGTACTCTCCTTGCATGATTCCCCTAACCTGGTCTACCACAATGTAATATTTCTTGACCTCCACTTTTATGTTGGATGTCAGCAAATTCGTGAGATATCCATAGAA
>NC_069464.1:18561871-18581693 GCF_026875155.1 Cherax quadricarinatus | reverse complement strand
AAGTAACCCCAGAAAAGGACTGTACCTAAGCCCTAAGGGAAGGGGGTTTTTCCCCTTCTAAACATAACACTCTCTCTCCCTCCTCCCATCCATCATCATCACCAGATCTTCAATAAAAGTAAGTGTCATGTAATTGTGCATGCCTTTTTCAGTTTGTGTGTACTAAAATTAACATTTTTTTGTGGTAAAAAAAATTTTTTTTCATACTTTTGGGTGTCTTGCACGGATTAATTTTATTTCCATTATTTCTTATGGGGAAAATTAATTCGCATAGCGAACATTTCGCATAACGACCAGCCCTCTTGCACGGATTAAGTTCGCTATGCGGGGGTCCACTGTAATAATAAGTAATGGAAATAATAACAGAAATAATAGTAATGATAAGAGTAATGATAATAGTAATAGGAGTAATTATAATAATAATAATAATAGAGTTGTAATAATTCTCCTGAGGAAGTGGAACAGAATTCTTCCTCCCTAAGTCATGAGTGTCATAAGTAATGAGTGTTGTAAGCCATGAGTGTCATGATTCAGGAGTTTCGTAAGTCATGAGAGTCGTAAGTCATGAGAGTCGTAAGTCATGAGTGTCGTAATTCATGAGTGTCGTAAGCCATGAGTGTCGTAAGCCATGAGTGTTGTAAGCCATGAGTGTCGTAAGCCATGAGTGTCATAAGTCATGAGTGTCCTAAGTCATGAGTGTCCTAAGTCATGAGTGTCATAAGCCATGAGTGTCGTAAGTCATGAGTGTCTTAAGACACGATTGTTGTAAGTCATGAGTGTCGTAATTCATGAGTGTCGTAAGCCATGAGTGTCAAAAGCCATGAGTGTCGTAAGTCATGAGTGTCGTAAGTCATGAGTGTCTTAAGACATGAGTGTGGTAAGTCATGAGTCGTTAGTCGTTATTTGTCGTAAGTCATGAGTGTTGTAAGTCATGAGTGTCATAAGTCATGAGTGTCGAAAGTCATGAGTCATAAGTCATGAGTGTCGTAAGTCATGAGTGTCGTAAGTCATGAGTGTCGTAAGTCATGAGTGTCGTAAGTCATGAGTGTTGTAAGTCATGAGTATCGTAAGTCATGAGTGCCGTAAGTCATGAGTATCGTAAGTCATGAGTGTTGTAAGTCATGAGTATCATAAGTCATGATTGTCATAAGTCGTGAGTGTTGTAAGTCATGAGTGTTGTAAGTCATGAGTGTTTTAAATCATGAGTATCACAAGTCATGAGTGTTGTAAATCATGAGTGTCATAAGTCACGAGTGTTGTAAGTCATGAGTATCATAAGCCCATGAGTATCATAAGTCATGAGTGTTGTAAGTCATGACTGTCGTAAGTTATGAGTGTTGTAAGTCATGAGTGTCGTGATTCATGATTGTCGTAAGTCATGAGTGTTGTAATTCATGTGTGTTGTAAGTCATGAGTGTTTTAAGTCATAAGTGTTGTAAGCCATGTAAGTCATGTGTGTTGTAAGTCATGAATGTCGTAAGTCATGAGTGCTTTAAGTCATGTGTCATAAGTGATGAGTGTCATAAGTCATGTGTGTCATAAGTCATGTGTCATGAGTTATGAGTATTGTAAAGCATGTCGTAAATCATGAGTGTCATAAGTCACGAGTGTCGGAAGCCATGTAAAGTAATGGTTAATTTCTTTGTAAAGGTTATGTGTGATTACAATTATTATTTGCCAAGTACAAAGAAAGCCAGTATCATGCTGTTGCATTTCAGGCAGACTAATCCTAATACAGTAGGGCTCCACTTATATGGCGGGTTAGGTTCCAGGCTGTCGCCGGAAAGCAGACATCGCCAGAAGGCAGAACGCCATTTTTTCCATTTATAAATGCATATAAATGCCAGACAACAAGTTTATAGTAAATTATATTAAGTTAGTAATAGAACTAGGCATTAAAAACACAACGTAAAATACATTAACAGTACATTCATTACTTATCTTTAAGTATTTGTAATCTTAATGTAGGGAGAGAGGTGAGTAGTACAGTATAACCTCTACTTGCGAGCGTGTCCACTTGCAAGTTTTTCCAAATACGAGCAGTCGATGGGTCGATTTTTTGCTTCCATACACGAGCAAAATTTCCACAAGCGAGCAGACCACTGGTGAGGGGCTCTTGCTCTTGATCTCGGGAATTGTATCTCATTTGTTTGTTGGACTATCTTATTGAAACTTGGGCAATGTATGATGGAAAGATGCTTCTTAATGTACACCAAAAATGAAAGAAATCTAAGCATAAATAATGGAGTTCACTTCTCAGCAATTAGCCACCCCCTAGTGGTAATTTTGAATGGTTTTTATGGTTGTATTCTCGTTTTTTTCGTCTCATTTGATAGAATGGAAGATAAATTACAGAAATAGATATGATTTTGATTGTTTTCACAATGAAAAGTACTTTGAAATAGAG
The DNA here is from genome assembly GCF_026875155.1 of Cherax quadricarinatus. Lineage (NCBI taxonomy): Eukaryota > Metazoa > Arthropoda > Malacostraca > Decapoda > Parastacidae > Cherax > Cherax quadricarinatus. Next base: position 18,579,286 of record NC_069464.1, on the reverse strand, counting down.
CTCAACCTAGGAGAAATGGTCCATTGCTTGGCTATTTCAGTGTAAACAAATGTAAATCTTATATTTTTTGTGAATAAAAATTACAAATTATTTATATAATAATAATAATAATAATAATAACAATAATAATAATAATAATAATAATGAAAGAAATCTAAGCATAAATAATGGAGTTCACTTCTCAGCAATTAGCCACCCCTTAGTGGTATTTTTGTATGGTTTTTATGGTTGTATTCTCGTCTTTTTGGTCTCATTTGATAGAATGTAAGATATATTACAGAAATAGATATGATTTTGATTGCTTTCATGACAAAAAGTGCCTTGAAATTGAGCTCAACCTAGGAGAAATGGTCCATTGCTTGGCTGTTTCAGTGTAAACAAATGACGTCACTGTCCATTCCAATATGAGTCGTGAATGGGTTGACATATTTATACAATTATTGCAATTAGGAATTACAGTAAATCTTATATTTTTTGTGTGAATAAAAATTACAAATAATTTATATAATAATAATAATAATAATAATAATAATAATAATAATAACAATAATAATAATAGTAATATGTATAATAATACAGTGGACCCTCAACCAGCGATGGCATCGATTAACGATAAATCTGACTAGCGATTCATTTAAACGCAAAAATTTTGCCTCGACTAGCGCTTAAAAACCCAACCAGCACTATTTGTTCTGTACCATACGCGTCCACTTTGGCCTGAGCGCGCCTCACTTGTCCCTTTGGTGCCAGTGTTTACAAGCCAGCCAGCCACCGCTGTCGCTTCCTAACATACAACTGGAACATTTCATATTATCACAGCCTTTTTAGTGATTGCACCTGCAAAATAAGTCACCATGGGCCCCAAGAAAGCTTCTAGTGCCAGCCCTACAGCAAAAAAGGTGAGAATTACTATGGAGATGAAGAAAGAGATCATTGATAAATATGAAAGTGGAGTGCATATCTCTGAGCTGGTCAGGTTGTATAATAAACCCCAATCAACCATCGCTACTATTGTGTCCAAGAAAACGGCAATCAAGAAAGCTGTTCTTGCCAAAGGTGCAACTATATTTTTGAAACTGAGATCGCAAGTACTCAAAGATGTTGAGAGACTGTTATTGGTGTGGATAAACGAGAAACAGATAGCAGGAGACAGCATCTCTCAAGCGATCATATGTGAAAAGGCTATGAAGTTGCATGACGATTTAATTAAAAAAATGCCAGCAACTAGTGATGTGAGTGAATTTAAGGCCAGCAAAGGTTGGTTTGAGAGATTTAAGAAGCGTAGTGGCATTCATAGTGTGATAAGGCATGGTGAGGCTGCCAGTTCGGACCACAAAGCGGCTGAAAAATATGTGCAGGACTTCAAGGAGTACATAGATAGTGAAGGACTGAAACCTGAACAAGTGTTTAATTGTGACGAAACAGGCCTGTTTTGGAAGAAAATGCCAAGCAGGACATACATTGCTCAGGAGGAAAAGGCACTCCCAGGACATAAGCCTATGAAAGACAGGCTTACTTTGTTGATGTGTGCCAATGCTAGTGGTGATTGCAAAGTGAAGCCTTTATTGGTGTATCACTCTGAAACCCCCAGAGTGTTCAGGAAAAACAATGTCCTCAAGGCTAATTTGTGTGTGCTGTGGAGGGCAAACAGTAAGGCGTGGGTCACTAGGGACTTTTTCTATGACTGGTTACACCATGCATTTGCCCCCGATGTGAACAATTACCTAATTGAAAGGAAATTAGACCTTAAGTGCCTCCTGGTATTAGACAATGCCCCTGGTCATCCTACAGATGTGGCAGAGCGACTTTCTAGGGACATGAGCTTCATTAAGGTGAAGTTTTTGCCTCCTAATACCACTCCTCTCCTGCAGCCCATGGACCAGCAGGTTATTTCCAACTTCAAGAAACTGTACACAAAAGCTATGTTTGAAAGGTGCTTTGTAGTGACCTCAGAAACTCAACTGACTCTAAGAGAGTTTTGGAAAGATCATTTTACCATCCTCAATTGTGTAAACATTATAGGTAAGGCTTGGGAGGAAGTGACTAAGAGGACATTGAACTCTGCTTGGAAAAAACTGTGGCCAGAATGTGTAGACAAAAGGGATTTTGAAGGGTTTGAGGCTAACCCTGAGAATCCTATGCCAGTTGAGGAATCCATTGTGGCATTGGGGAAGTCCTTGGGGTTGGAGGTTAGTGGGGAGGATGTGGAAGAGTTGGTGGTGGAGGACAGTGAAGAACTAACCACTGATAAGCTGCTAGATCATCTTGAACAGCAAGAGGGCAGACCTGAGGAAACTGCTTTGGAGGAGGGAAGAGAGAAATTGAAGAAGTTGCCTACTTCTAAGTTTAAGGAAATCTGTGCAATGTGGCTTAAAGTGCAAAGCTTTATGGATGATAATCACCCTGACACAGCTACTGCAAGCCGTGTTGGCAACCTGTACACTGACAATGTTGTGAACCACTTTAGGAAAGTCATAAAGGAACAAGAGGTACAGGTCTCTATGGACAGATATGTTGTGCGACAGAAGTCCAGTGACTCTGAAGCTGGTCCTAGTGGCATTAAAAGAACAAGGGAAGTAACCCCAGAAAAAGACTTGCTGCCTCAAGTGCTAATGGAAGGGGATTCCCCTTCTAAACAGTAAGAAGATAACGCTCTCCCATCTCCCATCCCATCAATCATCACCAGATCTTCAATAAAGGTAAGTGTCATGTAACTGTGCATGTAATCTTCAGTTTGTGTGTATTAAAATTAATATTTCATGTGGTAAAATTTTTTTTTTTCAATACTTTTGGGTGTCTTGCATGGATTAATTTGATTTCCATTATTTCTTATGGGGAAAATTAACTTGACTAACGATTATTTTGACTAACGATGAGCTCTCAGGAACGGATTAATATCGCTGGTTGAGGGTCCACTGTAATATGAATAATAACAATACATATAATAATAATACGTAATAGTATAATACAATAATAATAATAATAATAATAATAATATAATAATAAAATAATAATAAATATGTATAATAATAATACATATATAATAATAATGTACTACATATAATAATTATAATAATAGACGGCTTCAAAAGGCCGTCACTAGATGACAGTGTTTACCACAACAAAGAGGGAGCGATTGTGGCCGCCTCCACCTGTTACATAATGACATATTTTATTCATTCTAGAGTATATGTCGTGTTTCTATGTTATTTATATTGTCTGTTATGTCATATTAGATGAACTGTGATATATAAATAAGCCGTATAGATGATATTAGCGAAATTATTCATGAAGAATTTTGCCCGGTGTCCAGACACTCTCTCGTCCACCGCTGACACCGCCCATACCACTACATGAATGACATATTTTATTCATTCTAGAGTATATATCATGTTTCTATGTTATTCATATGGTTTGTTATGTCATACTAGATAAACTGTGATAGATAAATAAGCAGTAAAGATGATATTAGCTAAATTATTCATGAAGAATTTTGCCCGGTCTCCAGACAAACTCTCGTCCACCGCCGACACCGCCCATACCACTACATGAATGACATATTTTATTCATTTTAGAGTATATATCAGGTTTCTATGTTATTTATATTGTTTGTTATGTCATATTAGATGAATTGAGATAGATAAATAAGCTGTAGAGCGAAATTATTGAAGTACAGAATTCCACTGGAACGGATTAATTGCATTTCAATTAATTTAAATGAGGAAAATTGATTCTGCAAACGAGCAAATCCAGTTGCAGGCAAGGTCATGGAACGGATTAAACTCGCAAGTAGAGGTTCCACTGTACTTATTTGTAGGAAGTCAGGTGTAGGTAGCCCAGGTGTAGGTAGCCCTGGCTCCCCGTCTCATACTTAATATACGATATTTAAAACATCCCAGAGAGTTAAAATACACATACAGTACACTCGTACACTCACTCACCTTAACCCTTTGAGGGTCGACAGGCCCTCTCCAAGACTTGTTCTCAGGGTCGGCCAAATTTCAAAAAAAAAAAAAAAAAAATTCTTATGAAAAAATAGAGAATCTTTTCCTGATCATAATGATACCAAAATTATGAAATTTGATGGACAGCTTACGGAATTATGCTCTCGCGAACTTAGTGGTCTCAACTATGTTTATGCATCGGCGATTTTGCCCACTTTGAGCTCTATTTTTGGCCAATTCCTATGTACTAGTCAACAAAAATCATAACTATTTTGCTAGAACTCTGTTTTTTGTATCGAATAAGTACAAGAAAACCACCCATTTACCGATTTCAACTATCCAATAAAATGGTCAGAATTTAGCAATTTTGCCAATTTCACACAAATTTCAAAAGATGCCAATTTCCGAATAGGGTCCAGAATAAACAAGAAAGATATTCCTGGCACAAAAATAACAAGTTCTTGTTCGTTATTTCACATCCCCACCCCTTTTTTAAAATTTTTTTGGTTTTCCCACTTCAATTTTTATTCTTAAAAAAAATAGAAATTTACTTTTATGCAGATACTTCATTATGTAGAAATGGTATAAAAAATCAGCGCATTGTGAAAGAATATTGACTACCATTTGATGTGTTTTTGGAGTTTGGGCGTGATTTTTTTTTTTTAACTTTGGTAAAAATCAAATATTTCTGCTAATTTTGATCTTTTTAAAGGTACTTTTCATTGTAAAACCGTCAAAATCATCTCAATTTCTGTAATATTCTTTATTCTATAAAATGGGGCCCCAAAAAAAACTAGAATACAACAATAAATACCATACGAAAATTCAGTGAAAAGTCGCTGTTTTTTCCCAAAAAAACAACTAAAATTTTTTTTTTTTTTCATTATGCACTGTGTGCTGCGGGATTTTTTTATACGTGCAAATAACCAATAGACCCTTTTCTTTCATATTAGGCCTCCCATTTTTCCCATGATTTGGGGGGCGCTAAAATTTTTGGCATACTAGTATGTCAAAAACCCGGGGTCGAACCTACTGTATGGCCAAAACCCAAAGAGTTAAAATAGTGTAGTTTTAAATTAAAAGGGGGCGGTATATTTATTTGTAGGAAGTCAGTGTGGGTCCCTGTAGGTATACCCGCCGGGTACACCTACCTGCTACCTACACTGGGGCCCCAGAGCCATTTTTAGCATCAATCCCCTTGTTCACGAATTTAATTGTTTCTAACAACTGCCTTTAGATGCCATCATAAACGGGGGAGAAGTAAGATAATTCATGCTGAAAATTGTAAACAAAAGAGGAGTGGGGGAGTGGCTGGCCAAATGTAGATTTATACACTTTTCTCTGGTCCTGCCGAGAAAAGTAATGTGTCCTTCCGCCTGGCTACCCACAGGGCCACAAGTATTATTATCAGAGCCATATAAAATATGCAATAAATGCCAGGCAACAAGTTTCACTAATTTATTTTAAGTTAGCAATAAAAATAGACATTAAAAACACAATAAAGGTAAAACACACAGAGTACACTTATTACTACCTTAAAATATTAATATTAAGGTGAGAGGTAGGGGCAGGGGTTTATTTAATAAAAAGAATGGCACCCATCACCCTCTAACGGGGGCCCTTTGAAGCAAGAGGTTACGACTCCTTTTTTCACAGCTAAGCTTTGACCCATCGTCAATGAGACCAACAGCAAAGAAAGAGTAAACGAGAGAGAGAAGAGATACAGGTTCAGACAATTAAGAACACAAACTGAGCGGGTAGGGGGTGACCAAGGGTCAGGTAAAATAAATGCTTTTAATATGTGTTATTTTTAGTTCATTCACGTACATTTGTAGATTTTTAAAAAACATTTACATTCCCCTAATTTTTTTTAAATATAATAATAATTTACCTCACAATAAAAATACTTTTACTTGTGTACGGTTGTACAATTTATACAGAAAAAAACAAACAGAACCACCATTTTTAGAGTAAAAAGAAATATTATTATTATTATTATTATTATTATTATTATTATTATTATTATTATTATTATTATTATTACAGGCCCACCATCACAAATGGGCAATCTTTTATTCATTTCCCTTCAGTTATTCGGACTAATTTTGGCTAGAAAATTAAATTTCCGGGTCGCCACACCAACCTGTTTGTGCTGTTTGGGGTTTACCTGGGTTTACCTGGGAGAGTTTCGGGGTCAACCCCCCCGGGCCCGGTCTGGCCCAGGCCCCTGGTGGATCAGCGCCTGATAAACCCGGTGTTGCTGTGGCTCACGCAAACCAAGTGGCCACAGCCCGGTGATCAGGAACTACTTTAGGGCTTGTCCAGTGCCAGTTAAAGACTGCCAGGGGTTTTTGGGTTAATCCCCCTTATGTGTGCGGGAGGCATTGAACGTCTCGGCCCCTGACACTTTTTGTTGGTCTTTTAAAACGTCTGTGACCCCCCTGTTTTTCTTGGGGGGAGGTGATCGTCTCCCAAAGTTTTTTGCTTTTCGTAGTTATGATTTTGTGTGCAATTTTCGGTACTACCCCTCGGTTTTTCCCAGGTGTATATAATCGTATCTCTCCCTCCTGCTTTCCCAGGGAATACAGGTTTTAGAAACCTCAACGCTCCCAGTAATTGAGGTTTTTTATTCCTTATGCGCGCCGTGAAAGTTCTCTGTACATTCTAGGTCGGAAATTTTCCCCTGTTTAAAAGTGCTGTTAGAGTGCAGAAATTTTCCAGCCTAGATAGAAAAGTGCCCTGAAAGTGTCATCAGGGGTTTGGGCCCTCCCTAGTTTTGAGGTTTCTTTATCCTCCTGTATTTTCTAGCAGGCGATTGATACAAGTTAGGCCCTTGAAGGTGAGACCCTCCGACATAACACCCCCGGTCTTTGGTTGGTGTTTCGCTTTTTTTTTGTGGCCAAAAATTTGTTTTGTATTGATAAAGATTTTTTTCCTCTTTTTCCCAAAAGGGTAATTTGAAATTTCTCATCGTTAACTTCATATTGTTTTCTGCACCCCCACTGAAAGATTTGGTTGATGTCCGTGGACCCTTGCGTGTCTCAATGGAAGACATGTCATGAATTCGGGTGTCATCTGAAAGGAAGCACGGTGCTGTGGCTGACATCCTTGTCTATGTGGGTTTGAGGATGAGGAAAAAGTTGGGAGCTAGTCTGGGGGGGCCTTTTGGGGAACAGAGCTTTTCCCCGTGCTGCCTGGGACTTTACTCTTTTTGACGACTTTCTTGTTTCTGTTAGTGGGGAAAATTATAGATCCATCGCCACTTTTCCTGTTTTTTTTAGCGCGCATTTTGTGCGCTATTAGCCATGGTCCATTGTCAAGGCTTTTGAAAAGTTGTATATATTAATCTGCATTCTTTTTGTCTTCTAGTGCTTTTAGGCCCTTGTGTAGTGACCCAGGGTTGAGACAGACAGGAGGCCCTTTCAAACCCCATGTTCCCCCTGGGTTGTGAACTGATGGGTTTCTAGATGGGGGGTGATCTTGCTTCTTAGGACCCTTTCAAAATTTTATGTATGGGATTTTAGTGCTTTTGGGTCTGTATTTTTTTTGCTGTTGCTTTACTCCCCCTTTGTGGGGGGGCTATGTTGTTTTTTTAGTAACGAGGGACGACCCCTGTCCATGTCCCTCTCCAAGGGATGGAAAAGGGTTGATAGGGTTTTTGCAGTTTTTGAGAACACAGGTTCCCATGATTTGGGCCCTGCAGAGTGCAGGGATGTTTTTATGTTTTCGAAGTCTTTTTTGGGTCAGGAAACATCGGAAGGTTGTGTTAATCAAATTTTGTGGCTCTCTCATAAAAAATTTCATTTTGACTTCGACTCTCAGTCTGGTTAGCACTTCTAAAAACTGGTATATTGGGATTTGATGCTCCTCATTTTTTTGTATCGTGTAGGACCCATCTTGTTTAAGTAGGGGCCCAAATACTGGACTTGTTTTTGTTTTTGTTTTGGGCAAGGGAAAAATATTTGGGTTTTCTTTCTTTTCATTTAGGCTTTTAGTTCTTCCCGCGATTCCTGACTCCTAAAGGATTTTTTTTAGCTTAAGTTCGATGCTTGTATTTTCTGACCAGTGTCTCCCGCGCATTTCAGATATATTGACTCTTTTAGCCGCTCGTTTTCTTTTCGTCGCCTGTAAAGGGAGCCCTGTCTTTCTATTTTACATCTACTCCCCTTTCTTGGGGAAAAATAAGCCTTGTGCTAATCGAGTGCCCCCGATTTAAATCTTTTCTAGGCATAAGTTTGGGTTGTGTTGCTTAGTAATTTTCCCACTTATATGGGTTAGGACTTTTTTTATTTGGTCCCCACTTTTTGTTTTTTTTTTGAAGTTGAATTTGGTGAATGCTCCTCGTGATAGTCTCATTTTGTGGGGTCGGGGCTCCCCCATACAGTCTAAACCTCAATTATGTTGTGACTGAGTATATTTTTTTGATATGGTAATTTCTTATCGATCATCATTTTTATGAAATGAGGTTTAGGTATTTCCATTTGTAGGTCTATTATTTGCTGGTTTAAATTAATTTTTTTGCAGAGATTTAAAAGTCGTGTGGTGTGAGTTTTTATCAGAGCTGCCCCCCCTGTTTATTACGCAACAAAATTATTTGCTATATTCCCCCATTTTAGGTGCCTTAAGTTGAAATCCCCCCGGGCAAGTGTTGGGTGCAGGAGCTGGAAGATTTTCCAGACAGTGGCAAAATTTTTTAAAAGCTTTCCCGGAATTGTGGGATGTTGCATCCGGAGGCTTGTAGACTACCACAATGACTAGGTTTTGGTTCTCGACCTTTACTGCTAAAACTTCCATACGTCATTTTAGGAATTAACAGTTCGTGCAAACAAGTGACTCGCAATGTACAGGCCAACCCCCCCCTTTGCCTGTTTCATCTGTCACATCTGTTTTGGTTGTTTCCGGGGGTCCTATTTTGTTGTCCAAGTGTCCTTTTGTGGGTCTCAGTGAAAAACCGCGAAATTGCCCCTTTTCCCCTGCAAGCAGCCACGGTGAAAAGGGATTTTTTGTTTGTGCTGGGTTTAGACCCTGTAAATTTTAAAGAAGAATGTTATCGGTGGTGGTATTGTTGGTCTGGGGGGGGGTTTTTTTCCGGGATTTGTATCTGATCTGTTGGTTTTGGGGTGGAGGGCCATCGATGTGGTTCCACTCCAGGAATATGGATTTGGTGTACGTTTCTCCCTTTCCTCCATTTTTTTTCCTTCCCGGCACTAAAAAAACCCCTCCCTTTGAGTGGTGTGGCTACCCCCCGGGGTTTTTTCCCTGGCCTGGATGTTTTGTATCTTTTTGTCCCCTTTAGATGGGATGCCTGGGGAATTTAAGTTTGCACAGTCTTTTCCCGTACTGAAGAGGTAACATTTCAGGGGAAAAAGCTTAAAGGAAGGGAGTTTGCATTTTCCCGTTGTCATATGGGCCCTGACTTTTCTAGGGTGGGCATAGTTGTGCCCATCTGTTTTTCCAGATTTTTCCCCTGCCCGCAGATACCAAGTGCATAGATGAGCACGGCTTGGGTTTTCCCTTTGCCCTTGGGTTTCTGTGACTGATTCCCGTTGGTGCATGTTTCCCTGTCTTCTCCTATCCTCCCTAGCACCCAAAAATGGGCTCCCACTTGTTTTGGAATTTTTCCCCCACTATTGCTATTGGAGTCCTCTTGTTTGTATTTCCTGGGTATTTCTAGTTTTTCATATTGGTTTTATTTTTCTTTACTACACTTGTTTCCTACTATGGCTCCTGTCTCTTGAGGTCATTTTATGTTTCCTTCCTGCGTTTAAATTCCCGACTACCCCGGACAAAATCTCCGCTTCACCATTACTGTCTCCCAGGACAGTATCTCCAGCTTTACCATTTTGTTCCCCGGACAGCACCAGCTTCACCATTTTTTTCTCCCCGGACAGACTATAGCCCCCATTTCTGACTACCAGGAATCACCTCCAGCCTTACAGTTTGTGACTCATGGCCAGTATCAAGGGCAATACCTTCAGCCCAGCCCTTTTTTTGTTCCATCTGTTGTAAAAGCTTCCAGGTTTTCTAGAAAAACGCTTTGATGTTATCCTCTTTTTAAAACCCTTGTGATTTTTTTCCAAGATTTTTTCCCCTTTGGGGATACCCAAAAAAACTTCTCTTTTTTAATACGCTTGAGTAGTTCTGGGATATCTGCACAAGGGGCGTGAACCAATTTTCCCCAAAAAAAAAGACAATTTCCTGTAAGCCCGTTTGTTTTACTGACCCCAGACACACACAGTTCAAATGATTTTAAATGGTTGATTTACTGCAATTTTAGCAAATCTTGAATATTAAATTTTTAAAAACCCCTTAAATGAAGCTCTAGCTATTTGTATTTCTGTTTCCCAACTCTTTTTGTATATTGGACGCTTACCGTCACGTTCCTGATTTTTAATGTTTGTGTTTATAAGGGCGCTACAAACCCATCCGTTTTCAGCGCTTTATTGTCAAAACAAACCCCCCCCCTTTTAAAAACCCGTCCCCCAGTTCGGACCAGCAAGGGTTGGACCCGTCAAAGGGGTTTGGACCATCGATCTGCTTGATCTGGGTCACTTATTTAAAAAATACTGGTCGGTGATTTGAGCAACCAGAAGGATCTCTGGAAATTATTACCGGGAAAAATATTGATTTGAAGAACAAAAGTATAACTTGGTGTTGAAGAGCCGGTGATATTGGAGCTCCTACAATTACGTACAGTGACCTCTTGTTTATCAATCGCTGTATTTTGGGTTTTTTATTTTTGTTTTTTTTCCCTCCCCCACAATAAATTATATTATCACTATAGTTGACTGGTGCAAATTTTGGAGGAAGGCGCTTTTTCGTATAATAATTGCTTTTCGTTGTGTTATTGCGACCGCTGGTAACTAAGGTTATATGAAATTCACGAACGTTCGTTTTAAGAAAAAAAAACTAATGAAAGTCACTCCACTCCACTAAGTACCATTATAATACGGGTTAGTTGCTACTACAAAAATGTATTCTGCTATTCAATGGGACACTAGTATATGCAGTACACTAGCAGGGGGAAGATTATTTTAAAAAACGACCTGTGGTAATTTCTGGCGACTTCTGGCACTGCCTTATAGGCTTAACTTAATTACAAATTTTACCTGTTTTCAAAAGACACTTTTAGCTTTATCATCAATATACTAGGGAGCCACGTTAACCTATCACTTGTTACTCAATGCTTCGGGGGACTTTCTTTCCCCTGACACAAAGTTTAATTATTATTATTTTCACACGGAAAACGGCCTATGATTCCCCCCGGCAGTAAACTCTGCTAGGTAATGCACACTAATTCTCCTTTTTTTGACTCGTATATAAAGTTTTCCCCCAAGATTGGTTCCAGGCGCTAGAGGGATGTATCGTATAGGATTTATGACACAAATAAAGTTTAGCATAAGAGCGCCGTGAAACACCAGAAAACGGGAGCACAACAGGCACCGACAGCTACTTGCGCATAAGTCTTCCAATTTTTTTTTCTCCATTTATTTTTTTAACCTGCTTTCTTTTAGCCCAGCCATGGTTCCAAGAATAAAAAAAAACTTTCATTATGAAAGACCTACCAATAATTACCATTTTAAAAATAAGGTGACTTTGAAGCCACTGTCAGTTGCCAAACTCAGTTCGGATGAGGGATAGCTTTATTTTTACGCTAATACAACCTACAGCTTATTTGCCTATCACAATTTATCAAATATGACAAAAAACTTTGTCCTTGGGGGCAAAGAGGGGAATGTATGAGAGTATGTTTTACCAACCCCTTAATGGGTGTGAAGCGTGGGGGAGAATGTTGCGCAGGAGAAAGGTGGAGGGAGTGGAGTTTTCATGTCGAGGGCAATGTGTGGTGTGAATAAATATAATTCGTGTTTGGAAGTTAGGAGGGGGTGCGGGTTACCAAAAACTGTTGTCCGAGGGGTGAGGAAGGGTTTTTGAGGTGGGTTTGGAATGTAGGAGAAAGGAGCGAAACAGAATGACTTCAAGGTTATCGTCTGTAGTTGGGAAGGGAAAGGGGGGGTAGGGGCCCCCCTAGGAAAGGGGTTGGGGGGAGGGGGTAAAGGAGGTTTTTTTGTGGAGGGGCTGGACTTCCAGCAGGCATGCGTACGTGTTTGATAGGAGTAATGGGGGACAAATGGTTTTTAATACTTGCGTGCGTTTGGGGTGTGAGCAAAGTAACATTTTGAAGGGATTCAGGAAACCGGCAGCCCGGCTTGGTCCTGGAGATGGGAAGTACAGTGCCCCCCTCTGAAGGGGAGGGGTTAAAGTTGCTTTAAAAAATGTAGTGTAAAAACACCCCTTTTGGCAAGCAGTGATGGGGAATGATGGGAAAGTTTTTCTTTTTTGGGCCACCCCGCCTTGGGGGGAATCGGCCAGTGGATAAAAAAAAAAAAATAAAAAAAAAATATAATAAAAAAACATATTAAATACTCCCGAAAAAAAATATTTGGATAAACCAAGCAGTTTGATGGAGGATGAAGAGGATTGGTATACAAATACCATGTCTTTGGGGGTTATACGGTATTAAAAAAACGGAGACGCACAGGGCTAACGTCATATACATTTACTGCACCTAAACTGAAACAAAAGTTTTTTTTCCTATATAGATTATCCACATAGCAGATATGTGTAGAGACCCAGGATAACCCCCAAAAAACAGCCTGGGTTATTTTTTGTACCTGGGTTTTGGGTTAGCCTATATGATTTTTTGGTAAAAAATTTAATTCCCAGCCAGGGTAGAAAATTTTGGCTGTTTCTTTACACTTTGTTTTTGTTTACCATCGTAAATGGGTACCTGGGTGTTAGCCAACTAGTGTGGGTGTTATCCTGGGACACTAAACTAATTTTCTTGAAATACTCTGCATAACAAGCGGCTTTCTATACAGTAGTATGTCATTGATGTCAGCTAGGCCTGTATACCTTGTACATGTACGTGTAGTAAATAAAGATATTATTATTATTATTATTATTATTATTATTTTTTTATTATATTATTATTATTATTTATCAGTTGTTTGTTGGTTATCTTATTCAAACTCGGGCAATGTATAATGGAAAGATACTTCTTAATGTACACCCAAAAATGAAAGAAATCAGACCATAAATAGCGGAGTTCACTTCTCAGCCATTAGCGGCCGCTTAGTGGTATATTTTTGTTATGTTTTTATGGTTATACAGTGGTCCCTCGTTTTTCGTAATAAATCCGTTGCTGGAGGAGCTACTATAAACGAAATTTACGATTTGCGAATCAATTTTCCCCATAAGAAATAATGTAAATACAATTAATCCGTTCCTGACACCCAGAAATATTAAAACAAAAATTTTTTTACATGAAATATACATGTAGTACATAAACAAAACAATGGGAAATGATGAATGAAACATTAACAGCATAACACTTACCTTTATTGGAGATTTTTCTTAGTGTATGGGAGACTGGAGGAGGAGAGAGATTGGATTGTTTACAGTTTGGAAGGGGAATCCCCTTCCAGCAACACCTCAGGTACCAATTGCTTCTCTGGGGTTGCTTCTCTTCTCTGTTTCTTAATGCCACTAGGACCACCTTGAGAGTCACTCTAGTCCTGTCTCGCAAAGTAACTGTGGAGAGAGCTCTGTTTCTGGCGTCTCTTTAACACTTCCCTAAAATGGCCCAAGACTTTGTCACTGTACATACTTCTCACCTTCTTTACCACAGGCTTGGCACTAGCTTTCTTTGGAGCCATGGTAGCTTATTTAGTACTTGCAAGCACTACAATGAGTGGAATATTATGAAATATTTTGTAGGAGCACTTGAGGGACCTTCACTCACTGGTAAACAATGCCAGACGGCTGGGTAGGGAGGCCGCCCAGCTCACACCGTGCGTACGCATCCCGAACGAACTACTATTCGCGAGTCAACCTATGAAAAGCGAGTCCATGTTTATACGAAAATACCCCTATGATTGGCGAAATTTAGATTGCCGAGAATGAAAGATATATTACGGAAATGGATATGATTTTGATTGCTTTCATGATGAAAAGTACCTTGAAATTGCGCTCACAGTAGCGAAAATGTTCTATGCTTTAGCGAAGCTCAAGAGTAAACAAATGATGTCACTGTCCAATACATGTGCGCCTGCCAGTCCAAATTCCAGTACACAGTCATGAATGGGTTGACATTATTTATACAATTATTACAATAATGCAGTAGTCTGCATAACAGTAAATCTTCTATTTTTTTGTGAATAAAAATTCCAAATGGTAAGCAAGAGTAATATAAGAGGGGCCTGTAGCAGTGACTAATGAACAGAGAAAATGTTATTTTAGTGCCAGGAATGTCTGCATTGTTTATTCTGGACCCTACTTTGAAATTGGCATCTGTTGAAATTTGTGTGAAATCGGCCAAACTGCCAATTTCTGACAAATTTATTGAGTAGTTGAAATAAGTGAATGGCTGTGTCTTGTACTCAGTTGACAGACTAGAAGTAAATAAGTTTATTCAGGTATACACAAATACAGTTACATAGATTATCATACATAGCAGTGTATGTATAGAGAACCTGGGATAACCCAGAAAAGTCAGACAAAGTGACTTATTTCCAGTACCTGGCTTGGGCTTCCCATATATAATTTTTGGTAAATATTTTTTTTTACTCGGTTGTTTGTTAGGCTATCTCACTGAAACTTGGGCAATGTATGATGGAAAGATGCTTCTTAACGTACACCAAAAATAAAAAAGATGGACGATAAGGGAGTTCACTTCTCAGCCATTAGCCACCTCTTCGCAGTATATTTTCGTATGGTTTTTATGGTTGTATTCTCATTTTTTTGGACTCATTTGATAGAATGGAAGATATATTACAAAAATAGACATGATTCTGATTGCTTTCATGATGAAAAGTACCTTGAAATTGAGCTCAAAGTAGTGGAAATGTTTGATTTTTGCCGATGTTCAATGAGCTTTGTGTAAGTCAAGTTGGTTAATTTTATTAAGTGTATTCTAACCTAACCAATCTGTAATCTGGCAAACTCAGTAATCCGGCACGCTACAGGTCCCAATGATGCCGGATTTGTGATGGAGGACCTGTATCATAATAAAAAGCACTAAACCCATAAGGGTCACGAATTGCTATATATAGAGTGAAGGCATACGAAAAGAATATTTTTCTACAGTTATCCCCCAGTTTGACTAGAAAAAACGTATTTTCTTCTGACACTACCTACACAGCTGCTTTGTAAACAAATCTCATATTTACATCAATTTCTATTGTGTGAGTGTATCATGTTTATATGCTATGTAACGGGTTTCACATATAATTTTGAGGAAATTATCATAGATGGATTAATGAAAATGCCTATATTAATGTAAAATAAAACATTTAGTGTGCCCAAGAGTGATTATTATTACGTAGTAATTGGCGTCATGAGTAGAGAGGCTCTTAGCAATTTTAATGTGTACCTGCACACCAGCACAGTGTGTAAGTATATTTAGGTACAGGTACATAAAAAGTATAATTATCAGCGCAATATAAAATATGCAGTAACTTTAGAAACACTTGAGCTGTATAGCCTTTGGTTTAGCGCTTTTTTTTTGATTATAATAATAATTTAAAAACACTTGAAATTTTGGAAAGTTTCCAGATATCTAACACAAAAACCAAAAAAGTATCCAAAATGGTTGGGATCCTCTCCAAGATACATACTACGTGCCGCAAACTGCCCTTTCACACTATACCATTCACTTATATATCCATACCTCACCTATGCTATCTGTGCTTGGGGTTCAACTGCAGCAACACACCTAAAGCCAATAATAACCCAACAAAAAGGGGAGTAAGAATAATCACTAAATCCCATCCCCGGCAACACACCCCCCTCACTCTTCATAGATCTAAACTTACTCCCTGTTCAGTACATCCACACTTTTCTACTGTGCAATCTCATCTACAGGACCTTAAATTCCAATATTAACCTTGACCTAAAACGCTTTCTTATAGTTGTGACAGAACCCACAGGCACAACACCCGACACAAACATCTCTATGACATTTTCCCCCTGGGCCGACTAAACCTTTACAAAAATTCAATGTATGTCAAAGGCCCTAAAATCTGGAACACCCTACCTGAAAATTCCAAAACTGCAGGCACATTCATCACCTTCAAAACTACCATCAGAAAACATCTTATCTCCCTGATACACCCTGTCAACTAATAATACGAATACCACCTGGTGGTTCACACTTACACTCACTCACCCATTTGACCATAAACAGAAAAATCAATCTCAATCTCAAAATAATGAATCTTAACTAGTCGAAAGTTGGCCTGTGATACTCCAATACTGAAACTATATATAGTGCCAAAACAAAAGCATTCACATTGCTAAACTCACAACTAGTATTTAGTCACTTAGCCATAATACCAACTTCTCATAATTCTGTAACATTTTAAACCTAAGATTTAATATAAGTCTGCCCGAAATGCCTAGCCATGCTAGGCGTTCTAGTGGTACACTCTGTAATTATTATTTTACTACATGTAAACCACACAATAACCAAATTCTGTAAACTCAGCATTGTAATACTTATAGAGAATAAAGTTTGAATTGAATTGACATAATAGATGTGCTCATGGAGAATGTAAACAAACCGTGTGGAGTGTGCCATATTTGAGAGACTGCTTGCTGTATAGGAAATTTTGGTCATAATTTGACCGCCATATTAGCGGAACGCCGTAAGGCAAAATGCCGTAAAGCGGGGCCCGACTGCACATAGTAAGTACTTAAAACTAGACAACAGTACATAGCAATTACTTAAAACTAGACAAGATGATAGTACATAGTAATTACTTAAAACTAGACAAGTGGTTTACTTGATTACAAACATATTTAATCTTAATACTAATGCGAGGTAGTCAAGGTGGAAGTTTCTATGGATAATTATCTTGAAGTTGCACATAAAAAATATTACAATTAATGGTTCAGTCAGTAATATTTCATGGACTGGCATAAGTTTAAAAGTATAGAGGCCACGTAAAATAACTAGTTAGTTGTTTTGGTTGATTTGGTTACTATCAAGAAAAGATGATTTTTTATCACTACCGGTTCCGGTAGCGAGTTCTAGATCTTCGGGCTTTTTATGTGCATAGCATTTTTGCATAGTGTGAGACTGACACAAGGGATGTTGAAATGTGCCTTATGACTTGTATTGTGACCGTGCATTCTGTTGTAACTGTAAGGTAGTAATTTAACTGGAGGGTTTATAGTGGAATTTAATGTTCTGTATATGTAGAAAGCACAATAACATGAGTGTATGTCTTGTATACGTATTTAGCAAGTTCAGGTTTTTGAAAAGTGGTGGGGTGTGCTGTCTAGCACAGGAGCTGGTAATCATCTGCACAGCAGCTTTTTGCTGGACTAAAGGCTTAAGGTGGTTGGCTGTGGTTGATCCCCAGGCACTAATACCATAGGTGAGATAGGGATATATTAAAGGGGAAAA
>NC_069464.1:18482637-18561371 GCF_026875155.1 Cherax quadricarinatus | reverse complement strand
AAAAAACATCTTTTCTTGATATACCAAATCAACCAAACAACTAACTAGTTATTTTACGTGGCCTCTATACTTTTAAACTTATGCCAGTCCATGAAATATTACTGACTGAACCATTAATTGTAATATTATTTTATGTGCAACTTCAAGATAATTATCCATAGAAACTTCCACCTTGACTACCTCGCATTAGTATTAAGATTAAATATGTTTGTAATCAAGTAAACCACTTGTCTAGTTTAAGTAATACTATGTACTATCATCTTGTCTAGTTTTAAGTAATTGCTATGTACTGTTGTCTAGTTTTAAGTACTTACTATGTGCAGTCGGGCCCCGCTTTACGCATTTTGCCTTAACGGGCGTTCCACTAATATGGCGGTCAAATTATGACCAAAATTTCCTATACAGCAAGCAGTCTCTCAATATGGCACACTCCACACGGTTTGTTTACATTCTCCATGAGCACATCTATTATGTCAATTCAATTCAATTCAATTCAATTCAAACTTTATTCTCTATAAGTATTACAATGCTGAGTTTACAGAATTTGGTTATTGTGTGGTTTACATGTAGTAAAATAATAATTACAGAGTGTACCACTAGAACGCCTAGCATGGCTAGGCATTTCGGGCAGACTTATATTAATCTTAGGTTTAAAATGTACAGAATTATGAGAAGTTGGTATTATGGCTAAGTGACTAAATACTAGTTGTGAGTTTAGCAATGTGAATGCTTTTGTTTTGGCACTATATATAGTTTCAGTATTGGAGTATCACAGGCCAACTTTCGACTAGTTAAGATTCATTATTTTGAGATTGAGATTGATTTTTCTGTTTATGGTCAAATGGGTGAGTGAGTGTAAGTGTGAACCACCAGGTGGTATTCGTATTATTAGTTGACAGGGTGTATCAGGGAGATAAGATGTTTTCTGATGGTAGTTTTGAAGGTGATGAATGTGCCTGCAGTTTTGGAATTTTCAGGTAGGGTGTTCCAGATTTTAGGGCCTTTGACATACATTGAATTTTTGTAAAGTTTAGTCGACACGGGAATGTCATAGAGATGTTTGTGTCGGTGTTGTGCCTGATGGGTTCTGTCACAACTATCAAGAAAGCGTTTTAGGTCAAGGTTAATATTGGAATTTAAGGTCCTGTAGATGTAGATTGCACAGTAGTAAGTGTGGATGTACTGAACAGGGAGTAAGTTTAGATCTATGAAGAGTGAGGGGTGTGTTGCCAGGAGGGGTTTTAGTGATTTTTCTTACTGGGTTTTTTTTTGGGGTTTTTATGGTTTTAGGGGGGTTTTGCTGCAGTTGAACCCCAAGCACAGATACAAGGTGGGTAGGGAATAAAAGTGAATTTTAAAGGGGTAAAAGGGGCATTTTTGGGGGCACTATATGTATCTTGGGGACCCCAACCATTTGGATATTTTTTTGGTTATGTTTTTTAGATTCTGGAAAACTTTCCAAAATTAAAGTGTTTTAAAAATTTTTATTAAATCAAAAAGAAGCGCTAAACCAAAAGGGGCAACAGCCAAGGTTCTAAATTTTATGCATATTTTATATTCGCTGATAATTATATTTATATGTACCGTCCTAAATATACTTACACACTGTGCGGGTGCAGGTACAAAATTAAAATTGCTAAGAGCCCTCACCATGCGCCAATACACAAAATAATAATCCTCTTGGGCACACAAAGTTTTATTTTACATTAATATGGGGCATTTTCTTTAACCCAATCTTTTAAAAAAATTTCCTCAAAAATTATAGTAAAACCCGTTACATAGCAATAAACATGATAACCCACACAATAAAAAATTTGAGAAAATGAGATTTTTTTTACAAGCCTGTTAGTTTGTCAGAAAAAACTTTTTTTTCTATAAAACTGGGGAAAAACTTAAAAAATATTCTTTTCGTATGCCTTCACTCATTATAGCAATTCGGACCCTTAGGGTTAGTGCTTTTATTATTCAGGTCCTCCATCACAAATCCGCATCATTGGGACCTGAGCTCCCGGTTACGATTTGCCAGATTACAGTTTGGGGTTGGGTTAGAAAAACTTAATAAAATTAACCAACTTGACTTCACAAAGCTCATTAAAACACGCAAAAATCAAACATTCCACTACTTTTGAGCTCAATTTCAAGGTATTTTCATCATAAAAGCAATCAAATCATGTCAATTTTTGAATTTAAAACTTCCTTTCTTCAAATGAGTCCAAAAAAAATGAGAATACACCATAAAAACCATAACGAAAATATACTGCGAAGAGGTGGCTAAGCTGAGAATGAATCCCTTTCGTCCACTTTTTTTTTTTTGGGTTTACTTTAAGAAGCTTTTTCCACATACATTGCCCAAGTTTCAGTGAGATAGCCTAAAAAACAACCGAGTAAAAAAAAAATATTTACCAAAAATTATATATGGGAACCCCAAGCCGGGTACTGGAAAAAGTCACTTTGTCTGATTTTTTCCGGGGTTTATCCAGGGTTTTCTATACATACACGCATGTATGATAAACATGTAACGTATTTTTTATACCCGAATAAACTTATTACTTTTAGTCTGTCACTGAGTACAAGACACAGCCATTTACTTATTTTAACTACTCAAAAAATTTTGTCGAAATTGGGGAGTTTGGCCGATTTTACACAAATTTTCAAAAGGCCAAATTTTAAAGTAGGGGCCAGAATAAAAAATGCAGACATTCCCGGCACTAAAAAACATTTTCTCTGTTCATTTGTCACTGCTACAGGGGCCCCTCTTATTTACTCTTTCTTACCATTTTGGAATTTTTATTTTCAAAAAAATAGAAGATTTTTCTGTTAGCGACTACTGCTTTTTTGTAATAATTTAAAAATAATTTCAAACCCCTTCTGACGTGTACGGAATTTGGACTGGCAGGCGCACATTATGGACGTACATCATTTTTTTTATCTTTAGCTCGCTAAAGCATAAACATTTCGCTACGTAGCGCAATTTAAGGAAAATTTTTATCATGAAAGCAACAAAATTTTAATCCTTTCCGTAATAATCTTTTTTTTCTCGGGAATCTAAAATTTCGCCAAATAGGGATTTTTTGTAAAACATGGACCCTTTTCATAGTTGACTCCGAAAAAGTTTTGTTCGGGATGCGACGCACGGGGTGAGCGGGGGGGCCTCCCCACCCACCAGTCTGGCATTGTTTACCAGTGAGTGAAGGTCCCCTCAAGTGCTCCTACAAAATATTTCATAATATTCCACTCATTGTAGTGCTTGCAAGTACTAAATAAGCTACCATGGCTCCAAAGAAAGCTAGTGCCAAGCCTGTGGTAAAGAAGGTGAGAAGTATGTACAGTGACAAAGTCTTGGGGCCATTTTAGGGAAGTGTTAAAGAGACGCCAGAAACAGAGCTCTCTCCACAGTTACATTTGCGAGACAGGACTAGAGTGACTCTCAGGTGGTCCTAGTGGCATTAAGAAACAGAGAAGAGAAGCAACCCCAGAGAAGCAATTGGTACCTGAGGTGTTGCTGGAAGGGGATTCCCCTTCCAAACTGTAAACAATCCAATCTCTCTCCTCCTCCAGTCTCCCATACACTAAGAAAAATCTCCAATAAAGGTAAGTGTTATGCTGTTAATGTTTCATTCATCATTTCCCATTGTATTGTTTATGTACTACATGTATATTTCATGTAAAAAAAATTTTTGTTTTAATATTTCTGGGTGTCAGGAACGGATTAATTGTATTTACATTATTTCTTATGGGGAAAATTGATTCGCAAATCGTAAATTTC
The DNA here is from genome assembly GCF_026875155.1 of Cherax quadricarinatus. Classification (NCBI taxonomy): domain Eukaryota; kingdom Metazoa; phylum Arthropoda; class Malacostraca; order Decapoda; family Parastacidae; genus Cherax; species Cherax quadricarinatus. The sequence goes on along the minus strand of NC_069464.1, from coordinate 18,557,605 downwards.
GTTTATAGTAGCTCCTCCACAACGGATTTATTACGAAAAACGAGGGACCACTGTATAACCATAAAAACATACAAAAATATACCACTAAGCGGCCGCTAATGGCTGAGAAGTGAACTCCGCTATTTATGGTCTGATTTCTTTCATTTTTGGTGTACATTAAGAAGTAATCTTTCCATTATACATTGCCCGAGTTTGAATAAGATAACCCAACAAACAACTGATAAATAATAATAATAATATAATAATAATAATAATAATAATAATAATATAATAATAATAATAATAATATCTTTATTTACTACACGTACATGTACAAGGTATACAGGCCTAGCTGACATCAATGACATACTACTGTATAGAAAGCCGCTTGTTATGCAGAGTATTTCAAGAAAATTAGTTTAGTGTCCCAGGATAACACCCACACTATTGGGGGCTAACACCCAGGTACCCATTTACTGAGGGGTAAACAAAAACAACAGGTGTAAAGAAACATGCCTAATGTTTCTACCCTGGCGGGGAATTGAATATTTACCAAAAATCATATATGGCTAACCCAAACCAGGTACTAAAAATAAGCCGGGCTGACTTTTTGGGGTTATCCTAGGTTTCTCAAACACATATGCTGCTATGTGTGAAAAATTATATAGAGAAAATAACTTTTGTTTCATGTTTATGGTGCAGTACAAGTGTATATGACAGTTAGCCCTGTGCTGTACTCCGTTTTGTCTAATACACGTAAAGCCACCAAGACATGGTATTTGTATACCAAAACCTCTTCATACCTCCATCGAACTGCTTTGTTAGCCAAATATTATTTATTCGGGAGTTTTTAATATGTTTTGTTATTTATATTGTTTTTTTTATTTTTTTTTTTATTATCCACTGGCCGATTCCCACCAAGGCAGGGTGGCCCGAAAAAGAAAAACTTTCAACCATCATTCACTCCACCCACGTCTTCCCAGAAGGGGGCTTTACACTACAGTTTTTTAAACTGCAAACATTAACACCTCTCCTTCAGAGTGCAGGCACGTACTTCCCCATCTCCAGGACTCAAGCCCGGGGCTGCCGGTTTCCCTAAAATCCCTTTCATAAATTTTTACTTTGCTCACACTCCAACAGCACGTCAGTATTAAAAACCATTTGTCTCCATTCACTCCTATCAAACACGCTCACGCATGCCTGCTGGAAGTCCAAGCCCCTCACACACAAAACCTCCTTTACCCCCTCCCTCCAACCCTTCCTAGGCCGACCCCTACCCCGCCTTCCTTCCACTACAGACTGATACACTCTTGAAGTCATTCTGTTTCGCTCCATTCTCTCTACATGTCCCGAACCACCTCAACAACCCTTTCCCCCAGCCCTCTGGGCAACAGTTTGGGAATCCCGCACCTCCTCCTAACTTCCAAACTACGAATTCTCTGCATTATATTCACACCACACATTGCCCTCAGACATGACATCTCCACTGCCCCAGCCTTCCCCCTCGCTGCAACATTCATCACCCACGCTTCACACCCATAAAAGAGCGTTGGTAAAACTATACTCTCATACATCCCCTCTTTGCCTCCAAGGACAAAGTTCTTTGTCATATTTGATCAATGTGGATAGGCAAATAAGCTGTAGTGTTGATATTAGCGTAATAATAAAGCATATTCTCCTGCATCACGAGACTGAGTTCATGGCAACTGACAGTGGCTTTAAAGTCACCTTATCTTAATGGTAATGTATTGTGTAGGTGCTTTACAAAAAATGAAAGCATTTCTTTTTTTCATTGGAACCATGGCTAAAGGGGAAAAGTAAGCAGGGTTTAAAAAAATAAATGGAAAAAGAAATTGGAATGACTTATGCAGCAAGTAGCTGTCACGTGCCTCGTTGTCTCCCGTTTTCTGGTGTTTTCCCCGGGCGCTCTTACGTGCTAGAACTTTTAATTTGTGTCATCAATCCATACGATACATCCCTCAGCGCCTGGAACCAAAACTTAGCGGAAAACATTTTATACTGAGTCAAAAAAGGAGAATTTGTGTGCATTACCTAGCAGAGTTTACCCGCCAGAGGGGAATCATAGGCCTGTTTTCCGTGTGAAAAAAAATAATAATTGAACTTTTTGTCAGAGGAAAGAAAGTCTCCTAAAGCATTGAGTATACATAGTGTATAGTGTATACTACAGTGGCTCCCCTGTAAATTTATGATAAAGGGGTAAAGTGTCATTTTAAAAAAGTGAATTGTAATGAATGAAAGCCATAGGGCAGTGCCAGAATCGCCAAAAACTTACCACAGGTCCTGTTTTTAATTTTCCGGGCCTCAGTGTACTCGCAAAATCTAGTAAACCCCAGGAATAGCAGAATACATGTTGAGAGCAACTAACCAGATTATAAGTACTTAGGGGGGGAGTGATTTTCATTAGTTTCTTTTTTTTGAAATACGAACTTACTGTAAATTTTCATATAACCTTAGTTACCAGGGGTCGCAATAAAACACAACGAGAAGAAAATATTACTACAGAAAAACGTCCTTCCCCCAAAATTTCACCATCAACATAGTAAATAATATAGCATTTATTGTGGGGGAGAGGGGAAAAAACAAAAAAAAAAAGCCAATACAGCGATTGAAAACAAAGAGGTCGATGTACGTCATTGTAGAGCGCCAATTCACCGGCCTTAAACACCAAGTTATATTTTTGTATCAGTCAAATCACATATTACTCGGGTAGAAAATTTTCCCAAGATCCTTCGTGTTAGCCAAATCCCCCGACCATATTTTTAAAAAAGTGACCCCTGACAGGCAGACGACGGTCCGAACCCTTGACTGGTCCAAACCCCTTGACGGCCGAACTCGGACTGGTTTAAAACAGTTTCGTTGGCAATAAAAACTGTAAAGGGAGGGGTTTGTAGCCCCCTTATAAACACAAACATTAAAAATCGGGAACGTGACGTAAGCGCCAATATCAAAAAGATTTAAAACAAAATACAAATAGCTAGAGCTTAAATTTAAGGAGGTTATTAATATAATATTCAAAAGGTTCTAGAAATTTGCAAAAATCAACCATTAAAAACATTATAAAAAGCTGGTTATCTGGGTCATAAAAACAAACGGGCTTCCACTGGAAATTTTTCATTTTTTGTGGAAATTGGTGTCACCCCCTTTGCAGAATCCCAAACTAGCTAAAAAGCAGTTTTAAAACAGAGAAGGTTTTTGGGTATCCCAAAGGGGAAAATCTTGGAAAAAAATCAAAGGGTTTTAAAATGAGGATAACATCAAAGCTGCTTCATAAAAACCTGGAAGCTTTCTACAACAAGGGAACATAAAAAAAGGGTGGGCTGAATGTACTGCCCTTTTATACTGGCCTGTAGTCCAAACTGTAAGGCTGGGGGTGAGTCCGGTAGCAGTAAATGTGGGGCTTAGTTCTTCCTGGGAGACAGAAATGGTGAAGCGGAGTGCTGTCCTGGGAAAGAAATGGGGAACTGGGGAAAACTGTCCCCCCGGGGGAACAGTAATGGTGAAGCTGGAGATTTTTGTCCAGGGAGTCGGGAAATTTTACCAGGGGGAATACTATAAATGACCTCATAGAGGACAGGGGCCTAGAGGGAAACAATGTAGTCAAAGAAAGATAAAACCAATATTGCAAAATAAAAACCGAGAAATACAAAAAGAGGGCTCCAAAGCAATAGTAGGGTAAATTACCAAAAAAAACTGGGGGGAGCTCCATTTTTGGGCTAGGAGGAAGGAGTAAACAGGAAACATGCACCAACAGGGGGAAAACGTCACAGAAACCCAAGGCCAAAAAGGGAAAACCCAAACCCGTGCCATACAGCCTTGGGATCTGCGGGGAGGGGAAAACTGGAAAAACAGAGGGGCGCAACTATGCCACCCTAGAAAAAGTCATGCCCAATACACAGGAAAATGCAAACTCCCTTTCCGTAAGCTTTTTTACCCTGAAATGTGTACCTCTTAGTACAGGAAAGACTGTGCTATAAAATTAAATTGCCAGGGATACCCCTAAAGGGACAAAAAAATACAAAAAATCCGGCCAGGGAAAACCGGGTAGCCCACCATCAAGAGGGAGAGGTTTTTTAGTGCCAGGGAAGGGAAAAAAACTGGCAGGAAAAAGGGAAAATCGTACAAACCAAAACCATATTCCGGAGTGGAAAAACCCTCGATGGGCCCCCACTCCAAAACCCAAAAATACAGATACAATGCCGAAAAAAACCCCCCCCCCTACCAACAATCCACCATCCGAAACATTCTTCTTTTTCAAAAAACAGGGGCAAAGCCAGCAAAAAACAACAAAATTTTCCCCCCATCCGTGACGCTTTCGAGGGAAAGGCAATGTTCGCGGGTTTCCCTGAGACCCCCATAAAGGGCCTTTGGGCAACGAAAAGGATCCAGTTACAACCTAAACAATGTGACAAGTGAACAGGCAAAAGGGGGGGGGCCTGTAATTTCAGGTCCTTGTTTTTCACAGAACGCTTTAAAGCCCCCAAAGCTAGTGGAATTTAGAGTAAAGGTCGAGAACCAAAAACCCGTCATTTTGGTAGGCCAAGCCTCCGGATGCAACATCCCCCGAATTCCAGGAACACGTTAAAAATTGACCACTGCTGGGAAAAACTTCCAGCTCCTGCACCCCAACACTGCCCGGGGGATTTCAACTTAAAGGCACCTAAAAGGGGGAATATAGCAAAAAATATTGTTGCAGTAATAACAACCAGGGGGACTCGATGAAAACTCACACTCCACAGCTTTAAAAACTCTGCACAAAATTCAATTTTAAAAACCAGCAAATAATAACCTACTAACGGAGAAACACTAGACCTCATATTCACTAAAAATGATGACTGATAAGAAATGCACCAAAAACAAAACAATATACTCAGATACAAAAAAAAATTTGAGGGTTTAGACATGTAGCGTGGAGCCCCAGACCGCAAAATGAGACTAGTCAGAGGGAGCATTCACCAAATTCAACTTCAATAACAAAAACATAAAGTGGGACCAAGTAAACCAAGTCCTAACCGATATAAGCTGGGAAGATATACTAAGCAACACAGACCCAAACTTATGCCTAGAACAGATTAACTCGGTGGCACTCGATGTATGCACAAGGCTTATTCCTCTAAGAAAAAGGAGGAGTAGATTAAAATAGAAAGAGACAGGCGCTCCCTTTACAGGCGACGGAAAGAATAACAGAGCGGCTAAAAGAGGTCAATATATCTGAAATGCGCAGGGAGACACTGGTCAGAGAAATGCAAGCATCGAACTTAAGCTAAAAGAATCCTTTAGGAGTCAAAAATCGCGGAAGAACTAAAACCCATAAATGAAATCGAAAGAAACCCAAAGTATTTCTTCTCCTATCCCAAAAATCAAAATCAAGAACAACGTCCATATTGGGCCCCTACTTAAACAAGATGGGTCCTACACAGATGACAACAAGGAAAGATGAGCTACTCAAGTCCCAATAAAACTCAGTTTTTAGCAAGCCTGCTAACCAACTGAGAGTCGAAGATCAAAATAAATTTTTTTATGAGAGAGCCACAAAATTTGATTAACACAAAGCCTATCCGATGTTATCCGACGCCAAATGACTTCGAACAGCGATAAATGACATGCCCATGCACTCTGCTTTAGGGCCAACTCATGGAACTCTGTGTTCATCAAGAACTGCAAGAAGCCCCTATCACGAGCCTTTTCCATCCTATGGAGGGGGAGCATGGACAGGGGGTCGTCCCTCAGTTACTAAAAAAAACAGACATAGCCCCACTCCACAAAGGGGAAAGTAAAGCAACAGCAAAGAACTACAGACCAATAGCACTAACATCCCATATCATAAAAATCTTTGAAAGGGTCCTAAGAAGCAAGACACCACCCATCTAGAAACCCATCATTACACAACCCAGGGCAACATGGGTTTAGAACAGGTCACTCCTGTCTGTCTCAACTACTGGATCACAAACGACAAGGTCCTAAATGCACTAGAAGACAAAAAGAATGCAGATGTAATATATACAGATTTTGCAAAAGCCTTCGACAAGTGTGCCCCATGGCATAATAGCGCACAAAATGCGCGTTTAAAGGGAATAACAGGAAAAGTCGGTCGATGGATCTAAAATTTTTCCTCACAACAGAACACAGAGAGAAGTCGTCAACAGAGTAAAGTCCGAGGAAAGCTACGGTGAAAAGCTCTGTTCCACAAGGCACAGTACTACTCCCAACTTGTTCCTCATCCTCATACCGAAAATAGACAAGATTCAGCCACAGCACCGTGTCTTCCTTTGCCCGATGACACCCGAATCTGCATGACATGTCTTCCATTGCAGACACTGCAAGGCTCCAGGCGACACAACCAAATCTTTCAGTGGGGTGCAGAAAACAATATGAAGTTCAAACGAGAGAAATTTCAATTACTCAGATATGGTAAACATGAGGAAATTAAATCTTCATCAAGTACAAAACAAATTCTGGCCACAAAATAGAGCGAAACACCAACGTCAAAAAACCTGGGATGATTATGTCGGAGGATCTCACCTTCAAGGACCATAACATTGTATCAATCGCATCTGCTAGAAAAATGACAGGATGGATAATGAGAACCTTCAAAACTAGGGAGGCCAAGCCCATGATGACACTCTTCAGGTCACTTGTTCTATCTAGGCTGGAATATTGCTGCACTCTAACAGCACCTTTCAAGGCAGGTGAAATTGCCGACCTAGAAAATGTACAGAGAACTTTCACGGCGCGCATAACGGAGATAAAACACCTCAATTACTGGGAGCGCTTGAGGTTTCTAAACCTGTATTCCCTGGAACGCAGGAGGGAGAGATACATGATTATATACACCTGGAAAATCCTAGAGGGACTAGTACCGAACTTGCACACGAAAATCACTCACTACGAAAGCAAAAGACTTGGCAGACGATGCACCATCCCCCCAATGAAAAGCAGGGGTGTCACTAGCACGTTAAGAGACCATACAATAAGTGTCAGGGGCTCGAGACTGTTCAAGTGCCTCCCAGCACACATAAGGGGGATTACCAACAGACCCCTGGCAGTCTTCAAGCTGGCACTGGACAAGCACCTAAAGTCAGTTCCTGATCAGCCGGGCTGTGGCTCGTACGTTGGTTTGCGTGCAGCCAGCAGCAACAGCCTGGTTGATCAGGCGCTGATCCACCAGGAGGCCTGGTCACAGACCGGGCCACGGGGGCGTTGACCCCCGAAACTCTCTCCAGGTAAACTCCAGGTAAACCAAACAGCACAAGCAGGTTGGTGTGGCGACCCTGGAAATTTGAAATTATGCTAGCCAAAATTAGTGCCGAATAACTGAAGGAACTGAATAACTGATTGCCGGATTTGTGATGGTGGACCTGTAATAATAATAATAATAATAATAATAATAATAATAATAATAATAATAATAATAATAATAATATCTTCATTCACTCTAAAAATGGTGTGTTGCTGTTTGTTTATTCTGTACTAACTTGTACAACCTGTACACAATGTAAAAGTATTTGTATTGTGAGGTAATTATTATTATATTAAAAAAATATTGAGGTACATGTAAATGTTTTACAAACTCTTACAAATGTACGTGAATGAACTAAAAGTAGACACATATTAATACGCATTTATTTCACCTGACCAAGTGGTCACCCACTACCTGCTCAGTTTGTGTTCTTACATTGTCTGAACTCTGTATCTCGTTCTCTCTCTCGTTTACTCTTTCATTAGCTAGTTGGCTCTCATTGACGATGGTGTCAAAGCTTAGCTGTGATAAAGAGAGGAGTCGTAAGCCTCTTGCTTCAAGTGCCAAGTTAGAGGATGATGGTGTGCCATTCTGATTTTATTAAATAAACACCCTGCCACTCACCTCTCACACATTAATATTAATATTTTAAGGTGAGTAATAAGTGTACTCTGTGTGTATCTTACCTTTTATTGTGTTTTTAATGTCTATTTCAATTGCTAACTTAATATAAATTAGTGTAAACTTGTTGCCTGGCATTTATTGCATATTTTATATGTGCTCTGATAATAATACTTGTGGCCCTGTGTGGTAGCCAGGCGGAAGGACAACATTACGTTTTCTCTGGTCAGGCACCAGAGAAAACGTGTATAAATCTACATTTGGCCCAGCCACTCCTCCACTCCTCTTTTGTTTACAATTTTCAGCATGAATTATTCATTACTTCTCCCTTCGTTTATGATGGCATCTAAAGGCAGTTGTTAGAAACAATTAAATTCAGTGAACAAGGTACGTTGATGCTAATAATATGGCTCTGGGCCACAGTGTAGGTAGCAGGTAGGTGTAGCCCAGGCGGGCTATACCTACAGGCTACCTACACTGACTTCCTACAAATAAATACTACTCGCCTCTCTTCCTATATTAAGACTACACATATTTTAACTCTTTGGGGGTTTCGGCCATACTAGTACGGCTTACGACCCAGGGTTTTTGACATACTAGTATGCCTAAATTCTAGCGCCCTCAAATCTAGTGGGAGAAAGCTGGTAGGCCTACATATGAAAGAATGGGTCTATGTGGTTATTGTGCACAGTATAAAAAAATCCTGCAGCACACAGTGCATAATGAGAAAAAAAAAAACTTTGAGTGTGTTTTTGGAATAAAACAGCGACTTTGCACTGTATTTTCGTATGGTATTTATTGTTGTATTCTAGTTTTCTTGGCCTCATTTTATAGAATGAAAGACATATTACAGAAATTGAGATGATTTTGACTGGTTTTACAATGAAAAGTACCTTGAAATTGAGCTCAAATTAGCAGAAATATTTGATTTTTACCAAAGTTCAAAAGTAAACAAATCACGCCAAGCGTCCAATACACATCAACTGGTGAGTCTAATATTCTTTCACAAGTGCGCTGATATTATTTATACCATTTCTACACTAATGAAGTAGTCTGCATAACAGTAAATCTTCTATTTTTTGTAAGAATAAAAATTGAAAGTGGAAAGCCAAAGAAATATAAGAGGGGCCTGGGGATGTGACTAACGAACAGAGAACTTGTTATTTTAGTGCCAGGAATATCTTTCTTGTTTATTCTGGACCCTATTCGGAAATTGGCATCTTTTGAAATTTGTGTGAAATTGGCAAAATTGCTAAATTCTGACCATTTTATTGGATAGTTGAAATCGGTAAATGGGTGGTTTCTTGTACTTATTCGATACAAAAAACAGAGTTCTAGCAAAATAGTTATGATTTTTGTTGACTAGTACATAGGAATTGGCCAAAAATAGAGCTCAAAGTGGGCAAAATCGCCGATGCATAAACATAGTTGAGACCACTAAGTTCGCGAGAGCATAATTCCGTAAGCTGTCCATCAAATTTCATAATTTTGGTATCATTATGATCAGGAAAAGATTCTCTATTTTTTCATAAGAATTTTTTTTTTTTTTTTTTGAAATTTGGCCGACCCTGAGAACAAGTCTTGGAGAGGGCCTGTCGACCCTCAAAGGGTTAAGGTGAGTGAGTGTACGAGTGTACTGTATGTGTATTTTAACTCTCTGGGATTTTTAAATATCGTATATTAAGTATGAGACGGGGAGCCAGGGCTACCTACACCTGGGCTACTACACCTGACTTCCTACAAATAAGTACAGTGGAACCTCTACTTGCGAGTTTAATCCGTTCCATGACCTTGCCTGCAACTGGATTTGCTCGTTTGCAGAATCAATTTTCCTCATTTAAATTAATTGAAATGCAATTAATCCGTTCCAGTGGAATTCTGTACTTCAATAATTTCGCTCTACAGCTTATTTATCTATCTCAATTCATCTAATATGACATAACAAACAATATAAATAACATAGAAACCTGATATATACTCTAAAATGAATAAAATATGTCATTCATGTAGTGGTATGGGCGGTGTCGGCGTGGACGAGAGTTTGTCTGGAGACCGGGCAAAATTCTTCATGAATAATTTAGCTAATATCATCTTTACTGCTTATTTATCTATCACAGTTTATCTAGTATGACATAACAAACCATATGAATAACATAGAAACATGATATATACTCTAGAATGAATAAAATATGTCATTCATGTAGTGGTATGGGCCCGGTGTCAGCGGTGGACGAGAGAGTGTCTGGACACCGGGCAAAATTCTTCATGAATAATTTCGCTAATATCATCTATACGGCTTATTTATATATCACAGTTCATCTAATATGACATAACAGACAATATAAATAACATAGAAACACGACATATACTCTAGAATGAATAAAATATGTCATTATGTAACAGGTGGAGGCGGCCACAATCGCTCCCTCTTTGTTGTGGTAAACACTGTCATCTAGTGACGGCCTTTTGAAGCCGTCTATTATTATAATTATTATATGTAGTACATTATTATTATATATGTATTATTATTATACATATTATATTATTATTATTATTATTATTATTATTATTATTATTATTATTATTGTATTATACTATTACGTATTATTATTATATGTATTGTTATTATTCATATTACAGTGGACCCTCAACCAGCGATATTAATCCGTTCCTGAGAGCTCATCGTTAGTCAAAATAATCGTTAGTCAAGTTAATTTTCCCCATAAGAAATAATGGAAATCAAATTAATCCATGCAAGACACCCAAAAGTATTGAAAAAAAAAAAATTTTACCACATGAAATATTAATTTTAATACACACAAACTGAAGATTACATGCACAGTTACATGACACTTACCTTTATTGAAGATCTGGTGATGATTGATGGGATGGGAGGATGGGAGAGCGTTATCTTCTTACTGTTTAGAAGGGGAATCCCCTTCCATTAGCACTTGAGGCAGCAAGTCTTTTTCTGGGGTTACTTCCCTTGTTCTTTTAATGCCACTAGGACCAGCTTCAGAGTCACTGGACTTCTGTCGCACAACATATCTGTCCATAGAGACCTGTACCTCTTGTTCCTTTATGACTTTCCTAAAGTGGTTCACAACATTGTCAGTGTACAGGTTGCCAACACGGCTTGCAGTAGCTGTGTCAGGGTGATTATCATCCATAAAGCTTTGCACTTTAAGCCACATTGCACAGATTTCCTTAAACTTAGAAGTAGGCAACTTCTTCAATTTCTCTCTTCCCCTCCTCCAAAGCAGTTTCCTCAGGTCTGCCCTCTTGCTGTTCAAGATGATCTAGCAGCTTATCAGTGGTTAGTTCTTCACTGTCCTCCACCACCAACTCTTCCACATCCTCCCCACTAACCTCCAACCCCAAGGACTTCCCCAATGCCACAATGGATTCCTCAACTGGCATAGGATTCTCAGGGTTAGCCTCAAACCCTTCAAAATCCCTTTTGTCTACACATTCTGGCCACAGTTTTTTCCAAGCAGAGTTCAATGTCCTCTTAGTCACTTCCTCCCAAGCCTTACCTATAATGTTTTACACAATTGAGGATGGTAAAATGATCTTTCCAAAACTCTCTTAGAGTCAGTTGAGTTTCTGAGGTCACTACAAAGCACCTTTCAAACATAGCTTTTGTGTACAGTTTCTTGAAGTTGGAAATAACCTGCTGGTCCATGGGCTGCAGGAGAGGAGTGGTATTAGGAGGCAAAAACTTCACCTTAATGAAGCTCATGTCCCTAGAAAGTCGCTCTGCCACATCTGTAGGATGACCAGGGGCATTGTCTAATACCAGGAGGCACTTAAGGTCTATTTCCTTTCAATTAGGTAATTGTTCACATCGGGGCAAATGCTGGTGTAACCAGTCATAGAAAAAGTCCCTAGTGACCCACGCCTTACTGTTTGCCCTCCACAGCACACACAATTTAGCCTTGAGGACATTGTTTTTCCGAACACTCTGGGGGTTTCAGAGTGATACACCAATAAAGGCTTCACTTTGCAATCACCACTAGCATTGGCACACATCAACAAAGTAAGCCTGTCTTTCATAGGCTTATGTCCTGGGAGTGCCTTTTCCTCCTGGGCAATGTATGTCCTGCTTGGCATTTTCTTCCAAAACAGGCCTGTTTCGTCACAATTAAACACTTGTTCAGGTTTCAGTCCTTCACTATCTATGTACTCCTTGAAGTCCTGCACATATTTTTCAGCCGCTTTGTGGTCCGAACTGGCAGCCTCACCATGCCTTATCACACTATGAATGCCACTACGCTTCTTAAATCTCTCAAACCAACCTTTGCTGGCCTTAAATTCACTCACATCACTATTTTGCTGGCATTTTTTTAATTAAATCGTCATGCAACTTCATAGCCTTTTCACATATGATCGCTTGAGAGATGCTGTCTCCTGCTATCTGTTTCTCGTTTATCCACACCAATAACAGTCCTCTCAACATCTTTGAGTACTTGCGATCTCAGTTTCAAAAATATAGTTGCACCTTTGGCAAGAACAGCTTTCTTGATTGCCGTTTTCTTGGACACAATAGTAGCGATGGTTGATTGGGGTTTATTATACAACCTGACCAGCTCAGAGATATGCACTCCACTTTCATATTTATCAATGATCTCTTTCTTCATCTCCATAGTAATTCTCACCTTTTTTGCTGTAGGGCTGGCACTAGAAGCTTTCTTGGGGCCCATGGTGACTTATTTTGCAGGTGCAATCACTAAAAAGGCGTGATAATATGAAATGTTCCAGTTGTATGTTAGGAAGCGACAGCGGTGGCTGGCTGGCTTGTAAACACTGGCACCAAAGGGACAAGTGAGGCGCGCTCAGGCCAAAGTGGACGCGTATGGTACAGAACAAATAGTGCTGGTTGGGTTTTTAAGCGCTAGTCGAGGCAAAATTTTTGCGTTTAAATGAATCGCTAGTCAGATTTATCGTTAATCGATTGCCATCGCTGTTGAGGGTCCACTGTATTATTATACATTTACTATTATTATTATTGTTATTATTATTATTATTATTATTATTATTATTATTATTATATAAATTATTGTAATTTTTATTCACACAAAAAATATAAGATTTACTGTAATTCCTAATTGCAATAATTGTATAAATATGTCAACCCATTCACGACTCATATTGGAATGGACAGTGACGTCATTTGTTTACACTGAAACAGCCAAGCAATGGACCATTTCTCCTAGGTTGAGCTCAATTTCAAGGCACTTTTTGTCATGAAAGCAATCAAAATCATATCTATTTCTGTAATATATCTTACATTCTATCAAATGAGACCAAAAAGACGAGAATACAACCATAAAAACCATACAAAAATACCACTAAGGGGTGGCTAATTGCTGAGAAGTGAACTCCATTATTTATGCTTAGATTTCTTTCATTATTATTATTATTATTATTATGTTATTATTATTATTATTATTATTATATAAATAATTTGTATATTTTATTCACAAAAAATATAAGATTTACATTTGTTTACACTGAAATAGCCAAGCAATGGACCATTTCTCCTAGGTTGAGCTCTATTTCAAAGTACTTTTCATTGTGAAAACAATCAAAATCATATCTATTTCTGTAATTTATCTTCCATTCTATCAAATGAGACGAAAAAAACGAGAATACAACCATAAAAACCATTCAAAATTACCACTAGGGGGTGGCTAATTGCTGAGAAGTGAACTCCATTATTTATGCTTAGATTTCTTTCATTTTTGGTGTACATTAAGAAGCATCTTTCCATCATACATTGCCCAAGTTTCAATAAGATAGTCCAACAAACAAATGAGATACAATTCCCGAGATCAAGAGCAAGAGCCCCTCACCAGTGGTCTGCTCGCTTGTGGAAATTTTGCTCGTGTATGGAAGCAAAAATCGAAACCCTCGACTGCTCGTATTTGGAAAAACTTGCAAGTGGACACGCTCGCAAGTAGAGGTTTATACTGTACTACTCACCTCTCTCCCTACATTAAGATTACAAATACTTAAAGATAAGTAATGAATGTACTGTTAATGTATTTTACGTTGTGTTTTTAATGCCTAGTTCTATTACTAACTTAATATAATTTACTATAAACTTGTTGTCTGGCATTTATATGCATTTATAAATGGAAAAAATGGCGTTCTGCCTTCTGGCGATGTCTGCTTTCCGGCGACAGCCTGGAACCTAACCCGCCATATAAGTGGAGCCCTACTGTATTAGGATTAGTCTGCCTGAAATGCAACAGCATGATACTGGCTTTCTTTGTACTTGGCAAATAATAATTGTAATCACACATAACCTTTACAAAGAAATTAACCATTACTTTACTTTACATGGCTTCCGACACTCGTGACTTATGACACTCATGATTTACGACATGCTTTACAATACTCATAACTCATGACACATGACTTATGACACACATGACTTATGACACTCATCACTTATGACACACGACTTAAAGCACTCATGACTTACGACATTCATGACTTACAACACACATGACTTACATGGCTTACAACACTTATGACTTAAAACACTCATGACTTACAACACACATGAATTACAACACTCATGACTTACGACAATCATGAATCACGACACTCATGACTTACAACACTCATAACTTACGACAGTCATGACTTACAACACTCATGACTTATGATACTCATGACTTATGATACTCATGACTTACAACACTCGTGACTTATGACACTCATGATTTACAACACTCATGACTTGTGATACTCATGATTTAAAACACTCATGACTTACAACACTCATGACTTACAACACTCACGACTTATGACAATCATGACTTATGATACTCATGACTTACAACACTCATGACTTACGATACTCATGACTTACGGCACTCATGACTTACGATACTCATGACTTACAACACTCATGACTTACGACACTCATGACTTACACACTCATGACTTACGACACTCATTGACTTACGACACTCATGACTTATGACTCATGACTTTCGACACTCATGACTTATGACACTCATGACTTACAACACTCATGACTTACGACACTAACGACTAACGACTCATGACTTACCACACTCATGTCTTAAGACACTCATGACTTACGACACTCATGACTTACGACACTCATGGCTTTTGACACTCATGGCTTACGACACTCATGAATTACGACACTCATGACTTACAACAATCGTGTCTTAAGACACTCATGACTTACGACACTCATGGCTTATGACACTCATGACTTAGGACACTCATGACTTAGGACACTCATGACTTATGACACTCATGGCTTACGACACTCATGGCTTACAACACTCATGGCTTACGACACTCATGGCTTACGACACTCATGAATTACGACACTCATGACTTACGACTCTCATGACTTACGACTCTCATGACTTACGAAACTCCTGAATCATGACACTCATGGCTTACAACACTCATTACTTATGACACTCATGACTTAGGGAGGAAGAATTCTGTTCCATTTCCTCAGGAGAATTATTACAACTCTATTATTATTATTATTTTAATTACTCCTATTACTATTATCATTACTCTTATCATTACTATTATTTCTGTTATTATTTCCATTACTTATTATTACAGTGGCCCCCCGCATAGCGAACTTAATCCGTGCAAGAGGGCTGGTCGTTATGCGAAATGTTCGCTATGCAAATTTAATTTTCCCCATAAGAAATAATGGAAAAAAAATTAATCCGTGCAAGGACACCCAAAGTAGGGAAAAAAAATTTTTTTTACCACAAAAAAATGTTAATTTTAGTACACACAAACTGAAAAAGGCATGCACAATTACATGACACTTACTTTTATTGAAGATCTGGTGATGATTGATGGGAGGGGAGGAGGGGAGAAAAGAGTGTTAGTGTTTAGAAGGGAAATCCCCTTCCATTAGGACTTGAGGTAGCAAGTCCTTTTCTGGGGTTACTTCCCTTCTTCTTTTAATGCCACTAGGCCCCAGCTTCAGATTTCACTGGACTTCTTTCGCACAACAAAATCTGTCCTAATGGCCTGTACCTCTCGTTCCTTTATGATTTGTCTAAAGTGGTTTCACAACAGTGTCATTGTAACAGTCACCAGCACGGCTTGCAATAGCTGTGTGAGGGTGATTTTCATCAAAAAAGGTTTGCATTTCAAGCCATTTTGCACACATTTCCTTAATCTTTGAAGTAGGCAATTCCTTCAATTTCTCTCTCCCCTCCTTTGAACCAGTTTCCCCCAGGTCTGGCCTCTTGCTCTTGAAGTTGATCTATAGCTCATCAGTGGTTAGTTCTTCATTGTCCTCCTCCACCAACTCTTCCACATCCTCCCCACTAACCTCCAACCCCAAGGACTTCCCCAATTCCACAATTGATTCCTCAACTGGTATACTACTCCTCTCAGGGTTAGCCTCAAACCCTTCAAACCCCTTTTGTCTACACATTCTGGCCACAGTTTCTTCCAAAGCAGGTTCAAGGTTCTCTTAGTCACTCCCTCCCAAGCCTTACCTATAAGGTTTACACAATTGGGATATTAAAGTGATCCTTCCAAAACTCTTTTAGAGTCAATCGAGTGTTCTGTGGTCACTTCAAAGCATTTTTGAAACAGAGCTTTTGTGTACAGTTTCTTGAAGTTGGAAATGACCTGCTGGTCCATGGGCTGCAGGAGAGGAGTGGTATTAGGAGGCAAAAACTTCACCTTAATGAAGCTCATGTCCCATAAAGTCGCTCTGCCACGTCTGTAGGATGACCAGGGGCATTGTCTAACACCAGGAGGCACTTAAGGTCTAATTTCTTTTCAGTTAGGTTTAATCTTTCACATTGGGGGCAAATGCATGGTGTAACCATTTTATAGAAAAATTCCCTAGTGACCCATCCCTTACTGTTTGCCTCCACAGCACACACAAATTATCCTTGAGGACATTCTTTTGCCTGAACGCTCTGGAGTTTCAGAGTGATACACTAATAAAGGCTTTAACTTTGCAATCACCACTAGCATTGGCACACATCAACAAAGTAAGCCTGTCTTTCATAGGCTTATGTCCTGGGAGTCCCTTTTTTCCTCCTGAGTAATTGTAAGGTCCTGCTTGGCATTTTCTTCCAGAAACAGGCCTGTTTCATCACAATTAAACACTTTTTTCAGGTTCAGTCCTTCAGTTTATGTACTCCTTGAATTCATGCACATTTTTTTCAGCCGCTTTGTGGTCCGAACTGGCAGCCTCACCATGCCTTTATCACACTATGGATGCCACTACGCTTCTTAAATCTCTCAAACCAACCTTTTGGCCTTAAATTCATTCACATCATCACTAGTTGCAGGCATTTTTTAATTAAATCGTCATGCAACTTCCTAGCCTTTTCACATATGATCGCTTGAGAGACGCTATCTCCTGCTAGCTGTTTTTCATTTATCCACACCAATAAGAGTCTTCAACATCTTCCATCACTTGCGATCTTTGTTTCGAAAACACAGTTAAACCTTTGGAACAACAGCTTCCTTGATTGCCGTTTTCTTGCCCACAATAGAAGCGATGGTTTTATTTTGGTTTCTTGTACAACCTGACCAGGTCGGTGATACGTACTCCACTTCATACTTATCAATGATCTCTTTCTTCATTCAATGGGTATTCTTACCCTTTGAGGTGTAGGGTTGGCACTAGAAGCTTTCTTGGGGCCCATGGTCACTTATTTTCCACAAACAGCACCGAAAACACTGTAATAATACGAAAAAATTCCGAGTGTATGCTTGAATGTTACCGCGGAGGCTGGGTGGTAAACAATGGGACGGGCGGCCCCATGTGAGGCTGGCTGAGGGCGCACATTGGACGCGTCTCGGACGAAGGTCGCTGAGCGGGTTTTTGTCCACTATGCGGGGCAAAATTTTAGCGAACAAAGCGTTCGCTATGCGGATTGTTCGCTATGCAAGGCGTTCGCTATGCGGGGGTCCACTGTATTATTATTATTATTATTATTATTATTAATATTATTACTATTATTGCTATTATTATTATGTACTATTATTTTATTGATATTATTATTACTACTATTATTACTATTTTTACTCTTATTACTATTAATATTATTTCTATAATATTTTATTACTATTATTGTTATTATCATTACTTTTTATATTATTATTATTGTTCCTATTACTATTATTATTATTACTATTAGCACTATTGTAAGTGTTATGATCTTTATTATTTTTGTTTTCATTATTTCATTATTGTTATTATTATTTGTACTCACCTACTGGTGGTTGCAGAGTTTGAGTCATAGTTCCTGGCCCCATCTCTTCACTGGTTGTTACTAGGTCCACTCTATCCCTGGTCCAAGAGCTTTATCACACCTCTTGTGATGGACAATAAATGGATTTTCTGCAATAAAACACGGATTTGCATCTTGTTATTCATCAGCATTAAGTCTCCAGAGGCTGTTCCTACCTAACTATTTTTTACAGACTTTCTATATTAATACTTATGAGGCAGTTGATCAAAAATGGACTATCAACAATTAAAATTTGGGGTTTTGAAATGAAAAAAAAAAAAAATAAAATTTTTAAATATTTAATTTTTACTTTTGTGGAGTAACATGAACATACTCTCTGGTGCCTCCCCGTTTTTGGGAGCAAATGGTTGTCCTCTAGGAATCTTAACAGGATTCATCCCAATTTATTGTCAGGGGGCCGCTAATCCCCTTCGTGGGTTTATTGGTGAGCCCAGGACAAGGCACTCCCTGAGGCAGAGTCCCCGCCTACTGGCTGGTTTCCCCTGGACAGGGTCAACTTTTTGTCTCCCCCTACAGAGGTTGCCCAGCAGGTCCCTCTGTCCGGACCCTTCTACAGGCAAACTGATGTGGTGCAGGGGCCCTGTGGGGTACATTGCCCTTGCCTTACACCTTGCCTATCTCCTGCGTCACTTTAGCCTGCGGGGGTAAACCTGTCATGTAGCTTGTTAGGGGTTTTGGGGAAAAAAACCCCAAAATGGGGGATAGACCCAGGTACGCATGTTTCAGGGGTTCGAGTACCCAAAAACCTGTTATTTTAACCCACTTACAGTGTACCTCAGAGGCTCGGGAAACCCTAGACCAATGAAGGGGGAAAAACAGCCAGTCCTGCTGGGCCGACATTTTTAAAGGACCCCATTGGACTTCCCAACTTCGGGGAGAACTCCATGCAAAGGGCTGCCACAGGAGCTCTGTGCTGAGGCCCCCAAGATGACCTTTCTCCTCAGGCCACCTTGAGCCTCTTGCCGAGACCTTACTCGACCCTTTCCTGAGGCCACCATGACGACCCCCTCTGAGGCCCCCACTGTGCCTCAGGTTGCTATAGAAATGAAAAAAATCAATACTTCGAAAAAAAGCTTTTGGGAAATGTGCTGTAAAATTGAGGGACTTGGTCCCAAACTTAATTAACTGTGAGGGGCTCCCTATTTTATTTGATTTCAAACGAAGTTGAAGGCGAGGAAAAACACTGGCAGAGTCTCTAATGGGGAAGTAGGTTTCCCCTAAAAAGTTGAGTGATGCTGGGCCCCTTGCCTTTCGCCCCGAAGTGAGGACCTTGGCCCCCCATCTGTGCTCCTTTATAACAAGCCCGACTATTTAAAAAATTGTCGTTTTTCATTAATTTTCTTAGGCAAGTGGGCCCTGGTGAGGGAAGGCCACTGGAAAGCAAGTCGTTTCGAGAGCGTTGTGTGGGTTTTTTGTTACCGGGTTTATGGGGCTATAGGACCCACATGTTTTTAAAAGTAACAGTTACTTGGAATCCCCAAAATTATATTGAATTGATGGGGATTTTGCTCTAAATGTCAAAAGGTTTTTTCCCTTATGACTGGAGGCGCTGGGCAAGCCTTTTTTCTCAATAAATGGTTATCCTATGACACACACACAATTTAAAAAGTGGGTTTAAAAAGTTGTTTTTTTTTTTGAAAAAAAGTAAATTAAGGTGTGGTAGAATTGTGGTAATGGAAATTGTGCTTGAAACAGCCTTTTGTTTTGGGGGAGGAGCTTGCCAGGCTCTCTCTTCTCTCCCTCTCATGACTCTTTCTCTGTGGCTGACCTTCAACCTGGCGGAAATCTCTGGGTCCTTTCCCCTAACTTTTGGGGCATGTGTGTGCCCCAAAGGGGGTTTTTTAAAATTTTAAAGTTGGCCACCTACCCAGGGTGATAAAGTGTGTCAAAAAATGGTTAGCCAGAGTTATGTAAAAGAGGAAGGACAAAATTTAAATAAGGTACCCCATGGGGGGAAAACAGTATGGAGTGTGTGATTTTTTTTTAAAAAATGTGGGGCTTGTTGTATTTTTGTACATATTTTTTGAAAATCAGTTATATTTTTATGTAGAGTTTACAAAAACCTGTAAAGGGGGGGGTGAAAGGGTTCGAGACACTAAAGAGACAGCCATGTTGAAAGTATTCCCCCTAGACAAATAAGGCCATTAAAAAAAAGTACCCACACAGAACATGTAGTGAAAACCTTACTTAAAAAGTTTAAGGGAAACCCAACGTAACGGGGGGGCCTGTCCGGGTAGTTATTTGATGCTAAAATAATCAAAACATTTTTTGAACTATATGTGTGGTATGGGGAAAAAACGTTGATGTTTCTGGTAAAAGATTTACCAAGGGGGGTCAGGGAAGTTTTGTTTTATATATTAGTTTACAGGTTGTTTTTTCCAAAGGGTAGGAGAAAGGTTTGAAAACACATTTTTGTTGTGGTTAAGGTAAGTGCATGGCATGTTTACATTCAATTTGTGTTATTTTATGTGCCTGTGGGAAACTTTGTCCCTGATACTGTAAGGGGGAAAAGAAAGTTTTTTAAAGATTTAAAAATATGTCAGAAGTGATTTTCGATTTTTTAGGCTTCGGGGAAAAGAAGGTAATAATTTCATCGTAAACATCCCCTGTTAACAGTAAACATGGGGGATCACCTACCCCAGGGGTTGGAAAGGAGAGAAGAGACGAAAAATTTTTAAAAGGGAGGTGAAATAAAAATTAAAAAAATAAGGAGGAAGAACTAAAAGATTAGGAGGTTTTTGAACAAGGCCTGGCGTACTTTACATAACTAAAGCTGAAAATTTTGTCCCAAAAGTTTACAGAGAGTCCCCCAGTAGATATTTTTCTTTTTTTTGGAAGATGTTTTGGAGCAAGGATGGCCCAAACAGAAGGGGATCCCCTAGTTCGCACACAATTTGTGGGAAAAGGGATTCCGTGAGTAGGACTCTGGAGGGGAAGATTTTTTTGATTATGTAAGTTAAAAGAGGAAGTATTGTTGTACCAATGATCCTGAAAAAATATAGACAAAAGTTCAGGAATAAAAATTTCAGGATGGGCAGACCTTAATGATTTTGGGAAGAAAAAATGTTCCCTTTTTAAGAAAATGGGTTTGTTCCCAAAGGAGTTAATAAAATATAACAAATTAGTAGTCTGATGGTTCTGAGGAATTGTAAAATACAATCCCTGTTGCCCTCAGGAGTTCTGGAGGCAAACCCCAGAAAACCCTTTCAAAAGCACTGGACTAGGTGAGTTTCTTGGCTCGCAGGGAATTGGTAAGAAAAAACAGTCATGTGCTTCTGAAAATTTCCCTCATTCAAACCCCTTAATTCCAAGCCCTATGGTCTAAAGGTAAGGGGGAAAAGTTTTCAGGGACAAATGAAGGTGAGGTGCCTTTAAATTAGAAGGAAAGGTAAGTCAGCTGGAGTTAAAAGTTTCCCTGACAATCAGTTTTTTTTTCAGGTCCCCCCAAATAAACAGTCCCGTCCTACACAAATTTTTAAAAAATTCCTTTAGAGTTATCCCTGTTATACTGTAAAAAAAAATGGACACACCAAAAGTTTTGTGGTCAAGGGGGCGAGAAGGAAAAGGGAGGAACCACCCCAGAGGACTCAATGAGGATACATCCAGTTGCCGCATTAGGTCTTAAAGGGGAAAGGTGAGGGGGAAACTTTTGGTCTAGACCCGGATGTGTTATTTTTAGTAGGTCCACAGTTGGTTTGAAAAGGGAATTTTAGGCGGAAAAGATGTGTTTCCAGGGCCCTGTTTTTCCGGTACCATTTTAAGTGTGTAAAGCAAATTTGTTCATTGTGTGCTTAAAATTTGTGTGTGAGAGGGAAACGTGATGGTATTTGTGAAAATTTTGATGTATCCAACCTGGGTCCCAAAGGATGTTTTGGTGTTGTTGTTGCACTGCGGATTTTGCAGAACTGTTACTGTCATAAAAAAACCTTCTAAGTTTAAATGTCAACATTTTCCCACAAAAAGAAAATTTTTCGTTTGGGGCGGTTTATTCGGCATTTGTACTTGTCTCAGGATTCTTCTCCTTTTCTTTGTATGTGAAAAAATCAGATCTTAAAATGGGTTTGTTCCTACAGCCTTTAAATTGGAAGTCAAATATATAAAAGGCTCAGAGAATGTGGTTGTGATGCTTCTTAGATTTTTTTAAAGTGATGCTGGTGCGTACTTTTGTACTGTGTTTGTCTTGTGTGACCTTGTTGTTTTTGCAGTGGTGGATTCGGCGACTGAGTACTTTACAGCCATTGACTGTAAGGGGTCGATTTAGAGCCAAAATGTGACGGGGTCAGGGTGTATGAAATGTGAGTTGAGGAGTGGTTGAAAAATTTTGGTAAATGAGACATTCAGGAAGGTATGTTGGTCTTGGTGTGTTATATTACAAAACGGCCCCGGGGGTTTGCCTTTGTGGTCCCCCGGACCCCCCCCCCTGTTTATGTCAGCTCCTCTTCATAAGTTTGGGGGTCTGTGTGGAGTGGGACCTCGGGAGAGGGCTTTGGGTGCCTGATATGTTAAGGATGTAGTTTTGACTGGAAATCTCATGTTTGGGTTTGGCCACCAAAATGAGGGGACCCTTGAATGTTTGGTGAAAGGGTTTCCGCCCGGTGACACCCGACTGCTCTGGGTTTGGCTTACTCTTGTCTCCTGATCAGGAAAGGGCCACCCCGGGTACCAGTTTCTTGGGATTCCGCAGAGGCACAGGCCCGTGGTGCGGGCTTTACAGTGGGGGGTTGTGTGCAATTTTTGCATTGTAAAGTGTATTGTTTAAAAGTCACTAAATTGTAAAAAGTTACACCCTTGAGATGTGGGTTGGTTAAAAAGCTTTTCTAAAAATTTTTTAATTGTTGTAAATAACGTAAAATGAAGAGTGTTTGGTGTGGGAAATATGAGCATTTCTAGGGTTTGTTACCCCCTTCAGACTTAATAATATACCTTTTACTAGCCGTTCCTGAGGGACACGGCTAGCTTTTGTGAGACTTTGTCTGGAGGTGGGGGTGTTTTGGGGATAGGACCCAAAATGTATTTATAAGTAACAGTTACCTTTGGGAAAACCCTATATTGAAAATTTATGGGGACTTGCTTAAATGTCGAAGGGATGATTAACCTTTGACTGGGAAAGGCAGGGGTCAAGCCTTTTTTTTTCAATATAAAGGTTTCCCTTTGCACACACAATTTTTAAAAAAGTAGTTTTCAAGTTGTAATCTTTTTGAAAAATAAAAAAAGGTTGGTAGAATTTTGGGAAATGGAGAATTGTGCTTGACAAAAGCTTTTGTTTTGGTGGGAGGAGCTTAGCAGGCTCTCTCCTCCTCCCTCTCAGACTTCTCTCTCTGTGGCTGACCTTCAACCTGGCAGGTCTTGGGTCCTTCTCCTAACTTTTTGGGGGCATCATGTGTGTCCGGGGGGAGTTTTTTTAATTTAAAATTGTGACCCCATACCCGGGGACTAAAATGGTCAAAACATGGGAGCCCAGAGTTATGCAAAAGAGAAGGACAAAAGTTAATAAGGTAACCCTGGGGAGAACAGTTGGAGTGTTTTAATCTTTGTTTTTTTAAAAATTTAGGCTGTGATTGTATATTCTGTACATATTATTGAAATTTCCGTTATATTTTTTTAAGTAGTAGTTTTAATAACCTGTGAAGAGGGCTGGTGAAAAAGGGTATCAGAGACACTCAAAATGATCAGCCATGATGTAAGTATTACCCCTTTGGGCAAAAAGGCCCTTAAGTAAAGCTACCCCACACTGAACATGTAGTGAGAAACCTTTTTATCAAAGTAATAAGGGACAACCACGTAAAACGTGTAACGTGCTTCATAAAGGGCATGCAGGGTTCATTGTTATTAGTTGACTCTCTAAGTTCTAGGTCATCACGCGACCTCTCTTTTTGAGGCCCCCCACTGACGACCCCTCTCCTGGGCCCCCCACTGACGACCTCTTCCCCGAGGCTACCATGACGACCCCTCTCCCCACAGCACTGATACCTTTCTTCGAGGCCATCCCAGTGCCCCTTTTTCGAGGTTGCATTGACCTCGGGGAAAATGCGTGAAATTCATAATGGAGAGAGTGAGGTCATGTTCAAGGAATGAACACTCAGCCGAGTGGCCCTAGCAGCCCCAGTCGCTTAAACCCGAAATGGATCAGACCTTAGAAGACGAGTTCCTTTCAAGGGCTCATTGTCGGTGACCCAAGTTATATAGCATGAGTCACCTGACTCACCTTGAAGGACCTTGGGGTCAAATAAGGGGACAAGACGAGGTCTGAAAGCACCTGACTCACCTTTAAGGACCCTTGGGTCAAATAAGGGCCAAAACCCCCGGTCTGATCATTTAAAGGTCACGACTCACTTTGAAGGACCCGGGGTCCAATAATGGCACTTATTATAATCAAAAGAAGTGCCCCAAACCAATAAGGGCATAAGACCCCGGTCTGAGTTTGGGCCCATAAAGATATTTTATTCTATATTATTACTTTTTTTACTTTTTACTATTAAAATTTTTCTATTTTTTTTATTATATTATTTTTTTTATCATTTCCCTTTTTATTTAAATTTTATTGTTTATTACTATTTTTTAATTTTTGCCTTTGTAAGTGTTATGATTTTATTATTTTTGTTTCATTTTTTTATTGTTTTTATTTTTTATCACCCACTGGTGGTTGAGAGTTTGGTCATAGTTTGGCCCCCTCTCTTCACTGGTTGTTACTAGGCCATCTATTCCCGGTCCAAGCTTTTACACCCCCGTGATGGACAAAAATGGACTTTCTGCAATAAAACCGGATTTGATTTGTTTTTCATCAGATTA
The DNA here is from genome assembly GCF_026875155.1 of Cherax quadricarinatus. Classification (NCBI taxonomy): domain Eukaryota; kingdom Metazoa; phylum Arthropoda; class Malacostraca; order Decapoda; family Parastacidae; genus Cherax; species Cherax quadricarinatus. Next base: position 18,532,651 of record NC_069464.1, on the reverse strand, counting down.
AGTCTCCCGAGGCTGTTCCTAAATATTTTACAGACTTTCTAATTAAAACTTTGAGGCAGTTTATCCCAAAAGACTATCAACAATTAGAATTGTTTATGAATGAAAAGAAAAAAAAAAATGAAAATTTTTTATTTAATTTGTATCTTGGAGTAAAACTGAAAATACTCTCGTGGTGCCCCCCACGTCGTATGGGCGAGATGGTTGCCCCTTTGGAATCTTGAACAGGTTCCTCCCCAAAATTATTGTCGGGCGGCCAGCTACATACCCTTCGGAGGTACTTTGGGGTGACCTAGGACAAGGCACGTGAGGCAGAGCTCCCGCCTACTGAGCTGGCCTCCCTGGCAGGGTCAAAAGTTTTTCATCCCTCAGAGGGTTGCCCAGCTGAGGCCCCCCTGTCCAAGGTTTCCCCCAAGGCTACCGGCTGGGGCAGGGGTCCTGCTGGGGTACATTGTCCTTTTTTCTACACCATGTTTCCTGTGGTAATTTATCCTCCAGGAGAAACTGTTACTGTAGCTTTTAGTGGTTGGGAAAAAACCCCCAAAATTTGGGTAGACCCAGGTACTGCATGTTTCTCAGAAGTTCGAGTACCATAACCATGTTTGTTAAAAACCCCTTCAGTGTACCCCCGAGGCTCGGAACCCATGACCAATAGAAAGGGGGAACAGTCAGTCTTGCTGTGGCCGACATTTTTTAAAGGACCCCCCCCTTGGATTTCTCCAATTCAGGGAGAACCTCCCTGCTAAAGGGTGCCCCAAACTGAGTCTGTCTGAGGGCCACGATGACCTCTCTCCCAGGCCCCATGTGACCCTCTGCCCGGGCCTTACATGACCCCCTCCTTTAGGCCCCCACTGACGACCCCCTTTTCTGAGGCCCCATGATGACCCCAAGGTTTATCCTTTTAAACCCAAAGAAAAAAAACAATACTTCGAAAAGCTTTTGGAATGTGCTGTCAAATTTTGGACTTGGCTACCAACTTAATTAACGTGATGAGGTACTCTTTTATTTGATCTATCAACAGAAGTTGAAGGAGATGGAAACACTGGCAGAGTCTCTAATGGGGGGAAATAGGTTCCCTCAAGTTGAGTGAGCTGAGGACCCCTTTCCTCTTCGCCCCAAGCTGAGGACCTCTGCGCCCATCGTGTCCCTTTATAAAAGACGACTATTTGAAAATTGTACGTTTTTTTATTTAATTTTCTTTGGGCAATTTAGCCTTGGGGAGGGAAAGGGGGCCTACGTGGGGTAAGCCAAGTCGATCTTCGAGATTGGTTGTGGGGTTGTTGTGTACCGTTGATTTTGGGGCTATAGGACCCAACATGTTTTATAAGAACGTTTCTGGAATACCCCCAATTTTTGAATTGAGGGGACTTTTTTAAATGTCGAAGGGGGTATCAAAACCTTATGATGAGAGGAGTGGGTCAAGCCTATTTTTTTAAAAATTTAAAAGGTTATCTATGAACAACCAATTTAAATAAGTAGTTTATAAAGTTGTATATCTTTTTGTAAAAGTAAATTAAGGTGTGGTAGAATTGTGGTAACTGGAGAATTGTGCTTGACAACAGCCTTTTGTTTTGGTGGGAGGAGCTTAGCCAGGCTCTCTCTCTCTCTCCCTCTCACTGACTCTCTCTCTCTGTGGCTGACCTTCAACCTGGCAGGATCTCTGGGTCCTTCTCCTAACTTTTGGGGCATCGTGTGTGCTCCAAAGGTGAGTTTTTATAATTTAAGTTGTGACCACCATACCCAGGGTGACTAAAGTGTGTCAAAACACTGGTTAGCCCAGAGTTATGTCAAGAGAGAAGGACAAAAGTTAATAAGGTACACCATGTGGGAGAACAGCTATGGAGTGTGTAGATCTTTGTTTTTAAAATGTGGGCTGTGATTGTATATTCTGTACATATCTATTGAGAATACAGTTATATTTTTATAGTAGTAGTTTACATAACCTGTGAAGGGGGCTGGTGAAAGGGTATCAGAGACACTCTAAGATGATCAGCCATGATGTAAGTATTACCCCTAGACAAATAAGGCCATTAAGTAAAAGCTACCCCACACTAGAACATGTAGTGAGAACCTTACTATCAAAGTAATAAGGGACAACCAACGTAACATGGGGGCCTGTCCGGGATAGTTATTTGACTGCTAAAATAACTCAAAACATTCTTTGAACTATATGTGCTGGTTATGGGGTAATAACAGTTGCATGTTTCTGGTAGAAGATTTTACCAAGGTGGGTCAGTGGAGTGTTGTTTTCATATATTAGTTTACAGGTTGTTTTTCCTCTAAGGTAGGAGAAAAGGTTGAGTAACACATTTTTGTTGTGGTTAAGGTAAGTGCTATGTGCATAGTTTACATTCAATTTGTGTTATTTTATGTGCCTGTGGGAAAACTTTGTCCACTGATACTGTAAGAGGGAAGCAAGTGTTTAAGATAAAACTATGTCAGAAGATGAGTCTTCAGATTTTTTAGGCTTCAGGGAAGAAGGTAATAATTCATCAGTAAACATGCCTGTTAAAGTGAACATGAGGGATCACCTACTCAGGGGATATGGAAATGGAGAGAATGAGACTGAAAATTAGCTGTACTAGAGGCTGAAATGAAATTAATGAAAGCTAAGGAGGAAGAACGTCAAAGATTAGGAGGTTCTGAACAAGAGCCTGAGCAGTACTTTAACATAACTAAGCTGCAAATTTTGTCCCTAAGTTTACAGAGAGTGACCCAGATAGATATTTTTCTTTTTTTTGAGAAGACTGCTTTGGAGCAAGGATGGCCCAAACAGAAGTGGACTACCCTAGTTCGCACACAACTTGTGGTAAAGGATTCCAGTGAGTAGAGACTCTGGAGGGGCAAGATTTTCTTGATTATGATAAGATTAAAGAGGAAGTATTGCTTGCCTACAAATGATACCTGAGAAAATATAGACAAAAGTTCAGGAATCAAAAATTTCAGGATGGGCAGACCTTAACTGAGTTTGGGAATGAGAAACTGTTCCTTTTTAAGAAATGGGTTTGTTCCAAAGGAGTTAATAAAGACTATAACAAATTAGTAGATCTGATGGTTCATGAGGAATTGTACAATACAATCCCTGTTGACCTCAGAGAGTATCTGGAGGACGAAAACCCAGATAACCTTTCAGAAGCACTGGATCTAGGTGACCGATTCTTGGCTCGCAGGGAATTGGTAAGTAAAAACAGTCATGCTGCTTCTGAAAATTTCCCCTCATTCTAAACCTTATTCCAAGTCCTATGGTCATAAAGGTAAGTGGGACAAGAATTTTCAGGGACAAATGAAGGCTGAGGTGCCTCTAAAATAGAAGGAAAAGGTAAGTCAGCTGGAGTTCAAAGTTTACCTAGACAATCAGATAATTTTTCAGGTCCTCAAGTAAACAGTACCAGTCCTACACCAAATGGTAAAAATACCTTTAAGAGTTATGCCTGTTACTACTGTAACAAAACTGGACACACACAAAAGTTTTGCTGGTCAAGGCGGCGAGATCAGGAAAGGGAGGAACCACCCCAGAGGACTCTAACTGCAGAGATACATCCAGTTGCTCTGCATTAGGTCTTCAAGGCAAGGTGGAGGAAACTTTTGGATCTAGACCCCAGGATGTGTATATTTTCTAGTAGGTCCACAGTTGGTTTGCAAAAGAATGTAGGCAGGAAGATGTGATTTCCATGGCCTGTGTTCCAGTACCATTTTAATGTGTGTAATGCAAATTGTGTTCATTGTGTGCTTAAAATTTGTGTGTGAGATGGAACGTGATGGTATTTGTGTAAACTTGATGTATCAACCTGGGTGCAAAGAGATGTCTTTGGTGTTGTTGTTGCACTGCGAGGGGTTTGCAAAACTTTTTATGTCCAAAATAAACAACCTTCTAAGTTTAAATGTCAACATTTTCCACGGGAAAGAAAATTTTTAAAGTTTGGGGCGGGCTTTTTCAGAATTTGTAATGTCTCAGGATCTTTCTTTCCCTTTTTCCCTATGTTTAGTGCCCTAAAATCAGACCCCTTAAAAATTTGGGTTTTGTTCCCCCCACCCCTTTTTTTTTTTGGAAGCAAATTTTAAAAAAAGGGCCAAGAATGTGGTTGTTTAAAAGCTCCCCTTAAAATGTTTCTGAAAGATGCATGGTGCGTACTTTGTACATAGTGTTTGTTTGTGCGGCCCTTTTTTGTTTTTGCATTGGTGGCCCTCTCGGCGGCCGATTTATTTCTTCCCACCCTTTTGACTGTAAAGGGGGATCGAGTCAAGCCAAAAGTTTTGCGGGGGTTCGGGGGGTTTATGTAAATGTGGTTAAAGGCAGGGGTTGACCCCTTTCCTTTTAAATGGCTTTTCGGGAAAGGGAATTTTTGTGTTTGGGGGTTTGGCTTAAAATACAAAAGGGCCCCCGGGGTTTTTTGCCTTTGGGTCCCCGGGAAACCCCCCCCATTTCTATGTAGCCCCCCCTTTTTCTAAGTTTGGAGGATCTGTGGGGGTGGGCCCCTCGGAAGATGGGCTTGAGTGCCTGATCATTTTAAAAGGAATCGTGAGTGTTGACGGGGAAGTTCACTTTTTGGTTCGGCCCCCCAAGGAGAGACCCCTTTGACATTTTTTTGTAAATTTTTCCCTCCCTGGTGAAACCCCTGACTGCCCCGGGGTTTGGCTCTACTCTCGTCCCCCTGATAGGAAAAACGCCCCCCTGGGGGGTTCCAGTTGCTTGGGGAAATTTCCGCAGCAGAGGCCCCGGCCGGGTGCGGGCTTTTTCAGTGGGCATTGTGTAAATTTTTTGGGATTGAAAAGGTATTGTTTTAAAAAGTCACAAAAAAATTTGTAAATAGTTCCCAACCCTTGAGTATGTGGGTAGGGTTTTTAAAATGCTTTTTCTAAAAAAATTTTGCAATCTGTTGTAAAAAAACAGTAAAGTAAAAGAGTAGTTTTTATGGTGCGGGGAAAATTATGTAGCTTTCTGGGAGCCCCTTGGGTTTCCCCCCCGCTTCAGACTTAAGTAATATACCTTTTATAGCCAAATCCTGGGGACAGGGCAAAGTTTTGGGGAGCTTCTTTCTGGGGGTGGGGGTTTTTTGGGGGGCAAAAAGGGACCCAACAGTATTTATAATAACAGTTATTTCGGGAATTCCCCCAATTATTTGAATTGATGGGGCCCTTTGCTCAAATTTCAGAAGGACGAAACCTTATGATTGAGAGGCACGGGGTTTAAAGGGCCATTTTTCTCAAAAATAATGGGTTTTTTATCCTATAGCACACCAATTTAAATAAGTATTTACCCAAGTTGAAATATCTTTTTTGTAAAAGTAAATTAAGGTTGTGGTAGGAATTGTGGTAACGGGGAGAAATTGTGTTTGACAACGCCCTTTTTTTTTTTTTGGTGGGGGGGAGCTTACCCCAGGCTCTCTCCCCTTTTCCCCCCTCTAAATGATTTCTCTTCCTGTGGATGCCCCTTAAAACCTGGGGGATTCTGGGCCCTTTCTCCAAAATTTTTTTGGGGTTAAATGTGTGCTCCAGGGGTGAGTTTTTAAAATTTTTAAGTTGTGACAACCAAATACCCGGGGGTGACAAAAAGTTTTGGTAAAAACACTGGTTACCCCCAGAGTTATGTCAAGAAAAGAAGGAAAAAATTTTAATAAGGAAAACCATTGGGAGAACATTAGGGTGGTGTAGTTTTTTTTTTAAAAAAATGTGAGGCTTGGATTGTTATTCGTACTTTACTATTGAGAATACAGTTAAAAATTTTTTATAGTAGTAGTTTTCAAAACCCGTAAAGAGGGTTGGTAAAAGGGGTTTATAAAGGAAAACCCCTCAAGTTTGTTTAAACCCAAAGTGTAGTTTTCCCCCTTTAGACAAATAAGGCCATTAAGTAAAAGCAAACCCCAACTAAAAATGTAGGGGAAAAACCTTTAAACTTAAAAGTAAAAAGGGACAAAACCAAGTAAAAAATTTGTAACGAAAGTTTACCCAAGGCCCAGCAGGCGATTTTTATTGTTATTAGTTGACTCTTAATTTTCAAAAGGCCCTCACAAAACCGACCTCTCCCCTTTAAAGGCCAAACCAAATGACGCCCTTCTTCCTGAGGCCCCCATGAGGGAACCTCTCCCTTTAGGCTCCCCTTTTTGACGACCCCCTTCCCCCCACACTCCCAAATGATGACCTTTTTTCCCCGGGGGCCATCACCATAAACCTTGTTCAGGGTTACTTTGGGAACCTCAGGAAAATGGGTGAACTTCAAAATAGAGAGAGTGGGGTCATGTTAAAGGAAAATGAAACTCCACCCGCGGGGCCCCTAGCAGCCTAGCCCGTTTAAAACCCCAAAAATGGATCCCCCCTTTTAGAAGCCGGGCCCTTTTCAAGGGCTCATTGTCAGGTTTAAACCCAATTATATAGCATGAGCCCACCTGACTCCCCTTGAAGGGGCCCTTTGGGGGTCAAAAAAGGGACAAAGCCCGGGGTTTCCTGAAGTCACCTGATTTTAAACCCTTGGGGGAACCTTTGGGGGGGTAAAAATTTTGGGAAACAAAAGCCCCGGGTTTCTGACTCATTTAAAAAAAAGGTCCCCCTGACTCATTTTTAAAAGGACCCGGGGGTCCAATAATGGCACTAATTATTTAATAAAAAAAGAAGTGCAAAACCAAAAAGGGGCCCTAAGACCCGGGTTGGGCGTTTTTTGGGCAACAAAAATGATATTATTATTACTATATTTTACTATTTTTTCTTTTATATTACTATTAATTTTTTTTTAAATAATATTTTATTATATTTTTGTTATTATATTATTTTTTAATTATTTTTAAATTTTTTCCTATTATATTATTATTATTACTATTGGGCCATATTGTAAGTGTTATGATCTTTATTATTTTTTTTTAAATTATTTCTTTTATTGTTATTATTTGTAAATTTAACCCATGGGGTTGCAGAGTTTGAGTCCAAAAGTTTCCCGGCCCCTTTTCTTTACTGGTTTTTACTAGGTCCACCCCTATTTCCCCGGGGCCAAAAGGGTTTTTCACAAAACCCTTGAGTGGGCAATAAATGGACTTTTGCAAAAAACACGGGTTTGCATTTTTTATTCTTCCCCGGAAATTTAAATCCCCCCAGAGGCTTTTCCTACCAACTATTTTTTAAAAGACTTTTTTAATTTTTACTTAAGAGGGAGTTTTTCCAAAAAACCCATCAACTTTTTAGAAATTTTTTATGTAATGAACAGAAAAAAAAAAAAGAAAATTTTAAAAAACTTTTCATTTGTACTTGTGGAGGGAACACTGAAAATAAATCCCCGTGGTGGGCCTTTTACCTTGGGATGGAGTCCGAGTTTGGTTTTTCCCCCTAGGAAAATCCCCTTTAACAGGATTTTCCCTCCCCCAAATTTATTGTCAGGGGGCCCCGCTACAACCCTTCCCTGAGGTACTTGGTGGAAAGACCTTGGACAAGGGATGCCTGGGGCGAGTTTCCCCAGCCCACTGACTGGCCTCTCCGGAAGGGTTAAAATGTGTCTTTAACCCCAAAAGAAGGTTGGCCAAACTGGGTCCCTCCCCCGGGCCCGGATCCTCCCACAGGCTAACCCCGATGGGGTGGTGCAGGGGGGGTTCCCGCGGGTACTTGGGCCCCTTTTCCCCCTTTTAAAACCCCTTGGGCCCATCCCTGCTGGTCATTTAGTCCGCCGAGGGAGGTTTAAAAACCCGTCTACTGTTTGCTTGTTAGTGGGTTTGGGGGAAACCCCCAAAAAGTGGGTAGACCCCCCGGAAATTTCATGTTCCAGAAGTTCAAATACCCAAAACCATGTTAGTTAAAAAAAACCCCCTTAAAAGTAGTTTCCCTCAGAGGTCAGGAAAAACCCATGGGCCAATAGAAGGTGGAACAGCTCAGTCTCTGCTGTGGCCGACATTTTTAAAAAAGGGCCCCCTTGGATCTTCCCAACTTTAGGGAAAACCTCCCCTGTAAGGTGCCACAGCCGGCTCGGGGCTGAGGGGGCCCCCACGGAAAGACCCCCCTTCCCCCAGGCCACCACTGATGAACCCTCTGCCCAGAAACCCCTCTCATGAACCCCCCTTGAGGCCAAACCAAATGACGACCCCCTTTTTCCTAAGGTCAAACCCCTTTATGAAACCCCAAGGGTGATCCTATGCAAAGAAAAAAATTTAAAACTTCGAAAAAGCTTTTTGGGAAAGCGCTTTTACAATTGATTTGGGCTTTGGCCCACCCAAATTAATTAAAAAGTGATGGGGCTCACATACTTTTATTTGATCCCATCAAAAAGAAATTTTAAAGGACGACTAGAAAATTGGCAAGTCCCCTAATGGGGGAAGTCAGGTTCCCCTTTAGTTGAGTGATTTCTGAGGACCCTTGCCCCCTTCGCCGAAGGGTGGGGGGACCTCTGCCCCCCATGCTTTTGGGGTCCTTTATTAAAAGAGAAAACCCAATATTTGAAAATTTGTACGTTTTTTTATTAATTTTTTAGGGCAATAGCCTGGGGAGGAAGCAGGGCCCCGTGGGAAGCCAAATCGATCTTTGAGATGCGTTGTGTGGGTTGTTGTTGGGAAACCCTGTAATGTAGCTTCTTTAAGGTCATGAAGGGGACTTATTGTTTTTAAGGGTTTAACCCCTTTTAAGTTTTCTAAGGTTTATCCAGACACCCCTTCCCCCTGAGGTTCCCCCCACTGAAAGACCCTCTCCCCAGGCCCCCCACTGGGTGACCTCTCTGCCGGGGGACCCCCTACTCATGACCTCTCTCTGAGGCCACCACTGACGACCTCTTTCCTGAGGCCACCACGATGACCTCAAGGTTTATCCCATAGCAAAAAGAAAAAAAATCAATTCTTTGAAAAACTTTTTTGGGAAAGGGGCTGTACAATTGATGGAATTGGGTACCAACTTAATTAACTTTTGATGAGGCTCCTTTCTTTTTTTGATTTTATCAACAGAAGGAAGGGCGATGGAAACCTTTGGCAGAGTTTAATGGGGAAGTCAGGGTTTCCCCCGGGTTTAGTGATGCTGAGGGGCCCCCTTTCCCTTTTGCGCCGAAAGGGTGAGGACCCCCTTTGCCCCTGCTGTGCTCCTTTATAACAAGACCGACTATTTGAAAATTTTAGTTTTTCAATTTAAATTTTTCTTAGGTCTAGTGAGCCTCTGGTGAGGGAAGCAGCCTACGTGGTAAGCCAAGTCGATCTTCGAGATGCGTTGTGTGGGTTGTTGTGTACCGTGTAATGTAGCTTCATCAAGGTCATGCAGGCGACTTCATTGTTATTAGTTGACTCTCTAAGTTCTAAGGTCATCTCAGACGACCTCTGTCTTGAGGCCACCACTGACGACCTCTCTCCTGAGGCCACCACTGATGACCTCTCTCCTGACACTGCCACTGATGACCTTTCTTCAGAGGCCATCACCAGTGACCTCTGTTCAGAGGTTGACATTGACCTCAGGAAAATGGCAGTGAACTTCATAATAGAGAGAGTGAGGTCACTGTTCAAGGAACTGAACACTCCAGCCGACGTGGCCCTAGCAGCCCTAGTCGCTCTAACCTCAGAAATGGATCAGACCTTAGAAGACGAGTTCTTTTCAAGGTGCTCATTGTCAGGTGACCCAAGTTATATAGCATGAGTCACCTGACTCACCTTGAAGGACCTGGGGATCAAATAAGGGCACTAAGACCGAGGTCTGAAGTCATCTGACTCACCTTGAAGGACCTTGGGGTCAAATAAGGGCACTAAGACCCAGGTCTGAGTCACTTTAAAGGTCACCTGACTCACTTTGATAGACCCAGGGGTCCAATAATGGCACTAATTATTATAATCAAAAAGAAGTGCTAAACCAATAAGGGCACTAAGACCCAGGTCTGACGTCTTGGGCCACATAATGATATTATTATTACTACTATTATTACTATTTTTACTCTAATTACTATTAATATTATTTCTATAATATTTTATTACTATTATTGTTATTATCATTACTTTTTATATTATTATTATTGTTCCTATTAAGTTAGCAATAGAACCAGGCATCAAAAAACAATAAAAAGGACAATACACACATAGTGCACTCATTACTTACCTTAAAATATTTATAGTCTTAATCTAGGGTGAGACAAGTAGTATTTATTGTAAGAAATCAAGTGTGGTATGTATGGTAGTCAGCCAGGCTACCATACCAGGCCACCCCACCCACACATACAATTCTATGATATTTAAGCATCCCAGAGCGATAAAATGTATATACAGTTCACTCATTACTTACCTTAAAATATAGGGTGAGATGAGTAGTATTTATTGTAAAACATCAAGTGTGGTATGTATGGTAGTCAGCCAGGCTACCATACCAGGCCAACCCACCAACACATATATTCCATGATATTTACGCATCCCAGAGCGATAAAATGTATATACAGTTCACTCATTACTTACCTTAAAATATTTGTAGTCTTAATGTAGGGTCAGGAGTAAGTAAATGAGATAAAACGAATAAATGAGAGAGAGAAAGAATGAGTGCATGAGAGAGTACAGGCGCAGAGTTATGTAAACAAACCAGGCGAAGGTAAGTTTTGTAAACAAAGTGTACACGTCTGGTTTGTGTACAAGTTACATTGTGTACAGGTTGTCTCTACATTGATACGGTAGAATAAATAAAGAAGAACACTCCCATTCTCATGTAACATCATTTTGAGAAGAAATGATGCTCTGAGTGAAGGCAATGGAAATAAGTCACTCTGACTTTTTTGGGTTATCCTAGGTTCTCTACACATATGTTGTTATGTATGATAATCTATGTAACTGTATTTGTGTATACCTGAATAAACTTACTTACATACATACGAAAGGAATAATTTTCTACAGTTACCCCCAGTAACACATTTTCTCTTATGTTAGATTAGAGAAAATGTTATTCTTGGCATCACTTGTACAAGTTATCTGGCTATAACATCTCATATTTGTTTATTTATTCTATTGTAGGGTGTATTTATCATCTTTTTATGTTATGTATCATGTTTATTATATAATTTTGAAAAAAATATCATGGATGGATTAATGAAAATGTGTATATTAACGTAATATACAACATTTAATAAGACTCGGTGATTATTATTAGCATTATTATTAGCATTTCTAATATGGCGTCACTTGTGCAAGTCGTCTGCTAACCAATCTCATATTTTATGTTATTTATATCTATTGTGGGGTGTATTTAACATCTTTTTATGTTATGTATCGTGTTTATTTATATAATTTTGAGAAAATATCATAGATGGATTAATGAAAATGTGTATTTAACGTAATATACGACATTTAAATGAGATGATGATTATTATTATCATTACTAATATGACGTCTGGAGACAAAACACTCTTACTGATTTTAAGGTGTACCTGCACGCCAGCACAGTATGTAAGTTTATTTAAGTACAGGTATACATAAGTATAATTATCAGAGTATATATAAAATATGAAATAACTTTTAAAAAAATTTGAAATTTTGGAGTTTCCAGACAAAATGGAGAGACTTAGTGCTTACTGAGCTCACCTGGAGTACCTGGAGAGAGTTTCGGGGGTCAACGCCCCCGTGGCCCGGTCTGTGACCAAGCCTCCTGGTGGATCAGCGCCTGATCAACCAGGCTGTTGCTGCTGGCTGCACGCAAACCAACGTACGAGCCACAGCCCGGCTGATCAGGAACTGACTTTAGGTGCTTGTCCAGTGCCAGCTTGAAGACTGCCAGGGGTCTGTTGGTAATCCCCCTTATGTGTGCTGGGAGGCAGTTGAACAGTCCTCGGGCCCCTGACACTTATTGTAATGGTCTCTTAACGTGCTAGTGACACCCCTGCTTTTCATTGGGGGATGGTGCATCGTCTGCCAAGTCTTTTGCTTTCGTAGTGAGTGATTTTCGTGTGCAAGTTCGGTACTAGTCCCTCTAGGATTTTTCCAGGTGTATATAATCATGTATCTCTCCCTCCTGTGTTCCAGGGAATACAGGTTTAAAAACCTCAAGCGCTCCCAGTAATTGAGGTGTTTTATCTCCGTTATGCGCGCCGTGAAAGTTCTCTGTACATTTTCTAGGTCGGCAATTTCACCTGCCTGAAAGGTGCTGTTAGAGTGCAGCAATATTCCAGCCTAGATAGAACAAGTAACCTGAAGAGTGTCATCATGGGCTTGGCCTCCCTAGTTTTGAAGGTTCTCATTATCCATCCTGTCATTTTTCTAGCAGATGCGATTGATACAATGTTATGGTCCTTGAAGGTGAGATCCTCCGACATAATCACTCCCAGGTCTTTGACGTTGGTGTTTCGTTCTATTTCGTGGCCAGAATTTGTTTTGTACTCTGATGAAGATTTAATTTCCTCATGTTTACCATATCTGAGTAATTGAAATTTCTCATCGTGAACTTCATATTGTTTTCTGCAGCCCACTGAAAGATTTGGTTGATGTCCGCCTGGAGCCTTGCAGTGTCTGCAATGGAAGACACTGTCATGCAGATTCGGGTGTCATCTGCAAAGGAAGACACGGTGCTGTGGTTGACATCCTTGTCTATGTCGGATATGAGGATGAGGAACAAGATGGGAGCTAGTACTGTGCCTTGTGGAACAGAGGTTTTCACCGTAGCTGCCTCGGACTTTACTCTGTTGACGACTACTCTCTGTGTTCTGTTAGTGAGGAAATTATAGATCCATCGACCGACTTTTCCTGTTATTCCTTTAGCGCGCATTTTGTGCGCTATTACGCCATGGTCACACTTGTCGAAGGCTTTTTGCAAAGTCTGTATATATTACATCTGCATTCTTTTTGTCTTCTAGTGCATTTAGGACCTTGTCGTAGTGATCCAGTAGCTGAGACAGACAGGAGCGACCTGTTTCTAAAACCCATGTTGCCCTGGGTTGTGTAACTGATGGTTTCTAGATGGGTGGTGATCTTGCTTCTTAGGACCCTTTCAAAGATTTTTATGATATGGGATGTTAGTGCTATTGGTCTGTAGTTCTTTGCTGTTGCTTTACTGCCCCCCTTTGTGGAGTGGGGCTATGTCTGTTGTTTTTAGTAACTGAGGGACGACCCCCGTGTCCATGCTCCCTCTCCATAGGATGGAAAAGGCTCGTGATAGGAGCTTCTTGCAGTTCTTGATGAACACAGAGTTCCATGAGTCTGGCCCTGGGGCAGAGTGCATGGGCATGTCATTTTATCGCCTGTTCGAAGTCATTTGGCGTCAGGATAACATCGATAGGCTTGTGTTAATCAAATTTTGTGGCTCTCTCATAAAAAATTCATTTGATCTTCGACTCTCAGTCTGGTTAGCGGCTTGCTAAAAACTGAGTCATATTGGGACTTGAGTAGCTCACTCATTTCCTTGCTGTCATCTGTGTAGGACCCATCTTGTTTAAAACCCCTTTTAGGGTTTTCGTCGTACTAGTACGTCTTACGCGTAGGGTTTTTGACGTACTAGTACTCATAAATTCTAGCGACCTCAAATCTAGTGGGAGAAAGCTGGTAGGCCTTCATATGAAAGAATGGGTCTATGTGGTCAGTGTGCACAGTCTAAAAAAAATCCTGCAGCACACGGTGCATAATGACAAAAAAAAAAACTTTTTTTTCCCTTTTTTTTTAATAAATCAGCGACTTTGCAGTGTATTTTCGTATAGTATTTATTGTTGTATTCTAGTTTTCTTGGTCTCATTTTATAGAATGGAAACATATTACTGAAATTGAGATGATTTTGACTGGTTTTACAATGAAAGGTGCCTTGAAATTGAGCTCAAAGTAGCAGAAATGTTCGATTTTTTTTCCAAACTTCAAAAGTATACAAATCGTGCCAAGCGTGCAATACACGTCAACTGGTGAGTCTAATATTCTTTCACAAGTGCACCAATAATATTTAACCATTTTTTACACTAATGCAGTAGTCTGCATAACAGTAAATCTTATTTTTTTTTGCGAGAATAAAAATTCAAAGTGGAAAGCAAAAGAATATAAGAGGGGCCTTGAGACGTGACTAATGACTAGAGGAAATGTCATTTTAGTGCCAGGAATGTCTTTCTTGTTTATTCTGGACCCTATTCCGAAATTGGCATCTTTTGAAATTTGTGTGAAATTGGCAAAAATTGCTAAATTCTGACCACTGTACTGGATAGTTGAATTTATAAATGGGTGGTTTCTTTGCACCCATTCGATAGAAAAAATGGAGTTCTAGCGAAATATTCATGTTTTTTGTCGACTAGTACAGTGAAATTGGCCGAAAATGGGGCTCAAAGTGGGCAAAATCGCCGATCCGTAAACATCGCCAAGACCGCTAACTTTGCGAGAGCATAATTCCGTAAGTTTTCTATCAAATTTCAAACTTTTGGTGTCGTTATGATCGGGAAAAGATTCTCTATCTTTTCATAAGAGAAAATAATTTTTTTTTTTTTTTAAATTTGGCCGACCCTGAGAACGAGTTTCGGAGAGGGCCTGTCGACCCTCAAAGGGTTAAGTAGGGGCCCAATACTGGGCGTTGTTCTCGATTTTGATTTGGCATAGGAGAAGAAATACTTTGGGTTTCTTTCGATTTCATTTATAGCTTTTAGTTCTTCCCGTGATTCCTGACTCCTAAAGGATTCTTTTAGCTTAAGTTCGATGCTTGCTATTTCTCTGACCAGTGTCTCCCAGCGCATTTCAGATATATTGACCTCTTTTAGCCGCTCTGTTATTCTTTTCCGTCGCCTGTCTCTTTCTATTTTACATCTACTCCTCCTTTTTCTTAGAGGAATAAGCCTTGTGCATACATCGAGTGCCACCGAGTTAATCTGTTCTAGGCATAAGTTTGGGTCTGTGTTGCTTAGTATATCTTCCCAGCTTATATCGGTTAGGACTTGGTTTACTTGGTCCCACTTTATGTATTTGTTATTGAAGTTGAATTTGGTGAATGCTCCCTCGTGACTAGTCTCATTTTGTCGGTCTGGGGCTCTTCGCATACATGTCTGAACCTCAATTATGTTGTGATCTGAGTATATTGTTTTTGATATGGTGACATTTCTTATCAGATCATCATTGTTAGTGAATATGAGGTCTAGTGTATTCTCCAGTCTAGTAGGCTCTATTATTTGCTGGTTTAAATTGAATTTTGTGCAGAGATTTAAAAGCTCATGTGAGTGTGAGTTTTCATCAGAGCTGCCTCCTGGTGTTATTACTGCAACAATATTATTTGCTATATTCCTCCATTTTAGGTGCCTTAAGTTGAAATCCCCCAGGAGCAAGATGTTGGGTGCAGGAGCTGGAAGATTTTCCAGACAGTGGTCAATTTTTAACAGCTGTTCCTGGAATTGCTGGGATGTTGCATCCGGAGGCTTGTAGACTACCACAATGACTAGGTTTTGGTTCTCGACCTTTACTGCTAAAACTTCCACTACGTCATTTGAGGCATTAAGCAGTTCTGTGCAAACAAGTGACTCTGCAATGTACAGGTGGGGCGCGGTGACCGTATTAGAAAGTCAGGTGGGGGGAGCCGTATAGTGAGTTTTGGTCATAATTTGAAATGACCGTATTAGTGGAACGCCGTAAAGTGAAACGCCGTAAAGTGGGGCCTTCCTGTATATATAAATATATATATATATATAATATATATAATATATATATATATATATATATATATATATAATGTTATATATATATATATATATATATATATATATAATATATATATATATATATATATATATATATATATATATATATATATAACCAAACCAGCTTGGCTTTGGGGTCTCTCAAGGAAGTGAAGCAGCAGTTCATGCAACAAGGGCGTATATCAACAACCTGCCTGAGGACAATGCAGTGGTAAAATTAGATTTCAAGAATGCGTTCAATCTCCTGAAAAGAAACGTGGTATTAGCAGCAGTACAAGAACATTTCCCTGGTCTCTTCCCTTTTGTTTCAGCCGGGTATAGCAAGGAATCAATGCTTCTCTTTGGAGAGCATGAAATTACATAATCGGAGGGTGTCCAACAAGGAGATCCTCTTGCACCATTTCTCTTCTGTATAGCAGTTAGGGAAATCACAGTCAGACTGACCAGCGAGCTAAACATCTGGTTCCTAGATGATGGCACACTAGCAGGTACAAAAGAGTCCCTCCTACATGACCTTACACAGGTAATGACACGGGGACAGGAAATGGGTCTCATCCTGAATCCATCCAAATGTGAAATCATCTCAGTCAGTCAACAAGTGATAAATGCAGTGAGACCAAAACTACCAGGAGCAGCAGTCATTGCCCCACAAATAGTGTCTTGCTGGGAGCACCTCTGGGAAGCAATGCCATTGAACACAATTCTCAGGAAGAAATTGGAAGAGTTAAGGAGAATGGAACAACGAATAGGCAATCTGGACACCCACGATGCCTTGTACCTTCTCACAAAGTGCTTGAGTCTGCCCAGGTTGACATATTTCCTAAGATGTGCACCTTCATATGATAACCCTATACTGCACGAATATGACAGTATTCTGAGGCAGATTTTTACGAAAGTATTTAACCTTACTCTAGAAGACGGCAGTGGAACCAAGCTACACTTCCAGTCAGACTAGGAGGCATTGGTGTCCGCAAGTCATCACAGATTGCGTTACCTGCTTTTCTGTCCTCGTGTATTGCATCCAGAGAGCTTGTAGCAGCGATTCTCCCTGAACATCTTAGGACAAGATAGGAGTCCAGGACCAAAAATTCATTGACGGAGCAATGATCTGGGATAATCTAACGGGCTCTGGAGCCAGACCTGCTCCCCCCAACAACTACAAACAATCGCACTGGGATGGTCCAATAGTGGAAAATATTGCCTCAACAATGCTTCAGAGTGTGTCAGGGAAGGATAGAGCCCGCCTCCTGGCAGTGAGAGCCCCTCATGCTGGGGACTTTCTGTTGGCTGTTCCCCAAATCCAGCCTTGGCACACGTCTCGACCCACAGACCATCCGCATCGGTGTTGCCCTTCGACTTGCCGCCCCTATTCTCACTGAACACAGGTGTATTTGTGGCAGTGAAGCAGCAGACCGATTTGGGTACCATGGTCTTGTGTGCCGTAAATCCGAGGGAAAGATTTCAAGACATGAGGAGGTTAATAACATTATCAAGAGGAGCCTCACAACAGCTGGATGCCCAGCAGTAAGGGAGCCACCCCAACTATGCAGATCTGATGGCAGCCAGAAGCATCCAGATGGTATCACCCTTCTAGCCTGGACAGATGGGAAGCAGGTGGTGTGGGACTATACATGTGCATCTACCTTGGCTGATACCTATCTCCAATACACCAGGGAGGAAGGAGGGGCAGCTGCCAGCTTCAGGGAGTCCCAAAAGTCTAGAAAATATGGAGAACTTGCCCATCATTATATGTTTGTTCCCATAGGCTCAGAGACCCTTGGCTCATGGGAAAGAGTGCATCTAAATTCCTTAACGAGCTGGGAAAAAGACTCATCAGGGTAAAATAGGGATCCCAGGCAGCTAGTTTTCTGTTCCAGCGGCTCAGTGCGGCTGTTCAAAGGGGTAATGCCTGCTGTATTTTGGGCACACACCCCAGCTCTGAGGAGCTGGATGAGATTTTCGCCTTATAATCGGTGATACACACGTAACAAAAATGTACCGTATATGCCACCTTTATATCAATAATGTATCTCTTAAATCTTCTATATATACATATATATATATATATATATATATAATATATATATATATATATATATATATATATATATATAATATATATATATATATATATATATATATATATAATATATATACAGTGGACCCTCAACCAGCGATATTAATCCGTTCCTGAGAGCTCATCGTTAATCGAAATAATCGTTAGTCAAGTTAATTTTCCCCATAAGAATTAATGGAAATCAAATTAATCCGTGCAAGACACCCCAAAGTATTGAAAAAAAAAATTTTACCACATGAAATATTAATTTTAATACACACAAACTGAAGAAGACATGCACAGTTACATGACACTTACCTTGATTGAAGATCTGGTGATGATTGATGGGATGGGAGGAGGGGAGAGCATTGATCTTCTTAGTGTTTAGAAGGGGAATCCCCTTCCATTAGCACTTGAGGTAGCAAGTCTTTTTCTGGGGTTAGTTCCCTTGTTCTTTTAATGCTACTAGGACCAGCTTCAGAGTCACTGGACTTCTGTTGCACAACATGTCTGTCCATCGATACCTGTACCTCTCGTTCCTTTATGACTTCCTAAAGTGGTTCACAACATGTCAGTGTACAGGTTGCCAACACGGCTTGCAGTAGCTGTGTCAGGGTGATTTTCATCAATAAAGATTTGCACTTCAAGCCACTTTGCACACATTTCCTTAGTCTTAGAAGTAGGCAACTTCTTCAATTTCTCTATCCCCTCCTCCGAAGCAGTTTCCTCAGGTCTGCCCTCTTGCTGTTCAAGATGATCTAGCAGCTCATCAGTGGTTAGTTCTTCATTGTCCTCCACCACCAACTCTTCCACATCCTCCCCACTAACCTCCAACCCCAAGGACTTCCCCAATGCCACAATTGATTCCTCAACTGGCATAGGATTCTCAGGGTTAGCCTCAAACTGTTCAAAATCCCTTTTGTCTACACATTCTGGCCACAGTTTTTTCCAAGCAGAGTTCAAGGTCCTCTTAGTCACTTCCTCCCAAGCCTTACCTATAATGTTTACACAATTGAGGATGGTAAAGTGATCTTTCCAAAACTCTCTTAGAGTCAGTTGAGTTTCTGAGGTCACTACAAAGCACCTTTCAAACATAGCTTTTGTGTACAGTTTCTTGAAGTTGGAAATGACCTGCTGGTCCATGGGCTGCAGGAGAGGAGTGGTATTAGGAGGCAAAAACTTCACCTTAATGAAGCTCATGTCCCTAGAAAGTCGCTCTGCCAAGTCTGAAGGATGACCAGGAGCATTGTCTAATACCAGGAGGCACTTAAGGTCTAATTTCTTTTCAGTTAGGTAATTTTTCACATTGGGGGCAAATGCATGGTGTAAAAAGTCCTAGAAAAAGTCCCTAGTGACCCACGCCTTACTGTTTGCCCTCCACAGCACACACAAATTAGCCTTGAAGACATTGTTTTTCCTGAACACTCTGGAGTTTCAGAGTGATACACCAATAATGGTTTCACTTTGCAATCACCACTAGCATTGGCACACATCAACACAGTAAGCCTGTCTTTCATAGGCTTATGTCCTGGGAGTGCCTTTTCCTCCTGAGTAATGTACGTCCTGCTTGGCACCATGGGACAAGTGGGGCGCGCTCAGGCCAAAGTGGATGCGTCTTGAACGGAACGAATAGCGTTGGTCAGGCTTTTAAGCGCTAGTCGAGGCAAAATTTTTGCTTTAAAACGTATCGCTAGTCAGATTTATCGTTAATCGATGCCATCGCTGGTTGAGGGTCCAGTGTAATATATATATATAATATATATATATATATATATATATATATATATATATATATATAATATATATATATATATATATATTATATAATATACAGTGGACCCCCGGTTAACGAACTTTTTTCATTCCAGTAGTATGTTCAGGTGCCAGTACTGACCGAATTTTTTCCCATAAGGAATATTGTGAAGTAGATTAGTCCATTTCAGACCCCCAAACATACACGTACAAACGCACTTACATAAATACACTTACATAATTGGTCGCATTTGGAGGTGATCGTTAAGCGGGGGTCCACTGTATATATATATATATTATATTTTATATATATATATATATATATTTTATATATATATATATATATAATTTTTTTTTTTTTCAACAAGTCGGCCGTCTCCCACCGAGGCAGGGTGACCCAAAAAAGAAAGAAAATCCCCAAAAAGAAAATACTTTCATCATCATTCAACACTTTCACCACACTCACACATTATCACTGCTTTTGCAGAGGTGCTCAGAATACAACAGTTTAGAAGCATATACGTATAAAGATACACAACATATCCCTCCAAACTGCCAATATCCCAAACCCCTCCTTTAAAGTGCAGGCATTGTACTTCCCATTTTCAGGACTCAAGTCCGACTATATGAAAATACCGGTTTCCCCTGAATCCCTTCACTAAATATTACCCTGCTCACACTCCAACAGATTCGTCAGGGCCCAAGTATCATTCGTCTCCATTCACTCCTAACACGCTCATGCACGCTTGCTGGAAGTCCAAGCCCCTCGCCCACAAAACCTCCTTTACCCCCTCTTTCCAACCCTTTCGAGGATGACCCCTACCCCTCTTTCCTTCCCCTATAGATTTATATGCTTTCCATGTCATTCTACTTTGATTCCATTCTCTCTAAATGACCAAACCACCTCAACAACCCCTCTTCTGCCCTCTGACTTATGCTTTTATTAACTCCACAAACCTTCTCTTAATTTCCACACTCCGAATTTTCTGCATAATCTTTACACCACACATTGCCCTTAGACAGGACATCTCCACTGCCTCCAACCGTCTCCTCGCTGCTGCATTTACCACCCAAGCTTCACATCCATATAAGAGTGTTGGTACTACTATACTTTCATACATTCCCTTCTTTGCCTCCATAGATAACGTTTTTTTGACTCCACAATAACCTCAACACACCACTTACCTTTTTTTTCCCTCATCAATTCTATGTTAAACCTCATCCTTCATAAATCCATCCGCCGACACTTTCAACTCCCAAGTATATGAAAACATTCACTTCTTCCATACTCCTCCTCCCCAATTTGATATCCAATTTTTCTTTATCTAAACATTTGATACCCTCATCACCTTACTCTTTTCTATGTTCATTTTTCCAACTTTCTCCCTTTTACACACATTCTCAAACTAAATCCACTAACCTTTGCAATTTTTCTTTAGATCTCCCATAAAGCACAGTATCATCAGCAAAAAGAAACTGTGTCAATTCCCATTTTGAATTTGATTCCCCATAATTTAATCCCACCCCTGTTCCCGAACACCCTAGCATTTACTTCTTTTACAACCCCATCTATAAATTTATTAAACAACCATGGTTGACATTACACATCCCTGTCTAAGACCTACTTTTACCGGGAAGTTTCTCCCCTCTTCTACACACCCTAACCTGAGCCTCACTATCCTCATAAAAGCTCTTTACAGCATTTAGTAACTTACCACCTATTCCATATTTCTTGCAACATCTGCCACATTGCTCCTCTAACCACTCTATCATATGCCTTTTCTAATCCATAAATGCAATAAAAACTTCCCTACCTTTAAACTAAATACTGTTCACATATATGCTCAATGTAAACACTTGATCTACACATTCCCTACCCACTCTGGCATCCTTGCTCATCCGCAATCCTACATTCTGTCTTTCCTCTAATTCTTTCAATTATAACCCCCACCGTATACTTTTCCTGGTATACTCAGTAAAAATTATTCCTCTATAATTTTTTACAATCTCTTTTGTCCCCCTTCCCTTTATAAAAAGGACTATACATGCTCTCTGCCAATCCCTAGGTACCTTCCCCTTTTCATTACATTTATTAAACAAAAGTAAAACCAAACCACTCCAAAAACTATATCCCCCCCGCTTTTAAAAAATTTCTGTCATGATCCCATATTCCAGCTGCTTTAAAAAACCCCCCTTTCATTCTACGAATCCTCAGTACCCCAAACCACATTTACTTCTTCACTCCTTCACTCCTAAAAGATGGTATACCTCTCTGGCCAGTGCATGAAATTACCGCCTCCCTTTCTTCCTCAACATTTAAAAGTTCCTCAAAATATTCTCGCCATCTACCTAATACCTCCCTCTCCCCATCTACTAACTCCCCTACTCTGTTTTTAACTGACAAATCCATACTTTCCCTAGGCTTTCTTAACTTGTTTAACTCACTTCAAAATTTTTTCTTATTTTCATTTAAATTTCTTGACAGTGCCTCTCCCACTCTATCATTTGCTCTCCTTTTGCACTCTCTCACCACTAATAATAGTAATAATAATAATAGTAATAGGAACAATAATAATAATATAAAAAGTAATGATAATAACAATAATAGTAATAAAATATTATAGAAATAATATTAATAGTAATAAGAGTAAAAATAGTAATAATAGTAGTAATAATAATATCAATAAAATAATAGTACATAATAATAATAGCAATAATAGTAATAATATTAATAATAATAATAATTTTTAGTAATTTTTTATTTTTTTTGCATACATACAGGGTACAAAAAAATACAGGTAAGAGCAGCATGCCAAAGCCACTTATATGCATAGCATTACGGGCTGGCTTAAAATTAACTTAAGATTAACTAAGCAATGATGAAATCAGTGATAAAACATTATTGTAAACAGATAACTATAAAGCACAAATGAGTATTACAAAGACAGGTCATATGGTTGCATGCATTGCTGTACATTCAGTCGAATGGAGTATTCTGTTAGGTAGTGTATTTAAAAAAATAACAAAGTTAGATTGGGTCCTAGGTTTAACATTTGTGTGATATAATTGTGAGTAACATTTAGGATATACAATTTATAAGGTTCAGTTATTCAGTATTTATTTGGCTTTGAGTGAGTAAGTGATCTTTGAGAAGAGACTTGAATTTATAAACAGGTAGTGTTTCTTTTATATTTACAGGTAATGAATTCCAGATTTTAGGGCCTTTTATGTGCATTGAGTTTTTGCATAGCATGAGTGGACACGAGGAACATCAAAGAGTGATCTGTGCCTTGTGTTATGGTCATGTGTTCTGTTGAGGTTGGCAAGGAGATGTTTGAGGGGAGGGTTAATATCAGAGTTAAGTGTTCTATGTATGTAATAGGTGCAATAATAAGTATGGATGTTTTGTATGGTGAGTAGGTTGAGTGTTTTGAATATTGGTGGAGTGTGCTGCCTGTAGTAAGAATTTGTTATCATTCTAACTGCAGCCTTTTGTTGGGTAATTAGTGTCTGAGATGGTTAATTGTTGTTGAGCCCCATGCACAAATTCCATAGGTGAGATAGGGGTAAATAAGAGAGTGATAAAGGGCCAGGAGGGCTGACTGTGGAACATATTACCGTATCTTCGATACGGTAATATGTATATGTGTATGAAATTTGAGTCTAATATCAAGGTGGATTCCTAAGAATTTTCCCTCTGTTAGCTTTGTGATAGGTGATCTGTTTATCGTTATGTTAAGAGGTACATCTGTAGCTCGGTTACCAAACTGAATGAAGTAGGTTTTGTCAATGTTTAGTGTAAGTTTCTTAGTCCTCATCCAGGAAGATATTTTCTGTAATTCAGTGTTTACAGTATTGGCTAGCGTGACTGGGCTCGGGTGAGTAATGGAAATAATAACAGAAATAATAGTAATGATAAGAGTAATGATAATAGTAATAGGAGTAATTATAATAATAATAATAATAATAATAATAATAAGAGAGTTGTAATAATTCTCCTGAGGAACTGGAACAGAATTCTTCCTCCTTAAGTCATGAGTGTCATAAGTAATGAGTGCCGTAAGCCATGAGTGTCGTAATTCATGAGTGTCGTAAGTCATGAGTGTCGTAATTCATGAGTGTTGTAAGCCATGAGTGTCGTAAGCCATGAGTGTCGTAAGCCATGAGTGTCATAAGTCATGAGTGTCATAATTCATGAGTGTCATAAGCCATGAGTGTCAAAAGTCATGAGTGTCGTAAGTCATGAGTGTCGTAATTCATGAGTGTCATAAGCCATGAGTGTCATAAGTCATGAGTGTCGTAATTCATGAGTGTCGTAATTCATGAGTGTCGTAAGCAATGAGTGTCATAAGCCATGCATGTCATAAGTCATGAGTGTCTTAAGACACGAGTGTTGTAAGTCATGAGTGTCATAAGTCATGAGTGTCATAAGTTATGAGTGTCATAAGCCATGAGTGTCGCAAGCCATGAGTGTCGTAAGTCATGATGTCATAAGTCATGATGTCTTAACATGAGTGTCTTAAGACATGAGTGTCGTAAGTCATGAGTGTCGTAAGTCATGAGTGTCTTAAGACACGAGTGTTGTAAGTCATGAGTGTTGTAAGTCATGAGTGTCGTAAGTCATGAGTGTCATAAGTTATGAGTGTCATAAGCCATGAGTGTCACAAGCCATGAGTGTCGTAAGTCATGAGTGTCGTAAATCATGAGTGTCTTAAGACATGAGTGTCTTAAGACATGAGTGTCATAATTCATGAGTGTCGTAAGCCATGAGTGTCGTAATTCATGAGTGTCATAAGTCACGAGCGTCTTAAGACATGAGTGTCATAACTCATGAGTGTCTTAAGACATGAGTGTCATAACTCATGAGTGTCATAAGTCACGAGCGTCTTAAGTCATGAGTGTCGTAAGTCATGAGTGTCTTAAGACATGAGTGTTGTAAGTCATGATTCATAAGTCATGAGTGTCGTAAGTCGTGAGTGTCATAAGTCATGAGTGTCATAAGTCATGAGTGTCGTAAGTCATGAGTATCGTAAGTCATGAGTGTCATAAGTCATGAGTGTTGTAAGTCATGAGTATCGTAAGTCATGAGTGTCGTAAGTCATGGGTGTTGTAAGTCATGAGTGTTGTAAATCATGAGTGTTGTAAGTCACGAGTGTTGTAAGTCATGAGTATCATAAGTCATGAGTATCATAAGTCATGAGTATCGTAAGTCATGAGTGCCGTAAGTCATGGGTGTTGTAAGTCATGAGTGTTGTAAATCATGAGTGTAGTAAGTCACGAGTGTATTTAAAACTTGGACAAAAGTCTCTAATTAATCTCCATGAGAGTCACAGTGAGACTCTCCCCGGAGGAAACGATGAGCATTAGAATAACCTAATAAGAGGAGAGGTGGAGGTTGGGAAGAAACCAGAATTAATATCAGTAATAGACAAAAGGTCGAGAAAGAGAGACACAAAAAGCAGGCTGTATACCATTTGTTAAAGCAGATGGGGGAGGAAGGGGCTGCAGTGTAATGTAGTGAAGTATGAACAGAGATCTGAAGATGTGGTATACCAGTGTGCACAAAAAGTGCACTTTCATTAAGTCCCATTGGGAAAATTATTATTATTACCACAGGGGAGTACTATACCCATAGGGTATACAGCACTTGTGAGGGGGGAAAGGGATGGAAGGTATTCAGGCTCAATTCAGGGAATTGGAGCACAGATCCAATACCCTAGATCAAGAGCCCTTCACCAGCATCAGGGACCCACTGATTAACATAATAAGATGTAGCCCAAAACAGGATGGGTGTAATTTTGGTTCTTGTAAACAGACACAAACAGGGGAAAACTGGGAAAGTAACACCTGAAGCTCTCCCCGATTACCCCTGAGGCCACGAAACTTCCACTGTAGTTGTCTAGTAAGATCAGTAAAGTCGACATAAGGAGGTACTGGGAAATTTGTGAGGAGTGAAGGATTGGTATGATGAGAAGAAAGGCAGTGTGAAGAAGGTTGCATAAAGTGAGAATGTGATGCAGTGGTGGTGGATCAGTGTCCATCACTGGCTTTGTCTCCTCCATAAATGTGGAGATGGCTTCAATATTTCCAGAAGAGGGAGAAGGTGGAGGAAGCATGGCGGCAGAGAGAGATCTAGCTTGAGCAAAAATTGGAGATACAATAGAAGATACTGAAGAAGTAGAGGTGTCTCAGCAGGAAAAAATTTTGAAGTGACAGGCACTCGGAGATGTATAAATTTCCACAACAGTAACAGATGCATCAGAGACATGAAAAGTATGCTTGGGAATGTCATGTGGTTTGGAGGTTTAAGATTTGGGCAGAAATGAAGGTATAGATTGTGGGGAAGAGAGAATATGTGGTGCCGATTTAGATAGGAGGTGCCACATGGATGTAGAAACGTGTGAGTGGGAAGATGAAGTAGGGACGGTAAGAGACTGAGAGTTGGGATCCTCAGAGCCTAAGACTGTATAAGGGTTAGACACAGAGGTAACTGGAAGGACGGGTTACAGAGGTGATTGTTGAAGTAGGTACCACAGAGGTTTGGGACTGTCTAGCAATTCCATTAAAGTCTTCCTTGAAGGCAGAGATGGGAAACTGTCATGGTGTAAGAGAAACCCTCTTTCTCTTCATAATAACAGATCTCCTTTTCTCTTAAGTAAACTGGACAACAGTGAGAATAGGCACAGTGCACCTCTTTACAGTTAAGACACGTGGGAGGGTGGTTGCAGGATGTATTGCTATGGTCAACTGCACCACAGATGAGGCATTCTGGCATTGATGTGCAATATTCTGCTGGGTGGCCAAAGTGGCAGAAATTCCTACATTGTTGCTATGTAAGGATCACCTCCCACACTTGTAAATGCTGTCTCACTATGTATATAGAAGTTGGTAGTTCACAGCTGTCAAATGTTAACTCTGATACTTTGCAAGAATAGTGCTTCTGCCCACAGGCAGGTAGTGTGTCAACACTGACTATTGGGAAGTTCTGGAGCATGAATTGCTAAAGAATGTCTTCACGTGTGAGAGAGTCATGTTGTAAGATAGTATATGGAAGAATAATAGTTCCACAGCAAGAACTAAGGAAGATGTGCTTGCGAATCGTAACTGGTGTATTGTCAATGTCGATAAGAATTGAAAGATTATGTGCTTGCTCTGCACTTTATACCATGACAATGTGCATGCCACTCTTAAGGACATGGAAGGAAATGTTGTTACTCAATAATAATAATACTATCTTTATTTACTACAAGTACATGTACATGGTATACAGGCCTAACTGACATCAATGACATATGTACTACTATATAGAAAGCCGCTTGTTATGCAGTATGCAGAGCATTTCGGGCAAATTAGGTCAGTGTCCCAGGATGCGACCCACACCAATCGACTAAAACCCAGGTACCCATTTTACTGATGGGTGAACATAGACAACAAGTGTAAAGAAACATGCGCAATGTTTCTAACCTGGGTGGGAATCGAACCCAGACCGTCGCCGTGTGAAGCGAGAGCGTTTGTCCACCTGAGCCCCCTAGAAGATGTTGGAGTGCAAAGAAGGACTTTGCAACAGTGTAAGGGGAAAAAACTGGCTAAGTGGTCGTTTCTTATGCATATGTTAGCAGAGGTAAATTGGCCATAAGCGCAATGCCCAGTGGGCTGCTGGGCTGAGTAAAAAAAGATAATAATCTCATGAAAAACTGAAGTCATAGCCACTGCTTCTGCTACCGTACTGAAAAACTGAAGTCATAGCCACTGCTTGTGTTACTGTACAGAAATAAGTTTAATTTTTAAGTGGGTTTCATTGAGTTTTTTCAGGCTTTTCTCTATTTTCTCAGATAAGCAACATATTAATGAAAAAAGAGCTGATCTGATAGGCGACGATGCCCAGATCAGTTTTACGACCCAGTCTGCTTCTGTTGAGATTGTTTTAATGGGGAACCAGAGGAATAGCTCCTGGGAGAAATGAAAGGAACCATATATCCCCCTCTGCACCCAAGAGGACCCTGGGTGCAGCCGGTAGTGTAGATGGGGCATGGAACCCATGCCCTACCCAACCCTTCACACAGGTAAACTGGCAATCCAGAATAGCAACCTCACATCCAACAAGCCACCTTATAGGACATAAGAGAGGGTGGTCGGAAATCCACCACAAGGCATACTCCTTTCAGTCGCCACCTCCAGGAACCAACAGGCAACCTCCAGATTAAAAGTTCCCCAAATGATCCAGATTCCATGGCAAACACCACCACCACCACCAACCACCAAGAACCTTAACGGAATGTGATGGACAATGACACCCTTTCCAGAACCTAAGAGACAGAATTTCAGAGGGAAGAACCCAAGGCCAAAAGCAGGAAAAGAAGAGGTGGGATGGTAAAAGAGGGATGGGAAGGATGGGGCAGGGAAGGGAGGAGTTTTGGGCAATTAGGTTTAGTCAGAGAAAGACCAAAAGACCCAATTCCTCAGACTAAAATTCTTTTCACCATGGCAAAGAGCCTCCCTTGAAGAGGTCAAGACTGTATAAAGATGAAATTGCCTATTCTTCTCTCCAGGAAAAATGTTAGAAAATGTTAAGTAAATTCAGTCTGCTAAGACAAACAGGTTCTATGGATATCTCACGAAATTTGCATGACATCCAACAATAAAAGTGGAGGTCAAGAAATATTACATTGTGGTAGACCAGGTTAGGGGAATCATGCAAGGAGAGTACAAGATGGTGAATGGCAGAGTGATGAGTGATAATCATGCAGTGAGAGTACAAGATAGTGAATGGCAGAGTGATGAGTGATAATCATGCAGTGAGAGTACAAGATGGTCATTGGCAAAGTGCATGAGTGATACAATCATACATTTTGAATATAGAATTTGAAGTTGGCGAGTGACAGCTTAGTGGACAATAATCCAACTGAATCTGTGAGGAGTGGACACATACTGAATTTGTGCCAGTAAAGCAAAGATAAATATTCATATAAAGAGGAACTGAAGTGCGAGGTAGCTCTGAGATTAATAATAATAGCTATAGAACAGTGTGTAGAGAACACACCCTTGTGGAACATCTGCTGAACAAAGTGCTGAGAGAAAAACTATCTTTGATCCAGAATGGCATGTTGATCTGTCATATAAGGTTTATACACTGCAGTGGGTTATCGGAGTCACTGACCCCTGTGGTGGTTGAGACCACTCGTGGTGGATCAAGGTTTGATCAAGCCAGGTGTTACATGCAGGCCGCACACAAAACTGACGTATGAACCACAGCCCATGGTCAGGTACGACTCAGTTCCTGTCCAGTGCTTCTGAAGATCCAGGTACTATTGGAATCCCCCTAATGTAGCTAGGGAGGTATAATAGGAGTTAGAGTTTGGTTTATAGGCCACAACAATGTGTTTTGGGATAAGATGTTTTAGGCTGCCACCCCCAAACCCTGTTTTTTTAGATTAAACGCCTGAGTCCCTTTTTTATCATGAAAAATTTAATTGTTAAAATTTAAATAACGTTAACAATTTTTGAAAATTTGTTGTTTTGGGGTAAATGAATTAGTTAATTCCTTTTATTTTAAATGTCTTAAATTTCCAAATATCCCCTTGAAAAATACTTACTGGCTAAGGTTAAAAGTTTAAAAAATTTATGTAATTTTTTGATTATTTTAACATAGGGTTCAGTATGTTTTAAACTCTAATCCTTTACCTACTCTCGTTTTTTTTCCCTTGATTCTTAAGTAAAGAAAAACCCAATTTTTTTCCCAAAATCCCCCAGCAATAGCCCGCAAGCATTCGGGGCCCCCTTTTCCCTTTGGGTCCCAAATTTTCCTGGTTAAATATTTTGGGGTAAAAAGCTTTCACCATGTTTTTCACAAACTGCTTCACATTTCGCTGGAAAAAAAGTCTAAAGGAAAGTCCAAATAGGGGATTTTAATTTGACATTTTTAACATCCCAGTTTTTTGAAAACCTTGATGAGGTTTTCCCAAACCAAATTTCTTCATATTTGCCACCCTTTTTCTTTTTCTGAAACCCCTTTTTCGCCCACAGACTTGAATGCTTCCCAAGAAAGTTTTTCTTCCCCCCATAAAACCCCTAAATTCAAACCCCTTTCCTTTTAAACCGGGGTTTTCGTAAACCCCCAACAAAAAGGTGTGTTTCTGTTTCAAAAAAATTTTTGGAAAAAAAAGAATGTTTTTTTCCCTTTAAAAAATCCATTTTTTCTACGCCCTGAGTACAAAAAACCACCATTTGCCTTTTTTCAACTACCCAATAAAGGGGTCAAAAATTTTGGTAGTTTGCCCCAATTTCACAAAAATTTAAAAAAAGTTTCCCAAAATTTAAATTTTTGGGGTCCAAAAATGAACAATCAGATTTTCCTGGCCTAAAAAACATTTCTCTTTTTTCCAGTCACTTTTTCCAGGCCCCCTTTTATATTATCTTGCTTTCTTTTTTAAAATTTTTTTCACAAAAAAAAAAAGTTTTTACTTTTTATGCAGATTTCCCTCCCTTATGTAATAATTGTATAAAAAATTTCAACCCATTCATGTTTGGGCATTTTAAAAAGGCAAATTTTGACCCCTTTTGGACACTGAACATTTTTTTTACTTTTTCAACTATGGAAAAAAATTGAACACTTCCTCTAATTTGGAGCTAAATTTTAAAAGGGCCCTTTTTTTCATCACAAAACCAGTAAAAATTCATCCCTATTTCTGAAAATATTCTTCCTTTTTCTATAAAATGAACCAAAAAAATTTAAAATACAAGCATAAATAAAAATACGAAAATACCCCTCAAATTCATTTTTTAAATCCAAAAACATGGGTTTTTTTTTTTCCTCGTTTTTCACTGGGTGTTGCAGGATTTTTTTATAGGGTGCACACGGGAACCACAGCCCCACCCCTCTCAAAAGTGGGCCCTAACACTTTTTTTCCTTTGTTTGGGATTTGAAGCCCAAGAATTTTAAAGTATAAATAGGGTCAAAAACACAAGCTCGTGGAAAATAAATAAGACTGAAACAGTAAAAGGGGCTAAGAAGCCTCCAACCCTGAAGCCCTTTAAAAGGGCCCCTCTCTTATCTTAGTGTTACCAGTGACTGGATTTTTTAAACTGAGGGTTTTTTATGGGGAAAAAAAAAAAAAAAAATTTTTAAAGGGGGGTTTTTTTTTAAAAAAAAATTGGGGGGAAAAAAAAAAAAAATCTTTTTTTTTCTTTTTTTTTTTAAAAAGGGGGAAAAAAAAAAAAACCTTCCCTTTTTTTTAAAAAAACAAAAAATTTAAAAAAAAAAGGGGGGAAAAAAAAAAATTTTTTTAAAAAAAAAAAAAATTTTAAAAAAAAAACCCCCAAAAAAATTTTTTTTTTTAAAAAAAAGGTTTTAAAAAAAAGGGGGAAAGGGGGGGGGGGTTTTTTTTTAAATTTTTTGGGGGAAAAAGGGGAAAACTTTTTTTTTAGAAAAAAAAATCCCAAAAAAAGGAAAATTTTTAAAAAATTTAAAAAAAAAGGGGAATTAAAAATTAAAAAGGGGGCCCCCTTTTTTCCGTTTTTTAAAAAAAAAAAAAAAAAAATTTTTTTTTTTTGGGGGGGGGAAAAAAGGGGGCCGGTTTTCAAATTTTTCCCAAACCGGTTTTTTTTTAAAAAAAAAAATTTTTTTTTTTTTTTTTTTTGGGGGGGTTTTTTAAAAAAAAAAAAAAAAATGGAAATTTTAAAAAATTTTTTGGGGGGCCCCCCCCCTTCCAATTTTTTTAAAAAAATTTTTTAAAAAAAAAAAAGGGGAAAAAAAAAAAAAAAAAAATTTTTTTAAAAAAAATTTAAAACCCCCCCCTTTTTCCCCCTTTTTTTTAAAAAATTTTTAAAAAAGGGGGGGTTTTTTTTTTTAATTTTTTTTTTAAAAGGGAAAAAAAAACAAAAATTAAAAATTTTTTTTGGGGAAAAAAAAAATTTTTTTTTTGGGGGGTTTTTTTAAAAAATTTTTTTTTTTGGGAAAATTTTTTTTGAAATTTTTTAAAAATTTAAAAAAAATTTTTAAAAATTTTTGGGGGGAATTTTTTTTTAAAAAAAAAAAAAAATTAAAAAAAAAAGGGTTTTTTTTTTAAAAGGGAAAAAAAAAAAAAGGGTTTTTTTTCATTTTTGGGGGGAAAAAAGGGGGAAAAGGGTTAAAAAAATTTTTATGAAGGAAAAATTTTTTTAAATTTTAAAAATTTTTTTTTTAAAAAATTTTTTTTTAAAAAAAAAAAATTAATTTTTTGTATGGGGGGGTTTTTTAAAAAACCCGAAAAAAAACCCCAAAAGGGTTTTTTTGGGGGGAAAGGGGAAAAAAAAAAATTTTTTTTTTTTTTAAAAAAAACCAAAAGGGGGGGTAAAAAAAAAGGAAAAAAGGGCCCGGGGGCCATTTTGGGGGAGGGGGGTTCCTTGGTTAAAAACCCCAAAAAACCCCTTGGGGGTTTTTTAAAAAATTTTTAAAAAAAATTTTTTAAAAATTTTTTGGTTTTTTTTTTTGGGGGGCCTTTTTAAAACCTTTTTTTTTAAAAAAGGGGGGTTTTTTTTTAGGGTTTTTTTTTTTTCCCCCCTTTTTTTTTGGGAACCCCAAACTTTGGGAAAAGGGGGGGGGGGGAAAAATTTTTTTTTTCCCCCAAAAAAAAAAAATTTTGGAAAATTTTTTTGGGGGGAAAAAGGGGGGAAAAAAAAGGGGGGGCCCCCCCCTTGGGGGAAAAAAAAATTTTTCCAAAATTTTTTTTTTTTTTTTTTAAAAAAAAAAGGGTTAAATTTTTTTAAAAAAAAGGGAAAAAGGGAAAAAAGGGGTTTCCGGAAAAAGGAAAATTTTTAAAAAAAAGAAACCCCCGGGTTCCTTTTTTTTAAAAAAAAAAAAAAAAGGGGTTTTAACCCCTTTTTTTTTTTAAAAAATTTTTCCGGGGGGGGGGGAAAAAAAAAAATTTTTTTTTTTAAAAAAAGGGGAAATTTTTTGGGAGGGAAAAAAAAGGCCCAAATTTTTTTAAAAAATTTTTTTTTTTCCCCTTTTTTTTTGGGGGCCTTTTTTAAAACCCAAGGGGGGGGTTTTTTAAAAAAAAATTTTTCCAAAAAATTTTTTTTTTTTTTAAAAAGGAAAAAATCCCCCCTTTTTTTTTCCCAAAAAAAAGGGGGTTTTTTTTTTTTTAAAAAAAAATTTTTTAAAATTTGGGGGAAAAAAGGGGGGAAAAATTTTTTCCCGGGTTTTTTTAAAAAATTTTTTTTTTTTTTTTTTTTTTTAAATTTTTTTTTTAAAAAAAAATTTTTTTTTTTTTAAAATTTTAAAAAATTTCCCTTTTTTTTTAAAAACCCCCCCGGGGGTTTTTTTAAAATTTTTTTCCCCCTTTTTTTTTCCGGGGAAAAATTTTTAAAAAAGTTTTTGGCTCGTTTTCCCTTTTTTTTTTAAAAAAAAAAAATTTTTTTTAAATTTTTCCCCCTTTTTTAAAAATTTTAAAAAAATTTTAAAAAATTTTTTTTTTTCTTTTTTTTTTTTAAACCTTTTTTTAAAAAAAAAAAGGGAAAATTTTTTAAAAAAGGTTTTTTTTGGAAAAGGGGAAAAAAAGGGGGGTTTTTTTGGGGAAAATTTGGGGGGGTTTTTAAAAAAAAAAAATTTTTGGGGGAAAAATTTTTTTTTTTAAAAAATTAAAAAAGGGGCCCTTTTTTTAAAAAAAAGTTTTTTTCTTTTTTTAAATTTTAAAACCCCTTTTTTTTTTTAAAAAGGGGGGGAAAAAAAAATTTGGCCCAAAAAAAAAAAAAAAAAACCAAAGGGGGAAAAGGGGGGAAAAAAAAAAAACCCCAAAGGGGGCCCTTAAAAAAAAACCCCTTTTTTAAAAAAAAAAAAAAAAAAACCCCCAAAAAAAAAAAAAAAAAATTTTAAAAATTTTTTTGGGAAAACAAAGAAATTTTGGTTTTTAAAAATTATTCCCAGTAAACCCAATTCTTAGGTATTTCACTAGTATTACTTCTATTCTATCGATTGAGCACAAGAAATCGCCAAGTCAACTGTTTGAACTACAAATTAAAGTGATTGGAAATTGTTAATTTGGCCCAATTTAACACAAAGTTCAAAATATTCCAATTTCAAAATAGGGTCCAGAATAAACAATGTAGGTATTCCTGGAACTAAACTAACATTTCCTCTGTTCATTAGTTATGTTTTGAGGCTTTACAAATAAATTCCATTTTGATTTTTTATTCACATAATGAATTTTTATTCACACCAAAAATAGAAGATTTACTGTTATGCAATACTGTAATAATTGTATAAATATCATCACCATATTTGTGAATGCATATTAGACCCACCAGCTGGCGTGTATTAGACGTGTGAGGTCGTTTGTTTACTCTTGAATATCGGCAAAAATTTAACATTTCTGCTACTTTGAGCTCAGTTTCAAGCCATTTCCAGTGCAGAAACCAATCAAAATCATCTCTATTTCTGTAATATGTCTTCCATTCTATCAAATGAGACCAAGAAATCGCAAATACAACTATAAAAAAACATACGAAAAAAACACTGCATTCAGTTTTTTTTCTCTCATTATACACAGTGTGCTGCAGGATCTGTTTTATGTGGTGCACACATACCACATAGATGTATTCTCTCATATCTAGGCCCAAATGTACCACTCACAGTTTATCAGAGTGAGCTGAGCTCATGACGTAGATCTACGGTTTGGACCCTGAACGTAAAGCCGTAGATCTACGGGACAGATCCTGAAAGGGTTAATACTACTACTGACTGCAAAAAGGATTTAGGAGTTCTGGTTAGCAGTAATCTAAAACCAAGACAACAGTGCATTAGTGTTTGCAATAAGCTAACAGAATTCTTGGCTTCATATCTAGAAGTATAAATAATATAAGTCCTCAGGTTGTTCTTCAACTCTATATATCCTTGGTTAGGTCTCATTTAGACTATGCTGCTCAGTTCTGGTCACCATATTACAGAATGGATATAAATGCTCTGGAAAACGTACAGAGGAGGATGACAAAGATGATCCCATGTATCAGAAATCTTCCCTATGAGGATAGACTGAGGGCCCTAAATCTGCACTCTCTTGAAAGGTGTAGAATTAGGGGGAAATGATCGAGGTGTATAAATGGAAAACAGGAATAAATAAAGGGAATGTAAATAGCGTGCTGAAAATTTCCAGCCAAGACAGGACTCACAGCAATGGTTTCAAGTTGGAAAAATTAAGATTCAGGAAGGATATAGGCAAGCACTGGTTTGGTAATAGAGTTGTGGATGAATGGAACAAACTCCCAAGTACAGTTATTCAGGCTAAAATGTTGTGTAGTTTTTAAAAATAGGTTAGATAAATACATGAGTGTGTGTGGGTGGCTGTGAGTTGGACCTGGCTAGCTTGTGCTGCAGGGGCTGGTGCAGTGCTCCATCCTTGAGTGGAGATGACCAGTCTGGGTGGGTCATTGGGCTAATCCAGGAGGGGGGATCATTGGTCTAATATGGGGGGGGATATGGACCTGCTCTGCATGGGTCAGTAGGCCTGCTGCAGTGTTCCTTCTTTCTTGTTCTTATGAGCCCCAGTTTTATGTGTAGTGGTGGAAGCAAAATTTTGTTTGGTTCAATGAGCAGTGGATGTTGAACATTTTCCATGCAAGGCTCCAATGACTGACGAGATGGCCAGTCTCTCCTGATGTAGTGGGAACCCTCTTGTACGGCTGTCCCATTCACATAGAAAGCAGCACTTCTTGGTTTAAAAAGTGTTTGGCTAAGAAAATCATCTACCTTTCAACTTAAAATATAAACTTGCACAGCATAACCACCGTCTACGACTGCTGGAACAATAATGAAGGGCAGTGAGACTGTGTGAATGCAGTAAGAAACACACTGCAGCAAGCCTGTTGGAACCTGTTGTGATATGTAGGTGTATACTGAAAAGTAGAGTTAACAAACAATTTTAACCATGATATTCATTATCAGTGACCTAAAATTAGTTGAAAATTGCTACTCTGGTCTTGGAAGCATTTTGGTTGTTGACCAGTGTAATCAAGCATGAGGAAAAAATGAATAGTAGAACATAAGTTTCTGCATCCAAATGTAAAGATAACTGTGGGTCTCCAAGTATCATATTAGTCTAGTATTAACCATACGTTCCATCACTGGTTCTCCATGTACAGTGGGGCCCCACTTATACAGCAGGATAGGTTCCAGGCTACCGCCGTAAAGCAGAAACCACCATAAAGTGGAACACCTCTTTTTTCCACTTATAAATGCATACAAATACTAGATAATAAGTTTATACTAACATATATTAAGTTAGTAACTAAGTAAGTTAATTCAGATATACACAAATGCAGTTACATAGATTATCGTACATAGCATATGTGTAAAGTACCTGGGATAACCCAAAAAAGTCAGACAGTGTGACTTATTTCCATTGGGGTTAGCAGTAGAACTAGGCATTAAAAAACAATAAAAGAGTAAAATACACATAGTACACTCATTACTTACCTTAAAATATTTGTAGTCTTAATCTAGGGTATTACAACCCAGGATTCCAAATGGCCTGTTACCCCGGGTGTAATGGGAGCAAAATAAACACAGCAGAAAAAGTTTAGACTTATATTATCCTTCACCAATTTATAACAGCAATATGTACACTATGTACAGTGATAAGTATAGTGCACTCCACGGTAAGCAAGGCAGAAATAGAAGCCACAAGATAGCAGACCGTGCTTCAACCAGCTCTAGAATGGGAATGACAAGGGCAGACAGGAGAGCGGTACCCACATAACCTCTGCGATTGCCAAAACCATCTTCTTATTGGCTAGAACCTGGTCACTAGTTGAACGACGGGGCCCCATCATCAACTCTTAGCAACCTGGTTCGCTGGTTGGGGGAGATAGCCTGTAAATGAGGGTGTGTACATGCGCCGAATAAAGGTTACGTACTCTTTGCATGCCACATAGGGTGAGACAAGTATGTAGTATTTATTGTAAGAAATCAAGTGTGGTATGTATGGTAGTAAGCCGGGCTACCATAACAGGCCACCCCATCCACACATAATATTCTATAACATTTAACCCTTAAACTGTCCAAACAAATTTACGTTCACATGTGTAGTGCTCCAAAAGTAGATCTACGTTTTTTTTACATATTTTCAAATACAGTGGACCCCGACATTCGATGGCATCGACATTCGATAAATCCGACATTCGATGCATTTTAATGCAAAAATTTCGCCTCGACATTCGATGGAAAACCCTACATTCAATACGATTCGTACGAGACATGTCCACATGTGGCCTGAACTGCCCCATGTGTGCCAGTGTTTACAAGCCAGCCAGTGTGCGCGCATCTAAGGATACATTCGGTACATTCCATATTATCCATATTATAATTGCAAAGTATGAAAGTGGAGTGCATGTGTCGGAGTGCATGATGATTTGGTAAAGAAATTGCCTGCAACTAGTGGTGATATGAGTGAAGTTAAGGCCAGCAAAGGTTGGTTTGAAAGATTTAAGAATCGTAGTGGCATACACAGTGTGGTAAGGCATGGTGAGGCTGCCAGTTCAAGTCCTAATGGAAGGGAATGCCCCTTCTAAACACTAACACCATCCACTCTCCCCTCCTCACATCCCATCAATCATCACCAGATCTTCATTAAAGGTAAGTGTCATTTATTCTATTGTTATTAATCTATTGTTATTGTTGTTATTGTAATTATTCTATTGCATTAAACTTAATATTTCATGTGGTAAATTTTTTTTTTCATACTTTTGGGTGTCTTGCACGGATTAATTTGATTTCCATTATTTCTTATGGGGAAAAATAATTCGACTTTCGATATTTTCGACATTCGATAGCTCTCAGGAAGGGATTAGTATCGAATGTCGAGGGTCCACTGTATAACAAAAAAAAAATAGATCAAAGTTTTTTACACGTTTTCAAATGTAAAAAAAAAGAAAAGAAGATCTAAATTTTTTTACATACTTTCAAATGTTGAAAAAACGTAGATCTACGTTTGGACAGTTTAAGGGTTAAGCATCCAAGAGTGATATAATGCATATACAGTTAACTCATTACTTACCTTAAAATATATGTAATTTTAATGTAGGGTCAAAGGTGAGTAAACGAGATAAAACAAATAAATGAGAGAGAGAGAGAGAATGAGTACATGAGAGAGGACACTCGTGGAGTTATGTAAACAAACCAGGCAAACGTGAGTTATGTAAGCGAACAAAGTGTACATGTCTGGTTTGTGTACAAGTTACATTGTGCACAAGTTGTCTCTATGTTGATACAATAGAATAAATAAAGAGGAACACTCCCATTCTCATGTAACACGATTTTTTAAAAGAAATGACGCTCTGAGTGAAGGCATACAAAAGGAATAATTTTCTACAGTTACGCCCAGTAATACATTTTCTCTTATATTGGACTAGAGAAAACACTATTCTTGCCATCACTTGTACAAGTTGTCTGGCTCCCACATCTATCAATCAATCAATCAAGTTTATTCTCTATAAGGATTACAATGCGGGGTTTACAGATTTTGGATATTGTGTGGTTTACATGTTATATAATACTAATTACAGAGGGGGCCACTAGGACACCTAGCATGGTAGGCATTTCGGGCAGACATAGATTAATTCTTAACCCCAAATTATGACAGATTATGGAGTAAGTTGGTATTAAGGCTAAGTGACTACATTATATTTTGTGAGTTTAGCAATGTAAATGCTTTTGT
Source organism: Cherax quadricarinatus (assembly GCF_026875155.1). Classification (NCBI taxonomy): domain Eukaryota; kingdom Metazoa; phylum Arthropoda; class Malacostraca; order Decapoda; family Parastacidae; genus Cherax; species Cherax quadricarinatus. Next base: position 18,494,601 of record NC_069464.1, on the reverse strand, counting down.
TTTGGCACAACAGTTTCTATATTGAAGTATCACAGGCAAACTTGTGAGTAGTTAGGATTCATTATTTTAAGATTAAGATTCGTATTTCTGTGTTTTTTAGTCAAATGGGTGAGTGAGTGAAGTGTGAACCACCAGGTGGTTTTCATGTAGTTAGTTGACGGGATGTATCAGGGACCTGGAGTTTTACCTGGAGAGAGTTTCGGGGGTCAACGCCCCCGCAGCCCGGTCTGTGACCAGGCCTCCTGGTGGATCAGCGCCTGATCAACCAGGCTGTTGCTGCTGGCTGCATGCAAACCAACGTACGAGCCACAGCCCGGCTGATCAGGAACTGACTTTAGGTGCTTGTCCAGTGCCAGCTTGAGACTGCCAGGGGTCTGTTGGTAATCCCCCTTATGTGTGCTGGGAGGCAGTTGAACAGTCTCGGGCCCCTGACACTTATTTGTATGGTCTCTTAACGTGCTAGTGACACCCCTGCTTTTCATTGGGGGGATGGTGCATCGTCTGCCAAGTCTTTTGCTTTCGTTGTGATGTGATTTTCGTGTGCAAGTTCGGTACTAGTCCCTCTAGGATTTTCCAGGTGTATATAATCTGTATCTCTCCCTCCTGCATTCCAGGGAATACAGGTTTAGAAACCTCAAGCGCTCCAGTAATTGAGGTGTTTATCTCCGTTATGCGTGCCGTGAAAGTTCTCTGTACATTTTCTAGGTCGGCAATTTCACCTGCCTTGAAAGGTGCTGTTAGAGTGCAGCAATATTCCAGCCTAGATAGAACAAGTGACCTGAAGGGGTGTCATCATGGGCTTGGCCTCCCTAGTTTTGAAGGTTCTCATTATCCATCCTGTCATTTTTCTAGCAGATGCGATTGATACAATGTTATGGTCCCTTTAAGGTGGAGATCCTCCGACATAATCCCCTCCCAGGTCTTTGACGTTGGTGTTTCGCTCTATTTTGTGGCCAGAATTTGTTTTGTACTCTGATGAAGATTTAATTTCTCATGTTTACCATATCTGAGTAATTGAAATTTCTCATCGTTGAACTTCATATTGTTTTCTGCAGCCCACTGAAAGATTTGGTTGATGTCCGCCTGGAGGGCCCTTTCAGTGTCTGCAATGGAAGACACTGTCATGCAGATTCGGGTGTCATCTGCAAAGGAAGACACGGTGCTGTGGCTGACATCCTTGTCTATGTCGGATATGAGGATGAGGAACAAGATGGGAGCTATTTCTGTGCCTTGTGGAACAGAGCTTTTCACGTAGCTGCCTCGGACTTTACTTGTTGACGACTACTCTCTGTGTTCTGTTAGGAGGGAAATTATAGATCCATCGACCGACTTTTCCTGTTATTCCTTTAGCGCGCATTTTGTGCGCTATTACCCCATGGCCCACACTTGTGAAGGCTTTTGAAAAGTCTGTATATATTACATCTGCATTCTTTTTGTCTTCTAGTGCATTTAGGACCTTGTCGTAGTGATCCATTTGTTGAGACAGACAGGAGCGACCTGTTCTAAACCATGTTCCCCTGGGTTGTGTAATGATGGGTTTCTAGATGGGTGGTGATCTTGCTTCTTGGGGCCCCTTTCAAAGATTTTTATGTATGGGATTTTTAGTGCTTTTTGGTCTGTAGTTCTTTGTTGTTGCTTTACTGCCCCTTTGTGGAGTGGGGCTATGTCTGTTGTTTTTAGTAACTGAGGGAGCCCCCCGTGTCCATGCTCCCTCTCCATAGGATGGAAAAGGCTCGTGATAGGGGCTTCTTGCAGTTCTTGTGAACACAGAGTTCCATGAGTCTGGCCCTGGGGCAGAGTGATGGGCATGTCATTTATCGCCTTTTCCCAAGTCATTTGGCGTCAGGATAACATCGGATAGGCTTGTGTTAATCAAATTTTGTGGCTCTCTCATAAAAAATTCATTTTGATCTTCGACTTCAGTTCGGGGTTAGCGGCTTTGCTAAAAAACTGAGTCATATTGGGACTTGAGTAGCTCACTCATTTCCTTGCTGTCATCTGTGTAGGACCTTTTGTTTAAGTAGGGGCCCAATACTGGCGTTGTTCTCGATTTTGATTTGGCATAGGAGAAGAAATACTTTGGGTTTTTTCGATTTCATTTATGGCTTTTAGTTTTTCCCGCGATTCCTGACTCCAAAAGGATTCTTTTAGCTTAAGTTCGATGCTTGCTATTCTCTGACCAGTGTCTCCCTGCGCATTTCAGATTTTTATTGACCTCTTTTAGCCGCTCTGTTATTCTTTTCGTCGCCTGTAAAGGGAGCGCCTGTCTCTTTCTATTTCTATTCTATTTTACGAAAGTTTGAAAGTGATGAATGTGTCTGCAGTTCTAGAGTTTTAGGTAGGGTGTTCCAGATTTTAGGGCCTTTGACATACATTGAATTTTTGTAAAGGTTTAGTCGGACATGGGGAATGTCATAGATATGTTTGTGTCTGGTGTTATGCCTGTGGGTCCTGTCACAACTATCAAGAAAGCATTTGAGGTCAAGGTTAATACTGGAATTTTTAAAGGGCCCGTAGATGTAGACTGCACAGTAGTAAGTGTGGATGTTTTTGAACAGGGAGTAAGTTTAGATCTATGAAGAGTGGGGGGGGGGGTTGCCCGGGATGGGATTTAGGGGATTATTCTTACTGCAGCTTTTTGTTGGGTTATTATTGGCTTTAGGTGTGTTCCTGCACTTGATCCCCAAGCATAAATAGCCATAGGTGAGGTTTTTAAATAAATGAGTGAATGGTATAGTGTGAGAAGGGCAGTTTGTGGCACGTTGTATCATATCTTTTGGAGAGGATCCAACTGTTTTGGTATTTTTTTGTTATGTGTTGGATAGGGTGTGAATTCAGGTTGTTGTCAGATATGGCCTAGGAATTGCCCTCATTTGTCTGGCATTAGATGTTGTCGATTTATTTTTAAGTTGTGCAACACCCCTCTGCTACCAAACATAATATAGTAGGTTTTGTCAGTGTTAAGTGTAAGTATATTGGCTCTCACTTAAGTCGATATTTTGAGCAGCTCCTCATTAACAATGGTGTTGAGGGTTGCAAGATTAGGGTGGGAGATGACATAAGTCGTGTCGTCAGCAAAGAGAATGGGTTTCAGGTGTTGGGATATGTTTGGAAGATCATTGATGCAAATGAGGAAGAGCAGGGGACGAAAGACACTTCCCTGCAGCACTCCAGTATCAAGTAGCCGTGTTGATGAGTGTGTGTCTTTAACCCTTTGAGGGTTTCGCCGTACTAGTACGTCTTACGCGTAGGGGTTTTTGACGTACTAGTATGCATAAATTCTAGCACTGTCAAATCTCGCAGGAAAAGGCTGATAGGCCTAGATGTGAGAGAATGGGTCTGTGTGGTGGGTGTGCGCAGTAGGAAAAAAATCTGGGACCCAGTGGTGCATTGTGGGAATGCCATCATAGTACACAATGTCCACCATGCCTGGCGGTAAGAAGTTCCTCACTCCTCGGCGAATTGGGACACTTTTGTTCCCCAGTGACAGTTCTAATACAGATGGAAGTGACAGTGAAGATGAGTTTCAAAGTTCTGGTGAGGTTTTGACTGAAACTAATGGACCATAATATGGGTAATAGTGAGGAAAACCCAGACAACCCACAGCCTTCCACCTCTGGTGCTGGGCCATCTTGTTCACATTCAGTTGTACCAGAATCAAAGAGGAAACTCCTATTTTCCCAAATCCCAGACTCAGATGTGAGCATTGGTGATGATAATGATAGTGATTATGAACTACAAGCTTTTCAAACTTGTTCCAAGAATGGAGGAGGAGGAGGAGGCAGAGGAGGAGGAGGCAGAGGAGGAGGAGGAGGAGTACAGGAGGAGGAGAAGGAGGAGGAGGAGGAAGAGGAGGAGGAGGAAGAAGAGGAGGAGGAAGAAGAGGAGGAGGAGGAGGAAGAAGAGGAGGAGGAGGAGGAGGAGGAAGAAGAGGAGGATGAAGAAGAAGAAGAATACGTAATAATAACAATAATACATAATAATAATAATACATAATAATAATACATAATAATAATAATAATAATAATAATAATAATACGTAATAATAATAATAATATGTAATAATAAATGTTCACCCATGACAGTAACAAGATAAGGGGAGATAACATCTGATAAGTGCTGACGTTTGATGAGGGTAAATGAGGGTGTAGCTGATACCAAAAGATTAGATGAACATCGCTCTCCCTTTGTTTTTGCTGGTATACTAACTTTTCTGTCTATTTGTTGTCTGTCAAGCCCGGGCTTTCTGTCTTTTTCGTTTTAGTCTCTGTCTCAGAGGCCAAAAGACTGGGGTCTTTAAATTTTACTAAACTTCTTCAAGCGGAGTAAAAAAGGCCCTTTTTTGGGGATTTCTTGGGTTACCCTAGGAAATTTACTATGTTTTACTTGTTTTTATGTTTTTAACCTGTGAGACAGAGAAAGACAGAAGATGGGAAAAAGAGACAGTTTAAAAGTTATAGAATGGGGGAAAGAAAGTTAATTAGTTTAGAATGGGGGGGAAGCAGCATCCCCCCCCATTTTTTTTGAAAGGGGGAGGGGGAGGGGAAAAAGAGACAATTGTCATTTTGACAGCTCCCGACTCCTGGTAATTTAAAATAGGAGGAGGGGGAGGGGGAGAAGGGGAAGGGGGGGAAGAGGAAGGTAGGAGGAAGAGTAGGGGAAAGGGAAAAAGAGGAGGAGGGGGGAAGAGGGGAAGAGGAAGGGGGAAGGTAGGGGGAAAAAGAGGAAAAAGAGGGGGAAAAGGGGAAGAGGAATGGGTAGGAGGAAGATTAGGGAGAAGACGAGGGGGAAAGGAGGGGGGGGAGGAGGAGGAGGGGAGGAAGAGGAAAGAAGAGGAGGAGGAGGAAAGAAAAAGGGGGAAAGAGGAGGAAGGGGAAAGAGTAGGAGGGGGAAAAAAAGGGAAAAAGGGAAGGGGAAAGGGGGAAAGGGAAAAGAGGAATTGTAGGGGGAGTTGGGGGGAAGAGGAGGAAGGGAAAAGGTAGGGGGAAGGGAGTAGGGGAAGAGGGGGAAGAGGAAAAAGAGGAGGAGGAGAAGGGGAGGGGGAGGAGGAGGAAGAGGAGGGTAAGAAGAGGAAAGGGGGGAAAAAAGAGTAGGAGGAAGGGAGAGGAGGAGGAGGGGAAAGAGAAAGGGGGAAAAGGGGGAATAAGGGAGAAGGATGGGGAAAGAGGAGGGGAAGGAAAAAAGGGGAAGAAGATGAGTAATAATTTTTTTCCCCTTGAAGAAAGGAAAAAAAGCCCACCCATGCCCAGTAAACAAGAAATGGGGGAGTTTAACACCCTGAAAAAGGATGACTTTTGATGAGCTTTAAACGAGGGTGGAACTGAAAATTAAAAGTTTTAGTGAACTCGTCCCCCCTTTGTTTTCTGTGGTACACTAACATTTCTGTCTGTCTATTTGTCTGTCTGTCAAGCTCCCTGTCTATCTGTCTATCCATCTAGCTCTCTGTCTCAGAGAGCACAAGACTGCGTCATCACTTTTACTCACGTCTTCAAGCGGAGTACAGCACTTTGTCTGGATTTCTTGGGTTGTCCTAGGTAATTTATACTATGTATACTTGTATTTGTGTGTACCTGTGAGACAGAGATAGACAGACAGATAGAAAGAGAGAGACAGATTGAAAGAGATAGAATGAGGGAGAAAGATAAAACACCATTGTGTATGACACCATGTTTCAAAGAGTTCCACAAGCTGCAGAACTAATAGGAATATGTTCAGTGACTGTATATTGGTATATATATTATAGAACAATAGTAATAAACAATGTTTTGTATTGTTTGTTTTTGTAAACAAGTTTTGTAAACAATATATTGATAATTATGTTTGTGTGCTTATTGTGTTGTATACAACGAGTGTATATATGTACATTGCACCTTACTTTGGTCTCAGACCACATAAGTTATGTGAAAAAATAAAATAGTGAAAAAAACAACAAACCTTCAAATACAAGTAAACCAAAGTTTACCGGTGAGCGGCAGTCGCCGCTGTTGCCATACGGTGCTCATTTTCTGCAAACTTTACCCCTCCACATCTCCGTAAGTATTGATGGTAAAAAATTTTTGTTTATCGTATAATGTTTAGAAAAAAAACTATTTTTTCATAAGAAAAATAATTTTTTTTTTTTTGAAATTTGGCCGACCCTGAGAACAAGTTTCTGAGAGGGCCTGTCGACCCTCAAATGGTTAATGGTGACATACTGATACCTATTAGTAAGGTAGGATTTGAAATATGCAAGCGCATGGCCTCTTATACCATAATGGTCAAGTTTGTGGAGTAGGATGCCATGGTCTACTGTGTCAAAAGCTTTTCTTAGGTCAATAAAGATTCCTAGCAGATATTCCTTATTTTACAATGCTGTGTAAAACAGATCTAGCATTTTTACTATTGCATCATTAGTGCTTTTATTTTTCCTGAATCCAAATTGGCAGGGGTTGAGTATGTGTGCCATTATAAATGAATATAGTCACCTGTGCATGAGTTTCTCAAAGATTTTGGATAGTTGTTTACACCTGTAGAGTCACCACCTTTATGTATTGGTGTAACCCTTGCTGTCTTGAGTAGTGTCAGGAAAGTGCTAGTTTCTAGTGACTTGTTAAAAAGTAATGTAATAGCATGTGAAAGGACATGGGCCGCTCGCTTGTACAATAATGGTGGGATGTGAAACAGATTCCCTGAGTTATTTTTAAGTGACTTTACAATTGCGGTGACTTCTGTGGGCTCAGTTGGTACAAGATAGAAGGAGTTTGGGAAATTCCCATCTAGGTAGTCCCCGGCACGGGTGTTGGTATGTCGGATTTTACTGGCGAGAGTAGATCCTATGGTAGAGAAGAAGTCTTTTATCTTGTTAGCTGTGTCAGTGGGATGTAGTGGTGTTTTGTTAGGTTTAGTTAGGACAATATTCTTTTTTTTTTTCAGTTTGTGGGTGCCCAGAATCTGTGAAAGTGTTTTCCAGGTCTTTTTTTTTATACAGTGGACCCCCGAGTTTCGTGATTAATCCATTCCAGAGAGACTGCCGAAAGTCGAAATTCACGAAACTCGAAACAATTTTCCCCATAAGAAATAATGGGAATAAAATTAATCCGTTCAAAACACCCAAAAACTATTTTATTTTGTTAACACACTGGCCGATTCCCACCAAGGCAGGGTGGCCCGAAAAAGAAAAACTTTCACCATCATTCACTACATAACTGTCTTGCCAGAAGGGTGCTTTACACTACAGTTTTTAACCCTTTGACTGTCGCGGCCATATATATATACGTCTTATGAGGTACTGTGTTTGACGTATATATACTCATAAATTCTAGCAGCTTCAAATCAAGCAGGAGAAAGCTGGTAGGCCCACATGTGAGAGAATGGGTCTGTGTGGTCGGTGTGCACCATATAAAAAAAATCCTGGAGCACGCAGTGCATAATGAGAAAAAAAAAAACTCCGACCATTTTTTTTTAATTAAAATGCCGACTTTGTGGTCTATTTTCGTATAGTATTTATGGTTGTATTCTCGTTTTCTTGGTCTCATTTGATAGAATGGAAAACATATTATAGAAATAAAGGTGATTTTGATTGATTTTACTGTAAAAAGAACCTGGTAATGGAGCTCAAAGTAGGGGAAATGTTTGATTTTTGCCAATGTTCAAAAGTAAACAAGTGATGTCATTGTCCAATAAATGTCCAACTAGCCATTCTAATATGCAGTCATGAATGGGTTGATATTATTTATGCAATTATTACAGTATTGCTGTAGTCTGCATAATAGTAAGTCTTCTATTTTTTATTTGAATAAAAATTCAAAATAGAAAGCAAGAGTAATATCAGAGGGGCCTGGAGACATGACTGATGAACAAAGAAAATGTTATTAATTTAGAGCCAGGAATGTCTGCATTGTTCATTCTGGACCTTATTTTGAAATTGTCATATTTTTAATTTTCATGACATTGGCCAAATTGCAAATTTCTGACCACATTATTGGGTAGTTGAAATCGGTAAATGGGCAGTTTCTTGTATTCAATCGATAGAAAAAAATGCAGTTCTAAAGAAATAGCTATGAGTTTGGTCGACTGGAACAACGGAATTAGCCGAAAATAGGGCTCAAAGTGGGCGAAATCGCTGATTTGTAAACAGCGCCGAGGTCGCTAACTTCACGAGAGCATAATTCCGTCAGTTTTCCATCAAATTTCGTTTTTTTGGTGTCATTACAATTGGGAAAAGATTCTCTATCATTTCATAAGAAAAAATATTTTTTTTTTTTAAATTTTGCGACACCAGGAGACACCTCAGGATTGGGGGTTGCGACAGTCAAGGGGTTAAACTGCAACATTAACACCCCTCCTTCAGAGTGCAGGAACTGTACTTCCCATCTCCAGGACTCAAGTCCGGCCTGCCGGTTTCCCTGAATCCCTTCATAAATGTTACTTGGCTCACACTCCAACAGCACGTCAAGTATTAAAAATCATTTGTCTCCATTCACTCCTATCAAACACGCTCACTCATGCCTGCTGGAAGTCCAAGCCCCTCGCACACAAACCCTCCTTTACCCCCTCCCTCCAACCTTTCCTAGGCTGACCCCTACCCCGCTTCCTTCCACTACAGACTGATACGCTCTTGAAGTCATTCTGTTTCGCTCCATTCTCTCTACATGTCCGAACCACCTCAACAACCCTTCCTCAGCCCTCTGGACAACAGTTTTGGTAATCCCGCACCTCTTCCTAACTTCCAAACTATGAATTCTCTGCAATATATTCACACCACACATTGCCCTCAGACATGACATCTCCACTGCCTCCAGCCTTCTCCTCGCTGCAACATTCATCACCCATGGTTCACACCCATATCAGAGCATTGGTAAAACTATACTCTCATACTTTCCCCTCTTTGCCTCCAAGGACAAAGTTCTTTGTCTCCAAAGACTCCTAAGTGCACCGCTCACCCTTTTCCCCTCATCAATTCTATGACTGACCTCATCTTTCATAGACGCATCCGCTGACACGTCCACTCCCAAATATCTGAATACATTCACCTCCTCCATACTCTCTCCCTCCAATATTAAAATAAAACAATTTTTTTTTCAAATTAAATAAAGATTTACATACTGAAAACAATCAGAAATTAAGTACATGCAAATAAAAAATAATAATAACAATACACTTACCTTTACTGAAGACTTCTGGGTGAATAGAAGACGGGAGGAGGGGATAGGAGGAAGGTGTACACTATTGTTTGGAAGGAGAATCTCCTTCCATTAGGACTTCAGGTAGCAAGTCCTTTTCTGGGGTTACTTCCCTTCTTCTTTTAATGCCACTGGGAACAACTTGAGAGTCACTGGACCCCTGTTGCACAAAATATCTGTCCAAAGAGGTCTGTTTCTGGCATTTCTTTATGATTTGCTTGAAGTGGGACAAGGTTTTGTCACTGAACATGTTGCAGATATGGCTTGTTTCAGCTTGGTCAGGGTGATACTTTTCAACAAAACTTTGCAACTCATTCCACTTTGAACACATGTCCTTAATCACCGAAGAAGGCACCTCCTTCACTCTCTTTTCTCCTCCTCTGAAGCAAGTTCCTCAGCTGTGTCTGATGCTGTTCCAGTTGAAGCTCTTGCAGTTCGTCAGTGGTTAGCTCTTCCCTGTGGTCCTCCACCAACTCTTCCACAACCCCATCACTCACCTCAAACCCCATGGACTTGCCCAATGCCACAACAACTTCCACAACAAGCAGAGGGTCGGCAGGGTCAGGATCTGCCTCAAACCCTTCAAAATCCCTCTGGATCGTGTTCTTCGCTTTCTTTACCAAAGGGCTTGCACTAGCTTTCCTTGGGGCCATGGTGATTTATTTAGCAGTTGCAATCACAATAAACAATGGATTATTACGTATGAACCAGCGGGGAGATGGTCACGTGTTGGTAAACAATGGAACACTAAGCATGAATGGCATGGGGGACTGGCTTTGTGTGCTCGGTGATGGGCGGATGGGTACCGGACGGACGCCGAATCATGAGTCTAATCACGAAACTCGAGACCAAATTTTGCCAAAAAATCTTGCCAAAAGTCGAATTTCACGAAGGTCAATGCTGCCGAAACTTGGGGGTCCACTGTATCTCCTTTTGTGTCAGTGAATCTGCTGGAGTAGTACAGTTGTTTGCCTTTCTTTATTACTTTGGTGAGAAGTGATGAATAGTGTTTAAGAATATCTTTGTGCATTAACCCCTGTCTATATTGCTTTTCATATTGGTGTTTCTTATCAATGGATTTCAGAATGCTGCTGGTTAGCCATGGGCAACCGAGCCGTTTATTCGTGATCTGTTTCATTTTTATAGGACAATGTTTGTTGTATAATCTAAGTAATTTGTTAAGAAAAATGTTTGTCCAATCATCAGTACCATTGGCCTTGGAGAATTCTGTAGGCCAGTCAACAGTCTCTAGGTCTGCTGTGAAATTCCTTATTGAGGCCTCGTCATGGAGTCTAAATGAAACTTTGTTGTATTCCAGTGGTGGTTTACTAATGTTTGTTAGGAAGAAGGTAGGGTAGTGGTCAGTAGCGCTGTCTGTGATTATCCCTGATTTAAGGGGGCTGTATATTGGTCCAATATGTGGTCTATTATGGTTTGCACTTGTCTCAGTGAGCCTGGTTGGTTTAGTCATTGTCGGTATGAGAAGTGTGTTGTTCATATTGTTTTGATGAAATTAGTTTACAGGCTGATCATCTAGTAGGCCAAGGTTGATATTGAAGTCTCCAGCTAAGAGAAGGTTGTGCTTGCTCATTTGTTTGTTTGTTATTAGTGCCTTTAATTTCTCACTGAAATTTGGGATGTTTGTGTGGGGTATCCGGTAAATGGCACCGATTGTTATAAGCATCTTAAGTTTTTTTACAGTAAAATTAGCAAAAAATGTATTCCCCACATTCATCACTAAAGCAAGTGGTGCTAATACAAGATAGTTGGTTAGAGTAATAGAATGAAATACCACCCCCAATTTGGTGTGGTCTGCAGTTGTGGATTGCTGTTTATCCTGGTAGTGGGTAGATATCTATTGTGTCCTGCTTAAGCCAGGTCTCAGTAAGAACAATGCAGGAGAAGGGTGTCTTTAGCGACTCAAGGAGTGCCAGGAGGTCATCATAGTGTTTGCTTAACTCTTTCAGGGTCGACAGGCCCTCTCCGAGACTTGTTTTCAGGGTCGGCCAAATTTAAAAAAAAAATTATTTTTCTTGTGAAAAGATAGAGAATCTTTTCCTGTTTATAATGACACCAAAAGTATGAAATTTGATGGAAAACTTACGGAATTATGCTCTCACGAAGTTAGTGGTCTCAACGATGTTTATGCATCGGCAATTTTGCCCACTTTGAGCTCTATTTTCAGCCAATTTCGGTGTACTAGTCGACAAAAATCATAACTATTTTGCTTGAACAAAACAGTGGTCAGAATTTAGCAATTTTGCCAATTTCACACAAATTTCAAAAGATGCCAATTTCTGAATAGAATCCAGAATAAACAAGAAAGACATTTCTGGCACTAAAATAACATTTCCTCTGTTCCTTCCTCGATTTGGAACTCAGCCATTCGCCTCTATTTACTTATGGTCTAGAGGCGGTTTTTGCCAGACCACATAAATGCTTGAGTGCCCGTGTCAGTCCTCTGTGCCACATTCCACTCACCTTACGAATAAGTCTCCTGTGTGCCTACCTGCCTGCTACAAGCAAATATCCTAGTGGTTGTGTTAAGTGCTGCAGATTTGTTGTAACTATTTGCACGAGTGGATTTCACTGACTTAGAACATTGTGCTACCATCAGTACCTACGTAGGCTTAAAATGAGTGAGGAATGTCTGGCCTGCTGGGTGACCTTGAAAATGGCACTATAAGACTCGCATGCCACTTACACCCATACTACGTGTGTCCAGTGAGGTGAATGTCCCTTCCTCGACTTTCCTATTCACCGGTATCCCTTAGCTCGTCGCCATTATCTACATATGAGATAA
>NC_069464.1:18416558-18482137 GCF_026875155.1 Cherax quadricarinatus | reverse complement strand
CTGCGGAGAGGAGTGGTATTAGGAGGCAAAAACTTCACCTTAATGAAGCTCATGTCCCTAGAAAGTCGCTCTGGCCAAGTCTGAAGGATGACCAGGAGCATTGTCTAATACCAGGAGCACTTAAGGTCTAATTTCTTTTCAATTAGGAAATTTTTTCACATTGGGGGCAAATGCATGGGTAAAAAGTCATAAAAAAAAGTCCCTAGTGACCAATGCCTTACTGTTTGCCCTCCACAGCACACCAAATTAGCCTTGAAGCCCTTGTTTTTCCTGAACACTCTGGGAGTGATACACCAATAATGGTTTCACTTTGCAATCACCACTAGCATTGGCACACATCAACACAGTAAGGCTGTCTTTCATGGGCTTAATGTCCTGGGAGTGCCTTTTCCTCCGAGTAATGTACGTTCCTGCTTGGCACCATGGGACAAGTGGGGCACGCTCAGGCCAAGTGGATGCGTCTTGAACGGAACGAATGCGTTGGTCAGGCTTTTAAGCGCTAGTCGAGGCAAATTTTTGCGTTAAAACTTTATCGCTAGTCAGATTTATCGTTAATTGATGCCATCGCTGGTTGGGTCCAGTGTATATATATATATATATATATATATATATATATATATAAAATATATATATATATATAAAAAATACTTTCATCATCATCAACACTTTCACCACACTCACAACATTATCACTGCTTTTGCAGAGGTGCTCAGAATAAAAACAGTTTAGAAGCATATACGTATAAAGAATAACAACATATCCCTCCAAACTGCCAATATCCCAACCCCTCCTTTAAAGTGCGGGATTGAAACTTCCATTTCCAGGACTCAAGTCCGACTATATGAAAAAAACCCGGGTTTTTCCTGAATCCCTTTCCCACTAAATATTACCCGCTCACACTCCAACAGATCGTCCGGTCCCAAGTATCATTCGTCTCCATCCATCCTAACACGCTCATGCACGCTTGCGGGAAGTCCAAGCCCCTCGCCCACAAAACCTCCTTTACCCCTCTTTCCAACCCTTTTGGATGACCCCTACCCTCTTTCCTCCCCTATAGATTTATATGCTTTCCATGTCCATTCTACTTTGATCCATTCTCTCTAAATGACCAAACCCCCTCAAAAAACCCCTCTTCTCCCTCGACTTATGTTTTTTATTAACTCCACACCTTCTCTTAATTTCCAACTCCAAATTTTTCCCTGCATAATTTTTTAAAACCACACTTTCCCCTTAACAGGACATCTCCACTGCCCCCAAACCGTCTTTGCCCCCAAAGATAACTTTTTTTTACTCCCAAACCTAAAACACCCCCACTAAACCTTTTTTCCCTCATCAATTTTTATGATTAACCTCATCCCTTCATAAATTTCCATCCGCCGACCCCGTCAACCCCCAAAGTTTATGAAAACATTCACTTTTTTCCATACTCCTCCTCCCCAATTGATACCCAAATTTTTTCTTTAAAAAAAACCTTTTTGATACCCTCATCACCTTACTTTTTTTCTATTTCATTTTCAACTTTCTACCTTTTACAAAAAATTCTCAAACTCATCCACAAACCCTTTTGCAATTTTTCTTTAGAACCCCAAAGAAACGTACATCACCCAAAAAGAAAACTGTGTAAATTTCCCCCTTTTTAAATTTTGTTTCCCCCATTTTTTAAACCCCCCAAACCCCCTGTCCGAACACCCAGCATTTACTTCTTTTACAACCCCACCCTAAATATTTTAAAACAACCATGGTACTTTAAACACATCCCGGGTGTAAACCTCCCTTTTCCCGGGGAAAAATTCTCCCTCTCTTTTTTACACACCCTAACCCTGAGCCTAACTACCCTCAAAAAAGCTTTTTAACACCCATTTAGTAATTTCCCACCTTTTCCCAAAATTTTTTGCAAACATCGCCACTTTGGGCCCCATCTAACCACCTACAATCCCTTTTTTCTAATCCAAAAATTTAAATTAAAAACTTCCTAAAAACCCTTTACAAAAAACGGTTCAAATAAAATTTCAATGAAACATTTGGGAATCTACACATCCCTCCCCCACTCTGAGTTCCTTGCCTTTCCCAATCCAACATTCGGTTTTAACCTCAAAATTCTTTAAATTATAACCCCTTTAAAGGGATATTTTTCCCCTGGTAAAACTCATAACTTATTCCTCTAAAATTTTTTTCCCAATCTTTTTCCCCCCCCTTTCCCCCTTTTAAATAAAAAGGGGACTTTTAAAATTCTCCCCCGCCAACCCCTAGGTCCCTTTCCCCTCTTTCTTTACATTTATTAAACAAAATACCAACCACTTCCAACACTTTTCCCCCCCCCCTGTTTTTAAAACATTTCGTCATTATCCCATCATTTTTTGCTGCTTTAACCCCCCCTTTCCCTTTTACGTAATGCCTCACGTACCTCCACCACACTTACAAATTTTTCCCTTTACTCCTTCACTCCTAAAAATGTAAACCTCTTGGGGGCCAAATGCCCTGAAAAATTACCCCGCCTCCCTTTTTCCTCAACATTTTAAAAACTCCCCAAAAAAATTTTCCCCCATCTACCTAAAACCCTCCCCCCCCATCTACTAACCCCCTTTCTCCCTGTTTTTAACTTTACAAATCCATACTTTTCCCCAGGCTTTCTTTTCCCTTTTTTAACCACCTTTTAAAAATTTTTTTTTTTATTTTCATTTAAAAAATTTTTTGACATGCCCCCTCCCCCCTCTATCATCTGCCCCTCCCCTTTTGGGAACCCCCCAAACCAAAACCATTTTAATAATAGTAATAAAAAAATAATATAATAGGAACAATTAAAAAATTTTAAAATAAAAAGTAATGAAATAACCCAAAAAGTAATAAAATATTATAGAAAAAATATTTAAAAGTAAAAAAAAAAAAGTAATTTTATAGTAAAAAATAATATCAATAAATAATAGTAAAATAATAAAATAAACAATAATAGTAAAAATATTATAATAATAAAAATTTTTTGTAATTTTTATTTTTTTGCATACATACGAAGGGACAAAAAAAAACAGGGAAGGCGCATTTCCAAGCCACTTATTCATACAAACGGGGTGGCCCTTAAAAAATTAAATTAAATTAACTAAACAATGTGAAATCAAATGATAAAACAATTTTTTGAAAAAAATAACTAAAAAAGCAAAAAATGAGTATTTCCAAAAACAGGTCATAAGGTTGCATGCTTGCGTCATTCCCGTCGAAAATTTTGGAAATATTCGTTAGGGAGGAAATTTTAAAAAAAAAAACAAAGTTAGATTGGGGCCAGGTTTAACAATTTTTGAGATTAAAAGGGAGTAACATTTAGGAAAATACAATTTATAAGGTTTAAATTTTTCAGTATTTATTTGGGTTTTAATGAGTAAAATGGAAAATTTTTTGAGAAGAACTTGAATTTAAAAAACATATGTTTCTTTTATAAATTACAGGTAATGAATTCCAGAATTTTTGGGCCTTTTTTTGCATTGAGTTTTTTTCATAGCAGAAAATTTTACACGAGGGAACATCAAAAAGTTATCTGTGCCTTGTGTTTTGGCCCTTGTTTTTGTTTAGGGTTGGCAAGGAGATGTTTTGAAAGGGGGGGGTTTTAAAACAGAGTTAAGTGTTTTTAAATTTTTAATAGGTTTCAAAAAATAAGTTGGGTGTTTTTATGGGGAGTAGGTTTTAGTGGTTTTGAATATTGGGGGATTTTGCCTGTAGTGAGAATTTTTTTCATTCCCAACTGCAAACCCTTTTTTTTGGGGAAATTTGTGTCTAAGGGTGGTTTAAAATTTTTGTTGAGGCCCCCGCACAAATTCCATAGGGGGATGGGGTTTAAAAAAAAGTGAAAAGGCCAAAGGGGGGCTGACGTGGAACAATTTTTACCGTATCTTCGATACGGGAAAAATTTAAAATGGATGAAAATTTTAGTCTAAAACCAAATGGGGTTCCTAAGAATTTTCCCCCTGTTAGCTTTGTGATGGGTTTGATCTGTTTATCGTTATGTTAAGAGGTACATCTGTAGCTCGGTTCCCAAAACTGAATGAAGTAGGTTTGTCAATGTTTAGTGGAAGTTTTTTTAGTCCTCATCCGGAAGATATTTTCTGTAATTCAGTGTTTACAGTATTGGCTAGCGTGATTGGGCTCGGGTGAGTATGGAAATAATAACAGAAATAATATAATGATAAGAGTAATGATAATAGTAATAGGAGTAATTATAATAAAAAATTAAAAATAATATAATAATAATAAGAGAGTTGTAATAATTCTCCTGAGAAACTGGAACAGATTCTTCCTCCTTAAGTCATGATGTCATAAGTAATTTGAGTGCCTTTAAGCCATGAGTGTCGTAATTCATGAGTGTCGTAATCATGAGTGTCGTATTCATGAGTGTTGTAAGCCAGAGTGTCGTAACCATGAGTGTCGTTAACCCATGAGTGTCATAAGTTCATGAGTGTCATAATTCATGAGTGTCAAAGCCATGAGTGTAAAAAGTCATGAGTGTCGTAAGTCATGAGTGTCGTAAGTCATGAGTGTCGTAAGTCATGATTTTCGTAATTCATGAGTGTCATAAGCCATGAGTGTCATAAGTCTGAGTGTCGTAATTCATGATGTCGTAATTCATGGTGTCGTAAGCAATGAGTGTCATAAGCCATGCGTGTCATAAGTCATGAGTGTCTTAAACACGAGTTTTTGTAAGTCATGAGTGTCATAAGTCATGAGTGTCGTAAGTTATGAGTGTCATAACCCATGAGTGCGCAAGCCATGAGTTTTCGTAAGACATGAGTGTCGTAAGTCATGAGTGTCGTAAGTCATGAGTGTCTTAAGACACGAGTGTTGTAAGTCATGAGTGTTGTAAGTCATGAGTGTCGTAAGTCATGAGTGTCATAAGTTATGAGTGTCATAAGCCATGATGGTCACAAGCCATGAGTTCGTAAGTATGAGTGTCGTAAATCATGAGTGTCTTTAAGACATGAGTTCTTAAGACATGAGTGTCATAATTCATGAGTGTCGTAAGCCATGAGTTTGAAAATTCAGGGAGTGTCTAAGTCACGAGCGTTTTTAAGACATGATGTCATAACTCATGAGTGTCTTAAGACATGAGTTCCATAACTCTTTGAGTGTCATAAGTCACGAGCGTCTTAAGTCATGAGTGTCGTAAGTCATGAGTGTCTTAAGACATGAGTGTTTGTAATCATGAGTTTTCATAGTCAGGGATGTCGTAAGTCGTGAGTGTCATAAGTAAATGAGTGTCATAAGTCATGAGTGTCGTAAGTCATGAGTATCGTAAGTCATGAGTGTCATAAGTCATGAGTGTTTTAATTTCATGAGTATCGAAAGTCATGATGGTCGTAAGTCAGGGGTGTTGTAAGTCATGAGTGTTGTAAATCATGAGTGTTGTAAGTCACGAGTGTTGTAAGTCATGAGTATCATAAGTCATGAGTATCATAAGTCATGAGTATCGTAAGTCATGAGTGTCGTAAGTCATGGGTGTTGTAAGTCATGAGTGTTGTAAATCATGAGTGTAGTAAGTCACGAGTGTATTTAAAACTTGGACAAAAGTCTCTAATTAATCTCCATGAGAGTCACAGTGAGACTCTCCCCGGAGGAAACGATGAGCATTAGAATAACCTAATAAGAGGAGAGGTGGAGGTTGGGAAGAAACCAGAATTAATATCAGTAATAGACAAAGGTCGAGAAAGAGAGACACAAAAAGCAGCTGTATACCATTTGTTAAAGCAGATGGGGGGGGAAAAGGGGCTGCAGTGTAATGTAGTGAAGTATGAACAGAGATCTGAAGATGTGGTATACCAGTGTGCACAAAAGTGCACTTTATTAAGCCCCATTGGGAAAATTATTATTATTACCACAGGGGATACTATACCCATAGGGTATACAGCACTTGTGAGGGGGAAAGGGATGGAAGGTATTCAGGTTCAATTCGGGGAATTGGAGCACAGATCCAATACCCTAGATCAAGAGCCCTTCACCAGCATCGGGGACCCACTGATTAACATAATAAGATGTAGCCCAAAACAGGATGGGTGTAATTTTGGTTCTTGTAAACAGACACAAACAGGGGAAACTGGGAAAGTAACACCTGAAGCCTCCCCGATTACCCCTGAGGCCACGAAACTTCCACTGTAGTTGTCTAGTAAGATCATAAAGTCGACATAAGAGGTACTGGGAAATTTGTGAGGAGTGAAGGATTGGTATGATGAGAAGAAAGGCAGTTGAAAAAGGTTGCATAAAGTGAGAATGTGATGCAGTGGTGGTGGTCAGTGTCCATCACTGGTTTTGTCTCCTCCATAAATGTGGAGATGGCTTCAATATTTCCAGAAAGGGGGAGAAGGTGGAGGAAGCATGGCGGCAAAAGAGAGATCTAGCTTGAGCAAAAATTGGAGATACAACAGAAGATACTGAAGAAGTAGAGGTGTCTCAGCAGGAAAAAATTTTGAAGTGACAGGCAAGGGAGTAACAGTACTCGGAGATGTATAAATTTCTACAACAGTAACAGATGCATCAGAGACATGAAAAGTATGCTTGGGAATGTCATGTGGTTTGGAGGTTTAAGATTTGGGCAGAAATAAAGGGTATAGATTGTGGGGAAGAGAGAATAGTGGTGCCGATTTAGATAGGAGGTGCCACAGGGTTTGTAGAAACGTGTGAGTGGGAAAGATAAAGTAGGGACGGTAAGAGACTGAGAGTGGATCCTCAGAGCCTAAGACTGTAAAAGGGGTTAGACACAGAGGTAACGGGAAGGACGGTTTACAGAGGTGATTGTTGAAGTAGGTACCACAGAGGTTTGGGACCTGTCTAGCAATTCCATTAAAGTTTTCCCTTGAAGGCAGAGATGGAAACTGTCATGGTGTAAGAGAAACCCTCTTTCTCTTCATAATAACAGATCTCCTTTTCTTTTAAGTAAACTGGACAACAGTGAGAATAGGCCAGTGCACCTCTTTACAGTTAAGACACGTGGAGGGGGGTTTGCAGGATGTATTGCTATGGTCAACTGCACCACAGATGAGCATTCGGGCATTGATGTGCAATATTCTGCTGGGTGGCCAAAGTGGCAGAAATTCCTACATTGTTGCTATGTAAGGATCACCTCCCACACTTGTAAATGCTGTCTCACTATGTATATAAGAAGTTGGTAGGTCACAGCTGTCAAATGTTAACTCTGATATTTTTGCAAGAATAGTGCTTCTGCCCACAGGCAGGTAGTGTGTCAAACGGGACTATTGGGAAGTTCTGGAGCATGAATTGCTAAAGAATGTCTTCACGTGTGAGAGAGTCATGTTGTAAGATAGATATGGAAGAATAATAGTTCCACAGCAAGAACTAAGGAAAGATGTGCTTGCGATCGAACTGGTGTATTGTCAATGTCGATAAATTGAAAGATTATGTGTTTGCTCTGCACTTTATACCATGACAATTTTGCATGCCACTCTTAAGGACAGGGAAAGGGAAAATTTGTTGTTACCAATAAAAATAATACTATCTTTATTTACTACAAGACATGTACATGGTATACAGGCCTAACTGACATCAATGACATATGTATTTACTATATAGGAAAGCCGCTTGTTATGCGTATGCAGAGCATTTCGGGCAAATTAGGTCATTTTCCCAGGATGCGACCCCCACCAAATCGCCCTAAAACCCAGGTACCCATTTTACTGATGGGTGAAAAATTAGACAACAGTGTAAAGAAACATGCGCAATGTTTCTAACCTGGGTGGGAATTTTGAACCCAGACCGTCCCCGTGTGAAGCGAGAGCGTTTTGTCCCACCTGAGCCCCCTAGAAGATGTTGGAGTGCAAAGAAGGACTTTGCAACAGTGTAAGGGGAAAAAACTGGCTAAGTGGTCGTTTCTTATGCATAGGGTTAGCAGAGGTTAAATTTGGCCATAAGCGCAATGCCAGGGGGCTGCTGGGCTGGATAAAAAAGGATAATAATCTCATGAAAAACTGAAGTCTTAGCCACTGCTTCTGCTACCATACTGAAAACTGAAGTCATAGCCACTGCTTGTGTTACTGTACAGAAATAAGTTTAATTTTTAAGTGGGTTTTCATTGATTTTTTCAGGCTTTCTCTATTTTCTCAGATAAGCAACATATTAATGAAAAAAGAGCTGATCTGATAGGCGCGATGCCAGATCAGTTTTTAGACCCAGTCTGCTTCTTTTTGGATTGTTTAATGGGGAACCAGAGGAATACTCCTGGGAGAAATGAAAGGAACCATATATCCCCCTCTGCACCCAAGAGGAACCCCTGGGTGCAGCCGGTAGTGTAGATGGGGCATGGAACCCATGCCCTACCCAACCCTTCCACGGTAAACTGGCAATCCGAATAGCAACCTCACATCCAACAACCCACCTTATAGGACATAAGAGAGGGGTGGGAAAATCCACCACAAGGCATACCCTTTCAGTCGCCACCTCCGGGAAACCAACAGGCAACCTCAGATTAAAATTTCCCCAAATGATTCAGATTCCATGGCAAACACCACCACCCCCACCACCACCACCCCCACCAAGAACCTTTAAAGGGAATGTGATGGACAATGAACCCTTTCCAGAACCTAAGAGACAGAATTTCGGAGGGAAGAACCCAGGCCCAAAAAACCCAGGAAAAGAAGAGGGGGGATGGTAAAAAGAGGGATGGGGCAGGGAAGGGAGGAGTTTTGGGCAATTAGGTTTAGTCAGAGAAAGACCAAAAAAACCAAATTCCTCAGACTAAAATTCTTTTCACCATGGCAAAGACCCCCCTTGAAGAGGTCAAGACTGTAAAAAGATGAAATTGCCTATTTCTTCTCTCCGGGAAAAATGTTAGAAAATGTTAAGTAAATTCAGTCTGCTAAGACAAACAGGTTCTATGGATATCTCACGAAATTTGCATGACATCCAACAATAAAAGTGGAGGTCAAGAAATATTACATTGTGGTAGACCGGGTTTAGGGAATCATGCAAGGAGAGTACAAGATGGGTGAATGGCAGAGTGATGAGTGAAAATCAGGCAGTGAGAGTACAAGATAGTGAAGGGGCAGAGTGTTTGAGTGATAATCATGCAGTGAGAGTACAAGATAGTGAATGGCAGGGGTAAATGAGTGATAATCATGCAGTGAGAGTACAAGATAATGAATGGCAAAAGTGATGAGTGATAATCATGCAGTGAGAGTACAAGATAGTGAATGGCAGAGTGATGAGTGATAATCATGCAGTGAGAGTACAAGATAGTGAATGGCAGAGTGATGAGTGATAATCATGCAGTGAGAGTACAAGAGGGTTTCATTGGCAAAGTGCTGAGTGAATACAATCAAGTACATTTTGAATATTTAGAATATGAAGTTGTGTGATACAGTTTAGTGGACATATATCCAACTGAACTCTGTGAGGAGGTGGACACTTACTGAATGTTTGTGCCAGTACAAGCAAAGATAAAATTATTCATATATAAAGAGGACTGAAGTCCCTGAGGTAGCTCTGAGATTAAATAATTAATAGCTAAATAGTAACAAGGGTGTGTTAGGAACACACCCTTGTGGAAATCTGCCTGAACAAAGTCTGGAGAAAAACTATCTTTGATCCAGATATGGCACTGTTGATCTGTCATAAAGGTTTACCTGCATTGGGTTTTGGGAGTCACTGCCCTGTGGGGTCGGTCTGAGACCAGACCTCGTGGTGGATCAAGTTTGATCAACCAGGCTGTTACTGCTGGCCGCACACAAACTGACGTATGAACCACAGCCCAGCTGTTTAGGTACTGACTTCAGGTTCCTGTCCAGTGCCTTCTTGAAGACAGCCAGGGGGCTAAATTGGTAATCCCCTTTTGTATGCTGGGAGGTATAATAGGAGTTAGAGTTGGCTTATAGGCCCCAACATGTGCTTGGGATAAGATGTCTTAAGGCTGCCACCACCAACTGATATTTAGATAAACGGTCATGAGTGCATTATCATGAGAATTATTTTTACAATTATAACTGGTTAACAATTTTTGAAAAGTTGTATGCTTCGTAAATGAGATTAGTTAATTCCTATGTATTTTAATGTCTTGAATCCAAATATCACCTTGAAAAATACTTACTGGCTATAGGTTAAAGATACAAGATATGTATATTTGATTATTTAACAACGTGTCAGTATGTTTTAAACCTAATCCCTACCTACTCTTTTGACTTTTTGCTTGATTCTTATAGTAGGCTGAAAAATCATCTTTTGCCAATGTCCAGCAATAGTCTGCAAGCATTCTTGTGCCCCTTTTGCCTTGGTACCATTCTTCCATGGTTGAAATATCTTGGTGAAAGCTTTCACCATGTTTGTCACTAACTGCTTCACAGTTCGCTGGAAAAAAGTCTAAATGTGAGTCCAAAGAGTGGATTTTAAGTGACATGTTACATCCCATGTTCTTGTAAGCCTTGATGAGGCTTTCCACCAATTCTTCATAGTTGTCATCCCTTCTATTTCTGAGAAATCCCTTCGCCACAGACTTGAATGCTTCCCAAGCAGCTTTCTTCTCCCCATAAAAGTCTGATTCAAAGTCACCTTCCCTTTGACTGTCGTGACCCCCAATCTTTAAGTGTGTTTCTGTGTCACAAAATTTTGGAAAAAAAAGAATGATTTTTTCTTTAGAACTCCATTTGTTCTATCGACTGAGTACAAGAAACCACCATTTGCCATTTTCAACTACCCAATAAAGTGGTCAGAAATTGGTAGTTTGTCCAATTTCACACAAATTAAAAAAGATGCCAATTTCAAAATTGGGTCCAGAATGAACAATGCAGATATTCCTGGCGCTAATATAACATTTTCTCTGTTATCAGTCACGTTTTCAGGCTCCTCTTATATTATTCTTGCTTTCTGTTTTGAATTTTTATCACAAAAAATAGAAGATTTACTGTTTATGCAGAATACTGCATTTTTGTAATAATTGTATAAATAATGTCAACCCATTCATGATTGCATATTTTAAAAAGGCTAAAAATTTACACTTATTGGACACTGATGTCATTTGTTTACTCTTCAACTATGGCAAAAATTGAACACTTCCTCTAATTGAGCTCAATTTCAAGGTCCCCTTTTTATCACAAAACCAGTCAAAATCATCTCTATTTCTGTAATATGTCTTCCATTCTATCAAATGAGACCAAGAAATGAGAATACAAGGGATAAATACTATACGAAATACACCTCAAATTTCGATGTTTTAAACCAAAAAAAATAGATTTTTTTTTTTCGTTATACACTGTGTGTTGCAGGATTTTTTTATATGGTGCAACCCCTGACCACACAGACCACCCCTCTCACATGTGGGCCTAACAGCTTTCTCCTGCTTGATTTGAAGCTCCTAAGAATTTTGAAGTATAAATATGTCAAAAACACAAGCTCGTGAATGAATAAATAAAACTGAAACAGTCAAAGGGCTAAGAAGCTCTCCAATCTGAAGCCATTGAAGGCTCCCTCTCTTATCTTGTGTTACTCAGTGACTGGATTTGTTACTGACTGGATTAAGCTTTTATGGACGAAATTCATAAGGCATCTAGATATGAAAATGTTGTGATAATGGGAGATTTTAACTTTAAACAAATTGAGTGGAACAATATGATAGGAAAAACTTGAGTCTTGTGACTTTCTTGATACGGTTCAGGATTGCTTTTTAGAACAGGTTTTTGACAGAACCAACTAGAGGAAACAATCTGCTTGACTTGGTTCTCGCCAACAAAGATTCACTAACTAATAATCTTGAGGTTAATGATGAGCTTGGGGAAAGTGATAAAAAAATCACTTAGTTTCAATATTCATGGAATTACCCAGATAACTGCAATCAAATCTCTGTCCAGATTTTCGCTTGGCAGACTTTCATGAGACTGAAAAATTACCCGGGTTGGCTAAATTGGGATGTCCTGACTATGGGTCAGTTTGGTGATCTTGGTTGCCAATATGACGTTTTTTCAGAGCATGTTCTAGCCGCCCCGACAAACTTTTGTTCCGAGAAGGGAAATTAGATCTAACAAAAATGATCCCAAATGGATGAGCAATAGATTAAAACATCTCATTGGTCAAAAGAGAGCATATATAGGCGTTCAAAAGAGGGGATGGGCAGTTAAGAAATCGATATACAGTGGACCCCCAGTTCGCGAAGTCATCAGTATCTGATAAATCCCGGTATCCGATACGATTCGTACGAGACGTGTCCACGTGTGGCCTGAAGTGCCCCGTGTGTGCCAGTGTTACAAGCCAGCCAGTGTGCGCGCATCTAAGGATACATTTGGTACATCCATATTATCACTGTTTTTGGTGCTTGTTTTTTGCCCAAAATAAGTCACAATGGGCCCCAAGAAAGCTTCTAGTGCCAACCCATTGAGACCAAGGGTGCTAATGGACTAAGAAGTGAAGAAAGAGATAATTGCAAGGTATGAAAGTGGAGTGCGTGTGTCGGACCTGGCCCAAATTGTAGTAAATCCCAACCAACCATCTCTTATAGTGAGCAGGAAAACGGCAATCAAGAAAGCTGTTCTTGCAAAAGGTGCGACTGTGATTACAAAAAAGCGATTCCCCTTCTAAACATTAAAAACTTCGACACTCTCCCCTCCTCCCATCCCATCAATCATCACCAGATCTTCATTAAAGTAAGTGTCAATTATTCTATTGTGATTATTCTAGTGTTATTATTGTTATTGTAATTATTCTATTGCATTAAACTTAATTAATATTTCATGTGGTAAAAGTTTTTTTTCATACTTTTGGGTGTCTTGCACGGATTAATTTGATTTCCCTTATTTCTTATGGGGAAAATTGATTCGCTTTCTGATAATTTTGCTTTACGATGAGCTCTCAGAAACTGATTAATAACATGAACCAGGGGTCCACTGTATTCAATTAAAGAGAGAAATAAAGAAAGGAATAAGAAAAGCAAAAAGGAATTATGAGGCTAAGGTCGCAAGGGATTCAAAGACTAACCCAAAAGGGTTCTTTCAGGTATACAGAAGTAAGATTAGGGACAAGATTGGCCCTCTTAAGAGTAAAAACTGGTCAGATCACTGACAGTGATAAAATATGTGTGAAATTCTAAATACCTACTTCCTCTCAGTTTTCACCTAGGAAAATACTAGCGATATTTCCCGAAATAATAGATTATGTGAAAAGGATGATAATAAACTAGTATGATTGCAGTAATAGTGACATGGTCCTCAGACAAATAGAGAAACTGAACCTAACAAATCCCAGGCCCTGATGAACTGTTTGCAAGGTGTTAAAGGAATGTAAAGAGGAACTTAGCATACCTTTGCTAATCTTTTTAACATATCACTACAAACTGGCATAGTGCCTGATAAGTGGAAAATGGCAAATGTAATACCTATTTACAAGGCAGGTGACAGGTCCATGGCTTCGAACTATAGACCAATAAGCCTTACCTCCATAGTGGGAAAATTTATGGAATCAATAATTGCCGAAGCAATTCGTAACCATCTTGACAGGCACAGATTGATTAATGAATCTCAACACGGTTTTACAAAGGGGCGTTCCTGTCTTATGAATCTACTAACTTTTTTCACTAAGGCGTTTGAGGAGGTAGATCATGGGAATGAAAGATATTGTGGGATATGGACTTCAGTAAGGGTTTCGAAGAGTTCCACACCCGAGGCTATTGAGGAAACTTAAGGCACACGGAATAGGAGGAGAAATTTTTTCCTGGGTAGAGGCATGGCTGACAAATAGACAGCAGAGAGTTTGCATAAATGGGGAGAAATCAGAATGGGGGCACGTCACAAGCAGTGTTCCTCAGGGGTCAGTGTTGGGCCCATTGTTGTTCACAATTTACATAAACGACATAGATGAGGGAATAAATAGTGACATAAGCAAATTTGCTGATGATACCAAAATGGGCTGTCCAATTCATTCTAATGAGGACACTAGAGCACTCCAGGATGATTTGAATAGACTGATGCAATGGTCAGAGAAGTGGCAGATGCAGTTTAATATTGACAAATGCAAAGTTCTAAATGTTGGACAATTAAATAACCATGCCACATATAAACTAAATAATGTAGATCTTAACCCCTTCAGGGTCCAAGGCCCAAATCTGAAGTGGTGCCCCAGTGTCCAAGAATTTAAAAAAAAAAATTGTTATTTTTTTCTTATGAAATAGTAGAGAATCTTTTTGTGACGGTAATAAAACAAAAAGTACGAAATTTGATGGAAAATTGACGAAATTATGCTCTCGCGAATTTTGATGTGTCAGCGATATTTACGAATCGGCGAATTTGCCGACTTTGACTCCCATTTTAGGCCAATTACATTATTCCAGTCAACCAAATTCTTAGGTATTTCACTAGTATTACTTCTATTCTATCGATTGAGCACAAGAAATCGCCAAGTCAACTGTTTGAACTACAAATTAAAGTGATTGGAAATTGTTAATTTGGCCAATTTAACACAAAGTTCAAAATATTCCAATTTCAAAATAGGGTCCAGAATAAACAATGTAGGTATTCCTGGAACTAAACTAACATTTCCTCTGTTCATTAGTTATGTTTTGAGGCTTTACAAATAAATTCCATTTTGATTTTTTATTCACATAATGAATTTTTATTCACACCAAAAAATAGAAGATTTACTGTTATGCAATACTGTAATAATTGTATAAATATCATCACCATATTTGTGAATGCATATTAGACCCACCAGCTGGCGTGTATTAGACGTGTGAGGTCGTTTGTTTACTCTTGAATATCGGCAAAAATTTAACATTTCTGCTACTTTGAGCTCAGTTTCAAGCCATTTCCAGTGCAGAAACCAATCAAAATCATCTCTATTTCTGTAATATGTCTTCCATTCTATCAAATGAGACCAAGAAATCGCAAATACAACTATAAAAAACATACGAAAAAACACTGCATTCAGTTTTTTTTCTCTCATTATACACAGTGTGCTGCAGGATCTGTTTTATGTGGTGCACACATACCACATAGATGTATTCTCTCATATCTAGGCCCAAATGTACCACTCACAGTTTATCAGAGTGAGCTGAGCTCATGACGTAGATCTACGGTTTGGACCCTGAACGTAAAGCCGTAGATCTACGGGACAGATCCTGAAAGGGTTAATACTACTACTGACTGCGAAAAGGATTTAGGAGTTCTGGTTAGCAGTAATCTAAAACCAAGACAACAGTGCATTAGTGTTTGCAATAAAGCTAACAGAATTCTTGGCTTCATATCTAGAAGTATAAATAATATAAGTCCTCAGGTTGTTCTTCAACTCTATATATCCTTGGTTAGGCCTCATTTAGACTATGCTGCTCAGTTCTGGTCACCATATTACAGAATGGATATAAATGCTCTGGAAAACGTACAGAGGAGGATGACAAAGATGATCCCATGTATCAGAAATCTTCTCTATGAGGACAGACTGAGGGCCCTAAATCTGCACTCTCTTGAAAGGTGTAGAATTAGGGGGGAAATGATCGAGGTGTATAAATGGAAAACAGGAATAAATAAAGGGAATGTAAATAGCGTGCTGAAAATTTCCAGCCAAGACAGGACTCACAGCAATGGTTTCAAGTTGGAAAAATTAAGATTCAGGAAGGATATAGGCAAGCACTGGTTTGGTAATAGAGTTGTGGATGAATGGAACAAACTCCCAAGTACAGTTATTCAGGCTAAAATGTTGTGTAGTTTTAAAAATAGGTTAGATAAATACATGAGTGTGTGTGGGTGGCTGTGAGTTGGACCTGGCTAGCTTGTGCTGCAGGGGCTGGTGCAGTGCTCCATCCTTGAGTGGAGATGACCAGTCTGGGTGGGTCATTGGGCTAATCCAGGAGGGGGGATCATTGGTCTAATATGGGGGGGGATATGGACCTGCTCTGCATGGGTCAGTAGGCCTGCTGCAGTGTTCCTTCTTTCTTATGTTCTTATGAGCCCCAGTTTTATGTGTAGTGGTGGAAGCAAAATTTTGTTTGGTTCAATGAGCAGTGGATGTTGAACATTTTCCATGCAAGGCTCCAATGACTGACGAGATGGCCAGTCTCTCCTGATGTAGTGGGAACCTCTTGTACGGCTGTCCCATTCACATAGAAAGCAGCACTTCTTGGTTTAAAAAGTGTTTGGCTAAGAAAATCATCTACCTTTCAACTTAAAATATAAACTTGCACAGCATAACCACCGTCTACGACTGCTGGAACAATAATGAAGGGCAGTGAGACTGTGGGGAATGCATAAGAAACCCAACTGCAGCAAGCCTGTTGGAACCTGTTGTGATATGTGGGTGTATACTGAAAAGTAGAGTTAACAAACAATTTTTTAACCATAATTCATTATCAGTGACCTAAATTATTTTAAAAATTGCTACTCTGGTCTTGGAAGCATTTTGGTTGTTGACCAGTGTAATCAAGCACGAGGAAAAATGAATAGTAGAACATAAGTTTTGCATCCAAATGTAAGATAACTGTGGTCTCCAAGTATCATATTAGTCTAGTATTAACCATACGTTCCATCACTGGTTCTCCATGTACAGTGGGGCCCCATTTAATACAGCAGGATAGGTTCCAGGCTACCGCCGTAAAGCAGAAACCCCCATAAAGTGGAACACCTTTTTTTTTCCACTATAAAGGGCATACAATATAGATAATAAGTTTATACTAACATATATTAAGTTAGTAACTAAGTAAGTTAATTCAGATATACACAAATGCAGTTACATAGATTATCTTTACATAGAATATGTGTAAAGTACCGGGGATAACCCAAAAAGTCAGACAGTGTGACTTATTTCCATTGGGGTTAGCAGTAGAACTAGGCATTAAAAAACAATTAAAAGAGTAAAATACACATAGTACACTCATTACTTACCTTAAAATATTTGTAGTCTTAATCTAGGGTATTACAACCCAGGATCCAAATGGCCTGCTACCCCGGGTTTTTAAATGGGAGAAAAATAAACACAGCAGAAAAAGTTTGACTTATATTATCCTTCACCAATTTATAACAGCAATTGTACACTATGTACAGTGATAAGTATAGTGCACTCCACGGTAAGCAAGGCAGAAATAGAAGCCACAAGATAGCAGACCGTGCTTAACCAGCTCTAGAAGGGGAATGACAAGGGCAGACAGGAGAGCGGTACCCACATAACCTCTGCGATTCCCAAAACCATCTTCTTATTGGCTAGAACCTGGTCACTGTTGAACGACGGGGCCCCATCATCAACTCTTAGAAACCCGGGTCGCTGGTTGGGGGAGATACCCTTGTAAATGGGGTGTGTACATGCGCCGAATAAAGGTTACATACTCTTTGATGCCACACCCCCACCCGAGAAGGTCAGGATTAGGCTGCCCCTCCAGTGGTAACCGTGCCGCCATGGCACAAATAATGGGACCGCCTTTCCTCCCCACCATCCAACTCTTAGATAGAGTTTCAGCTTTTCTTGTGACAAAAGCCAAACCCTAAACTTAGAGTGAGACAGCAGTCGGGACAGGCTAGCATAGGCCCAAAGATACAGGCGGACAGTAGCCCGCTCCCTCACTAAAAAAAAACCCACACCAGGGGATAAAAAAAAAGAGCGTGAAAAGGGGTTACCACAAATAACATCCTAACCTAAATAATAATATTATTAGACTTAGATAAAGAGTCTGCTACATATTTTCTTTCCCGGGGCAAAAATTTTTAAATAGAAATATTGTAGGGCTGCAGCTTAGCGCCAGCGCATAAGCCTTGTGTTGTGGTTCTTAAAGGCTTGGAGTATACTAGAGGATTGTGATCACTGTTAGACGGGTGACCCCCTGAGATGTCTGGCCCCCCAAAAAACATCGAAATGCTCCAAAGCCAGTACCAGCGCGAGGGCTTCTTTTTCAATGGTAGAATAAGCCTCTGATGCGGCTGGAACTTGGCTGAAAAGTTGCTACAGGCTGCAACTCCTTGTTCCCGATTTGTAATGTACTGCCCCAACCCCAGACTCACAAGCATCAACCTGAAATGAAAAAGGTTTGGAGAAGTCTGGAGACAAGAGAATGGGTGCAGTACACAATAATCTTTTTGCTTTATTAAAAGCAGTGTTTACAGTCTGACGTCCAATTAAAGGGAACTTTATGATGTAAGAGAGGTAAGGGGGGCTACAATATCTGAGAAATTCTTACAGATCTTCTGTAAAATCCTATCATGCCTAGGAAACGTTGAAGAGTTTTTCCTATCATGAGGAACTGGATAATTTTTAAATAGAAAGAACTTTAGCAATTTTTAGGTGCAACTTTACCACTACCTACTTCATGGCCTAGAAAAGTGACAGTGGCCGGGCCCAAAGGAAGATTTAGATAAATTAACTGTTAAATGGGAACTCTTAAAGGTCTCAAAAGAGCCTTAAGTCTAAGTAGTGTTGATCCAAGTATCAGACACCACAACAATATCATCTAGGTCCCGCTCCCGTGCCTTCAAGTCCTTTATAGCCTGATGGATAAGTTTCTGGAATAAAGAGGGGAAATTTTTCATTCCGAAGGGGGAAAACTGTGTTTTGATAATGACCTCCTGGAATTACGAAGGCAGAGTTTTCCCTTCGCCTTATCTGTCAAAGGTACCTGATAGTACCCTTTTAAAGGAGATCAAATTTTGGGACACAAAAAGTAGCCTTACCCACAAGTCAATTACGTCATCCAGACGAGGAAGAGGGTAAGCATCTGAATTGTGGACCTCGTTCACTTTACGTAGTTGTACACCATACGAAACCCTCCATCAGCCTTCTTCACAAGGATGCACGGTGAAGCCCATGGACTAGATGACTCCTCCACTAACCATGCTTTAACAAAAATTCTACTTCCTGCTGAAGCAGCCTTTGCTTTCAGGATTAGTCTGTAGGGGGAGAGTTTAATTGGTTTAGAGTTTCCCACATCTACATCATGTAACCTAATGTACATTTTTTCGCACATTCAAAAAAAAATATTAGGATATGACTGTAGAAGCTCATTAAATTTGTTGCTTGATTTCAGATAATCCCTCCATTAAAGGGCTAGGATCCTTGAGGAGGACAAAATTTGAAGTCTAATATTAATTTCAGAGATAGAGTGCAAAGGTCAGAGTTGTCCTCAGAGGTAGAGGACAGAGTCATTACTGGGACTTTATTGGTGTATGGAAGTATTTTAATGATTAATGTGGTAAGTTTTAGTTTTTGAGGTCTTATCAATGGGAGCTCCCACTAATTTACATCAGGTAATCTACTTACAATTGCATAGGTCCCGTAAACTAGCTTTCAAGGTGTGGCCAGGTATAGGTTCCTGCACCAACACCTTGTCTCCTGGATGGAAGGAGCGGAATTGTGCACTTCTGTCATACCTCTGTTTCATCTTACTTTGAGTGTCTTTAGGTTAGCCTTGGCTAACTGACGTGCCACCTGCAACCTTGAAGACAGATTGTAGAGTGTTGAGCTAACGTCTTCTCCCATCCATCCTTCTTTGAGCACCCGAAGAGGACCTCGTACATTGTGCCCAAAGATCAGCTCAAAAGGACTATACCCTGTGGGATCTTGCACCGTTTCTCGTACTGAGAACAGCAACAAAGGTAGTGATTCATCCCAGTCTGTAGGAAAGTGCATGCAAAACTTCTCATCATTGTTTTTAATGTCTGGGGGAAATCTTTCCAAGGTGCCTTGGGACTGAGGATGATAGGCAGTGGATAAGTTCTGGATTATCCCTAACCTAGTTAATTTCTTCCCTAAATGCTTTGGCAGTGAAGTTAGTACCTTGATCACTTTGAATAGTTTTAGGAATGCCAAAACAAGAAATGTATTTTGTTAAAGCTTTGAGAATAGCTTTAGTATTAATACTACGCATGGGAATTGCTTCAGGATATTGGTTACTTTATCCATAATCGTAAATAAATATTGATTTTCCCGACTTTGACCTAGGTTAGTGACCTACACATCTATAATTAAATCTGCAAAAGGGTTTTCCATCAGCAGGTATAGGTTGGAGAGGGGCAGGTTTAAAGGAATGTCCAGGTTTCCACTTGCTGACATTCTCGGCAACACCTAATATGATTCTTCAAAATCTTTCTTTAATTTTGGCCAATAAAATTCTTTTGTGATTCTATACAAGGTTTTTGTAATTCCCAAGTGACCTCCTAAGACTATTATGAGCTATATTTAATATTTGAGGTCTATACTTTGTTGGAACCACTAACCTGTCATACAAGTGCCGACCCTCTATCTCCTTACCAGTCTCAGTGCAGATCAAATAATCGTTTTTAACTTCTACTTGACCGATGACCAAAGGGATTTACCCATGGCTGCCTCAAAAGCAAATTTAAAGAAGGGGCCTTTCGTTGTTTCCTCCCAGAAGGACAGTCCCTGGGCATGGAAACAGAGACATCTGGCAATCCTGCAACCTGGGAATAGGAAGGCTTGATCGGTGGGCTGTTCACTTGATTTACGAGGCTCCGGCCCGGTGTGCCTCATAAAACAAATGGCTATTCCGGATCGGAGTCGTCCAAGGATAGGTCAACATTCTCTCCAGACAACCCTTGGGATGTTTTCCCGATTTTTGGCCAGCACCGGAGAAGAATTAATCATTATAGGTTCAGGACACGAACTAACAGTAGTAATGTTATTACCCAGTAATAAAAATTGCATCTTTCATGGGGAATCCTTTGAGACACCTACAGTCAAGTACCCAGTGTAATATTTGCACCCGTACATAAATTTTTGCAAAGGAAAAGAATATATAGCTCCTCCAAATGCTTCCAATAAAACAGAGGAATTCAAAGAAGTATTTCTGAAAGGGGTAATATTCCCTCTCTTTCAAGTGAGCAATAGCTCCAGTATCTTAAAAGGTCTTTCTTTAGTTGTTTCTGAGTTTTCCTGAAGGGAAATAAAACTTGCAATAATAAGGGGCCATAAACCCTTTTTTTACTTCTCTAGGGACATGTTACTAGGGATATTAGAGATTTTCCAATGGGTTTTGGGTTTATGGGGGCAGTTGGACTGATGTGGGCCTACTTTATGCACCTGAAGCAGACGACGGCTTGCCCTTTACTCCTGTTGACGTTGCAATGGTGTGTTCTGGCTGGTGTCTCTCTGGATACTGTTTCGAGATGCACCATGAGTAGTTTGCCTCTCCGCAGGTGGACCA
The DNA here is from genome assembly GCF_026875155.1 of Cherax quadricarinatus. Classification (NCBI taxonomy): domain Eukaryota; kingdom Metazoa; phylum Arthropoda; class Malacostraca; order Decapoda; family Parastacidae; genus Cherax; species Cherax quadricarinatus. The sequence continues at coordinate 18,461,040 of NC_069464.1, read as the reverse complement.
TATGTTGAGAAGCGTTTGGCTCACCAGGTGTCTTGGTTGGCTGACGTAACGTTCTCCCCCCGGCTGGGACTTCATTCTCCAAGGTTGACGATCTCTGCTCATGCCGGCTGTTGAAAGAGGACGGGGGACCGCTCGGACAAGGAGCGGTTAGTTTCGAAAGTATCAAACCAACCTGGGTGCCTCCAATGCAGTGGATAAGTCACGATCCCGCAGAAGGGCTTGAACCTCTGGTCCACAGACTCCAACAGGTTATCAATCAGAATAAGCTGGCACCGCTCCTCAAAGGTAGAGACAACCCCTTGCTTTATACCAGCTGGTAAAAGCTTTGGTTTGCTGTTTTGCAAAGTTGACTAGGGATTGACCAAGCTGTCGTCTGCCCCAAATTTAAAACTCTTGCGGTATTTGGCTGGGATACACGTATATGCTCCCAACACTGTGGTCTTCACTACTTTATAATCAGAAAATTCAACGTCATTTAATATGACGTGAATTCTTGTGCCTTACCCAATAATGCTGTATGAACCAAAAGATGCCCAATGCTGTTCCGGCCATCTCAAGGTCGAGCCTGATTTTCGAAGCTTTCGAAAAATTGCTCTGGTTCGGCCTCATTGAAGCGGGGAACAAACTGTACTGCTTTCTGTAAACTAAAATTATTTACAGAATGCGAAAACTGCCTCCTTTCTCTTTCCTATCAAATTCTTCCCTTGCGACTGCTCTCTGTTCCCTAGTTTGCTCAAGATTGATTTTGCCAGCTAAGTGCCAACAACGCTGATTCACCCTGAGACAACCCAGCTGCACTATACTGACCATTTGCTCCGTAGGTGTATCATCTTCCTCCTGCGAGAACATAGTAGTTTTTGCCCCAGTTCCCGTAGAGGGAGGAGTCTGATGTGCCTTCTCTTCTTCTATAAGTTTGTCAGCAATCAGTGAACGCAGTTGTGCAGCTGTGAAAGTGCGTTTGTATGTAATGCCAATGGAACGAGCAATTTGCCAACAACGCTGTAGGGACAATTTAGGTAGGTTATGCAAAGTATATGCCGACACCCGACGTCTGACTTGTCTAGGTGGCATAAATTATTCGCTATGCACAGTACGATGCAGAATACCCCAACGTAAACATTAATTGCAGAACACGCTTTGCTATGCAACAGTACGATTGCAGAATACGCATACAGCAAAGCTGACTGCAAAAATTTTCCACACTGAACAGGCTAGTAACAAACTGACACGCAAAATTGTAAAGCAATGCCAGACAGCAAGCTGCACAATGTTCCTGCTACGAGCTTCACCCTAAGCTCAACCGTTTCTCTAAGTCCAGCTCAAAACCCGGACAGGCCCCTTATTACAACCCAGGATTCCAAAAAGGCCTGTTACCCCGGGTGTAATGGGAGCAAATAAACACAGTAGAAAAGTTTAGACTTATATTATCCTTCACCAATTTATAACAGCAATAGTACACTATGTACAGTGATAAATATAGTGCACCACGGTAAGCAAGGCAGAAATAGAAGCCACAAGATAGCAGACCGTGCTTTTAACCAGCTCTAGAATGGGAATGACAAGGGCAGACAGGAGAGCGGTACCCACATAACCTCTGCGATTGCCAAAAAACCATCTTTTTATTTGGGTGAAACCTGGTCCTAGTTGAACGACGGGGCCCCATCATCAATCTTAGCAAACCTGGTTCGCTGGTTGGGGGGATAGCCTGTAAATGAGGGTGTGTACATGCGCCGAATAAAGGTTACGTACTCTTTGCATGCCACATAGGGTGAGACAAGTATGTAGTATTTTATTGTAAGAAATCAAAGTGTGGTATGTATGGTAGTAAGCCGGGCTACCATAACAGGCCCCCCCATCCACACATAATTTCTATAACTTTTAAACCCCTTTTAAACTGTCCAAACAAATTTACGTTCACATGGTAGTGCTCCAAAAGTAGATCTACGTTTTTTTTCCCTATTTTCAAATACAGTGGACCCCGACAATTCGTGCATCGAAAATTCGATAAACCCGACATTCGATGCATTTTAATGAAAAATTTTCGCCTCGACATTCGATGGAAAAACCCTACATTCAATACGATTCGTACGAGACATGTCCCATGTGGCCTGAACTGCCCCATGTGTGCCAGTGTTTACAAGCCAGCCAATGTGCGCGCATCCTAAGGATACATTCGGTACATTCCATATTATCCATATTATTTAAATTTCAAAGTATGAAAGTGGAGTGCGTGTGTCGGAGTGCATGATGATTTGGTAAAGAAAATTTCCTGCAACTAAATGGGTGATATGAGTGAAGTTAAGGGCCCGCAAAGGTTGGTTTGAAAGATTTAAGAATCGTAGTGGCATTTCACAGTGTGGTAAGGGATGGTGAGGCTTTCCAGTTCAAGTCCTAATGGAAGAGAATGCCCCCTTCAACACTAACACCATCCACTCTCCCCCCTCACATCCCCTCAATCATCACCAGATCTTTATTAAAGGTAAGTGTCATTTATTCTATTGTTATTATCTATTGTTATTGTTGTTATTGTAATTAAATTTTATGCATTTTAAAATTAATATTTCATGTGGTAAATTTTTTTTTTCTACTTTGGGTGTCTTGCACGGATTATTTGATTTCCATTATTTCTTATGGGGAAAATTAATTCGACTTTCGATATTTTCGACATTCGATAGCTCTCAGGAATGGATTAGTATCGAATGTCGAGGGTCCACTGTATAACAAAAAAAAATAGATCAAAGTTTTTTACACGTTTTCAAATGTAAAAAAAAAGAAAAGAAGATCTAAATTTTTTACATACTTTCAAATGTTGAAAAACGTAGATCTACGTTTGGACAGTTTAAGGGTTAAGCATCCAAGAGTGATATAATGCATATACAGTTAACTCATTACTTACCTTAAAATATATGTAATTTTAATGTAGGGTCAAAGGTGAGTAAACGAGATAAAACAAATAAATGAGAGAGAGAGAGAGAATGAGTACATGAGAGAGGACACTCGTGGAGTTATGTAAACAAACCAGGCAAACGTGAGTTATGTAAGCGAACAAAGTGTACATGTCTGGTTTGTGTACAAGTTACATTGTGCACAAGTTGTCTCATGTTGATACGATAGAATAAATAAAGAGGAGCACTCCCATTCTCATGTAACACCATTTTTTAAAAGAAATGACGCTCTGAGTGAAGGCATACAAAAGGAATAATTTTCTACAGTTACGCCCAGTAATACATTTTCTCTTATATTGGACTAGAGAAAACACTATTCTTGCCATCACTTGTACAAGTTGTCTGGCTCCCACATCTATCAATCAATCAATCAAGTTTATTCTCTATAAGGATTACAATGCGGGGTTTACAGATTTTGGATATTGTGTGGTTTACATGTTATATAATACTAATTACAGAGGGGGCCACTAGGACACCTAGCATGGCTAGGCATTTCGGGCAGACATAGATTAATTCTTAACCCCAAATTATGACAGATTATGGAGTAAGTTGGTATTAAGGCTAAGTGACTACATTATATTTTGTGAGTTTAGCAATGTAAATGCTTTTGTTTTGGCACAACAGTTTCTATATTGAAGTATCACAGGCAAACTTATGAGTAGTTAGGATTCATTATTTTAAGATTAAGATTCGTATTTCTGTGTTTATAGTCAAATGGGTGAGTGAGTGTAAGTGTGAACCACCAGGTGGTTTTCATGTAGTTAGTTGACGGGATGTATCAGGGACCTGGAGTTTACCTGGAGAGAGTTTCGGGGGTCAACGCCCCCGCAGCCCGGTCTGTGACCAGGCCTCCTGGTGGATCAGCGCCTGATCAACCAGGCTGTTGCTGCTGGCTGCACGCAAACCAACGTACGAGCCACAGCCCGGCTGATCAGGAACTGACTTTAGGTGCTTGTCCAGTGCCAGCTTGAAGACTGCCAGGGGTCTGTTGGTAATCCCCCTTATGTGTGCTGGGAGGCAGTTGAACAGTCTCGGGCCCCTGACACTTATTGTATGGTCTCTTAACGTGCTAGTGACACCCCTGCTTTTCATTGGGGGGATGGTGCATCGTCTGCCAAGTCTTTTGCTTTCGTAGTGAGTGATTTTCGTGTGCAAGTTCGGTACTAGTCCCTCTAGGATTTTCCAGGTGTATATAATCATGTATCTCTCCCTCCTTGCATTCCAGGGAATACAGGTTTAGAAACCTCAAGCGCTCCCAGTAATTGAGGTGTTTTATCTCCGTTATGCGTGCCGTGAAAGTTCTCTGTACATTTTCTAGGTCGGCAATTTCACCTGCCTTGAAAGGTGCTGTTAGAGTGCAGCAATATTCCAGCCTAGATAGAACAAGTGACCTGAAGAGTGTCATCATGGGCTTGGCCTCCCTAGTTTTGAAGGTTCTCATTATCCATCCTGTCATTTTTCTAGCAGATGCGATTGATACAATGTTATGGTCCTTGAAGGTGAGATCCTCCGACATAATCACTCCCAGGTCTTTGACGTTGGTGTTTCGCTCTATTTTGTGGCCAGAATTTGTTTTGTACTTTGATGAAGATTTAATTTCCTCATGTTTACCATATCTGAGTAATTGAAATTTCTCATCGTTGAACTTCATATTGTTTTCTGCAGCCACTGAAAGATTTGGTTGATGTCCGCCTGGAGCCTTGCAGTGTCTGCAATGGAAGACACTGTCATGCAGATTCGGGTGTCATCTGCAAAGGAAGACACGGTGCTGTGGCTGACATCCTTGTCTATGTCGGATATGAGGATGAGGAACAAGATGGGAGCTAGTACTGTGCCTTGTGGAACAGAGCTTTCACCGTAGCTGCCTCGGACTTTACTCTGTTGACGACTTCTCTCTGTGTTCTGTTAGTGAGGAAATTATAGATCATCGACCGACTTTTCCTGTTATTCCTTTAGCGCGCATTTTGTGCGCTATTACGCCATGGTCACACTTGTCGAAGGCTTTTGCAAAGTCTGTATATATTACATCTGCATTTTTTTGTCTTCTAGTGCATTTAGGACCTTGTCGTAGTGATCCAGTAGTTGAGACAGACAGGAGCGACCTGTTCTAAACCCATGTTGCCCGGGGTTGTGTAACTGATGGGTTTTCTAGAGGGGTGGTGATCTTGCTTCTTAGGACCCTTCAAAGATTTTTATGATATGGGATGTTAGTGCTATTGGTCTGTAGTTCTTTGCTGTTGCTTTAACTGCCCCCTTTGTGGAGTGGGGCTATGTCTGTTGTTTTTAGTAACTGAGGGACGACCCCCGTGTCCATGCTCCCTCTCCATAGGATGGAAAAGGCTCGTGATAGGGGCTTCTTGCAGTTCTTGATGAACACAGAGTTCCATGAGTCTGGCCCTGGGGCAGAGTGCATGGGCATGTCATTTATCGCCTGTTCGAAGTCATTTGGCGTCAGGATAACATCGGATAGGCTTGTGTTAATCAAATTTTGTGGCTCTCTCATAAAAAAATTCATTTTGATCTTCGACTCTCAGTCTGGTTAGCGGCTTGCTAAAAACTGAGTCATATTGGGGCTTGAGTAGCTCACTCATTTCCTTGCTGTCATCTGTGTAGGACCCATCTTGTTTAAGTAGGGGCCCAATACTGGACGTTGTTCTCGATTTTGATTTGGCATAGGAGAAGAAATACTTTGGGTTTCTTTCGATTTCATTTATGGCTTTTAGTTCTTCCCGCGATTCCTGACTCCTAAAGGATTCTTTTAGCTTAAGTTCGATGCTTGCTATTTCTCTGACCAGTGTCTCCCTGCGCATTTCAGATATATTGACCTCTTTTAGCCGCTCTGTTATTCTTTTCCGTCGCCTGTAAAGGGAGCGCCTGTCTCTTTCTATTTCTATTCTATTTTACGAAAGTCTTGAAAGTGATGAATGTGTCTGCAGTTCTAGAGTTTTAGGTAGGGTGTTCCAGATTTTAGGGCCTTTGACATACATTGAATTTTTGTAAAGGTTTAGTCGGACATGGGGAATGTCATAGATATGTTTGTGTCTGGTGTTATGCCTGTGGGTCCTGTCACAACTATCAAGAAAGCATTTGAGGTCAAGGTTAATACTGGAATTTAAGGTCCTGTAGATGTAGACTGCACAGTAGTAAGTGTGGATGTTCTGAACAGGGAGTAAGTTTAGATCTATGAAGAGTGGGGGGGGGTTGCCAGGGATGGGATTTAGTGATTATTCTTACTGCAGCTTTTTGTTGGGTTATTATTGGCTTTAGGTGTGTTCCTGCACTTGATCCCCAAGCATAAATAGCATAGGTGAGGTATAAATAAATGAGTGAATGGTATAGTGTGAGAAGGGCAGTTTGTGGCACGTTGTATCATATCTTGGAGAGGATCCCAACTGTTTTGGATACTTTTTTTGTTATGTGTTGGATATGGGTGCTGAAATTCAGGTTGTTGTCAAGATATAGGCCTAGGAATTTGCCCTCATTATGTCTGGCAATTAGAATGTTGTCGATCTTAATGTTAAGTTGTGCAACACCTCCTCTGCTACCAAACATAATATAGTAGGTTTTGTCAGTGTTAAGTGTAAGTATATTGGCTCTCACTTAAGTCGATATTTTGAGCAGCTCCTCGTTAACAATGGTGTTGAGAGTGGCAAGATTAGGGTGGGAGATGACATAAGTCGTGTCGTCAGCAAAGAGAATGGGTTTCAGGTGTTGGGATATGTTTGGAAGATCATTGATGCAAATGAGGAAGAGCAGGGGACGAAAGACACTTCCCTGCAGCACTCCAGTATCAAGTAGCCGTGTTGATGAGTGTGTGTCTTTAACCCTTTGAGGGTTTTCGCCGTACTAGTACGTCTTACGCGTAGGGGTTTTTGACGTACTAGTATGCATAAATTCTAGCACTGTCAAATCTCGCAGGAAAAGGCTGATAGGCCTAGATGTGAGAGAATGGGTCTGTGTGGTGGGTGTGCGCAGTAGGAAAAAATCTGGGACCCAGTGGTGCATTGTGGGAATGCCATCATAGTACACAATTGTCCACCATGCTGGCGGTAAGAAGTTCCTCACTCCTCGGCGAATTGGGACACTTTTGTTCCCCAGTGACAGTTCTAATACAGATGGAAGTGACAGTGAAGATGAGTTTCAAAGTTCTGGTGAGGTTTTGACTGAAACTAATGGACCATAATAGGGTAATAGTGAGGAAAACCCAGACAACCCACAGCCTTCCACCTCTGGTGCTGGGCCGTCTTGTTCACATTCAGTTGTACCAGAATCAAAGAGGAAACTCCTATTTTCCAAATCCCAGACTCAGATGTGAGCATTGGTGATGATAATGATAGTGATTATGAACTACAAGCTCTTCAAACTTGTTCCAAGAATGGAGGAGGAGGAGGAGGCAGAGGAGGAGGAGGAGGAGGAAGAAACAGGAGGAGGAGGAGGAGGAGGAGGAGAGGAGAGGAGGAGGAGGAGAAGAGGAGGAGGAAGAAGAGGAGGAGGAGGAGGAAGAGAGGAGGAGGAGGAGGAGGAGGAAGAGAGGAGGATGAAGAAGAAGAAGAATACGTAATAATAACAATAATACATAATAATAATAATACATAATAATAATAATAATAATAATACGTAATAATAATAATAATATGTAATAATAAATGTTTACCCATGACAGTAACAAGATAAGGGGAGATAACATCTGATAAGTGCTGACGTTTGATGAGGGTAAATGAGGGTGTAGCTGATACCAAAAGATTAGATGAACATCGCTCTCCCTTTGTTTTTGCTGGTATACTAACATTTCTGTCTATTTGTCTGTCTGTCAAGCTCCCTGTCTATCTGTCTATTCGTCTAGCTCTCTGTCTCAGAGAGCCACAAGACTGCGTCATCACTTTTACTCACATCTTCAAGCGGAGTACAGCACTTTGTCTGGATTTCTTGGGTTATCCTAGGTAATTTATACTATGTATACTTGCATTTATGTGTACCTGTGAGACAGAGATAGACAGACAGATAGAAAAAGAGACAGATTAAAAGATATAGAATGAGGGAGAAAGATAATTAGATAGAATGGAGGGGAAGCAGCATCCGACCCCATTGTTTTGACAGGCGGGAGGGGGAGTGAGTAATGAGACAATATGTCACTTTGACAGCTGCTGACTCCTGGTAATTTACACTATGGAGGAGGAGGAGGAGGAGAAGGAGAAGGAGAAGGAGGAAGAGGAAGAGTAGGAGGAAGAGTAGGGGAAAGAGGAAGAAGAGGAGGAGGAGGAAGAGGAGGAAGGAAGAGGAAGAGTAGGAGGAAGAGGAAGAAGAGGAGGAAGAGGAAGAGGAATAGTAGGAGGAAGATTAGGGAGAAGACGAGGAGGAGGAGGAGGAGGAGGAGGAGGAGGAGGAGGAGGAAGAGGAAGAAGAGGAGGAGGAGGAAGAGAAAGAGGAGGAAGAGGAGGAAGAGGAAGAGTAGGAGGAAGAGGAAGAAGAGGAAGAGGAAGAGGAGGAGGAGGAGGAAGAGGAAGAGGATAGTAGGAGGAAGATTAGGGGGAAGAGGAGGAAAGGAAGAGTAGGAGGAAGAGTAGGGGGAAGAGGAGGAAGAGGAAGAAGGGAGGAGGAGCAAGAAGGAGGAGGTGGAGGAGGAGAAGAGGAGGAGTAAGAAGAGGAAGAGGAAGAGTAGGAGGAAGAGGAAGAGGAGGAAGAGGAGGAAGAGTAGGGGGAAGAGGAAGAAGAGGAGAAGGATGAGGAAGAGGAGGAGGAGGAAGAAGAGGAAGAAGATGATGTAATAATATTTTTCCCTTGAAGCAAGAAAAGAAAGTCCACCCCATGACAGTGACAAGATAAGGGGAGATAACATCTGATAAGAGATGACTTTTGATGAGCGTAAACGAGGGTGGAACTGATAATAAAAGATTAGATGAACATCGTCCTCCCTTTGTTTCTGCTGGTACACTAACATTTCTGTCTGTCTATTTGTCTGTCTGTCAAGCTCCCTGTCTATCTGTCTATCCATCTAGCTCTCTGTCTCAGAGAGCCACAAGACTGCGTCATCACTTTTACTCACGTCTTCAAGCGGAGTACAGCACTTTGTCTGGATTTCTTGGGTTGTCCTAGGTAATTTATACTATGTATACTTGTATTTATGTGTACCTGTGAGACAGAGATAGACAGACAGATAGAAAGAGAGAGACAGATTGAAAGAGATAGAATGAGGGAGAAAGATAAAACACCATTGTGTATGACACCATGTTTCAAAGAGTTCCACAAGCTGCAAGAACTAATAGGAATATGTTCAGTGACTGTATATTGGTATATATATTATAGAACAATAGTAATAAACAATGTTTTGTATTGTTTGTTTTTGTAAACAAGTTTTGTAAACAATATATTGATAATTATGTTTGTGTGCTTATTGTGTTGTATACAACGAGTGTATATATGTACATTGCACCTTACTTTGGTCTCAGACCACATAAGTTATGTGAAAAAATAAAATAGTGAAAAAAACAACAAACCTTCAAATACAAGTAAACCAAAGTTTACCGGTGAGCGGCAGTCGCCGCTGTTGCCATACGGTGCTCATTTTCTGCAAACTTTACCCCTCCACATCTCCGTAAGTATTGATGGTAAAAAATTTTTGTTTATCGTATAATGTTTAGAAAAAAAACTATTTTTTCATAAGAAAAATAATTTTTTATTTTTTTTGAAATTTGGCCGACCCTGAGAACAAGTTTCTGAGAGGGCCTGTCGACCCTCAAATGGTTAATGGTGACATACTGATACCTATTAGTAAGGTAGGATTTGAAATATGCAAGCGCATGGCCTCTTATACCATAATGGTCAAGTTTGTCGAGTAGGATGCCATGGTCTACTGTGTCAAAAGCTTTTCTTAGGTCAATAAAGATTCCTAGCAGATATTCCTTATTTTACAATGCTGTGTAAAACAGATCTAGCATTTTTACTATTGCATCATTAGTGCTTTTATTTTTCCTGAATCCAAATTGGCAGGGGTTGAGTATGTGTGCCATTATAAATGAATATAGTCACCTGTGCATGAGTTTCTCAAAGATTTTGGATAGTTGTTTACACCTGTAGAGTCACCACCTTTATGTATTGGTGTAACCCTTGCTGTCTTGAGTAGTGTCAGGAAAGTGCTAGTTCTAGTGACTTGTTAAAAAGTAATGTAATAGCATGTGAAAGGACATGGGCCGCTCGCTTGTACAATAATGGTGGGATGTGAAACAGATTCCCTGAGTTATTTTTAAGTGACTTTACAATTGCGGTGACTTCTGTGGGCTCAGTTGGTACAAGTAGAAGGAGTTTGGGAAATTCCCATCTAGGTAGTCCCCGGCAGGGTGTTGGTATTTCGGATTTTATGGCGAGAATAGATCCTATGGTAGAGAAGAAGTCTTTTATCTTGTTAGCTGTGTCAGTGGGATGTAGTGGTGTTTTGTTAGGTTTAGTTAGGACAATATTCTTTTTTTTTTTCAGTTTTGTGGGTGCCAGAATCTGTGAAAGTGTTTTCAGGTCTTTTTTTTTTATACAGTGGACCCCCGAGTTTCGTGATTAATCCATTCCAGAGAGACTGCCGAAAGTCGAAATTCACGAAACTCGAAACAATTTTCCCCATAAGAAATAATGAGAATAAAATTAATCCGTTCCAAACACCCAAAAACTATTTTATTTTGTTAACACACTGGCCGATTCCCACCAAGGCAGGGTGGCCGAAAAAGAAAAACTTTCACCATCATTCACTACATAACTGTCTTGCCAGAAGGGTGCTTTACACTACATTTTTTTAACCCTTTGACTGTGCGGCCGTATAAAATACGTCTTATGAGGTACTGTGTTTGACGTATATATACTCATAAATTCTAGCAGCTTCAAATCAAGCAGGAGAAAGCTGGTAGGCCCACATGTGAGAGAATGGGTCTGTGTGGTCGGTGTGCACCATATAAAAAAAATCCTGGAGCACGCAGTGCATAATGAGAAAAAAAAAAAACTCCGACCATTTTTTTTTAATTAAAATGCCGACTTTGTGGTCTATTTTCGTATAGTATTTATGGTTGTATTCTCGTTTTCTTGGTCTCATTTGATAGAATGGAAAACATATTATAGAAATAAAGGTGATTTTGATTGATTTTACTGTAAAAAGAACCTGGTAATGGAGCTCAAAGTAGGGGAAATGTTTGATTTTTGCCAATGTTCAAAAGTAAAACAAGTGATGTCATTGTCCAATAAATGTCCAACTAGCCATTCTAAAATGCAGTCATGAATGGGTTGATATTATTTATGCAATTATTACAGTTTTTGCTTAGTCTGCATAATTAGTAAGTCTTCTATTTTTTATTTGAATAAAAATTCAAAATAGAAAGCAAGAGTAATATCAGAGGGGCCTGGAGACATGACTGATGAACAAAGAAAATGTTATTAATTTTTGAGCCAGGAATGTCTGCATTGTTCATTTTGGACTTATTTTGAAATTGTCATATTTTTAATTTTCATGACATTGGCCAAATTGCAAATTTCTGACCACATTATTGGGTAGTTGAAATCGGTAAATGGGCAGTTTCTTGTATTCAATCGATAGAAAAAAATGCAGTTCTAAAGAAATAGCTATGAGTTTGGTCGACTGGAACAACGGAATTAGCCGAAAATAGGGCTCAAAGTGGGCGAAATCGCTGATTTGTAAACAGCGCCGAGGTCGCTAACTTCACGAGAGCATAATTCCGTCAGTTTTCCATCAAATTTCGTTTTTTTGGTGTCATTACAATTGGGAAAAGATTCTCTATCATTTCATAAGAAAAAATATTTTTTTTTTTTTAAATTTTGCGACACCAGGAGACACCTCAGGATTGGGGTTGCGACAGTCAAGGGGTTAAACTGCAACATTAACACCCCTCCTTCAGAGTGCAGGAACTGTACTTCCCATCTCCAGGACTCAAGTCCGGCTGCCGGTTTCCTGAATCCCTTCATAAATGTTACTTGGCTCACACTCCAACAGCACGTCAAGTATTAAAAATCATTTGTCTCCATTCACTCCTATCAAACACGCTCACTCATGCCTGTGGAAGTCCAAGCCCCTCGCACACAAACCCTCCTTTACCCCCTCCCTCCAACCTTTCCTAGGCTGACCCTACCCGCTTCCTTCCACTACAGACTGATACGCTCTTGAAGTCATTCTGTTTCGCTCCATTCTCTCTACATGTCCGAACCACCTCAACAACCCTTCCTCAGCCCTCTGGACAACAGTTTTGGTAATCCCGCACCTCTTCCTAACTTCCAAACTATGAATTCTCTGCAATTATTCACACCACACATTGCCCTCAGACATGACATCTCCACTGCCTCCAGCCTTCTCCTCGCTGCAACATTCATCACCCATGGTTCACACCATATCAGAGCATTGGTTAAAACTATACTCTCATACTTTCCCCTCTTTGCCTCCAAGGACAAAGTTCTTTGTCTCCAAAGACTCCTAAGTGCACCGCTCACCCTTTTCCCCTCATCAATTCTATGACTGACCTCATCTTTCATAGACCCATCCGCTGACACGTCCACTCCCAAATATCTGAATACATTCACCTCCTCCATACTCTCTCCCTCCAATATTAAAATAAAACAATTTTTTTTTCAAATTAAATAAAGATTTACATACTGAAAACAATCAGAAATTAAGTACATGCAAATAAAAAATAATAATAACAATACACTTACCTTTACTGAAGACTTCTGGGTGAATAGAAGACGGGAGGAGGGGATAGGAGGAAGGTGTACACTATTGTTTGGAAGGAGAATCTCCTTCCATTAGGACTTCAGGTAGCAAGTCCTTTTGGGGTTACTTCCCTTCTTCTTTTAATGCCACTGGGAACAACTTGAGAGTCACTGGACCCCTGTTGCACAAAATATCTGTCCAAAGAGGTCTGTTTCTGGCATTTCTTTATGATTTGCTTGAAGTGGGACAAGGTTTTGTCACTGAACATGTTGCAGATATGGCTTGTTTCAGCTTGGTCAGGGTGATACTTTTCAACAAAACTTTGCAACTCATTCCACTTTGAACACATGTCCTTAATCACCGAAGAAGGCACCTCCTTCACTCTCTTTTCCTCCTCCTCTGAAGCAAGTTCCTCAGCTGTCGTCTGATGCTGTTCCAGTTGAAGCTCTTGCAGTTCGTCAGTGGTTAGCTCTTCCCTGTGGTCCTCCACCAACTCTTCCACAACCCCATCACTCACCTCAAACCCCATGGACTTGCCCAATGCCACAACAACTTCCACAACAAGCAGAGGGTCGGCAGGGTCAGGATCTGCCTCAAACCCTTCAAAATCCCTCTGGATCGTGTTCTTCGCTTTCTTTACCAAAGGGCTTGCACTAGCTTTCCTTGGGGCCATGGTGACTTATTTAGCAGTTGCAATCACAATAAACAATGGATTATTACGTATGAACCAGCGGGGAGATGGTCACGTGTTGGTAAACAATGGAACACTAAGCATGAATGGCATGGGGGACTGGCTTTGTGTGCTCGGTGATGGGCGGATGGGTACCGGACGGACGCCGAATCATGAGTCTAATCACGAAACTCGAGACCAAATTTTGCCAAAAAATCTTGCCAAAAGTCGAATTTCACGAAGGTCAATGCTGCCGAAACTTGGGGGTCCACTGTATCTCCTTTTGTGTCAGTGAATCTGCTGGAGTAGTACAGTTGTTTGCCTTTCTTTATTACTTTGGTGAGAAGTGATGAATAGTGTTTAAGAATATCTTTGTGCATTAACCCCTGTCTATATTGCTTTTCATATTGGTGTTTCTTTATCAATGGATTTCAGAATGCTGCTGGTTAGCCATGGGCAACGAGCCGTTTATTCGTGATCTGTTTCATTTTTATAGGACAATGTTTGTTGTATAATCTAAGTAATTTGTTAAGAAAAATGTTTGTCCAATCATCAGTACCATTGGCCTTGGAGAATTCTGTAGGCCAGTCAACAGTCTCTAGGTCTGCTGTGAAATTCCTTATTGAGGCCTCGTCATGGAGTCTAAATGAAACTTTGTTGTATTCAGTGGTGGTTTACTAATGTTTGTTAGGAAGAAGGTAGGGTAGTGGTCAGTAGCGCTGTCTGTGATTATCCCTGATTTAAGGGTGGTTAGTGAATATTGCGTCCATATGTGGTCTATTATGGTTGCACTTGTCTCAGTGAGCTCTGGTGGTTTAGTCAATTGTCGGTTTGAGGTATGAGAAGTGTGTTGTTCAATATTGTTGATGAAATTAGTTTACAGTGTTCATCTAGTAGGCAAGGTTGATATTGAAGTCTCCAGCTACAAGAGAAGGTTGTGCTTGCTCATTTGTTTGTTTGTTATTAGTGCCTTTATTCTCACTGAAATTTGGGATGTTTGTGTGGGGGTATCCCGGTTAAATGGCATCCGATTGTTATAAGCATCTTAAGAGTTTTTATTAAAGTAAAACTTAGCAGAAATAATGTATTCCCCACTTCATCACTAAAGCAAGTGGAGCTAATTACAAGATAGTTGTTAGAGATAATAGAAATGAAATACCACCCCCAATTTGGTGTGTGGGCTGCATTTGTGGAATTGCTGTTTATCACTGGTAGTGGGTAGATATCTATTGTGTCCTGCTTAAGCGAGGTCTCTCAGTATAAGAACAATGGCAGGAGAAGGGTGTCTTTTGCGGACTGACAAGGAGTGCCAGGAGGGTTCCTCATAGTGTTTGCTTAACTCTTTCAGGGTCGACAGGCTCTCTCCGAGACTTGTGTTTTTCAGGGTCGGCCAATTTAAAAAAAAAATATTATTTTTTCTTGATGAAAAGATAGAGAATTTTTCCTGTTTAATAATGACAGTCCAAAAGTATGAAATTTGTGGAAAATTACGGAATTAATGCGCTCTTCACGAAAGTTAGTGGTCTCAACGATGTTTATGGCGATCGGCAAGTTTTGCCCACTTGAGCTCTATTTTAGGCAATTTCGGATTATTTTTGTACTAGTCGACAAAAGATCATAACTATTTGCGTTTGAACAAAGAACAGTGTCAGAATTTAGCAATTTTGACCGATTTCACGCACAAATTATCAAAAGATGCCAATTTCTGAATAGAATCCAGAATAAACAAAAAGACATTTCTGGCACTAAAAAAAACATTTCCTCTGTTCCTTCCTCGATTTGGAATCAGCCATTCGCCTCTATTTACTTATGGTCTAGAGGCGGTTTTTTCCAGACCACATAAATGCTTGAGTGCCCGGGTTCAAGTCTCTGGTGCCACATTCCACTCACCTTACGAATAAGTCCCGTGTGTGCTACCTGCCTGCTACAAGCAAATATCCTGTAGTGGTTTGTGTTAATTGCGTGCAGATTTGATTGTAACTAATTTGCCGGACGAGTGGATTTTCACCTGACTTAGAACATTGTGTCTACCAATCAAGTACATACGTAGGCTTTTGAAATATGTAGTGAGGAATGTTCTTCTGGCCTGCTGGGTGACCTGTGTGAAAAATGGCACTATAAGCTCGCATGCCCATTACACCCATACTACGTGTTGTCCAGTGAGGTGAATGTCCTTCCTCGAACTTTCCATATGCACCGGTATCCCTAGCTCGTCGCACTGATCTACATATGAGGATAAGGGCGAGTTTAACCGATCCAGGTAAACAGCTTTTTAACTGTAAAAAGCCAGAGGTTCATTATAAACATATTAAGTTTGTGCCTGTAATTTATTTGTCCCACTGAAGTGAAAATTTAGTCTGTCAATTCCTAGACACGAGTGTCTAGCTGTGATTAGTGCCTGCTGGGTTTGGCAATAATTATCGAAGTAGTGCAATATTGAAGTAACTCGAGAGAAGACTGTGGCCCGTGAATGACCTGTGAAATCGCAATTGCGGAACCGCCCGGCACTACACCCACATTGCCTGTGTTCTAGCGAGGGTGAATATCCTTTCCTTGTCCCTTTCTATTCCCCGGTTCCTTTAGCCAATAGCAGATTGTGAAAACTGTCCTGTCAGCTATGAGTATAGCTGATGGTGTTGGACATAGATGATGGTGAAGGCAGATTTGAAACATATTTTATGTAAACACGGCTCGGAAAAAAAAAGAACGAGGCTTCCAGAGAAAGACTTGCCTGAATGCAATACAGTGAGTGCGGCACACCTCCCAAAGCTGGCTCAGGTTAGTTTCTCCTGAAACACTGATCAAGAGACCAAGTTTAATGGTTTTCGAAGCTTAGATGTAAACAATGTGAGAGATAAAACGATCAAGTTTGTCCGGCGATGGGATAACTAGTTCTCTTTGTGGCTAATGATTCAGCATTTATAGGACAAACTTCCTCAACCCCCACAGAATATGCCAAACATCAAACTCCGAGCTGCCCCACCAAGGGCACATAAAGTGCTTATTGGTCATCTCAACGTCATGCATGCACTTGTAGTCCTAAATATCTTGCATCAGGCAAGTTGCTCAAGCCCTCGTCGACAATTTTCCATACGGTCTGTATTAGCTGGAGTGGACTGGCCAGGTGACTCTGCCATGCTACTTCACTCCGGTGCCATGCAGCCCTCAACAGACTGCCCATTACATTGCATTGTACAGACCTCCTCAACGTCGATGTTATAGTGTCAATGTTGCTGGGGCCATCATCGCAGGAAATCCATCTAAGTCACACTGGTGTGCCAGGTGTGTCGTGCCAATGCTCATCCTTCTGAACGGTTGTTATGCTATGATCAAACAGCACAGACTGTTGCTAAACAATGTATCAATTGTAAGACCTTCAGGGAGTCCAGCAGTCAGCTCATGCTTAGACTGCAGTGTTGAGGGCTGATCGTTCGCAGCCAAGACCTTCCACTCACCCTGTACCCCACATAATGGCCCCCAGGACTACAGGTTCGCTCGGACGTTCTGAATACTGGTCATGCCTGCCCTCAGACAATGGGGGGTTGAGCACCTCTGACACCTGGGGAGCACGTCAACAGACCTTACATCACGTCGGCTGTCAAATACCGCCTAGCTGACGTAGCTGACAGTCAGCCAAATAGCTCAGCTGACGGGACTTCACGTCTCCAGATGTTCCAAGTCTTGTCCTGTGGTATACACCTGATGTCGCGCATAAAAAATATGGAAACACAACAAGATTCTCCCTGAAAACAACAACTTGAAACAACACAAGGAAAAGATGTGTAGAGTTTGTACAATAACAAGTTGTCACAGATTTGTGAAAGCAAGTGTAAGGCTTGCTCTGAACAAGGTGGTGGTGGTGTTCTGTAATCACAGTAATGACGAATATAAAATACTTGTGTTGATAACTGTACGTGTGCTCTATGATAACGAAGGCTATGGTGTCAATGATGTTCTAGTAATAGTGAATGACCGTAATATAAGTGGTGCGTGAAGAGTGTGATGCGGGCAATGGTGTCTATAATGTTAGTAATAGCGATGAGCAAATAGATTTAAGTGGTGGTGATAGTGGGTGATGAGAGCCTGTGTGGGTGGTGTCTATAATGTTAGTAATGGTGATGAGCGTAATGTTTTAAGTGGTGGTTGAAGAGGAGTGTGATGAGAGCGGTGGGTGTCTATAATGTTAGTAATAGTGATGGTACATAATATTGTAGTGGTGGTGCAGAGGTGTGATGAGTGTTAGTCACATTTAGGACATTAATTTATTTATTTTTATTATCACACTGGCCGATTCCCACCAAGCAGGGTGGCCCGAAAAAGAAGAAAACTTTCACCTTCATTCAGTCCATCACTGTCTTGCCAGAGAGGGTGCTTTACACTACAGTCTGTTAAAACTGACAACATTAACACCCCTCCTGCAGAGTGCAGCACTGTACTTCCCATCTCCAGGACTCAGTCCGGATGCCGGTTTCTGGATCCCTTCATAAATGGGTTACTTTGCTCACACTCCAAACAGCACGTCAAGTATTAAGAAAACCATTTGTCTCCATTCACTCCTATCATAACACGCTCACGCATGCATGCTGGAAGTCCAAGCCCCTCGCACACAAAACCTCCTTTACCCCCTCCCTCCAAACCCTCCTAGGCCGTACCCCTACCCCGCCCCTTCTTCCACTTACAGACTGATACACTCTTGAAGTCTTTGTGTTATCGCTCCATTCTCTCTACATGTCCGAACCACCTCAACAACCCTTTCCTCCGCCCTCTGGACAACAGTTTTGGTAATCCCGCACCTCCTCCTAACTTCCAAAACTACGAAATTCTCTGCCCATTATATTCTCACACACATTGCCCTCAGACACGAGCATCTCCACTGCCTCCTGCCTTCTCCTCGCTGCAAACATTCAATCACCCACGCTTCAACCCATATAAGAGCGTTGGTCAAAAACTATATCTCATACATTACCCTCTTTGCCTCCAAGGACAAAGTTACTTTGTCTCCACAGACTCCTTAACGTGCACCACTCACTCTTTTCCCATCATTCAATTCTATGATTCACCGCATCTTTCATCGGGGGACCCACGCTTGACACGTCACAATCCCAAAATATCTGATACGTTCACCTCCCCATTACTTCTCTACCTCCAATCGATACTTCAATCTTCATCACCTAATCTTTTTGTTATCTCATAACTTACCTTTCAGTATTCACCATTTAATTTTCTTCTTTTTGCACACCCTTCCAATTTCATCACCAAATCTCTGCAATTCTCTTCAGAATTCCCAAGGAGCACAAGTGTCATCAGCAAAGAGAGCTGTGACAACTCCCACATTGTGTGTGATTCTTTATCCTTTTAACTCCACGCCTACTTGCCAAGACCCCCTCGCCATTGACTTCTCTTAAACCCCGATCTATAAATATATTTAAACACCCGGTGACATTCACACATCCTTGTCTAAGCCTACTTTTTATGGGGAAAAAATTTCCTCTTTCCTACATACTCTAACTTATACAAAATTTTAAACTCTCACTGTTCGTACCCCTCCCAATAACCTAACCTTGGAAAATGCCCCTTAATGCTAGCCTTTTCCAAATCCTTTGCCCAAAGCTTTTAGCTGCCACAAATACTGAAAAATTTTCACGTAAATGCCACACACCCCCTACCCCTAAACTTGTTAAGTAACCAATTCGTCCTCTTAAACCCCCCAATTTCTAATATTACGGGACACGCTATCCCCTATGAAATTTTCCTCTCAACCTTTTATAACAAGGGGGGTTGTTTTCTTTGCCATCCTAGGATATTTCATCATTTTATAATTTTGAAAACACCCAAACTAAGCCCACCTGGTTTTTCATTATCTTACAATCAATTCGGTGCCTTACCCCCTATTTTTCCATCTTACGAATAACCCCCATAAACTGGGCTTCCCCCACTTCCAAAAAGTTTATTCCATCCTTGCCCAAAAACAAAAGCTTCCCCAAAACTTCTAACATTTCTTTAAAATTTCCAAATAAACTTAACTCTCCCTTTAAAACCTTTTTTTACGGAAATTTTTGTAAAGGGGTTTTTTAATTTTTTACCCTTCTCCAAAAATTTTTTTTTTTCAAAAAAATTTTGAAAAAAATTAAAACCCTTTCTGTCCACCATTTTTAATTTAACTTTCCCCTTTTTATATTTTTCTCCCTGGATAAATTTCCTTTTTAAAAAAAAATGTCTTTTTTCCCAAAATTTTTCAAACTTTAATACCCCCCGGGGCCCCCCTTCCAACCCCAAATTCTTTAACACTTCTAACCCAATTAAACCCCAAAATTATATTTGCATGTATGTCTCAACCCTATCTCCAAACCCCTTTTTTTTTTTACCCTACTCCTTTTTGTTTAATTTACTCTCACCCGATCTTTTAATCGTATCCCTCACCCTTGTGTACCCAAGAAAAATGGGTTCTAGGTTTAAAACAGGGACATCCTGGAAATTACTCCCTTTTAACACCATCATAATCCAAAACCAAATAGCTTCTCAAATTTATATTTTTTCCTTTTCTTAAAAATTTTAAAATTACCTTTACTTTTTTAAATTTTTATTTCTCCCACCGTTTTTTCTAACTTCTAAAAATCAAAAAAGCATTAGGCTCCAAATTTCCCCCTCTCCAAAAATTTTAAAAGGGAAAAAACTTTAATTATGAATTTTGCCGAATGGTTTGTTGGGGGATGGCTTCTCCGCGGTTTTAAAGGCCCCCCTGTCCAACAGAAAATCGTCTGGGGTTTTTTCCAGGGAATAGAAGTGTAACTAGAGCCCTTTGTTTTTGGGAACCCCACGGGGAGGGTGCTAAAGGCCCACACATTAAATATTCAAATTTAAATTTCTTTATTTAAAGGGCAAATGCCTAGTCACCCCCATAATTTTGTAAATTATTTTGCTGATGATAAAAAGGGATTCACACCACCGGATTCCCCAACCCCCCAAAACTTTCTTTAATTCATGTACTACCCTTTCGGTCGGCCCGGGGGTTTTGAAATTCAACTGATAAAACAAAGATACTCAATAGGCGTCCTCCCGCAGAAGGCACATTTTCCGTCAGTTTCCAATTCATGATGGGTCTCTTCTAGAATATGTAAGCAGATACAGGAATCTAGGCTTTGGGGTTTCCCACTCTTGGACCTTTTTGTAACAAAATTTTGGGTCGATAATACAAAGAACGCTAAGTGCACTTAAAAGCTCTGGCGGGGCTTCACCCCAGGTATGGTGCAAATGTTAAAAAATTGTGAAAATGGGTGTTACCCTTCCCTTATATTAATCATTGGTTGATTATGTTTCCCACTACTTGCTCTTTGTTGACTGGAACTTGGGGGGGCGGGAAAAACTGCAGAACGAAGAAATTGGGGATCATCCTAGGCCCCCCTCGTCTGCCAAAAATTTTAAATAGGAAAAAAGGGAATTTTTGGGATTTTTCCAAGCATCAGAGATCGGGTTTTTTTTTTAACCTGAAAGAAATTTTTCCAAATTTGGGGGTTAATAGCTCGGGAAGCTAAATTAAAAAACCCCTGCACAGAAGCCCTCCAAACTTTCCTCAGCACTGGTGAACACTCCTCCAGTTGGATCAAAAAGGGAACTGGAACCGACCTCCCATAAATTCAATACTTTATCTATGCCCAAGTAAGGCAACAGCGGCACTTCTCCGCTCCGGAATATTACCCCTTTCCAAAAATTTCCCTTCCTCCTTTTCCCCCCCAAATACTTTTTAAATCACAACCAAAACTTCCCCTTGAACCCAAAACATGGGGCCCTTAAGCGTTTTGAAAAACTTAGTAACACGCAAAACACTCTCGAAAAATTATTTTACGTTGAGGGTTTCCCTCACCAACCCAAACTGGTGAAGCTGGTAGTGCTGCTGTTGTCGTACAGAGTGATGGCTCTTTTAAAAGGGAAATTGGGGGCCCCGCTTCAAAAATTTGGGGCCTTCCCCTTCGACAGAACATTTTTCCATACTCCTTGAAATGAAATCATCTATGAAACCCAAAGATTAACATTTAATTTAATTTTGTTTTCTCTGTCACCTAAATGCTCTCAACTCATTAAGCATAAATTTGGCTTTGTTTGTGTCAAAAGGCCAGACCGGGTATGGTGGGATTGTGGACAGGGGGGGTTCAGATGCACATGCTGTGGGTTTCCCATCTCACATTGGCTTAAATGCATAAATAGAACTGAAAAATTTGGGGCTAAGCTGTATCCTTTAAAAAGAGGGAGTAGTTTAAAAATTTTTGGGGTTGTCGGTATATTTGAGAAAAATAACACGAAAAGAACTTAGCTGAATTTTATGGATTTAAAAAGGCCAGGGAATTGACCCCAATGAGCCCTTTAATCATCATTCTTCAGCGGAGGACCCCAATTTCCCTAGGGTGAATCCAAAAAAAATAAGCAGACTCTTGGATGTCCTACCCCCCCCCGGCCCCGGCGGGGTTCAAGTACTTTGGGGGTTTAAAAAACACCACCACCAAGATTTTGGCCCAAAAAAACAAAAAATTGAAAAACTTTCCCCAGATGGTTTAAATTGTCACAACCCCTGCGTCTTTAAAGGTACAGGATTTGCGAAAAAAATTAATAAATTTTAAAAAACAACCCCACTCAGAAGTGTTCAAAAAAAGCAAAGTTTTTTAATCCAAAAGTGGTTTTTAAAAAACCAAATTCTGGAAACCCCCCCCCCGGGGACTTTTAGCTGAAATTTTAAAGTATTACCACATAGGGAATGTGTGTTTTGTGTGTGTGGTGTTTGTGGTGTGTGTTTGTGTGTGTGTTGTGTGTGTGTGTGTGTTTGTGTGTGTGTGGTTGTGAAAGGTGTGTGTGTGTGTGTGTGGGTTTGTGTGTTGTGTATGAGTGTGTGAGGTTTGAGGGGTGTGTGTGTTTGTGGGTGTGTGTGTTTTGTGTGTGTGTGTGTAAAGGTGTGTGTGTGGGTGTGTGACTCCCCCTTTTTTGTACTACCTAATTGGGGTTTGCAGGGTCGGGGCTCAGCCCTGGCCCCGCCTTTTCCCCTGATCGCTACGGGCCCTCTCTCCCCTTGCCCCTGAGTTTTTCAAAACCTCTTTTTAAAAACTATGTAGGGTTTTCCTCCCTCCACACTTCACTTCTAGGCTTTCCACTTGCTGAAAAATTATGACTGAAAAAAATATTTTCCAAACGTCCCTGGGGACCTTTTAGTTTTCAGCTTCCAGTTGTGCCCCCTTTTGTCCCTGTGTCCCCCTCTCTGGAAAAATCCTTTTCTCTGTACCTTTCTTTTCCCCCCCGCAGTATCTTGTTTGTCTTATAAATGCTCCCCCCCTGCCCCTTCTGTCCTCCAGGGTCGTCAGTCCGTTTTCCCCTTAAACCCTTTTCCTGTACAAATTTCCCCCTTGGGGCTCGGGGGACTGGGTTTTTGCAAACCTTTGTATTTTCCCTCTAATTTCTTGCCCGGTTTGGGACCAGGTGGGGGTTTCCCAGACTGGTGGGGCAACTCCAGAAAGGGCCTAACTTTAACAGGGGTACTTGTTTGAAAAATTCCTTTTTAAAGGTATGGGAAAACCCGCTATTCTCGGGTTTGCCGGCCCCCGAATGCTCCCGGGGGGCGGTTTTTTTGGTTGTGTGTGCCTCCGGTAAAGTGCCCCGGTGTTATGGCCCCCCCCAAGGTTTTTTCTCCTTGATTTGAGGTCTGAAAGTCTTTGTCCACCTAGCCATCCCTTGTTGGGGTCTTCTTTGCCCCCCCCCAATCTTCAGGGCTTTGCTTTTTTGGCTGGTTTGGAATTTCCGTGAAGCCAGTTACTGGCCACATGTCCACCTCTCCGGGCCCTTTTTGCAGTCCTCCCTTTCATCCTCGTCTGATTTAATTCTTCTCATCAACTTCAGTCATCTGCGAACGGGTACCTTAAAGGCCCTTTTCCCTTCCTTCTTGTCGTTCACATTTATCAAAATGGGCACTGGTCCTAAAAACCTGACCCCTGGGGGGGCCCCCCGCTCGTAACAGGCCCCCCACTGTGAAAACCTTTTCACGAAACCATGATCTTGCTCCCTCCCTGTCAGGTATTCCCTTATCCAGGGAAAGGGGCCCCTTTTCCTTTTACTTTGTCCCTGATCCTCCAGTTTCTGCACTAACCCTTGTGGGGAACTGTGTAAAAGGGCCCTTTCCCTTAAAATTTAAAAGGGAAAACGCAATCTCCCCAAAACCCTCTCTCTAAATTTCTTATTTCCCTTTTAAACCTTTGGTCAAAAACCCCGGGAGGTTTGTGATAAGATTTGCCTTCCTTTAAACCCAGGGCCGGGTTTTTTTCTTTTAAAAATTTTGTTCCTTTCCAGGTGTTGGGAACCACTCTCCCCCTGTTTAATTTCCCCAATGATTTTGCACCCCAATACTTTAAAAAGGGGACACGGGTTCTGTATTTTAAGTCCCCTTTTTTTCCCTGTTTCCTTTTTTAAATAGGGGAAATCCCATTAGCTGTTTTTCCTTTTCCTAAGGTATTTTCCCCAGTTTTTAGGGATGTGTTGAAGATTGGGGGTTTAGGGGCACACACAAAAAATCTCTCCCTCCTTCTCTAAGGCCCCCAGGGGGAGATTTTTGCCCTTTCCCATGCCTTTGAGGGGGAAAGGGTCATTTAAAGAGCTTTTTCCCTCCTCCTCATTTGGGTTCTTTGTAAACCAACACTTTTTGGGAATTTTCCCTCTTGATGCCCCCCTTTCTGTTCTGTTTTCCCACGCCCTTCCTGTCTTACTGAAAAAAAATTTCCCTTAAAATTCCTTTTCAGTCCCACAAAACCTCCTGATAAATTTCTTGTGGTTTCAACCTTTGCCCCTTAATCTGACCCAACTGGTTTTTGACTGTTGTCTTCCCCCTGATGTGGCTATCCCAACATTTTCCCGGGTCTGTTTTGATTCCGAGGGCAAAGCCCTTTTTTCCAAAACGGTCGCTGGGCCCCCTTTTTTTTCCTGTGCGTACCTTTCCCGGGCTCTGCGACTGATCTCCCTATTTTGTGTGTTCTCTGCCTTCTGTACTTTTTCCTTTCTTATTGAACTTTGTTTTTGCCTCCTTAAAACCCGTCGGGGGAACCCCGGGGGGCTTGTTCGGGTTTTCCCGTTGTTACTGTTGTTGGGAATGACCTTTTCCCTCCCTTTCCTTTGAAATTTTTTTGAATTTTTTATTCCATCTTTTTCTTTTTATGGCTTTTCCCAGTTCCCCTGTCCCACTGGACCCCCCCCCGCAGGGAAGTTCTTAACCCTTTGTATCCCCTCTTTTTATAGCCCAGGGTTTTTCCCCTTTCACTCCTGTTATTCTCCCCACTTGCAGCTCTACTATGTATTCAAAACAGAACCACGGTCGCTAGCTCCTAGGGGACTCCATACTTAAAGTACTCAATGTCTGAGCCCCCGGGGAAAACACAAGGTCCAATCTTGCTGGTTCTTCCTCCCCTCCCCCTTGGAAAGGGGCCTTTAAAACTGTTGGTGCATGGGGGTTTTTCCAGCAAAAAGTCCAACACCTGGCTCCCCCATGTTTCGGGACCCCTTGTGGCTCCGGTTTTCCCAGTCAATTCCCTGGGGTTTTGAATCCTCCATCCCAGAAATTTTTCCCCTTTTCTGGGGAGCCCCTTCTTCTTGCCACCTCAGAAAGTTTTTCCCAAATTTTTGCCTTTTGCCTCTTCTATTCCCTTTTGGCCTCCTGCATTTCTTGGTGGATATACTCACTGCAAATCCATTTTGGGGTGTTCCCCCGACTAAAGTGTACCTGTTTATGTAGCCCTTTCTTCTCCCTTTCCATCTTTTCCTTCCATTTTCTCAAATTTTCCCATTTTTTTTTTTTAACGAGCAAAGAAAACCCAAACCTCCCCCCCTCCCCCTTTTTAATTTCCCCATGATCGGGTATTGGGGGGAAAGGAATGCATCTGTTATTTTTCCCCAAAAGAGTTTTTTTTTCTGTAACTGCTATGTGTCTGGGGATTTCCCTCATTGTTTTCTTTCTTGCCATTCCCTCATGTTTATTGTTTATCCATCGCATTTGTGTACCAAACCTTCAATTTCTTTTCTAAAACTGTAACTGTGGGGGGGGGGTGGAAACAGGGGAATCTTTGTTTTGAGGGTTTGGGTTTTTGGATTGTTCATTTTGCCCTTGGGGGGTGCCCGTGGCGGGAGTCCTTCGAGGTGTTTCGGGGGGGTGGGGCTTGGGCCTTTCCCCATTTGATCCGGGTCATTCTGCTCTCCTTTTTAAATTTCCTCCCATTTCTCCTTTTTTTTTGAACTCTCTTTTCTTTGTTTTCCCCTTTCCCGGTCCTGTGTTCTGTCTCGGTCGGGGTTTAAACATTTTCCGGGAAAACTCCTGTTTGCCTCTCTTAGCCGGGTTTTCTTCCCGCGGGATCATGGTTCGGGTTGATTCTGCCTTGAAAATTACTTTGGGGGCCCGATTTTTTCTTTGTGAACCACCCAATTCCCCAAAAATTTTTCCCCCGGGGGGTCATGCCCCCCTTGCCTTTCACCTTTCCCATGATGTTTTAAAATTTCGTTTTTTTCTCCTCCTCCCTTTCTTTCATCAAATTTTCCCTTTTTGTTCGCTAGCCCTTAGAAAAACACGGTTTCTCTCCCTTTCCACCTCCCACTGGACCCCCCCCTTGCATCCTTGAGGGTTTTTAAGTTCTTTCCCGGAGTTTTCCTTCTTCAGCCCCTTCCCCTCGTTAGGGCCCCCTTTGGCTTCTTTTTTTATCCTTCCTGCCCCACCTGCTCCGGGCCCCCACACAGGAAATTTTGGTAAGGCCCTTTTGCAAAATGCCCTTTGTTCCTTCGAGTCCCCCAACCTCTCTTTCTGCCCTGGGGTGCTCCCTGTCTTTTTTTTGGGGTTTTTGTGGTTTGACAGGACCTCTGCATATATTTTAAAGTTTCCATGTTTCCCTTCAGACCGTTGTCTGTTTTTTAATTTTTGGGCCATTGCCGATGCTATTCTGTAAAAATCTTTGTTTTCTGTGCTTTTTTCAGATGTCTCACTCCCTTTTCTAATTTTCTCTATCTTGTTTTGCCCCTGTCCCCTTTTTTGTTTCCCCCCTTCGGCTTCTGCTTTTAAACCTCTTTTTCCCATCTTCCTTTCCACCCTCATCTAGTCTCCTTCCCCAGCTTCCCCCCTTTTTTTTTGAGCTCTATCTCCCATTCCCCCCTCCAGTTCGCCCTTGGAACCCCTTGCCCCTCACCCGGGTTTTGGGGGGGGGGAATAGATTTTTTAGGAGAGGGGATGGATGGTTGGGGGAAGGGGGGGGGAAAGGGTTTTTGGGGGGGGTAGAGATTTTTGGGGGAGGGAGTTAGAGGGTTTTGGGGGGAAAAGGAGGGGGTTTGGGGGGTTATGGGGGGGGGGAGGAGGGTTTATTGGAGGGAGGTTTTTGGGGCCCGGGGGTTAGAGGGTTTTGGGGGGGGGTTAGGTGGTTTGGGGGGGGGGGGTAGGTGGTTTAAGGTGGAGGTATTTTTGGGGAAAAGGGTGGTTCGGGGTTTGTGTCGTGTTTGTTCAAGGGGGTGGGGGTGTGTGTGTGTGTGTTTGTGTGTTTTGGTGTGTGTGTGTGTGTGTGTGTGTGTGTGTGTGTGTGTGTTGTGGGGCATGTGAGTGTGTGCGTGTTGGGTGGTGGTGTGTGTGTGTGGTGTGTGTGGGGGGTTTTTTTTTGGTGTGGGGTGGGTGGGGGTGTGTGTGTGTGTGTGTGTGTGGTGTGTGTGTGGTGTGTGTGGGTGTGTGTGTGGGTGTGTGTGTGGTGTGTATGTATGTGTGTGTGTGTATGTTTTTTGTGTTTTGTGTGTGGGTGTGTTTTGTGTGTGTATGTGTGGTTATGTGTGTGGTGTGTGTTGTTTTGTGTGTGTGTAGGTGTGTGGGTGTGAAAAGTGTGTGTGTATGTGTGTTTTGTGTGTGTGTTGGGGTTGTGTGTGTGTGGTGGTGTGTGGTGGGGTGTGTGTGGTGGGTTTGTGTGTGTGTGTGTGTTTGTGTGTGTGTGTGCGTGTGTGCGTGTGTTTTGTGGGCGTGTGTGGTGTGTTTTGTGGTGTGTGTGTGTGTTGTGTGTGTGTGTGTGTGTGTGTATGTTTGTGTGTGTGTGTTTTGTGTGTGTGTGTGTGTTTGTTTGCATTTGCGTGTTTTGTTTGTGTGTTTTGTTTATGAAAAGTGTGTTTTGTATGTGGGTGTAGGGTACTCACCTAATTGTGGTTGCAGGGTCGAGACCAGCTCCTGGCCCCGCCAGGGTATGTTTTGTATGTGTGTGTGTGTGTTTTGTGATGTCAACCCTTGTGTGTGTGGGGCTTTTTGTGTGAGGGAGGGAGGGTTGGGGGGGGTGGTGTGGTTGAAAGATCCGTCGTGTAGGCACAAATTTAAATCTCAAATTTTTCTTTCCCAAATTTTTTTTACTCTCTCCCAACCCTTTTTTCCCTTTCTGGGATTTTTGTGTTTAAATTTTTGCTGGGTTTTTATCATTTTTTCCGGGTTTACATTGAGAGAGGACTTCCTAGCTTCCTAAGTATTCTTACGCTAATAACTACCCCGGGAAATTTAAAATTCCCGTTTTACATGGGTTGTGTGTGTGTGTGGAGGTGTGTTGTGTGTGTTTAGTGTGTCTTGTGCGGGGGTAATTGACTGGCCGCAACCCTTTTTGTGACCGACAACTCTCCTGGGGCCTGACCCAAACACGGTCTTACAAGTTGCCCTTAAAAGCTTGTCCCCCCTACCTTAACCCCCCACTCGGCAAACCCCAATTTTTCTATGCCTTTTTTATTTTTTAAATTTTAATTCTGTTTAAAACTTGCAAAGGAAATGAGTTTACCCGTATCAAACATTATGGGAACCAGGGCCCTAAAAATGCAAACCCCCAACTAGGGAATAAACTTGCGGTGGGCAGTTGCCAATTTCCCGGGTACGAAGTAGTTTCGTTTGGGGCCCTTTTTTCCCTATGTTGGAGATCCTTTTACCCCCCTGAAATTTTTTAAAACCCTTATATTCTCGTTCATCCCCCCTTCCTCACTTCACCTTTCCCTGAAATAGTTTAACTTCCCCATTTTTATACACTTCACTTCCCAAAGTATAATTGGGAAACCAAATTGTCGTGACTCCCCCTTCATCAGGGGGTACCCCTACCAAAGTGGCAAAAGCGCCCCCCCAAGACCCCCCAACGGTTTGCGCTTTGAAATTTTTATGATTTTTAGCTTTTCCCCTCACTTCCCTTTTAAATAATAACTTTAATTATCACTCCGGTATTGTTCACCCCCCCCCCCCCCCCCACCCCCCCCCTTTCCCACCCCACCACAGATTTTCTTTTAGTGATATTACGCGGGCTTTCAAATTTTTTAAAGCTAGACTCGGAGCTTGTTTTCCCCCGGCTTTTACCCCCTGGACCCGCGGGGTGGGGGTGTGTGGTTTGGTTGGGGTGATTTTGAGTGTGTGGTGTGTATGAGTGTGTGTTGGTAAGAGTGTGGTTTTGGGGTGTGTGTGTGTGTATGGGGGTGTGTGTGCGGTGTGTGTATGAGTTTTGTGTGTGTTGTGGGGTGTGTGTGTGTGTTGGGGTTTTTGTGGTTGTGTGTGTGTGTTTTGTGTGTTGTGTGTGTGTGTGTGGTGTGTGTGTATGTGTGGTTTTGGGGTTTTGTTTAGTGTGGGGGGGTGTATGAATTTTTTATTGTGTGGGTGTGTGTTTTGTGAGAGAGGGACTCCGCAAACAAAAAATTTTTACCAAAAACCCCATACAGTTGTGACCGGGGGTGGAAGTGTGAAATTTCTAATTTTCTCTTAAAAAATTTTTTCATGATTTTTAGCCTTTTAAAAACGTAAGAAACCTTCTTTCAGTATTCATTACCCTTTTTAAATTGTGAGTTCATTACCTTTGTAACTTTGAGTTCATTACCTTTGTAACCCTTTTGAGTTCATTTCCCCTTTTACCTAGTTCAGCCCCTCAAAACTTTGGAGCCCGGGGCCCTGGACCCCTTTTGTACCTCTGTAATCTGAAATACCTTTGTAAATTTCTGGAAATTTTGACTAGCCTACCTGGATTCATTACCTTTGAAATTGTTGGGGGGGGGGGGGGTTTTCATTTTAACCTTTTTTAAATTGTGGGTTCAAATTTCCTTTTTAAATTTTTGAAATTTAAATTTCCCCTGTAACTTGCCGTATCAAAACTTGAGGCCCATCCCTGGACCCTTATGTACCTCTGTAATCTTTTTTCTACCGCCCCAGGGTGGGGATGGGGGGGCATAATAAACATATTTTAAAAAAACTAACATTAGCACGTCCCCCATGCCCCCTTAAATTTTTTTGCTTTCCACTTTGAATTTTTATTCTCACCAAAAAAAATAGAAGTTTTTTCTGTTAAAAGGGAGACCACTGAAATTTTGTAGAAAAAGCAAAAAATAATTGCGCGCATTTTTTTGAAAGAATATTTGAAATCACCGTTGACGTATTGGATGCTTTGCATGAAATTTTTTACTTTTGATCTTTGGGAAAAAAACGAACCTTTTTTTGCAAATTTTTGGGGTCAATTTAAGGGACTTTTTATTTTAAAAAACCCGTCAAAAACCCTCTCAAAAATTTTTGAAAAATGTCTTCCATTTTATAAAACGAGGGCCCGGGGAAAAATAGAATACAAAAAATAAATTTTCCCTATGAAAATTTTCAGTGGGAAAAATCGCTGTTTTTTAAACCAAAACATGGTCAAAATTTTTTTTTTTTTTTTTGCACGGTGCTGCAGGGGTTTTGTTTTTAAAACTGCACACCTGAAACCCCATTGAACTATTCTTTCAATGTAGGGCCCAAACCCCCCTTTTTTCACTAATTTGAGGGCGCTAGAATTTTTGGCTTAAATAGAACGTCAAAAACCCTGGGGCGTAAGCCGTACTATATGGCCAAAACCCCGAAAGGGTTAAGGAAACCCAGTTGTAGTTAAGAATGATAACCTTTTAAACACTGTTTTGGGTAAAGGGGGAGTTTAAACCCGGAGTTTTAAACCCGGAGAGAGGTTTTTGAGGGTCCAAAGCCCCCGGCCCGGTCTGTGGGCCAGGGGCCCCCTGGTGGATTTTGCCCCTTAAAACCAGGCTGTTGCGGTGGCTGCACGCAAACCAAAAGTACGGGGCCCCAGCTTTGGCTGATCTGGGCCCGATTTAGGTGCTTGTCCCCCTTTCCCAGCTTGAAGGGCCCAGGGGTTTTGTTGGTAATTTCCCCCCTTTTTTGTGCTGGGAGGCGTGAACGTCTCGGGCCCCTGACACTTATTGTATGGGGCTCTTAACGGCTAGTCAAAACCCCTGCTTTTCATTTTGGGTGGATGGTGCATCGTCTGCCAAGTCTTTTGCTTTTGTATGGTTTATTTTGCGGGGCAAGCGGAACTATCCCCTTGGATTTTCCCGGTGTATAAAATCATGTATTTTCCCCCTGCTTTCCAGGGAAATACCCGGTTTTTGAAACCCCAAGCGCTCCCATAATTTTAGGGTTTTTTTCTGTTTTTGCGCACCTTTAAATTTCTCTTTTAAAATTTTCTGGTTTGGCAATTTTACCCCCCGCCTTTAAAGGTGCTGTTAGAGTGCAGCAAAATTCCACCTAGAAAGAACAAGTGATCTGAAGATTTTCCTCATGGGGTTGGCCCCCCCTTGTTGGAAGGGTTTTTATTATCCATCCTGTCAATTTTTTAAACAGATGGATTGATACAAAGTTTGGGCCCCTTTAAGGTGAGATCCCCCGACCCTAATCCACCCCCCCCCCCCAGGTTTTGACGTTGGGGGTTTTGCTCTAATTTTTTTGGCCAGGGAAAAAGTTTTTTTCTCTGAGAAGGGTTTAATTTCCTCAGTTTACCATATCTGAAATAATTGGAAAAATTTCCCCATCCCTTGAACTTTATATTTTTTTCCGCGCCACTGAAAATTTTTTGGGTTTATGCCGCCTGGAGCCCTTTCAGTGTCTGCAATGGAAGACACTGTTTATGCAGATTCGGGTTCAACTGCCTGGATTTACCTGGAGTTTTTCCTGGAGAGAGTTTCGGAAAGGGCAAAAGCCCCCGCGGCCCCCGTGACCAGGCCCCCTGGTATTTAAACCCCTGATCAACCGGGTGTTGCTAAAGGCTGCATTCAAACCAACGTTGCGCCAAGCCCGGCGATCAGGAACTGACTTTTTGGGTTTCTTTTTTCCAGTGCCAGCTTTAAAACGCCAGGGGGTTTTTGGTAATCCCCCTGCAAAGGAAAAACACGGTGCTGTGGCCCGACATCCTTGTCTTTTCGGATATGAGGATTTGGAACGTTGGGGGTAGTACTGTGCCTTGTTGGGAAACAGAGCTTTTCACCGTAGGGTGCCCCGGACCCTTTAAATCTGTTGACAACTACTCTCTGTGTTCTGGGTTTGTGAGGGAAAATTTTAAAATCCATTGAACCCACTTTTTCCCGTTTTTTCCTTTAGCACGCATTTTTTGCGCTATTACGCCATGGTCACAAATTGTCGAAGGCTTTTTTCAAAGTCGTATATATTTCACTGCCCTTCTTTTTTGTCTTCTAGTTTCATTTTTGGCCCTTGTCTAGTGATAAAAGTTTTAGAAAAACAGGGGCGACCTGTTCTAAACCCATTTGCCCTGGGGTTTTGGGAAAATGATGGGTTTTTTAGATGGGGGGTGATCTTGCTTCTTAAGGGCCCCCCTTTTAAGATTTTTATGTTTTGGGTTTTTAGTGTTTTTGGTTGTTGTTCTTTGGGTGTTGCTTTACTGCCCCCTTTTTTTGGGGTGGGGCTATGTCTTTTTTGTTTTAGTAAAATGAGGGGGGCGACCCCCCTGTGTCCATGGGTCCCCCTCCATAGGATCGAAAAAAGGCCCCGTGATTGGGGCTTCCTTGCAGGGTTTTTGATGAACACAGGTTCCATGATTTTGGCCCCGGGGCAGGTGCATGGGCATGTCATTTATCGCCTGTTCGAATTTATTTTTGGGGTTTAGGGGTAACCGGATAGGTTGTTTAAACAAATTTTGTGGCTTCTCTCCCTTAAAAAAATTTATTTTTATCATCGAATTTAGTCTGGGTTTGTGGCTTCAAAAAAAGGGGTCATATTGGGAACCTTGGGGTAGCTCACTCAATTTTTCCTTTCTGTTCTGTGTAGGACCCATCCCCTTTTTTAAGTAGGGCCCCCCCCCCCCCCAAAACCAAAAACCCCCCCCCCCCAAAAAAAAAAAAAAAATTTTAAAAAAAAATAAAAAAGGAAAAACTTTGGGTTCTTTTGATTTTATTTATGGGGCCTTTTTTAGTTTTTTTTCCCCGCTTCCTTCCTGATCCTAAAAAGGTTCTTTTAGCTTAATTTTGATGCTTTTCTATTTCTTGACCAGTGTCCCCCCTTCGCATTTTTAGATATATTTACCTCTTTTAGGGCCCCTCTGTTATTTTTTTTCCGTGCCTGTAAAAGGGGGCGCCTGTCTCTTTTTATTTTACATCTACTCCTCCTTTTTTTTAGAGGGAAAAAGCCTTGTGCATACATCGGTGCCACCGAGTTAATCGTTCTAGGCATAAGTTGGGGTCGGAAAAGGGGGGAGGGTAGGATAGGATTGGATTTCGTTCGGGAATTTTAACCCCCGGGGGGTTAGCCCCCAGGATAACCCAAAAAAAGTCAGTGCGTCATCGAGGCTTTTCTAACTTTTTTTCCATTTGGGGGCCTTAAACCCTTTTCCCCCAGGATGCCCACCCCCAACCAGTCGACTAACACCCCGGTACCTATTTGCTGCTGGTTTAACGGGAAAAAGGTGTTTAAAGGGAAAATTTCGAAATGTTTCCCCCCCCGCCCGGGGAAACGAAACCCGGGGCCCCCCCGTTTTGGAAGCGGGAGCTTTAGCCCCCAGGCCCCCCGGGGGACCGGGTCTGGGGTTGCTTAGTGTATCTTCCCCGTTATATCGGTTAAAGGCTTGGTTTTCTTGGGCCCACTTTTTGTTTTTTGGGTTTTTGGAAAGTTGGGGGTTTTGGGGGAAAAAGGACCCCCATGACTAGTCTCATTTTGCGGTTCTGGGGCTCCACGCATACATGTCTGAACCTCAATTAAGTTGTGATCCCCGATTATTGTTTTTTTATTTTGGGGGACATTTCCCTTAAACAGATCATCCCTTGTTAGTGAAGATGAGGTCTAGTGAAATTCTCCTTTATAGGCCCTTTTTATTTGCTGGTTTAAAAATTTAATTTTTTTTTCAAGTTTTTAAAAACCTCGTTTTGAGTGTGAGTTTTCAAACAGAGCTGCCTCCTGGGGTTTTTACTGAAAAAAATTTTTTATTTGCTATATTTCCCCAAATTTAAAATGCCTTAATTTTAAATCCCCCGGGCAAAAATGTTGGGGGGGCAGGAGCTGGAAGATTTTCCAGACAGGGTCAATTTTTAACAGCTTTTTTTTTCCTTTTGGGAATTTCGGGATGTTGATTTCCCGGGGGCTTGTAGACTACCACAAAGGGCTAGGTTTTGGTTCTCGACCTTTTCTGCTAAAACTTCCACAAAACATTTGAGGCATTTTAAACGGTTTTTTGTGCAAACAGTAGATTGAATGTAAAGGGCCAAAAACCCCCCCCCCCCTTTTGCCTGTTCACTCTGTCAAAATTTGTTTTAGGGTTTTTAAACCCCGGGGTCCATATTTGTCCAAGTGGTTCCTTTATGGGGGGTCTCAAGGAAAAACCCCCCGAACATTTTCCTTTTCCTTTTGCAAGGGATCCACGGATGAAAAAGGGTTTTTTGTTTTTTGTTTTGGCTTTAGCCCCCTTTTATTTTGCAAAAAAAATGTTAAACGGACCCGGTGGTTTTTTTGGTTTTGGGGGGGGGGGGGCTGGGGGGGGGGTTTTTTTTCCGGGCATTAGTATCTGTATCTGTTGGTTTGGAGTGGAGGGCCCTCAACTGTGGTTCCACTCCCGGAAAAGAAATGGGGTTTGGTGTCGATTTCGGCCCTTTCCCCCAGTTTTTTTTTTTTCCCTTCCCGGCACCAAAAAACCTCTCCCCCTTGAGTGGCTGTGGCTACCCAGGTTTTCCCCATGGCCTGGATGGGTTTTTTATCTTTTTTTCCCCCTTTTTGATGGTATGCCCCCCGGCAATTTAAGGGTTTTAGCCCCAGTCTTTCCCGTACTGAAAGGTACCCATTTCAGGGGGAAAAAGCTTAAAGGAAGGGGGGTTTGCATTTTCCCGTTGGCAAGGGCATTTGGCAATTTTTAGGGTGGTCATAGTTATGTCCCCTTTTGTTTTTCCCGATTTCCCATGCCAGGAAACCAAGTGCATATTTTGTGCACAGGCCCTTGGGTTTTCCGGCTTGCCTTGGGTTTTTGTTTACTGTATTCCCGTTGGTGATGTTTCCCCGTCTTTTCTTCTAACCCCCTTGCACCAACAATGGAGCTCCCACCCCCTTTTTTTTTGGGAATTCATCCCCATATTGCTATTGGAGTCCTCCCCTTTTTTTGCTATTTCCCCGGGAGTAATTTTTTATTTTTTTAATATTGGTTTTATTTATCTTTGGGCTTTCACTTGTTTTCCCTTTCTATGGGTTTTGTCCCCTATGAGGCCCTTTTTAAAGTATTCCCTTTTGCGTATAATTCCCGACTACCTGGGGCCCAAAACTCCAAACTTCCCAAAACGGGGCTCCCCGGACAGTATTTTCCAGCTTCACCATTACTTCTCCCAGGACAGATCTCCACCCTTTACCATTTCTGTCTCCCAGGACAGCAACCTTTCCAAAATTCCCCATTACTGTCTCCCAGGGCAGCACTATCAGCCCCACCCTTACTGACTACCGGACTTCATCTCCGCCTTACAGTTTCTGACACATGGGCCCTTTCAAGGGATAACCCTTCCCGCCCCAAAATTTTTATGTTTCCCCTCTGTTGAGAAAAACTCCAGGTTTTTTATAAAAACCCGCTTTTAGTTGTTTCCCCTTTTAATTCCCTTGTGATTTTTGGGGCCACGGGTTTTTCATTTGGGGTTTCCCAAAAACACCTTTTTCTGTTTTAATTTCTGCTTTTAGCTGTTCTTGAATATCTGCACAAGGGGGGGTGACACCAAATTTTTCCAAAAAAAAAGAAAAAATTTATCCCTGTGGGAAACCCCCTTTGTTTGACTGACCACGGGCTACACACAGCTTCAAAAATGTTTTTAAAAGGTTGAATTTTTCGCAATTCCCACTACAACCCCTTGAATAAATTCCCATTTAAAAACCTTAAATGAAGCTCTAGCTATTTGTTTTTCTGTTTCTAAATGGGTTTTTTTAAATTGGACAGCTTACCGCACGTTCCTGATTTTAATGTTTGTGGTTTTTTAAAAAGGGGGGCCTACAACCCCCCTCCGTTTACAGTCTGCTTTATTGTCCAACGAAACCGTTTGGGGGAAACCCGCCCCCGGGGGCGGACCAGTCAAGGGGTTTGGACCATCGATCTGATCTGTCAGTTGGGTCACTTTTAAAACCAAAATGGTTCGGTGGAAATTTTAGCTAAAAACATGGGGAATTTAAACTACGGAAATTATCCTTTCCCCCGGGAATATGTGTTTTACTGCTGGGTTGTGGTGCTGTGTAGTAAAAAACAGTTACTTTTCCCAAAAAGTTTGGGTTGGGGGGTTAGATCATGGGGGGTTTAATTTAGGGGCGAAGTGATCATTTTCTATGTATTGAAACTAGAATTAGCCCAAAATAAATAGGTTTAAACTAATTTTATAAAAAATACTAATTAAAATGGCCAAAAAGATTCTCACTTGTAAATTTCCCCCCCTAAGGCTTAAAATAAGTTGTTAACAAGAACAAGAGTTTTTAAATAATTTAAAAATTTACATGAAAAAAATACACAAATTAAGGTAGGGAAAAGAATAATAAAATAAAAAAAAAAAAAATGGCCCAAAGACTTGGTTATAATTAAACAGCAAATTGCGATCCCCTATGTATGTTATCTGGGTATCATAGTACCATCCATATGTTTTACATACACGACCCCTTGCTAAGGCCCCTGGGGGACTAGCTTGGTGACGTCACGTGATACCAGGCGAGGCTGCCTTGCGCCCTAGCAGGGACAGAACAGGCACTTTGAGCTCCCTCTCACCCTTTAACTCTGCTAATATAGTATAGTTTTTACCATCCAACAAGTGTGTTTAACTCCAACCTTCAATCTCCTACAACCCCAACCACAAAGGGTTGACACCATGTGGGAAATAAAATTGAAACACCGACCACGGAAAAGAATTCCCTCTCAGCCGATGAGGACTTGCTTGATGCCCCTGGTGGCCTAGCCTAGGTCACTCCCCCCGAGCAAGTGTCTACCCACCTGTTGCTTCCTATACTGGTCAGTCTCTGTGTACAGTGGACTGTCAGCTAACGATGGCATCATCTAATGTAAATCCAGCTAACAATACATTTTTAACACAAAAATTTTGCCTCAGCTAATGCTAAAAAACTCACCCTATGAGATTCGTTCGAGACGCGTCCATGTGTGGCCTAAAGCACGCCTCAGTTGTCCAGTGGGTTGCCAGTGTTTACAAGCCAGCCAGTGCAGTCACATCCACCATACAACCCGGAACATTTTATATTATCACAGTGTTTTTAGTGATTGTACCTGCCAAACATGTCACCATGGGCCCCAAGAAAGCTGCAGGAAAAAGGGTGAAAATTTACTATGGATATGAAGAAAGATAATTGCTAGGTACAAAAGTGGAGTGCGTGTCTCGGGCTGGCCAGGATGTATACCAAACCCCAGTCAACCATCGTACTAATTGTGGCCAAGAAAACGACAATCAAGGAAGCTTTTCTTGCAAAAGGTGCAACTTTGTTTCAAATAAGAGATCTCAAGTGATAAAAGATGTTGAGAGACTGTTATTGGTGTGGATAAACGAAAAACAGATAGCAGGAGATAGCATCTCTCAAGCGATCATATGTGAAAAGGCTAGGAGTTGCATGACAATTTAATAGAAAAATGCCTGCAACAAGTGGTGTGTGAGTGAATTTAAGGCCAGCAAAGGTTGTTTGAGAGAATTTAAGAATCGTAGTGGCATACATAGTGTGATAAGGCATGGTGAGGCTGCCAGTTCGGAACAAAAAGCAGGTGAAAAATATGTGAAGGAATTCAAGGATTACATAGACAGTGAAGAACTGAAACCTAAACAAGTGTTTAATTAAAGACGAAACAAGCCTGTTTTGGGAGAAAAAGCCAAACAGGACCAACGTTACTCAGGAGGAAAAGGCACCTCCCAGGACATAAGCCTATGAAAGACAGGCTTACTCTCTTGTTGTATGTTAATGCTAGTGGTGATTGCAAAGTGAAGCCTTTATTGGTGTATCACTCTGAAACTCCCAAGTGTTCAGGGGAAAAATGTCCTCAAAGGGTAATTTGTGTGTGATGTGGAGGCAAACGTAAGGGATGGGTCACTAGAGACCTTTTTTATGACTGGTTACACCACGAATTTGCCCCCACTGTGAAAAATTACCTCCTGGAAAATAAATTGGACCTTAAGTGCCTCCTAGTATTAGACAATGCTCCTGGTCATCCTTCAGACTTGGCAGAGCGACTTTGTGGGGACATGAGCTTCATTAAGGTCAAGTTTTTGCCTCCTAATACCACTCCTCTCCTGCAGCCCATGGACCAGCAGGTCACTTCAAACTTCAAAAAACTCTACACAAAAGCTATGTTTCAAAAGTGCTTTGTAGTGACCACAGACACTCGATTGACTCTAAGAGAGTTTTGGAGAGATCACTTTCATATCCTCAATGTGTAAACCTTATAGGTAAGGCTTGGGAGGGAGTGACTAAGAGGACCTTGAACTCTGCTTGGAAGAAACTGTGGCCAGAATGTGTAGACAAAAGGGATTTTGAAGGATTTGACGCTAACCCTGAGAAGTGTATGCCAATTGTGGAATCAATTGTGGCATTGGGGAAGTCCTTGGGGTTGGAGGTTAGTGGGAGGATGTGGAAGAGTTGGTGGAGGAGGACAATGAAGAACTAACCACTGATGAGCTGCAAGATCATCTTCAACAGCAAGAGGCCAGACCTGAGGAAACTGCTTCGAGGAGGGGATAGAGAAATTGAAGTTGCCTACTTCAAAGATTAAGGAAATGTGTGCAAAGTGGCTTGAAGTGCAAACCTTTATGGATGAAAATTACCCTCACACAGCTATTGCAAGCTGAGCTGGTGACTATTACAATGACAATGTTGTGAACCATTTAGGAAAGTCTTAAATGAAATGGGAGGTACAGGCCTCTATGGACAGATATGTTGCGTGACAGAGGTCCAGTGACTCTCAAGCTGATCCTAGTGGCATTAAAAGAAGAAGGGAAGTAACCCTGGAAAAGGACTTGCTACCTCAAGTCCTAATGGAAGGGGATTCCCCTTCTAAACATTAACAACTTCCACACTCTCCCCTCCTCCCATCCCATCAACCATCACCAGATCTTCAATAAAGGTAAGTGTCAGTTTGTGTGTATTAAAATTAATATTTCATGTGGTTAAAATTTTTTTTTTTTCATACTTTGGGGTGTCTTGCACGAATTAATTTTACTTCCATTATTTCTCATAGGGAAAACTAATTCAGCTAACGATGAGCTCTCAGGAACAAATATCGTTAGGTGAGGGTCCACTGTATTAGTGTTTCATTTGCTTATTTGCATTACTTCCGAGGGGTTGACTCGAGTTTGCAAATTAAGCCAAGCCACCAAGCCAGTCTGTGGGGAGGAGTCCAGTCCAGTCTAGCCGTACACAATTCCAGCCTTGCCTGCTAAGCCAGCTTTCCGCCCCTGCTGTGCTCATCGTTACAAGTTCTCAAGCCAGTCTGTGTGAAAAGTTAAGCCAAGCCAGCCAGCCAGCAACTAACCCAGGTGTCTTACCCCAGTACTCGAGCAAGCCACGTGGGTACAGTCTTCTCCATCGCTTTGTGCTTCCAGTTCTAGCTGTTCTGAGTGCTTTATCATCCCTGTGGTGTTGTGGTATTTTGTGTTTTTTGTTTTTTACTGTTCTGAGTGCTTTATCATCCCTGTGGTGTTGTGGTATTTTGTGTTTTTTTTTTTTAAGCCAGCCCAGCTTAGAATATTTTCGTGCCTAGTGTTGGTGTACCCAGAGCACATGGGTTAAGCCATTCATCCCGTAGGCCCATGCGGGGTCTCTCATCACGCGGTCCCACCACCACTACCACTGTATTTTTTTACCATTATCAAGGGTTCTAGCATCATATTTTTACTGACCACATAGGGAGTCAAGAGTCAAGTGTGTTCCTTTGTCCTTGTGCGCCATCGTGAAAGCTTCCCGTGTGGGTCCATCGTCGATTTAAGTGTAAATTCTTCGAGGCGTCATTGTTTGGAGAGTAGTAAGGAATGCCAGCCGCCACGAGTCTCGAACCTACCCTTCACTACCATCTCTCTCAATCTTTCACCAACATCGCTACAGTGTTAATAAATAATATTTTTTTTATAGACACATTTGCGTGTGTTGAGACAATTTTCTTGATAGTGATTTCTTAGCCCTTTCAGGGTTTTGGCCGTACTAGTATGGCTTACGCACCAGGGTTTTTGACGTACTAGTATGCCTAAATTCTAGCGCCCTCAAATCTAGTGAAAGCTGGTAGGCCTACATATGAAAGAATGGGTCTATGTGGTCAGTGTGCGCGGTATAAAAAAAATCCTGCAGCACACAGTGCGTAATGAGAAAAAAAAAACTTTGACCGTGTTTTTGGATTAAAACAGCAACTTTGCACTGTATTTTTGTATGGTATTTATTGTTGTATTCTAGTTTTCCTGATCTCATTTTATAGAATGGAAGACATATTACAGAAATTACATATTACAGCAATTATTATAGCAATTACATATTACAGCAATTACTCAAACCCACACTATTTGCAGATGACACTACATATGTCTACTCTCACCCGAGCCCAGTCATGCTAGCCAATACTGTAAATACCGAATTACAGAAAATATCTACCTGGATGAGGACTAACAAACTTACGCTAAACATTGACAAAACCTACTTCATTCAGTTTGGTAACAGAGCTACAGATATCCCTCTTAACATAATGATAAACGGATCACCTATCACAAAGCTAACAGAGGGAAAATTCTTAGGAATCCACCTTGATAATAGACTCAAATTTCATACACATATACAACAAATATCTAAGAAAATTTCCAAGACCGTAGGCATACTATCGAAGATATGGTACTATGTTCCACAGTCAGCCCTCCTGGCCCTATATCACTCTCTTATTTACCCCTATCTCACCTATGAATTTGTGCATGGGCTCAACAACAATTAACCATCTCAGACCACTAATTACCCAACAAAAGGCTGCAGTCAGAATGATAACAAATTTCCACTACAGGCAGCACACTCCACCAATATTCAAAACACTAAACCTACTCACCATACAAAACATCCATACTTATTATTGCACCTGTTACATACATAGAACACTTAACTCTGATATTAACCCTCCCCTCAAACATTCTCCTTGCCAACCTCAACAGAACACATGACCATAACACAAGGCACAGATCACTCTTTGATGTTCCTCGTGTCCATCTCACGCTATGCAAAAACTCAATGCATATAAAAGGCCCTAAAATCTGGAATTCATTCCCTTTGTAAATATAAAAGAAACACTACCTGTTTACAAATTCAAGTCTCTTCTCAAAGATCACTTACTCACTCCAAAAACCAAATAAATACTGAATAACTGAAACTTTATAAATTGTATATCTTAAATGTTTCTCACAATTACATCACATAAATGTTAAACCTAAGACTCAATCTAACTTTGTTATTTTTTAAATACACTACCTAACAGAATACTCCATTCTACTGAATGTACAGCAATGCATGCAACCATATGACCTGTCTTTGTAATACTCATTTGTGCTTTATTGTTATCTGTTTTACAATAATGTTTTATCACTGATTACATCATTGCTTAGTTAATCTTAAGTTAATTTTAAGCCTGCCTGTAATGCTATGCATACAAGTGGCTTTGGCATGCTGCTCTCTCTTACCTTGAAATTGAGCTCAAAATAGCTGGAATGTTCGATTTTTACCAAAGTTCAAAAGTAAACAAATCATGCTATGCGTCCAATACACGTCAACTGGTGAGTCTAATATTCTTTCACAAGTGCACTGATAATATTTATACCATTTCTACACTAATGCAGTAGTCTGCATAACAGTAAATCTTCTATTGTTTGTGAGAATTAAAAATTCAAAGTGGAAAGCAAAAGAATGTAAGAGGGGCATGGGGACGTGACTAATGAACAGAGGAAATGTTATTTTAGTGCCAGGAATGTCTTTCTTGTTTATTCTGGACCCTATTTGGAAATTGGCAACTTTTGAAATTTGTGTGAAATTGGCAAAATTGCTAAATTCTGACCACTGTATTGGATAGTTGAAATCGATAAATGGGTGGGTTCTTGTACTCATTCGATAGAAAAAAATTGGATTTCTAGCGAAATAGTTATGATTTTTGTTGACAAGTACACTGGAGTTGGCCAAAAATAGGGCTCAAAGTGGGCAAAATCGCCGGTGCGTAAGCATTGTCGAGACCGCTAACTTCACGAGAGCATAATTCTGTAAGTTGGCCATCAAATTTCATACTTTTGGTGTCATTATGATCGGGAAAAGATTCTCTATCTTTTCATAAGAATTTTTTTTTTTTTTTTTTAAATTTGGCCGACCCTGAGAACAAGTCTCTGAGAGGGCCTGTTGACCCTGAAAGGGTTAGTGACATTCAGTGACCCTTGATTAGACTCAGTGTTCATTATATACTGTTTGCAATATTCAGTGTTAATTTTTGTGCTTTATTTTATGTTTGTGTTTCTTTTTTTATATATACTTGAAGTATGTACTTCAATGTTTTTCCCTGTTGTGTGCAATATATAAGCAGTATAACCTTGTGTTTACACTTCACAATTATCACGTGTTCACAGTATTGTGTTCCTTGCCTAGTAATTTATGCAGTGAAGTATTTCAGTAACTTGTTATCTTATATTCTGCATCACAACTCAGTGTTGTCTCAGTTATTTTTTTTTCTCCCAGAATTTGTGTATTCTTCAGTCAGTTCATTCCTTGATAATATTTTTTATTATGTTGCTCTTGTAAACTGCATTTTCTTGTGTGTGTAACCTTTTTATTGTTCCAATATTGCCTCATTTTACAATAATTCTTGAGTAAACACTGTGCTGTCATTAAAATTTTTCTTTCAGAAATTTTGTATGTAGTGTTGTGTTGTGCACTACTTTTGATTAGAAACTTTGCAATATTGCTACAGTTTATCTCAGTGCAATATTTTGTGATTAAGTAAACTTTGCAATATTGCTACAGTTTATCTCAGTGCAATATTTTGTGATTAAGTTAAACATTTCTTGTTCTGTGCGTAATATTTTATTCTTTGTGTGTCACTTAATATTTTTTATATTGAATTGCTTCCCAGTTTGTTTTAATTTTGCACAAGATTTATTGATCCCATTTTATAATTTTTGGTTGATTTATCATTTTTTTGTTGAATTTATTTATTGAATTGAGAGTAAAGACAACTCACTGTGCCAGTACTTCAAATTAAAGTAAATA
The DNA here is from genome assembly GCF_026875155.1 of Cherax quadricarinatus. NCBI lineage: Eukaryota > Metazoa > Arthropoda > Malacostraca > Decapoda > Parastacidae > Cherax > Cherax quadricarinatus. The sequence goes on along the minus strand of NC_069464.1, from coordinate 18,418,225 downwards.
TGAGTAAATTTGATTTGAGTAAAGTACAATTTTTCTTGATTATCAAAGTGTTGTTTATCCATTTGTGTGTTTTATGTGAGTTTCCTTGCTCAACAGTGTGACTTCATTTTTTTTTCTTTACTTACACAGAATAGTTAAGTAATTTCTTCCCATTTAAGTTTACTGTGTTGTGTGTTCCTCTGTTATATTTTTTTTTCTTTAACCCTTTGACTGTTTCAGACCCCTCTCTGAAACTGTCATTCTATGTTGCCAAATATTCAAAAAAAAAAAAATTATTTTTTCTTATGAAAATGTTAGGAATATTTTTGTGAGTGTTTATTAAAGCCTAATATAAAATTTTTGCCATCAGTACTTACCGAGATATAGAGCTGCAAAGTTTCCAGAAAGTGACGTGCGTACGGCAACAGCGGCGACTGCCGCCCACCCGGTATTCTTTTATTTACTCTAATTCAAAGGTTTCTTGCATTTTCAATATTTTTCTGTTCCAGGTAACTTATGTGGCCTGTGAGACCAATGTAAGGTGCATTGTTCAAATATACACTCATTGTTTACAAAACAATAACAGAACAAACTTTATCACTATTAGTCTGTGTATACACTTTGTTTACACAAACAAACAATACAAAACAATGTTTATTACTATTGTTCCATAATATATATGCATATGTACAGTCACTAAACACGTTCCTAGAACTGCTGCAGCTTGTGGAACTCCTCGAAACATGGTATATGCAGAGGGCACTTCACACTCCTCACACATAAAAACGAGTGTCTCTGCGTGTTTGTGGGCGTTTTGTGGTATGCATACATACATAACACCTCTTCTGAGCATTTTTCTTGGCAGTAGTAGGAGGCAGTTGTATGGGGTAGTGATCACCAGGCCTGAAACGAGATGACGTGTGTGGGCGCTGGTCTATTGCAGGAGCTGCACCTTGGTACTTTGCAATTATTTGTCAGATTACTGACAGGCAAAATTCACCATATTTTGGTGTTTTGTTGGTCTTCAACTTGTATATGTTATAAGCATTTAGCATAGAGATATCAACAAGATGGAAAAAAAGTTTTATATACCACTTATAACTCTTGCATACACAGTCTGCAAACCCAATCTGCATGTCACATTTGTCCACTAAGTGCATATTGAGGTTGCAGTCCATGACAGCTGCAGGCTTTAGAATGGGTTCATTGGTCTCTCTGTTGTCCCTGCCACTGGGTACCATTTTGTTTCTGTGAACTGATGTCAACAATGTGACATCACGTTTGTCATGCCACCGAAATGCCATGATGTCATTGGCAGCAAAGGCTTGCACCTCACCTCTTCGAGTGCCAGCATCGAACCTTGGCATATGTTTACGATTACGACGCACTGTGCCACACATGTCTGTCAAGTTCGCTCGCAAGAGATCACTGAGTAAGGGGCTTGTGTACCAGTTATCAGTAAATAACATATGCCCCTTACCAAGATATGGTTCCATCATTGTTTGAACCACATCACCAGAGATACCCAATAACTTCATGGTATCACTCAAAGTATTACTGCCAGTGTACACAATGATATCCAAAACTAGACCACTTCTGCAATCACACAGTACAAATAGCTTATAACCAAAGCGTTTCCTCTTCTTGGTATATACTGCTTGAAGATTTCCTTGAATAAAACAAGGACT